>JAGFBZ010000261.1:2400000-3000000 GCA_018398805.1 Hirundichthys speculiger
AAGTCAGACAAAAGGTCAGATGAGTCAGAAGGAAAAAAAAAAACTGATATCACTCTCATGTTTGTACAAGTATGAAGTGTTGCCGAGGACACTGTTATCTTATCTAGAACAAATATATGAAACATGGGGAAAGGGCTGGAACAGCTCTGTCAAAAAGCAACAAAACCCCAACAGATGTTTATCTCTTCTGCACAAAGGAAGTAGACCAACATATTTCCACCCATGAAACAAGATGTTGTCACTTTTAGAAATGTTGTTTTTGTTTGCTTTTTGTCAGATTACACAAACAACATCTAATGCATTAAATAGTGAGACTAAGAACTACTGACACTCAGCCAGGATCACTGCCCTATCTAGTTCCAGACTTCATGCAAAACTAAGCCAACTGACTGCTGGTTGTGGCTTCATATGTGCTGTACAGACACGAGACTGGTATCAGTCTCACCGGGGAGACACATAGATGTATTTCCCAAAATATCACACTATTATTTTAAGTCTTTTTGCTTCTGTCACATCTTTCCTTTTAGTTCGTTAGTTGAACTAAAGTGCTCTATGCAACAAATTTAACACAACTAATATAAAGCTAGAGTAGTTTTTGCCTCTTTTTGAGCCTGCGAATAAAGATAGTGACAGCGTTTGCAGGAAACTGAACTCAGGCATCAAGTAGTCTCCACAAGCCCAGACTGCAGAGATGACGTATATTATTCGTCCTTTGTGGCGACAGTGTTCTGTTGTCCATCCTGAGGTGAAACTCTCTGCAGGACCAACAAACCAGAGAAGGTCAGGGAGATCCCAACCCACCACAATGTAATCTGAGGCTCCCCAAAAATCAGCTGGCCCAGGAAAGCCTGCAGCATGACAAAAAAATAAAAAATAAATAAAAAAATTAATAAGTTGAAGATTTTTGTTCATGATCAAAATTAAGAACAAAATTATAAAAGAGCCAACAGAGATACCTTAAAGGGAAATCTCCAACTTTGAAATGAACAAGTCAAAAAATATCACAGCTATTTTTTTTTTTTTAGCACAGTCCAACCTACTTTCTAAAATAGGGCAGCTTTCTAAGGGAGAAAAGATTTAAGGTCATTTAAATTAACTTCATCTTTTATCGTCTCGCATAAACCACTTTGCTGTAGGACAAGTCTTGTAGTTATGAGACTACAAAAGAGACAAGTGAAGAAGAAACGTGAGAGGCTTCTACTTACAGAAGATACGAAGTTGGAGGCAGTGGTGGTCACAGTGGTCCGCGTGGAGGAGGAGGAATACCTGAGTGCCTTGGCGAGGAAGGTCCACATCACAGCGTTGCAGGTGAAAAGCAGCCCGCCACACAGCAGCCTCAGAGGGATGTGCAGCTGGAAGATGAAGGAAATTTAAAAGAGAAGCGAATAAAGGCTGGAGTCTTACATCTATTTAAATTCACAAAATTTGGACTCACTGCATGTATAAAATTTTTTCAAAAAACTCATATTTTTTCAACAAAATATTTAAGAAATAAGGTTGCAGTCATAAGAAATTCTCAAATTTTGTTACATAAAGTTATAATTTTGTCAAAGAATCACAATTTTGGAAAAGATTTTATGATAAAAATTTGCTTTGTACTAAAGGTTTGAAATTTTACAGCACAAACCATTGATTATAGGACAATATTTTAAAATATAAAGTTGTAATTTTCCTCAAAAAGTGATATTTTACGACACCAAAAGTTTCAATATTATGTTGCAATTTTGTGAAATTTGTCATTGTACAGCAAAATTATGTGATTGTACAACAAAAGCCTTGGTTTTACAATAATTGTCTCAATCTTGTAAAATTTACAATTTTACAACAAAATATTGCTTTTTTTTCTCACAAAAAGAAAAGAGTCGCTAGGTTTTAAGAAATATCAGATGAGTATCTCTATGACTATGCATGTTTCCAATAGCATGGATCGGGGGTTAAACTGGAATTTTAACAATGCTGACCACCTCCTCAGTCCTTTCAGTTGTCGTGTCAAGTTGCACGTAAACTGCCAAACCACATGGTGGCAACAGTGCACCACTTTTGCTGTCTGTCAACTGCCAATAAATAGAGGAAGAAGAAGAAGTCAAAGATGAAGTAATAAAGGCTGAAAAACAAACCAAAATGATGTGGTAAACATTGTAGAAGCTAGGGTGGTCACTGTGTTTCAGTTTGCGGTTTGAATGATACATATTGCTGAGTGAGAAAAGTCAACTCATACGCAAAGGGGACATTGGGAGGCTGAATGACACACAGAATATCCAATCAGCACAGAGTCAACGCCACTACCCCCCAAACCAGAAACGTTTCTGGATTGGTAGTGTTTCTGGGCCTCTTCTGAGTACCTTAAGAATTCCAGATATTTTTCTTATGGAGCCGTTCTTGCTAATGGAGACAAGTGTCAATGCTTTAGGCCCTGGAAAACTACCCAGGAATCCCACTAGTGGAAAAACACCTGCAATATGTTTGGAGAAATAAATGACTGTAATTATAACACAAGTAGTGCTGTGGGCACATTATACTACACAATATTACATTATATTACTTTTATAAATAAGGGTAATTTAACAGAGTGTGTCCTTTGCTCTTGGCTTGAGCACTGACCCTACAAATGTCTTTTCATGACCCTGAGTCTGACATGAGCACACGCACCTCGTGGTGCGTGCCAATTAACAGCATTTACATTCACTCTGTTAGTTTGGTGTCTTAAATTTGACTATGCCTCACATTAGGAGTCAGTGTCTGAGAATGACACGGCGTAAAACGACATCTCTGTAGATATTTTTGACACAATTGTGTGACGTAGCGTTTACGGTGCGCGTGAAGGTCACGGGGTACGAGAAACCTGACCCTCTTTAAAATGCCACACTGTCAGTGCTCCATCATCACAAACACACACAGACTATAGGACTGTCTTCGTTAAAACAAAATAACGCGATGCTTCGCGGGTGGACTGCGAGCTGCAGTGTCCTTCAGCGCGCGTAAACTGCACGAGAGAGAGACCCTTTGGCACGAGCCCTGTCGTGTGATGCAGCCGTTCGCTGCTGATGCTGAGGGAGTCAGGGAGGAGAGAGACGAGGCGGGTGGGGACACTCACCGGAGCTAAATAATTCAACTTCACAATGTTAATAATGAGCACAACTTTAGCTGGCCCTTACCCGGTCACAGGCGGTAGTTTCGTCCGGTTGTCTAAATTTCCGCTGCTCCCCCCACGTCCGGAGTCCGGTTTCACAGACTCCCTTCAGGTAGTCGGCTCCCAGGGACAGTTTGGCCGACGACGACGCCACGGCTCCGAGAAAACCCGCCAACAGTGCATATAAAACTCCCGGAAACATGACGACAGGCGAGGCACATTATTTTTAGTCCATCTTTACTTTGCCTTTTTTTTTTTCTACATGTCTGCTGTCACTGCGGGAGATGGTCCAGATTCTGATGCCAGCATGGCTGTATGTCTGGGTTTCAAAATGAGAACGTTCCCTGCACTTTCTATCGACAGCCGTCCGGCGGCAGTCACGTAGCACGTACGCAGGCGCTCTCTGGCATTCTGGGAAATTGTAGTTCCATATTTCATATCCTTGCCAGGATGGACAAGAATCAGTGTCTAAAAACATGCTGGAATCGATATTAACGACACCCAGGCTTATGACTCCATAACATTGATTTTATGAAATATTGAAACTGTGGAGTTCCCATGTGGTTGAACAAATAAATATAGATTAGGGGCTTTGATAATCACTTCTGATGTTTTATTACTAGGCAAAGGAAAATGCATAATTATGGTTGCAGGTACCACCTCAGGGGTAACAAGATGTCTTTTTGCATCAGTCAGATATTAATGTCCCTTGGGTCTTTCCTGAATCCTTTAACTCTTAATCTTTATGCTTAAATCCAATGTACTGTTCTTGTTCTGGAGCCTGTTTTACCATGATCTGCAGCTTGCTGCACGCAATGGAATTAAACTTCATGAAAACTTAGAACGTGTCAAGTGATTGCTGTCAGTCTTGGTTAGAGATGTAGTCATAGAGACATAGATAAATATAGAGATTTTTTTTTCCCCCCGCAGCATCCCTCACAATAAATTCAGCTGGAGAAGTGTACAATCTACACCAATGTAATGTAAATAAAGTACAGTTTGAGTTATTGACAGTTGGTTTTAATGCTGCTTTTCTTTAAGTGTCTGTTGCATTTTGTTTGAAAAAATCTATTTAATGCAGCTCAATGTTCTTGAGTGTGGTTAATTACATGATCTAAACTGCTTAAACTGCAGTGACAGACCTCTACCTGCGTTCAGCATACTGATAAGCTGCACAGCAAAGGCTCATTACATTAAGCCACAGTGGGTAAACTTTAATGGATGGGACTGGGAGGAGTATGTGTGTAGTTATGATCTTTCTGTGCCCTTTATAGAGAGATAAGCCTGTCAGAGAGAATGAACCAGAATTATTCTCCTAATAAGAGTCATGAAGTAGATTCAGTGTCTTGAATGTAGAAGCCTGTAATGAGCTTATTAAGAGCAATGTAATGAAGACAAGAGTCATCAGAGACAGACTTACAGCTCTTCATCAGGATCTACAGCTGAACATTTAGTTGTAGATGGAGAGAAGTCCAAAAGGGAAGTGGGTTGTCACTATTTCAGTTAATTTATTGATAGCTTTTATGAGCTGAAACATGAATCATGGACACTACAGCAATCTTCATGCCTTCTCTACAGCTTTTATTCTACCCAAATGTTGCTTTAGAGAGTCCAGACAAAACAGGACAAAATGCATAATGATCACATTGAGCTTTTACTCTCAATTTTATTTGTATAAATTTGAAAGTGTAATCTGCTCTATAAAATCATTTTCTTATTGATTCTACGTTCTATGTTTTTACCATACATAGCATGCCAGAAGGTGCCTCTTTTGGCATTTCCTGCTGTCTTCTTCTTATAGAGCAAGGATTGTACTTCCTGCATTCATAGTAATTATGTGAAATGATAATCCTTTTAGCAAACTCATAAAAGTTAGACCACTACTCAGTTTTGAGCAGTTTTTTAAAAAACTATGTTGTAACTTTGATGTCTGGAAGAATTTTTTAAATCCTAGGAGAATTACATCACCTCTTCACATCATTTTCTCAGCCAATTTCTTTTTTAAGCCAGCAGATGTCTATAGTGTGCTTTAGAAACAAGTACATGGACCTTAACTGATTAGGGATGTAAATGATAGACATGAAAACTACATTCAAACAAAGCTCAGGCAGCAGTTATTTTAAATACAACCTGTCCAGTTGATGCTTCAATGACATGTTTCCATGAATACATATTGTATTTTATATAGTATTTGAACAAGCCCATAAAGAAGACAAATTGGTATTTGTATGTCAGCTTAGTTTGATAAAAAGATTTTAACTAAGATGGAGATCACCAAGTTGTTAAAGGAAATCAGAGGCACCCCCCCCAAAAAAAAAAACAAAAAAACACGGAAGGTTTAACAATACGAGCTAAAAAAGAACATAACACTAGGCATTTGTATGTTGTATCTACAAGTAATGCTTTTGTTTTCCTCGTGACTGTGAAAGAGGATATTAGAGTGCCAAACCCTTATCTCACTAAAACAAGGCTTTTGGTGGATGATTATCCTTAGCCTGTCACATTTTGAATCCATTATTTTCCCAGAGTATGCTTAGCAGGAAAGGTTTTAGCCTTAGGTCCCTCTGTCAAGTCATGGCACTAATTGGAGTCCTTCTGCTCTTGTTCAATTGAGCGATAATTAAGCCCACAGAGAGCTTTAGTGACAGTTATGCTCAAGGTCTATCACTGCCTTCTTGTATCTTTGTTCACCTTTTCTGCCCTGGGTCATACAAGATGATGTCAAAAAAAAAAAAAATCTTCCATCAGATGGAGGAAGGTTTATTAGTGTAATGACTTTTATGACCTTAAGGGTCTGTCAGTTACACCCTCTGCATTTTCAAAGGAAGCACAAAGGGTACCATTGATTAGTCAAAAATATTACCTCTTAAAGTATTTCCCTATTACCTGTTTCCTTAACCTGTGGCGGTCGACGCGCCTCACCTCGTCTCCGAGGCGGTCGACGCGCCTTCGCCCTCCCGTGTCTCCGAGGCGGTCAATGCGCCTTCGCCCTCCCGTGTCTCCAAGGCGCGTATCCCCTCGCCTTCGAGGTGGTCGACACACTCTCACCTGATCCCGTTCCCGAGGGGGTCAAAGCATTCTCACTCGAGTCCCTTCCCTTGCCACTGCCGCAGGAGCTGCAGCAGGCACCATGTTGCCTCCTTGTTCCTGTCCAGTGAACAGGTGCCGCAACCGCTCGCCATATCGCTTCCTGGTTGCCGTCTGCCCCGGCTGTCTGCCTGAACTTTCGGTGTCTGGCCTGGAGGCCTAGTGACTGTTTTTGGTCTCTTTTTTTTTTTTTTTTGTGGTTCCCTGCCTTCCGGCCCCCTCCGCCCTCCCTGCTCTGCTCTCCTTTCTCGGTTTGTTTTCTTTTGTGTTTAGGACCGTCTTGGGGCGGTTCTTGGGGGGGTACTGTCATGGCCTAGTCGGCCATGGCAGCCCTGTGTGTGTATGTCTGTGTCAAGTTGGCGTCTTTCCCTGTCTTTAGTGGTTCCTGTTTTACTTTGAAAGGTCTGTCTTGTCTTCATTGTTTTCTGCTTTGCTTCCTCCCTCTTATTACCTTGATTCCCTGGTCATTGGATTTCTTGTATTCAATCCAGGCGGTGCACAGGTTAGTTTGTCTGATCTTGCAGTCTCAAGGAACTGCTGTGTCGACCAGTAGCTGGTGTTTGGCTCTTGTGGTGTTGCTTCCAGTTCCTTTTTGGGCCTTGCTCATGTGTGGAGTCAAGTGCCTACTTATCTTGACCACTATGATGCCTGAAAACAACTTCCATTTTGTTTAACTGCATGTTATCAGCTGTTAGTTGGATGGAATTGCCCGCCTTCTGGGGACCTTTCAAGCATGGTTAATACTTGGGTTAGCTACTCTTGGTAGGTCCATTTGATCAGGATCTGGTTCTCTTTGGTGCTTGGTCTTCATAGACTGCAGCCAGTAGATGTGTATCACTTCAGGTCTCTAACTTAAAGGTATTTGTGCTGGTCCCAGAAGATGTTATACTGTATGTAGTGCTATAGTCACATCTTCAGATGGTACTTTATTTCTCAGCCTTGGTAAATGGTAAGGCTCGAGATCTCTAGCCGAGTTACTTGTTGAAGATGCGTTCAAGAAGAAAGCTTACCTTAGCAACACATTTATTAGTGATTTGGTAAGGTTGTCAAGTCAGCCCTTGTGTGAACAACCAGGTGAATGGTGGAGGAGCTAATTTACATATTCCTATGCCTCTCTGCATATCAAATGGGTAAAGGTGTAGGACAACCAAGTAATTTTAGGATGCAAGTCAGTTTTTTTTTTCTTGGTTAAAAAAAAAAGGATTTAATAAATATCAGGAGAAGGAGGTGTTCAGGGGGGTTTTGACCTTCAGAGTGGCTGAAGGCAAAAAAAAATTAGGATAGCAGTGCTTCTGTATTCAGCTTCACCATTATCCAGGCTTATTCCTCAACCCCTTTGATGAATATGAATGACTTTCATATTCATGGCTGATCTTTCAGCTCAACATGGAAGGATGCAGCAATCAGAGGAGTGCAGTCAAATGTTCACTCACAGGCATAAACCCCAGAGAATTTTCTGCCATCAGCTTCCCTGTCCGTGTTTCTGTCCGTCTACACACAACCACGGTTAGCTGATCTTTTTGACGTCCAGGGTCAACTGCTGCCTTTTAGTTTTAGTTTTGAATAATACCACGCTGTTGTGGAAACATATCAAATCAAACTTTATTTATAGAGCGCTTTTCATGCCCTCAGACAACACAAAGTGCTTTACATTAAAAAAAAATAAAAAATAAATAATGATAATAATAAAAACAATGCTAATTAAAACAAAATAAAAGCCATCACACACCCCAAAGCTGCAAAGCCATCCTCCCATTACCCCTCCCCCCCCATGCACCACAAACATAACAAAACTCCCTCTTTTTTTATCTCTTAAAAAAAAAAAAAAAAGGAGGATATACAAGCTTTTGGTGAGCCAGGCATCAGTTCGCATTATTTAGACAGGCTGCACTCTAGTTACAGTGGCGCTCATTCAGAAATTAAATACATAAAAATACTGTCTCGCACAAAATGACCCAACACCCCTCAATTTTAAACACTGAACTTGCATACATTTCAGAAAAGCTTTTTTCCAGAGAGAAACATTTTACAGAGACATCTGGACAGGCAGCAATGTTTACAGTGGGGTGGATAACATGTTCCCAAAACAGAGTCACGATAATCTCAGTTTCCATGGATGTTAGGAACAATAAGACCAAGGGAAATGCTAATCTACTGCAGCTGTTCTTTGTGCGTGTAGTGTCAGCAGAAAATGGAAACAATCTAAATGTGGTATGTCATTCAGTGCAGTTATTATGCGATTTTCATTTGGACTGTCTTTGATATGCAGATTACATGTGAGTATCAGTACACAAAGTGACTGGTACTGGAAAAATCTCTAGGATAAGGACACAGCCAAGTACTGATAAGCTTGGCGATAAAACACAACAACCCTTATTGAAATACCCAGTCTGCACCAAAACCAGTCCCCCAACTCAGGAATTTTCCCAGTAACCTTTTTGAGCAATGACTCACATACTTGCATACTGTCATTGTACACACCTTTCCACTCACCTACTCACTACAGTCCCTTTTTAGGTGTCAGGATACATTAGCAACTGTGAAAAAAGAAAATGCAGGCACCAGAGCTGGGAGATACGAATGTGTGCAGAAGATGGACTCCTTCACAAAACTTTTTTTTAAAGCTGAGTCACAGGATTTTCTCATCTGAGCCTTACAATCCATAAAGTTTCCACACTTGTGAGTGCTGAACATCTCATTTTATTTTTGACGCTCTGCTCGTCACACCCCGCCTTCCTGAAATACCTTGCATAGGCGCTGAACATGCCTCCTCACTTCCCATAGAAAATTATTTGGATCCATTTCACGACAGCAGTTTGTCACATATAATGGGCACCCAACATATAGATAAAAAAATAATAATAATAATCATTTGAATGCCATGTTACACATAAAGATCCACTTTGTTGATGACAGAGCCACTGAAAATACTGTACCGATGAGTAGAGAAGGTCCAGCAAGCCTTGTCATACCACTTTGTCTCACTACAGAGATATAAATAATTTGCTGAGGGTGCATTTTACTTTCATGTCAATCATCTTAAAAGTACCCCCAGAAAGACCATTTAGGCTGGCCTCACAGACTGGTCAGGGGAAATATCAGTGCATACTTGGTGGTCACCCATCAGAACTCTTGTTATGTGTGACTAACTAAAAGATGCTCACCAACAAGCCATCTCCAACTGCCAACGGATTATCTCTGTATGGCAAACATCTGGAGCTATTATAGAGTTGCCATTCGGGCTACAGGCAATGAGAGAGCAAGGAAGGCGCTCCTATTGAGCAAGAAGGAGATGTTATAAACCTTCCACAAAACAAAATGTGAGCAGATAACTATTTTTTCAATACAAATAAATTTTTAACTTCCATGATAATCTATTCATGCTCTCTGGAGCATGTACTAATCTATTTCTTTACCCATGTTTGTTGTTTTTTTTTCTGTTTTTTTTTTGTTTGTTTTGTTTTTGTGTACTGAGCAAATTCAGTTAAATTGAATAGAATTGAATTGAATTAAATTCAATGTTTTTGCTCTAATTAATTAACTAATCAATCGGAGCGATCAGCTTGTGTTTCTGTTTCTTCTTTCAGTCCTTTTTCAAATAACTTTGTTTTTTTTTTTTTTTTTTTACATGTGGATTGTGTTTCCTGTGTAGTTGACAGAAGTGGTTTGGAGACCAGTTGGGTGACCAAGTCACTATCAGACTGTGACGGTGAAGGGTGTGACCCCAGTCAGGTGGCCTTATGGATCGGCTATATAGCACTCAGGGCAAACACAGTGCCTCAGCGTCTACCCTTTCATGTTAAATAAAAGAAGAAAAAAATATGCCCAGAGCTGAAGAGAAGAGAAGAGGCATAAAAGAAGAGGCAAAAATAAGGTTCAACAGAGGAGTAGCTTTTTCCCAATGGAGACAGCTCGAAGCAAATACAGAAATGAAACATGATGCAGAACTGTTGACGCTAGATTCCACATTGGTAAGCAAGTTAAACTATTGGTGATAACATATTAATTTTATACTAGAGTTATTGCACTTAATAGAGGTCACCTGCTATCCACCAGGTGGCAGCACCAGTCAAAACAGGTCATTACCGCTGCATTTCAGGCTTTTGGAAGATACAAAAACCTCTGATTTTGGAAAAATTAAAACGGTAATCCCACTGATTCAGGAGGCACTGATTATTGCAAGGGTAAAGGACAAAATGGTGAAAAATATCAACGTGCTGAACCTTACAAGAAAATTCCAGGTTACGATCCTGTCATTTTAGTAAGGAAAAAACCAACACTGACAGTGGGACCAGTGAGGATCCTGTCTACTTTGCCTGGAATAACTGGAGGAAGCCATAGCGTAGAAAGGCACAGGTCTGCAAAGCCCTGGAAGACGGTAAGTTCTGCCCCGTTACCAGTCATATTCCGTGGTAATCAGATAGCCCCTATGACATTGGACATTGTGAACAGAATATGTCAAACAGAGTGGCATTGGGGGTAGAATATGGTGGGATACAGACATTGTGCATGGTGTTGTGCTTCTTGACAGGGACTCACACATCGGTGCTTGGTCTAAAATGATACAGGTACGTAATGTACCTTTATCATACTTTTGGAACCCAGCTGCAGAGACTGAAAACTATTCAGTCACGAGAGCAGTGGTGCAGTAACCTTCTAACATTTGGGCTGATGTCCGTGTTAGTTCTCCATTTCATATGGGGGATGGGCTTTAGTTCTGGCATCAGGAGCTAAGTCCACATATACATAGAAAACTATGTTTTAAAATTGGGTTTTTCCTTCTTTATTCTAAAAAAAAAAAAAAAAAAAAAAAACCCATCCACACATGCCCTGTTTGAATTCTCAAATTTCATTGCTTCACCACAACTGCTGTCACCACAAACTTGTGTATATTCAACACTGTCAAATCTCATGAAAAAACCTTATTCTGAATACAGTTAAAGTAAAGCTGATTTCTTTCTCAGCTGTGTGTAAAAACATGAATAGACATATGTAAATACCATATTGTCCTATAATCTTGCAAACAATTAACTGTAGTTTGGAGTTGCGTCCCCAGGCTGGTCAAGTGGGGACAGGGAGTGAGATAATAAAAAAAAAAAAAAACAGGATAATTAGTGGACAGTTTGCCACTTTACCTTTTACAACACCTGGTCCAAAAAAGTTGGGATGCTGTATTAGACTTATTTTATTCCCAATACGAACATAAAGAACAGCTCAGATGTTGAAATAGACATTTTACCATTTCATGGAAAATATGAGCTCATTTTGACTTGGATCGCAGCAGCACATCTCAAAAAGTTTAGGACGGGTTGTTTACCATTGTGTAGCATCCCCTCTGCTTTTAATAACAGTCAGTAATTAGTCAGTAATTAACTTGTGGGCTTATGCCTGTAGGCTTGCCTGACTGCAATGAGTCTAACGCCAGGACCTGTGGGCTGAGTGGTGACATGGCAACACACATTATGAAGGGAAACGGGCTTCAAAAGCACTCCTAAGAAAATATGTGGGTAACATCACGCGGGTTTGTACCTCTGTTTTTTTACCTGAAGAGCGCAGCAATAAATGTCTGCGAAGCCCAGAAGAGTATTTTCACAGTAATGAGTGGGTGAAAGGCCGAGGCAACAGACAGGTTAGAAGTAGTGCCTATGAAGGAAACTAACAACAGTATGTATTTACTCTCAAGATTAGGTGCAGTTACATTGTAATAATTGAAAGTTATGTGCATATGTACAAAGAGTGAGCTAAAAGTTCTGACAAGAGCAAGACAGTGAACGGGTTCAGATGATATTCTTTGCCCCAAAACGATGGTGTCCCTTGTTCCTCAAAAGCTGACATCCAAGAGTGATTAGGTTTTTAAGTATCTCTTTTGAGGCTTTAATAGCTCTAGTACCACGAGCAGACTGGCAGTGGAGGATGATGAGGGCCAGCCTCAGGCAGCCACGGGTAACATAAATCTGAATGGGTGGATGCAGGGCTGTAATAGAGGAGACTGGTGCCATGTCAGTGTGTAGTCGGGGACACAAACTGGATCACAGTGCTCTGGAATGAATGAATTCATGTTTTATAGTGCCTGAGGTTAAGAAAAAAAAAAAAGGATTCGTTTGGTGGCTGATGCAGCAGCCGGTTATGTCTCTGCTGCAGAGTTATTCGTGAGTCACAACTGATAAAAGATTATATATCATAGACGATAGATAGGATGAAGAAGATGAGTACTTCAAAGAGATGAGGGAAGATAATGAAGAAACAATGATGATTTGAGAAATGTTCAAATCTGTTACTTGGGATGTCAGGGAGCTTGTAGCTTTTCCTAAACTTCAAGGGTATGCAACTGGGGCTTCTTTTCAATCAGTGGATGCAAAGGAAATCGCTAGCTGACATGCGGTTACATTTATTTTTGTAAGTGTATGAGAAGATTAACTTTGCATCCTGGAATTATCACCAGAAACCATCAGGAAGTGATGGGTAGAAAGTGATAAAGTGAGTGACCTATCTAAATGTATGCTCCCATCATAAAGTATTATTCTACATCCAGTTGTTTATCACAAATACTGGGAACTGAGGAATTTGACTAAATCAGAAAGTTAACAAAACACATCCTCTTATTTTTATACCTGTTCCAGCTCACAGTGGGCTGGAGCTCATCCCAGAAAACCAAAGAAAATATTTGGAGGTGGCCTTGTTTGAAATAACTACATTTAGCAGTCTTTCCTTTAAAAAAAAATAAAATGTGGGACGGCCTTCCTGATACAACGCTGTGTGGTGGTCGGACAGCGGTGGTTGGGGTAGTCCTGCCCAGAGACATTTGTCATGTGTTAGGGCTGAAGATCAGTTCAGTGACCATCTGGTTGGAAGGCACTTATCAGATAAGACAACCAAGATCAGCACAACTCCAATTAAATGCAGTCCAGTTCAAGTCAATTGTAATCAACTTTCATTCCAATTCAATCAAATTTCCAACAGGTATGGTGTAGTGGCTGTCCAAGGACTTTGTTTTATCTTGGCTTCACATAAGTGATGCAGTGATGTGTAATTTTAGGACTGGCTTGGCTCTTTGTCTGCTTTGGATAAAAGCAGAACAAAGGAACTTTTGTCATTTTTAGCTTCGTGGGCTCCCTATATGAGTGGAGGTTAAGTCGCTTTTACAACACCGCTGCAACATATTACTCTTGTTTGGTTTCTTGCTTGGTCAGTCTCTCGTATTTTCTTCTTTCATTATTTTTCTTGTGTGTCTCTCTCACTTCTGCCATGACATCCACGGCAACTCTTACCACATTAGTAGAAGTAAGAGCTGACCTCGACATCTCCAAGTAAAACTAAAACCCTCCTCACGTGGAACTGTATTCCTTGGAGAGCTTTGGTTTTTGCAAGAACAATGACCCTTTGTTATCTTAAAGTCACACAAATCTAGCATGTCCACAACCTGTAGAATAACATTACCTACCATGCACCTACCACATGGCATAGGATAACTCTAAATTTCTTCCTTCTGCAATATAATGCTGTGCAAAAAAGGACATGTACATTACATTTAACTTTACAATATAAGAAATGGCAATGATGGGAATAAGGTTAGAACTGTTGTGAAAGTCTCTATTTCTACAACGTAATAATTAAAAATTGATAATAATGATCTAAGAGACACGCTGCTGTGGCCCTTCGTACTAGAACACAGCTGACCTGAGCTGTGACTCTTGGCTCAAGCTTTTAACAACAGCTTTTACTCAAAGATTTTTTTTTTTCCTTTTACTCACTTGTATTGATCTTTGCTTTGTGGCTGCCTGAGCTCACATGGAGCAGAATCTATCCGTGCTCTGCTAAGTGTCCTGTGGAAATTCACTGGGCATGCCTTCGATTTCTCAGCACAGCGTCAGGCTGTTTTTAATAGCCTGCAATTCCCTTCAGCCTGGTGTTGATTAACGCATATTTTTTATCCTGGTCATCATGGTCATGATTTTTTAAGTCCAAACATGAGTAGGCTGATACTTTGCTTAAAAATATGTCCAGTCTTTCTCACGTATTGCCAAGCCGCTGATTTTGTCTCTATCAAAGGTGTTTCTTGGAAAGAAAAGTCAGATGTTTTTGAACATTTATCTGCTTTATACTGGAGTTTTGGCACAAATGACGGTCCACATCAGTTAAGAAAGTATCCATTCATCAAATTCTGATCTGCTGCATGGCAAGTTATAATGGCTGGATCATGAGTTTTTAAGGCTCAATCAGTGTTAAGAGAGCTAGTTTCATTAAAAGATTAAAAGAAGTACAATAATTAAAAAATTATACACTGAAAAAAAAAATGAATACAATTTCACAAATGCACCTTAAAATGCTAATTCAATCAAACTAAGGGTTGTACATGTTTTTTTTCCTTCTTTTTTTTTTTTATAGCTAATCAGGACAAATTTAGGATCTTGATTGTCTCTCTTATTTCTCTCT
Source organism: Hirundichthys speculiger (assembly GCA_018398805.1). NCBI lineage: Eukaryota > Metazoa > Chordata > Actinopteri > Beloniformes > Exocoetidae > Hirundichthys > Hirundichthys speculiger. Next base: position 2,414,651 of record JAGFBZ010000261.1, read on the forward strand.
TGAGCTAACAGAGACACTGGTCCATGCTTCTATTAAAAACCAGCACAGGAAAACACATATTACACCAATTTTAAAGTCTGTGCTGGCGACCTGTTCCCTCCTGGATCGATTTTTGCTAGTTTTATAAAACTCTAAATGGTTTCTGTCCTTCTTATTTACCAAGAGTTGCTTTCATTTTATAAACCTCCCCCAGACCCACAGGTCTTCTGATGGTAGATTTTTAATTATTACCGATGTGAGAACAAAAGCATATGCTGACGCTTCCTTTTACAGCTCACATTTGTGGAGTGACCTGCCAGAGGACAGCTGAGAGTGTGGACATTTTTAAGACTTTTGTGGCTCCTGTGGTCTTTATGAAAGTATTTTTATAGGAGAGGGGCGCAAAGAGAGGGGGGAAGACACATAACATGAGAACTGAAGAATCTATACGTGGCGCCTTTTCAACCAGCTGATCTACCCAGCACCCCAGGATGCTTTTAAAGGGAAATTCAAGATCCACCTTTTTGGTTTGTCTTTTACCCTACTCTTAGCACATACTTGTTTACTTATTGTATTGGTTATTCTTGTGTGCTTTTATGGCATTTTAACTGTCAATCTTTCAGCATTTCTTTATACACCAACCATAGTGTTTCTGCTCCACCTCATTCCAAACGTTTGAATAGATCCATATAATTGGTCTATATGTCCTGGACTGGGACTCTAGTCCAATTTGAACCCTGCTTTTAAGGATTTGTGACTTGACTTGGACTTGAAGACCATTGACTTTGACTTCAACTTGTGCATTACTGTATTCCAACTCATAAATCAGAGATGAACCCTCAGATATTTATTTTATTATATTATATTTTGAGTAAAATGCCATATTGTTTGACACAAGACAATATACATACATATAGCTCAGTATTAAATTTGTGCAAGACCCTCGTTTCCACATGCCATCAGTTCATATCATTTGTGCAACATGTTCAGGTGCAAAATTCAAGGAGAAAATATCCCTCGGTTTGCTTTTACTGACTTCTTGTGAGGTGGTAAAAAAGTGCACTGCTAAGTGTTCCATCTGCAAAAAAACTTCGAGAAGATGATCGGGGAAACTTCTGCGGAGTAAGTGTGACAATATTGCTCAGTTTATAGCAGGGCAGACTCTCTCTCTGCAGCTGTGAGCGTGGGGCTTGCTCACTGATGAACTAGATGAGTTAAAACTCATTTTGTTGTCTTCTTTCACAGGCCACTAGCCTGCTGGTATCATGCAGAGCTGTTGGCTTGTTGGTGTTAACATGGAGCTAACTCCATAATGCTAGGAGAGAGTTCATCAAACACACACTTGCCACCATCAAGTTAAATTTGTTCATTTGTGAGTTAATGTAAAGTGTAATTGATTTCACCGGATTAAAAACAAACAAAAAACAAAACAAAACAAAACATATTAATAAAAGGCTAAAAACATGTAATCAGGATTTCAAATTTAGCTATCAGGTTATCAATGAATGCAAGGGCTGGTAAACATTTCCATGAGAGTTATGTTTTTGAAATGTAACTTGCATGCATTAAGATGCTTAAAATGTGTTTAAAAGTATGTGCTTTTGTTTAAAAGGCTGACGGCTGTTCCATTTGGAGTGGACTTGATTTTGACTCGACTCAGACTGGAAAACTGGGGACTCGAGACTGGACTTGGACATGAAGCTTAGTGACGCAGCTACATTGATTGATTGACTGTCGTAGAGGTGTGGAGTAGTGGAAAAGTAATTTTCTTGTATTGGCATGGGTTTGGATGAATCATTTGGACTTAAGTCACTTCAATTGTCAGCAAGCCAAATTCTTTTTTCTCTTTGATCCCGTTTCATAAGAGAATTTCTGCAAAGTTAATGGGTATGGTGGACCAGGTTTAGTCCCATTAGAGTCATGCCACATCCAATTTAAAGCATTGGACTGAATACAAATTGCAATTTAAATGAATTTTTAAAAGCTGAATACTTAAATCCATTATGAATATATTGGCAGAAAAAAGAGGAGAAAAAATGCATTTATAGGGAAAAATATAGTTTGAGATTGTCATATTTAACTTGAAAGGACTGTCTGAACTCCACAGATGTAGACACACCAATAACTTGATCAAAATATGAATATAAAGAGAAAATAAAAGAAAAACACAATTCATGCATGAATATATTAACAAGTGAAAAAAATGCCTGGGTATTTGGTTGTGGAGTTGCAGATATGATTGAAAACCAGGGGATTTCCTAACTGACCTTGTAACAAATCATAGACCACAAGGAGGACTCGGAAATACAAGTGGCTGTATTGGCAAATTCAAGTGTTGATTGATGGAAAGATTAAATCGGGGTCTGGTTGAGGTCGATGTTCCCTGAAGGTGGTTGATAGCTGTGGAAGAATTTGAAGAAATATAGTCACATTCTGAGTCAAAGAAAAACTAACAAGTAAAGAAACTGAGCAACAAGACATCTCTTGGATAAACTTGGAATGCAGCCTGGTTTTTACTGAGGCGAAAGCTAGCAATCATCTGGCAGAAATGTTGAGCCAATCTGGGACCTATATGGCTGCACAGTTGAGATTCAAGAGTTGCTGGATGCAAGTGAAGCCAAACAGCTGCTGAGGAGCAGTTGGCGAGCTGGTCCCAGGGGAAGAGGAGACAGCAAGCAGGGCTGGATGCTGGCAGACCCAATATCTTCTCAGCGTCTGAGCTGCTCTGCCATTGGCTATCGCTTAGCATCTTCCTGGCATCCCATTGGCTAGGAGGGCCCCTTGTCTGTATGAGCGTAACCCAGCAACCCAGGTAAACGAACAATTTTTACCTCCGCCAAGGAGGTTATGTTTTTGCTGGCGTTTATCTGTCTGTTTGTCTGTCTGTCTGTGTACAAGATAACTCAACAAGTTATGGATGGATGAATGAATAAATAAATAAATAAGATACATAATTGGACATGAAACGAATAATAAAAATATGTCTCACATGCCCATTTCCCAATGTTAACAACGTCAGTACGGGGTCAGCGTAAGGTCAACGTGACTGCCCAGTTAGCTTACGTCGTAATATCATTTAACTGTTGGAATTTAATTTCACAGATAGCAAAGAGAACTTTTTAGCAGCATCATGGATCGTTTTCTAAAAAGAAAAGCCCCACAGGAACGGAACATCACAGAGGAGCCGACTTCTTCATGCGAGCCTTCATCCACCAGCTCTGAAGCTGCACCATATGTCGCAAAGGTAGTTGCTAGCGATAAGGCTAAAAAGAGGCAATACAAGGATGATGGATGGAAGCAAGCACATCACGGATGAAAAGAAGCTTTCCTGCTGAGGCCTACTCTGGTGCAGTTATCGTGTTCAGGTTATTTAAAACAAAATAAACGGGACGTATGCATTTACAGTCGGAGCGATGCAGTGTGGCTTTGGATTATATTTTACTCTGGGGTGTTGTGAGATTTTATCCACTTTTGAAAGGTGTCGTGACTGAAAAAAGGTTGAGAAAGGCTGGGTTATTCCACCTTGACTTTACAAGATGTGCTTTAATTCATAGTCTCATGATGCCCCTCACATTAGGAAAAAAAGCCTCATACTTACATTAATAGGTGTGTCATCTGGAAAACACCATTTTTAACTGAGAATTATGTTTTGACATTCAAAATAAATAAATTAATTTAAAAAATGTACCCTGAAACACCTCTGAGCCTGCTCATCTAACCTGGCACGGCTCATGAAAACAGACAGGGGTGTTTGTATTTCTCCGTAGGAATCTTCCTGTGATAATATATGTGCAAAATAAAACTTTCATCTATGAACCTTGAAGACTTTTAAAGGGTTTATGACTGAGCATTTAGATAATCAAATGTACGTAGGCCAATTAGGGCAGTGTTAAAAAACAGTTAGTTCCACTGATTTAAACTGAATGACCTACTTACCACGAAATCGCTCCAGTAATTGGTGTTGAGTTTTAACTTCTGGCAATAATATGGAAACAATTATCACAGTCATGTCAAGGTTGGATTATTGTATCTCTTCATGCACTGCTATTGGCCAGTCCTTGTTGTCTCATCTGCAGCTGATACAGAATTCTGTGGCCAGACTCCTAACTGGTTCTCGAAAAAGAGATTCCTGCACTTCCCCACTGGGCTACACACACTTACACTGGGCTTGCATCTGAGCGCAGATCCTCTAACTATGGTGATCCATAAGGAGTTAGGAGGAGTCATTTGTCAGAGAAGCTTGTACTTTACAGTGGCAACTCCAAAGCTTCTGAATAGTTTTATTCTGTCAAGTTAATGTTTAAAAGACAGCTGAAAACATATTTGTTCTCCTTGGTTATTGACGGCTTTTAATGTTCTTACCATATTAAGCAGTTTTGGGCATTCATTTGTTTTAAGAACTTGTTTTATGATGAAGTTCTATTATATTGTCTCATTCTGTTTTTACATGCATCTGCTTCTGGATATGACTGTGTGCTCAATTCATTACATTTCTGTTAAATGTTAATATTATGTGTTAATATATTACACAACACTGCAGTTGTTGGTGATTTGATGCCAGGAGGGGTGGACATACCCTTAAAGGAACATCCCAGCATTAACACAAACCTAGGTCTACAGTTAGATGGTAAGGAGCATTAGGGACCACAATATGAATTAAAACAGGTTTTAGTGAGAATGGAGTATGAATTTGCAGCAAAATGGCAATTAATTTTGACACTTGAATAGCTATTTTTAAGCCTCTGTCAAAACTCACAAATGTTAATTCCAAAGGATTTGTAATAGTGTGGATAGGGCTCCCTTTTTTAACTTTGTAAGAGTACAGAAGGTGTATAAAAAGGGACTGTTTGTACAGGCACCACTTTCTGGTTGCCTCCACCTTGGTATAAGTCTGTACAAGTTGCCTATCAAATGTGTGCACAAACTACTGTCAATACATGTAGAAGGAGGAGAGGTCATGGCGTCAGCTTTTTAACAATTTTGTCATAAACATGCAAGTGCTGGTCCAGTTCTCTGGAAGAAGAGGCCATGAAATCCCCTCTCTGAATTGTATCTATAGTTTCTTTGACAGTCTGAACAGCCAACAACTGCATTAAACTGGATTTTTCCAAATCAGAGGTGGTTTCAAATGCCATTTCAATCAGATTTTGACTGATGTAATTTATTCACAATGGGTTCACAATAGAACAGGAAACAATCACTATATCTACCAAAGTGTCAGGGGATTCTTCCATCGGCTAGCTCTAGTGTCTATTAGCTTAAAGCTAACCTGCCTGGACCATGCGTCCCACTGTACTGACATAGCAGTGGAGACAGCTGCCCAAAATAAAGTAGTTCAAAGAAATGTCCTCTGTCTCTGGCGCGTTTCTTGTAACTTGTCAAAAAATTTGCACCGCAACTCTGCATAACCTTTTGCAAACAGCACCAAAGGCAGTTCATCACTTTCCATTTTGTTTTGTTTACATCTGTTCTGTGCTTACAGAACAGACGGCCATGTGGATTAAACAGATTGGATCCAATCACTTGCAATACATAATGTCAGGCAAAGAGATTGAATTCTGATGCTAAAAACTGGAACTAGGCTGGCGTGAACATAGTCATAGCGCTGTAAAGCAAAAGACGACTGAGATAGGAGTCCATAGTTACTTTGGCTGAGAAGTAAGAAAAATGCAGAGGAGAGAAATGTTCCAGGCAGAAAGTGCATCAGCAAGTGGAAGAAGTGCAAAAGGCTGCACGTAGACTGCAACAAATTTCCTCTCACATTCATTTATATATTGCCTTTTTATTTCCAAAACAGGATATTCCAGTTGGCTTTCCAATGGAAACCTTCAGAAGCAGAAAAAAAATCCTTTCTTGGTGCAGTTGATCACATTTCATGTCCGCACAAAAGCTCGATCTTATCACATGCTTCATCTTCTAAAGGTGACTGTGATCTGCTTACTGCCCTTTTTTTGCCTCCAGCTGTTTGTTCTTCTTTAATCTTCTGTCATTAAACCTTGTCGTTTTGTGTTTGTCAGGATGTTGTACATGTAAGTTGTAGGACGTGTTGTGTACAGATGTTGGCCTTTTATGAACAAGATCACTGGAAAAAAGGCCACTCAAAAAATAAGTAAAAAAAAAACTTAATACGAGATATTTTTGCTTGTAATAAGCAAAAAAAATCTGCCAATGGAACAAGTGAAAATTCGCTTAATAAGATTTCATGAAATAAGACATTATATTTAAGCCTGACAAGATCTTGAAATTAGCTTAAAAATCTTATGACATGTCAAGTCAAGTCAAAAAAACATCTGAGATATGACTCAAAACAAGATGTTTTCAAGACTATTTCACTTAACAAGATATTCAAGATGCACTGTCTAAAAACAAGCTCCTATATCTCACTGAAATGTTACCCTTTAGGTGATTTTGTCTTATATTAAGTGTGATGAGATATTTTGACTAGAAATTAGTAAAATACACTTGGTAAGATTTTGAGTTTTTGCAGTGATAAAAATTTTGCTATTTTGCAGACTCTTAGTTTAAGTCATTTTTACATTTTATTTAGGCAGAAAAGCCACTACTCTACTGTTCAAATGGAGTGGTATACTATTAGGCTTTAATCTCTTGCAATTTAACCTTCAAACAAATTTACACTGTCTTTCCCATAATTTCCCTTGTTATATTTAGTGCTTGTGTCTTCTTATCTGTAATCTTGTTCTTCATGTGGTGCTTTGCTGCATTTATTGCTTAAAAATGTGTCATAAATGTGAGTCATCTCAGGCTTTTCCTGTCTTTTTTTTTTTTTTTGGGACGATGATGTGTGTGATAGGATTGCCTTGTAATATCCGGGGGCAGGTCCTGAGTTGGAGTGGGAGTGTCTGCTCTCCTGCCTACCAGGAAAACGCTGGAGCAGATCCAGTCTGACAGAGTCGCGGTTCACGCTGCAGAGGAAGGAGAGAGCGAGGATGATGTCCGCTCTCCAACTCACCCAGAAGCCCTTAAAGCACCGGAGCAGCGCTGCCAGTGTGTAGTCACTGCCTCTCCTTCAGCTCACATGCTTGGCTTAAATCCTCCCTGCTAGACTGCTGCTGGTCCATCCCTCTCTCTGCTCCTCCTCCTCCTCCTCCTCCTCCTCCTCCTCCTCCTGCTCCTCCTGCTGCTGCTGCTCCGCCGTCCCGTCGCCAGGATGGAAAAGACCCTCTACGGTCCGCATCCCGGGGCCAACAGAACCAACTCTTCCTCGGCGGACCACCGCGGGAGCTCGGTCGTCCAGGAAGCCCGGCGGTCGGAGCGGGTCGCACAGCCCCGGCTCCGGTCCCGGGTCCCTGGGCGGCTCGGCCGCTGCAGGAGGCAGCCGCGGATCCGTGCAGGGCAACAGCATGAATCTGCAGCAGCAGGCGCGTAAGAGGCAGCTGGAAGGAGTGCTGAGCAAATACACCAACCTGATCCAAGGCTGGCAGAACAGGTAAGCACATGGCTGGAGAGGAAGGAGAAGAAGAAGAAGAAGGGGCGCTTGTTTGACACCAGTCACTTTTGGCTCAGCTGTCAGCTCGCGCTTCATGTTGTTATTTGCCCCGTCCACGTTGCACTTTTACCAGCGCGTCACCGTGAGGGGGAGGAGGATGATGGACAAGAGAAGAGGGTTTAAATCACAGGAGCTCACAGGCCTGCTGAATGATCACAGTGGAAAATTTACAGACAATAGTTTATCCAACTATTGGATAAACTATTGCAACTGTGTGGTTATCCAGTGCAACCACAGATCATGTATTTCAAAATCTGATCAACTTTTAGTTTAAAACTTGTATTCATTGGTTATGAATTTAGATCTCAGTCATTTCTTTGACCCAAGTGCAGTGAAAAATTTCCACCCATCAAATGGTTCTTGTCACTTTTAACACCAATCCCACACAAGTAGTACCGTGCAGTTTGATATAGTATGGGCCATGGAGGCCGGATGATTCGCTGTGGTGACCCCTGATGCAAGCTACACTGGACCCTGCCATGAACCTCTCTCCAAATTTTATTAAATTGTCATGTCTCGTTGGTAGATGTGTTCTTCTTCATCTTCTTATTATCCACTACTACTTCGTCTTTGCTGCTTTCAAGCCTTGTAGAAGGATAGTTTGCTGCAATGTCTGTAAAAAGTACTGATGCTCATCATTTTTCACCCCAACTCATGTGAGATATACTTTTATCTGCTCTATTCCAGTGTCCCATGTCATTAAATTGATTTACATCCATTTAATGATGAATGGATACACTGTTTGACATTTTGTTGTATTTTTACAGTAGTTTACTGGCGACACTATTGCGAGTAAGTTACTGTAATTACCACCTTACAGTATTAATCCTGTAATAATGTTTTACAGTATATCATCTTTACTGTAATAATGTTTTCCAGTAAATCATCTTTACTGGCTAAAACCAAATAAATAAGAGAATTAAAAGATATAAGTGCAAAGACATGATAAAAATAACTACAATTATACAATAAATAAGCTAAAATTTACTATACTAAAAGACTTAAACTAAAAGTTAGACATATAAATTTACCATCACAAAGGCCTACAGTAGCATTACTGTAAATGTCAACAGTAATTTACCACAGTTTCAAAAAATACAGCAAGTTACTGTAAATAAAGGCACTTTACCCACAATACAATGCAAATTACAGTAACTTGTTGTAATCATATTTTGTGGTAGGTTTACTGGGCATTTTGTGGTATTTTACTGTAAAAATTACAGCAAAGGCAAACAGTGTACAAAAAGAAAATATAGATGTAATATTAGTACATAATCATCATCAATTCTTGTTATCAGGTGGCCTTTTGTAGTGTATTTTTATTAAAGGAACAGATTTAATTTATCATTTAAGTGTCTAATTTAACCCAGAAATAAAAATGTGTAATGATATTTAGCCATTTACTGTGATTTGATATAAATTTAAGTTATTGTGTTCAATCAGCACATGATAATCGTCTCATATCGATCACTTGCTCCTGAATTGAATTGAATTAAATCAAAATTGTATAGTGGCAGAGTTTTAGACATGATTGATGTGATGTTCGTATTATGATGACGCTTGTAATTTACACTCCAAGTCTGAGCTACATAAGGGAGGTATACAAAAGGAAGCTCATCACTGCAGGCTACAGCACTGCAGAGAGGACTCCACACTGTCACCTTGTGTTTGGTCGTGTAATTAAAGAGTGACGCAACAACGACAGACAAGCATAAATGGGAACAGCGTTGGCCTATATATACGCTATGTGCATAGTTGCTGCGTACAAGCAGAAATCAGGCCATACAGTGTATAGGTATAGATATATGATACAGTCAGTTCATGACTGACAAAAGATCATCTCTTCTGTGTGAAATGGAGATAAATACAATATCTTAAACAAAGCTGAGTTTTTTGTTTTTTCTTTACTAAGGAGAAAGAATACGATGAGCTGGATGTCCTTCACTGTTGTGTTTCTTAACTGAGTTGCGTTTTTCTTCCTTTGATTTTTATTAACTGGAGACACCTGTGCTGCATAGGTTAGATGTTGCAGTGTTGAATTTAATCTATGCTTCTGCGTAGCCGCTACGCTCGAAGCCCATGTAAGGCAAACCTTGCTGTTGGTGTTTATGCAGAGGATTGCGTTGCTCTGCAATTACATCACCTGCAATGGAGCAAATCAAGTTTATATTACGTGAGTGTTGAGCATCAGAACATTTTCTTTACATGTTGCAGTAAAGTATTTTTCTACCCAACTTTAAAAGACGAAGAAGAAGTTGTAGTGGGAAATACGCAGATGAAGGAGAACAAATCTACCTCCCGGACCAAACACTTTTGTTGCGGTTGCATTGTTACATGCGAGATCAGGAACGACTGTTCCAAACTGTAGCGTACCAACCCAAACTGTTTCCACTGAGCTCTACTACTCAGTAGAAACCTGGTCATTCTTTACCTCCTGTTAGGCTCTGTAGCTGTTTTCACCTGTAAATGCCGTGAGAATGTTCATATATGTAGATCAATGGACTTCACCCTGGGCTGTGCAATTAATCAAACCACCTAGCTAATACATACAGTAAAGTGTGAGCATTAAATCAGTATTCAACACACTCATAAAGCTATTTATGGTGCAATGGCTTTGATCTCATATATAATGACCATTAGCAACAGTAGCTGTACGTGTACTCTGCTTATTTAATGGCGAGTTAATATTAACATTTTGCTAGCTAAAATTACTTGTTGCTATTTCATTAGCATTAAATAAAACAACTTATGTTAGTAATGATATTTGGCAAATCATGAAATGAATAAAGTTTGCATAAAATGCCTGGTTTGTGAACATAAACTTTACCTGAATTTGCAACAGCTGGTACATTTACATGCACACTTTAGTCAAGCTACTTGGTTAGCTTGACGACCGGACTTCTTGCTTTTTTGCAGTATACATGCACGTGAAGTAAATGGATTTTTACTGACCAAAGTATGTCAGACATCGCTGCAATAGGCGGCAAGAGCACCAGCTTTCAGCTTGTTGGCTTTAGACTTTTCCAGTTGACCAGTTACATCAAGCACCAAAACACCAGATAAATCTTTGGTGTAGCTGGCAGCATGAAACTGAAACAATGGTGAACTGGACAGGCTTACAGCTTTTTACGTCTCATACGTCTTCTACGCTTGAGTTGTTCTTGTGTTATTGTTGCTCTCTTTACAGAAGTCTACAGAAAAGGATTAACATTAGAAATAGTTAAAACAACCTAAATTAATAGTCAGTTGTCAACACATTTATTTGTTGAATAGTGAGATGCTGAATTGTTGCAGCTTTAAAAAGTTGTTCAATTTGCCAATCAAAATAAAATTAGTGGCAAGAAAAGACAATTGTTTGTTTTAAAAATATCGGCTATGTTTTTTTTGTAGTTTGGGTTTTAAATCGTGAGAAATTTATGAAAATATTGAAAGCGTAAGGTTACTAATGATAAAGAAAACCGCTTTAAACAGTGGCTTTCTGAGCGTATACATGTCCCAGTCTGTCCGAAGCAGGTATTATGTAATTGCACATATATTGCTTCAGGCATGTTGATATCAGTCCCATGTTCTGTGAATATCTGTTGGGCTGTTGCTGCTTTAGCACCGCAGCCACTCTCATAATGAAATGCAGGACATCTCAGCAATAACTGTTGAGATCACAGCAGTGCGTTATTGTGCTACTGTACCTCATGCAGCATTTATGGGTTCTCTCCCTGCCTTGTTTGATTTACTCCACTCGGGCACAGACAACAGTTTTCTTCATAAGAAGCCATGAGTGAGTTTTTGATTTATAATTAGTGTTCTGGATGATGTTGTGAGTCACATATGAAACATCTGGTTGTCTTTTTTTTTTTCTTTGAGCTATAGAAAAGCATTTTCCACAAATTTCTTGCTGAGCAGTTAAGATGAATTATGCAGGATTTCTGTTTCATAGCTTTCGTGGGATTTTGCAGTGAAATGAGGTCTTTTCTATCCTGATATATAAATATTGGTCTTGGAGTGTCTGATGGTGGCTGTACGGTGATGGTGCTGCAGAGAAGAAGTAAGCCTGGGCTGTATGGAAGTGTGTCTGCGCTGGGCTTGATGCCAGTATATGTGAGAGGGGAAGGGTATAGAGAGGCGGAGGTGGAGAGAACGAATGATTGCTCCTTGCTCTGTAAATTGACAGATGGAAGATGCACTTATCTGCATCTTGATGTTCACCCACAGGACTATCTGGCATTCAAAAAGACATTGTCCATTTGAAAGAGATAAAACGTGGCGTGTTATTGATTATAACATATGTAAACTGTGTTTGCTGAATTTAGTCTCTTGTGAACAAGCACCACACACAGTTAAACAGATATAACAAGGTATGATGGGAAATGTGGTCTTTATTTCAAAGCTAAGCTCTTAGTCCAGGGGTCTTCAACCTTTTTTAGCCCAGGGACCCCTTGGATGAGAGAAAAACAGAGCAGGGACCCCTGCTTGTAATTCTTATCCCCCCCCCCCCCCGTTTTTTTTTTTTTAAGTGTCACATTTTAAGCCTGGCTTATAATAACTTTTAGCTGTATTTTATTCTGCTTATTTCACCTTATTAACCAATTCCTGACTGGGTTATTAGCCTACATGTGTTTATGGTTGATAAAACTTTCATGCATATATCATTATTATTATTATTATTATTATTATTATTATTATTATAGATTATTATTATTATTATTATTATTATTATTATTATTATTATTATTTATTTATTTATTTATTTATTTATTTATTTATTATTTTTAAGTTGGTATGAGACAATATTTTTTATTATTGTTATTTTCCAACAATGAAATGTTTAACTAATATAATTTTTATTTATTTATTTTTTTTAAGTCTCAAATTATTTTGGTTAAAATTGCCTTTATTTCTTTTTAAGTTGGAGGACCCCTACAGTACCTCCACGGCCCCCCTAGGGGTCGCGGACCCCCGGTTGAAGACCACTGTCTTAGTCCTTAAATTCCCTCAATGCTACTTTAAAAAAAAAAAAAAAGGGAATTTTGAGCTACTTGCAACATATGCAGTTCTGCTGTAAAATGTAATTAATGTAGTGATGTTTATCTCTGCCCAAAATATAGTAGATAGACATAAGATGCTTCTTATGTTGTCATCAGTATCAAAGACCTTTTTTTTGGCTTACAGTTTTCAGTTTTTTTTTTCACACAAAATTGTATGTAGATTTTTAACTTACATTTTTATTGGTTTTTGAATAAATGCTACATTTTATTTGTAAATTTGAACCACAATTTTACTCCATATTCATAATTGTCCCTGAACGCTGTTCAGATTTCATTTGGTATTTTGGTTTACAACTGTTTAGTTGGGTTTACATTAGCGGAGGTCTGGAGGCAGGAATTGTAACGGGGCTGACCACCTCCTCGATCTTTTCAGAATGACACGATGAAGATGGAATGAGCAAAGAGGTTTGCTGTGTTTCTGTTTGGATTCAACTTCAGTGGTGGTACTAACTGAGACATGCTGCACTTTTGAGGCCCCATAAAACAATCCTGACTCCTCACGAATGGAAACCCACCGTTCGTATTTCAGACAGTGTAAATACCTGTTGCATATTAAAGTAACTCTTCCTCTGAACATTGACAAAGTAACCTGGGAATGTCTTCAGGTGTTTGGCACAGGGATGTTGGCAGCAACTGCTTTCGGTGTTTTAGGTGGTGGAGTGGGGCCTCCCATTGATGTTTGATCTGACTGGAATCTGTGAGGTTTGGAGGCCTGCTCCTTGAACCGTTCCCAAGCATCATTGTGGCTTACTGCATATGATAAAGTTGTTCTGTATTCTTAAGGTTTTAAAAGTGTTTGCTGTCATACAGTGTCTTAACTGACATGTGTTTGGTCTTTTACTAATATGTATCATCTTCAAACAGGTTTTAAAAATGTCACTTGAATAGGGACAAAAGTCTTAAATAGATTTTTGTTCTCCAAAATCCATTAGAAGAGAAATAGAAGTGTCTGGTGTTCAAGGTTTGATGCTATTACCAGCTGATATCTGTAAGTGCCTGCAGCATTTAATTATAGCAATATTTCAAGCAGGCGAGGTCATGCTTGGGTGGAGGACTGTGTTGCAGTGATTACGGTTGTCAGTCACATCCCATACTTCATCACATGCGGCGCTCATCATATGTGCATGTGTGTGGTCGCCTGTGTCGTAGTGGGCAGCAGACCCGAGTGGAGCTAATTCTGCTGCTGCGTGGGCAGCCATGTGTTAGTGTGTGAAGTGTGGTGATGGAGTGTAGGTGCTGTTTGTGTGTAGACAATGTGGAAGGTAGCTGTTCCATAGTTGATATGCATATATGAGGTTCAGGCTTTCATATGACCTAAACGTCTCTCCATATAACAGTTCTGGATATCAGGCCATGCTCAGGTTGATCATGCTGCAGCTGTAGGCTAAATGTAGCTTACGCAGCTCACATGTAACTTGTTTTGAAGTTCCTCAGTTTTGCAGCAAACTGACAAAATCTATTTCTGAGTGGTATTTCAACTGCAAACCCTTCTGTGGCTGTGATGGGTCAACAGCTCTAGCTCTCCTATCCTTCTTTTCTTCTTTTTTGTTTAACAAAAATATTAAACACGACAATATCAAACTATGTGTATAGTTCTGTCAGACTTTGTAGTTTAAGTACTAACTTACTGATGGTTAATTTATTGTAATAAAAAAGATGTTTTGCAGCAATGACAATGTAGGAATGACACTACTCTTTAATTTTCACATGTTAAACCACAATAGCTTTGTAAAACTTGAAAACAAATTTTAATTTTCCCTTTAAACAGCTGGTGTGCTGCTGGCTTCCATATGTTTCCAGTTAAAGTAATCAAGAGGCAATCCACGCCCCCCCCCCCAAAAAAGAAATTCAAACTGATCAGTCAGGCCAACATGCCTGAGCAAGCACAGAGCTCTGCCAATGTTAACTCAACACTGGTGAGCCATCAACATTGTTGATCGTATTCCATGACATTATAGACTCTAAACTCAGAATTGTCCTGCCATTTTTCGACCTGATACGAGCCTTTAGGTGACTTAGGAAAACACTCATCGAATATGATTTCATGGGTGCTTTAATTCTAATTATTTTGTGAAACACAGAGGTGGTTGTGTGTCAGGAAGGATTTACCGGTTAGTGGTTTTGGGGCTGTGGTGTGAAGCGGCGCACAGTACAGGACTTGCATCATCTGTGCATTATTAGTGTGCTGATTGTGATGCTGAAGATAGTGAAAGAAGCTTTTACTGCTGAACTTGAGCACAGGGTTTTGATTGTGAATGGTGCCTTGAAGCTGGTTTCTAGGGTGACGATGGTGGAGATGGGCTTTGTTTCAAAAGCAAGACAAAAAGATTTGAGGTTCAGCTGAGTTTTTAAACTACTGTTGTTAACAAGGATTTGTCATGCAGCAGAATGTGTTTTGCTTATAGTTTATGGTCTTGCTTTTTGCTACTTTTTGTGCTGCTTGAGTGGGTATTCAACAGTATGCACATCAAAGAATATACATCTAGAGCTCTTTCAGCCTCATTTTCACACATCTTGTTAAAAAAAAAAAAAGATCCTAAATCGATATCTTTCTAGTTGGCATGGTGGGGAGTACGGGGAAAAAGGGAGATTAATCATTCTTTTGCTAATGCACTTGGTACGTTGCTTCTTAAATTAAAGTTATTGGCTGAGGTCAGGCACCTCTGCTGAAGATTTCTTTTGCAGCAAAAAGGAAGAAAACTTGGACATTTGCTTTGGTCTAGTTTTTTTTTTTTGGCAGTTATATGGAACAGTTTGATCAATGATCATTATCGTATTTTTGTTGAGTTAAAACTTAATCAGATTATTTTATACCTTCTGTGCATGGCACTGAGGTCTAAAACAGAGGAACAAAACCAAACAGTTTGGTACATTCTTGAATAGAAAGAAACCACTTAGTGACCTTAACAACATCAAAAGGCCTGGAAGACCACGGATCACAGAGTCCTTTTCTTGGTTAGGAAAAACACTTTTACAGCATCAATAGAAGTCAAGAGTACTCGAAAAGATGCATCGTTGTCAAAACCATTATTTGATTTAAAATGTCATTTTCTGGAATTAGATTCTTTGAACAGATAAATTTGTATCAGAATGATGGGAGCTAAAAGATATTTAGAAGGAAAGGAACAGCTTATAAGCCAAAGCATATTATGTGTGAAACATGGTGGAGGTAGTGTTGAGACCTGGGCATTGGCCTACCAATGGAAAGGGCTAAGTGATGTATATTGATGATGTAACTGCTGACAGAAGTAGCATGATGGTTTCTTAATTGTATAGGAATATATTTTATGACCACATTCAGCCGAATGATACAAAACGGATTCAACTGTGTTTCACAGTGCAAATGGTTAATGACCCTAAACATACGTCTTCAAGGCAGTGAAATGGAATGTCCTAAGATGGACAGTCAGTTGTCTGATCTCAACCCAGCATAGCATGCTTTTCAGTTACTGAGGACAAAACTGAAGGTATAAAGACCCACAAACAGCCACTGAAGGTGGCTGCAATGAAGGCCTAGCAAAACGTCTCAAGGGAGGCAACTCAGAATGCGGTGATGTCCATGGGCTCAGGACCACAGGGAAAGGATTTTCATCCAAGTATTAAAAATTTTGCTCAATTTTCCAGTTATGTCACTCTTCACACATACTTTTTGGGGGGTACTTAAAACGACTGTAATTCCTACATGATAAATGGTGTATTTTTTGTGACTCATCTGAACTTATAGTTGAAAGTCTTCACAAAGTCTATGTTGGATTTAATTTATCTTGTGGGATGTTCATGTAGTTCTACACCCAGTGGTATTTAGGCTGTTTCTGTGCTTTAGGTCAATTGATTGATTGATTGATTGATTGGAAACCTGCTTTGTGTGATATTCAGTCTTTTCACAAAGGCAAATGCTGGTAAAATTGTCAAATGTTGCCTGTATGTAACAGTATGTTTGACTGTGTGACAGATATCTCTTGCTGGAATCATAGTGATTAACTACCGCCACAAGGCTGCCCCCCCCACCCCCACCCCGAGCATTTTTGAGAATTAACCGGCAAATGAACAGCAAGATGCCAAATTCTGCTGATGAGCTATTCTCAGCAGTATTGATGGTCTTGCATTAGAAAATGGGAGCCTGTCTGTTAATGTGGACAAATGGCTTGGCTAAGCTTTTAGTACACTGTAATTATTGCTGTGATTTATAAGGATGATATCAAAAGAATTGATTGGTATTGAAAGGCTGTTTGTTACTGCCAGTGTCCAATGATATCTATGGTAAATTAAAGAGAGCATATTAATAAAAATGATTAATCTGTGCTTGATAGCATATATTTGGCGGTCTAAAGTGACTACCAACTCAAGAACTCCAATGCACCCCAACACTGTCACTTTGTTTGGGGTAATTTTCAGTCTGAAAATAAGTCCTTCAGAGAGTTGTTCTGAGTTACGGAGGAATGTACATTTACGGTACAGTACAATTATTCACTTTCCCCAATGTGTCTTCACCAAAGTCAAACCATGCTATGTACAATAAATCCAAAAAAAGTCACTCTCCATTGTAGAATTGGGTAGTTTAAGCAGAAAAGGTTAAAAAGAGAGCTTTTGCCCTGTATCTCTCCCTGTTTCTGGTATTTTGACCAAAATATGCCAAAGAAACTTAATTAATCCTATAACATTTGAAAATGGGACACATGCCTCCTTCAAGAAGAGGTTTCATGAAAAATCACAACTCTATACTGATTAAAGGTTTGAAGTTCTGTGATAAATTGGATGTTAAAATTTTAGATTGCCTTCCAACGACTGTGTGAAGCCTTCATCAGAAAGGTTAGGCTGTTAATAATTATTTTCAATATGTGCGTGACTACAACAAGGCTTCGACACTTAATGTTGCATAGGCCTGAACATGAATAACTTTGTACTTTTTGGCCCTGTTTAAAATTTATGTTAGATTTTCAATACAGCATTATTCAGATAAAATGGCCTTGGTTTTTTTGTGCAGTAGTAAAATTGGTGTCAATGTTGGTATTATTTGTCTTTATCTGTGAGGTTAAAGCTTTGCTCCTTCCTATTTGCAGCAGCTTTGCGGTTCTGAGGGTGAAAACTTCACCTGCATCTCTGACCTCGCAGGTCTGGTAATATCAGAAGTGTTCTGACGGGAGAGACTGGATATCAAGCCCAAGGTTTGCTCTCCAGCACCATTCATCATGTTAAAGGTCTGCAATGTGCTTTAGTTGCAAAGCCAGGACTGCCTGGAGGGGTCTAGGCCTCCATTTTGCTGACCGCACAAGAGGGATATAGGACTTGATGTACTGTATTGTGGCATATATGCAGTGTGTGAGGGACAAAAAAGAGAGCACTGGATGTAAACTGACGCAGGCAGATTGTTCCTGGTTGGCTCTGGTCAACATAAATCAGCAACTCTGCTGGTGTAAGAGGGCAAGACCGTGACAGGGGGATCGATTTTCAGACAGCAGCGTTCACTGCATCCTCTCTGGGAACACAGGGAGACTTAAAGGGAAAATGCCTTACATGAAGTATGAATTAGTAGATTAGCTGTGAAATCCTTTATGATATAATCCTCATCATAAAGGATTTCAGATAACTGCTGTTTTTGATATATGTCAACAGTTGCAGGCAATGTTGCTTGATAATGCTGTTCACTTCTCAAAGAATAAACTGATGCCAAAATATTAAATAATATAAAGTTATCAAAATAAAATTTTTGAAATAGAAAGTTTTTTGTGATCAACTTCAATGTGAAATTATCAAATTAACTCCTCCCCCCCATCCATCCATTAACGACCCCTTATCTTAGTTTGGGTAGCAGGCGAAGCAGGCAGGCCCAGGCCTCCCTCTCGCCAGCCATATCCTTTGGCTCCTCTGGGGGAATACCACGGCTTTCTCAAGCCAACCAGGAGATATTATCTTTCCAGCATGTCCTCAATCAGGGCCTCCTCCCGTTTGGACATGTCAAAAACACCTCCCCAGGGAGGCGTTCTAACCAGATGTTTGAACCACCTAAACTGGCTCCTCTTGACGTGGAGCAGCGACAGAACTTCTGACCCTATCTCTAAGGGTTAGTTCAGCTGCGCTACAGAGGAATCTCTTTTCACCCACTTGTACCTGCAATTGTGATCTTTCAGACATGACTCCACAGTTTGTGACCATAAGTGAAGATATTCAATTTACCTGATAAACAAAGAGCCTTGCTTTTGACTCAGCTCTCTTTCTTCACCACAGTTGACTGGTACAGAGGCCACATTATTGTAGATGTCACACCGATCTGCCTGTTGGCTTCATTCTTCCACCAAGACCCCAAGATACTAAAACTCTGTCACTTGAGTTGTGATATCCCTGTCTGGACTCTACCCATATTTTACTTGTACTCCACTTGCATTCAAATATTAAACAGTGCCTGAAAATCAACTTAAGAGATCTAGAAATTTGAGTTTGGAAAACATAAAAGGACATAGGTTGGCTGTGAGGCTGTGGAAATTTGACATTTGACATGACATTTTTCGTTAACCAGTGTTTGGTAACCAAGATAAACTTTAGGAGCAGAATATATGTCTGTCTTTAAGTATGCTGGACCCAAACATAAGACGCAATATTGGACATGATTCCTTGATTTACGTATTTTCTTCAACAGTTTTATAAATTTGTAGTTTTTTTCTTCAAATTGCATAATGTTATCTGCATTCAACTCTTTGGGATGCTGCTTCTCCTGATCTTTCCAAGTGATAAAAATTAAAAAAAAATTGTGGAGGCATGAGCTGAGACTTTTGACAATTCAAACAACTTGTTGAGACATTATTTGGCATATAAATGTGTAAAAAAAAAAAAAAAAAAAGCAGCTATAAATTTGACACCATATTAGTATCTGATTTAGTATTAAAGACAAAAAGAAGCAGTGGTGCAAGTGTCCGTCACTCATTAAAAGAGCTATTTAAAAAAAACATCTCTTAAACTGAGGGGACAGGAGTCATATTCAGATCTTTTCAGGCATCATCACATCCTCATAAAAAGGAGGTGAAGTTGTTTTATGATCATTTTCAGCAGCTGGTGTAATAAAGGATGGCGAGTTTACCAGGAAGGGATGATCGCAAAGGTTATTACACAGGGCCAAGCTAAGCCAGAATACAGGACAACCAGAAGTGTCGTTACCTCGGGCCCCTGTGAACTCTGGTCTTTGTTGAACCTTAGCAGCAGCACAAATCATTAAGTCCAGCAGACAGGCCAGTTTCTTGAATGTCATCCACAATCATTTCTGGTCTCAGGCAATGGAGTGTGCCTGCCTCTGTGTGCCTTATAGGGAATGTGTCTGCATGGCTTTGAATCTTCCAGGAAGGGATTCAGTTTGAATGGGATTCATTGATTACAAATGGGAAAGGGTGTAGTTCAAATTCCAAAAGTTCCAAAGTTCAAGAGCCCCGGGTTTCCAGATGACCTGCACTATTCATTATCTTGAGTAATTTGTAGTTGAGCTTGTTGACTCGCTGTCATTGAAAAGCAAACATTAATGTGCACCGGGGAATGTTTTGGACAAATCCTGCATGAGGAATCTGTAGTTATAAAAACCCTGCAGGAATCATTTCACAGAAGGTGAAAGATTTGCGTGTCTGTGTGTTTATGGCAGCTCTCTTTTGCCTCATCTCATGCTCATTCATACCGCCCCCCCCTTTACTTACTCTTTCCCAAATCCAGAAAGTTTCTGCAAAAGCAATACTAAAAAGTTTCTCCAGTAAACAAGATAATGAGAGCATAAAGCAGAATGATGATGATGATAACACTAACGGTGCGTATTCTATTTCTCTCTCTGCTGTCTTTTTCTCTGGTTCATTACTTTCGTAACTCACTTCCATCTCTGTCTGTCTTTTCCTCCCATGCAGGTACTTTGTTTTAGATCCAGAGCTGGGCCAGCTGCAGTACTTTGTCAATGAGCAGGGAAAGAGCCAGAAGCCTCGTGGGTCCCTGCCCCTGATTGGTGCCTCAGTAACCATGAGCGACGAGGCTCCACACATGTTCATTGTAAACTCCGTCAATGGGGAGCTGTACAAACTCAGAGGTATGACTTCAGCCTGGCCTCAGCTGTCTGTACATGGCAAAGAACAAACAGTGGCTGGAGTGTCTGTGGTGAGATCTGTGCTAAATGGGGTAGTGTGATTGACTGCTGTGCTGGTCATGGAAACTACAAAAAAAAACAAAAAAACCCAACAACCATAATTTAGCTTTTTGAGTAGCTGTAATAGCCTCCATCTTTTTGTTTTGCTTGATTGTTGCTCCTCTCGTCAACCTTATTTGAACTGTAGCAGGTGCACGCCAGACCTTTTAGACCCTCTGTGGGCAAGATGTCCTGTTAAATAAATTACATTCAAATAGAGAATCCATCTTGCCACAGTCCTATTTGCTCTTTGTGTTTCAAACACAAAGATTAGGATCAATCAGTATCCTCTACTGGTAGATGTATATGTTGTTAGGGTGAAGCCAATTAACAGTGCTTCTTGGTTCGTCTGCTATATCATCTGGTTGCTATTTCTTTATCCATTATGCCCATTATGATTATGATCATTCTTTTAGTTTGTCCTTTGAACAGCTCATGGTTAGACTTTAACTCACATTGTCAATGTCTTCTTCCAATAATATGGCTGCAATAAATTACTAGGACCTATTGAGAAAGTTATGGAGCATTAAAAGGACATTTGTTGTAATTTATCACATCTAATGTTTAATTTGGTCATAATTCATACAAATTATTATTTTTTTTTGGTATGCTTGGATGGTGTACATGGTATTTGTCAGTAGAACAGCAGTAGAAAAAAAGCTTAATAACAGTTATACCATACACAGATGAGTCACATAAGCCACTTACATTCTGGCTTTTCTTTGCAGAATATTTTTTATTTTTTAATAAATTACTTTTTTAAAAAATAAAGTAATTTATTTTTTTCCCACTCTCACTGTTGCATGTAACTATCGCTGTCAGGAAAGGTGAAAATTCAGATATGCCCTTTCCTCCACCTCCCAGGATCAACAAAAAGGGGAGACGGGTCGTACATGCAAGGGGCATCCCCTCATTCTGTAACTGAGTGTAATGACAGCGAGTTTCTAACAACTTTCTGGTCACATGTTATGTGCCATATTTGGGGCGCGGAAGAAAACAGAGAAGACCCATTCTTCTGCACATATTTTTCTTCACTCGCTCTAAACAACTGAACAATTGAACAGAAGATGAGATCAGGCTACATCACGGTCTGATTTTAGAACGCCTGAACCAGTTTAATGAACGCATATAAGCTCAGGTTGCATGTCTTCAGGTCAGGTTAGGAGCCAGTTAAAATGGTGAAGGGAGAGGTTCCACCAACTAGAGGAGGAACATTTTTCTTCTTGTTTTGGCTTGGCTGGTACACAGTGTTTGTCATGGGTTACACCACATATCACACAGACCATGCCAAGACGCACTTTCTTGAATGGTGGTTTTGTGTTTGCCTTTGTGGGACTTTTTGGCCTTGTTTTTTGAGTATGTAAAGGGCAGTGGGGTAAAACTTGGAGCATGTCTTTCCACACATAAATATAGAATGTCAGTATTTAACTATCTATAGTTAGTTTACCAACCGTACTATTCTGCAGTGATCAAAATAATTTGTAACTAATACTGGACACAAATGAACAATAGATGAGCACTCAAATCAAACTACAGTATAACATTTGGTCTTGTATGCAGAAACAGAAAACTGGCTAACAGAGGGCAACCCCCCCCCCAAAAAAAACTAGCATTAATGAGTGAGCTAGCGCCACTAGGTAGCTTATATTTAGCATATCAGACTTGCTGTGTAGTTAGCTACACAGCAAGTCTGATATGCTAAATATAAGACTTGCTGTGTAGCTAACTACACTTATACGCTGTGTAGTTAGACTTGCTGTGTAGTTAGCTACAGGCTCCTGTACAGAAACATTTAGTATTTGTCTGGTAAACTCGGATAAATTCAGTAAAATTTTCCTGACATATCTGTGGGCCTACATGTCTGCATGTCATTTCTACATAGAGACTCCAATGATTAATGCTACATATATTTACATTTCCTGGTATAGGCCTGTGACATTGACTTGAAAATGTATGTCCCTTGTCAGTGTTTAAGATTGGACATTTGATATTGGTGGTTAAACTCATCAGGTGTGACAAAATTGTTTCAAAACTGCTTCAAATTACAGATTGATTTTTCAGTCAGCACAGTCGGGCACAACTGTGATTAGGTCTGAAAATCATCTAAATTCTTCTAGTCACAGCTGGAAAGACTGACAACCAGTCAGCCTCATCGAATGAATGAGTGTGATTTTTCTGAGCTGAAATTTCTTTGAGCATTAGCTGAGCAAAAAATGAATTAATCTCCATTTTCATTTTTATAATCATTAGTTCTTCTCTTTTATTCATCATTTAAATTATTAATATTGTAGAAGTAGCAGTTTCTAACTGATAATTGATAATGAGGATTGGCACGTGCCTCTTGTAAAGGGAATATAGGCAGCGGTCAAGGTGCCTTCGACTGGGGACACTGCTTTTTCAAGTCAAATGTATCTCATGACACGGTAATGCAAAAAATTGACCTTATGCAGAACTTCATTAGCATCAAAATAAAAAAAAAAATTTTTTTTAAAAAAAAATCTATAGCAGGTTTTGATTTTTTTTTTTTTGTGCCCTTAGGTTAGAAATGAAAATATACTGTAGTGTGCATTAGTATCAAACAAGGCAAGAAATCTGCACCACAGTTAAATATCTCTTAGACCCTGGAGCTTATGACTGTGCTGCAGCCCTTTGCCTTCAGTGACCTGTATTCATTGAAGCAAGACTGTCTCCTTTTTACTGTTGCTCCACTTGAGTCACTGGAATGTCCCCTTACAGTCTTGAGGGGGGATATCAGAATAACATGGCCTATATTCCCTGAATAACTCAGTGATCCAGTGAATTGACCTAAGAGGAAACAACAATACCACAGAGAAGAAGAATTTGGGCTCTGTACTGTTGCTCCGAGGTAGATATTTCCAATGGTTTTGAGAGGTAGTGGCTATCATCATGAAAATCGTTGAGACAAAACATATCTTTTCAGACACACAAACCTGAAATCAAAAATAGTGTAGATAACTCGAACCAGTCACATCCCACATATGAAAAACCTTCTTTGCTGCAAAATAAAAAACATTTAAAGCAAAAAACAATTACCTCAAACAGCAGGTGACAAAGTGGCTCAATAGACTGTAACTAAGACTGGCTGTTATGCTCTGATCTGGTATTGGTTACTTGGGAACCTCTTAAAGCATACCTTGAGAGGGTAAAGGAGAGACTTTAGGGGTCATTGTGGAGTCACATTTCAGCTCTTTGGTTTTATCTGCATAATCTCACCAAGTGTATGAATCCAAAGCTTTAAAAGCTTTCAATGGCACTTTTGTTTTCCAGTCTTTTTTTTCCTCATTCCTTGAAGACATTTTTGTTGTTGACTTGTGTAGTGGACTGCGACTTGATGAAACTCAATGAGCTCTCTATTTTTTTTGTATAAAGAGGGACTGTGGGACCTTTGCTTTGAATGCTGAGGAATATATATATATATATATATATAGAGATATATAGAGATATATATCTATATATATATATATATGTATATATATATATATATATATATATATATATGTATATATATATATATATATATATGTATATATATATATATATATATATATATATATATATATATATATATATATATATATATATATATATATATGTATATATATATATATATATATGTATATGTATATATATATATATATATATATCTATATATATATATATATATATATGTACAGTGGAGGAAATAAGTATTTGATCCCCGCTGATTTTGGCAGTTGTCATACTAAGAAATAAATGGACAGTCTCAGATTTTTATGGCAGCTTTATTTTAACAGTTATAGAAAGAATATTGAAAATGAGAAAATTACACGAAATGAAAAATAAAAATGTATTTGTAAGTCATTGAGGGAAATAAGTATTTGATCCCCGACCAACCTTGACCAGTGTTGGTTCCCACAGACCACTGGCATACTCCTAATCTCACTGAAGTAATTACCTGCATGAGAGACACCTGTTCCAAATTGTCACCTGTATAAAAAGCCATCTGCCCACAGACTCAGTAATACTCCACCATCTCCACCATGGGCAAGACTAAAGAGCTGTCAAAAGATGTCAGGGACAAAGTTGTTGAACTCCACAAGGCTGGAATGGGCTACAAAACCATAAGTAAGAAGCTGAATGAGAAGTTGACAACTGATGGTGCAATTATTTGGAAGTGGAAGAAGTACAACATGACTGTTAATCAACCTAGGCTGGGGGCTCCATGGAAGATATCACCTCGTGGGATCTCAATGATCATGAGAAAGGTTAGAGATCAGCCGAGAACTACACGGGAGGAGCTGGTTAATGATCTCAAGGCAGCTGGGACCACAGTCACCAAGAAAACTATTGGTAATACACTGAGATGCAAAGGTTTAAAATCCTGCAGTGCACACAAGGTCCCTCTGCTCAAGAAGGCTCACGTCCAGGCCCGACTCAGGTTTGCCAACGAACATATTAATGCCTCAGAAAGAGACTGGGAGAAGGTGCTGTGGTCAGGTGAGACCAAAATTGAGCTCTTTGGCCTCAACTCAACTCGACGTGTTTGGAGGAAGAGAAATGCTGAATATGACCCCAAAAACACCATCCCTACTGACAAGCATGGCGGTGGAAGCCTTATGCTTTGTGGGTGTTTCTCTTCTAAGTGGACAGGTGGACTTCATCGCATCGATGGGAAGATGAACGGGGCCATGTACCGCACAATCTTGGGTGACAACCTCCTTGCCTCCACAAGGACATTGAAAATGGGTCGTGGATGGGTCTTCCAGCATGACAACGACCCAAAACATACAGCCAAGGAAACAAAGGAGTGGCTCCATAAGAAGCACATCAAGGTCATGGAATGGCCTAGCTAGTCTCCTGACCTTAATCCTATTAAAAATCTATGGAGAGAGCTGAAGCTTTGAGTTTCCAAGCGCAAGCCTCAAAACCTTCAGGATTTGGAGATGAGATGCATAGAGGAGAGGACGAAAATTACTCCTGATGTGTTTGCAAACCTAGTAAGCAACTACAAGAAACATCTGACAGCTGTGCTTGCCAACAAGGGTTTTGCCACCAAGTATTAGATCATGTTTTGCTAGGGGATCAAATACTTATTTCCCTCAATGACTTGCAAATTGATTTTTATTTTTCAATTCATGTAATTTTCTCAAAATTTTTTTCAATATTCTTTCTATAACTGTTAAAATAAAGCTGCCATAGAAGTCTGAAACTGTTCATTTATTTCTTAGTATGACAACTGCCAAAATCAGCGGGGGATCAAATACTTATTTCCTCCACTGTACATATACACACACATACATACACACACACACACACACACACACAGGCTCAGTCTCCCGACACTGAGCAGAATGTTTCACTCCAGGATGCCTGTGTAGTGAGACCTCAAAGAAAAACAACATAAGCGAGCCACCTGTATGCTTCACAGTAGGTATGTTGCCCTTTTTTTTGGAAGCCTCATTTTTTTGTCTGTGAACATAGAGCTGATTTGACTTGGTGAAAAACTTAAATTTTGTTCCATTTCCCAGAAATATTCCAAAGAACATTCTTCTAGAAACTGTGTGATGTATCATCATCCATTTTACCACATTTCATTGTAGCTTTTTTCTGTTCTTCTTTTAGCAGTTGAATTGCCTTCAGTCTTCTTTCATGGAGCCCAACCTTATTAGAAGGCTACAGGTGATGTAATGAAATCTCTAAGCTTGGATTTCAGAATGAATCTGTTTGGTTTTCCTTGCTCTCTATCTACACTCAACGGGGTGTTGAGTGTGTGTGGGGTGTTTCTCAACGGGGGCGTTCTGAACCTTTAGGGGGGCGCTGGAAACATCAGGGCTGAGAGAGGGGCGCTCAGGCACAAATGAGGGGCGCCACGCCTTGAGAACTCTATTTTAAACTTACATGGTTTGCCAAGGTTTTTTTTATAGTGCAAAACTACTTAAGTTTCAATAAAATGAGACCAAAACCCAGAGTCTGCTGCTTCCATGACCCGGTAAAATCTCCTTTTCTCTCAACCAGACGAGCCGAGTGGGATCGGTCGCCATAGTAATGCCCATAAACACACAGCAGCAGAGAAACCCCTAACCAGCACATTCATTCAACAACCAATGAAAACATACACAACGAAGACCAAATAATCACGTTTAATCCCAGATATTTACAGTACAATCAAAAATGGCGGGAAACAAGAAAAAGTGCCGGCAGTACAATGCGAATTACGTAATTTATGGAGTTATTCTATCACCGAGCAACATAGTACATCTGCCGATGTGCTTGCTATGTGAACAGGTGTTCTCCAATGAAGCCATGAAGCCGTCGCGATTACAGGAGCATCTTTCTAAAAAACATCCAGACAAGGCATCTAAAGACTCAGCTCACTTCCAGTCACTGAGGGATCAGCACTCAAGCCCCTAAAATCAGCACCATGTTCGCTTGGAACCGTCAACCAAACAGAGAGGTTGGTGGCATCTTACATCATAGCTCTTCCAACAGCTAAGGCTGGCTTCACTGTGGGAGAGTCTCTAGTTGTTCAGGTAAAAAAGGAGGTGATCTCCACCGTCATGCAGCCTGACCCTGCTCCAGTCACCAAGGCCATCCTGCTCAGCAATGACAGTGTTTCCCGGTGCATATGGGAGATCTCCGTGGACACTGAGCAACAGCTGTGTGCTGTGTTGCGGGGCTGTCACTTTACTGTCCAGCTGGATGAGACCACCACGGCTGATAATAACGTCCTTCTGGCCTATGTAGGTCTGTTATGTGTCTGGGAGGGATATGATTGAGGATTTCCTGTTTGGAGAGTACCTGGCCTCAGACACACGATGAGAAACCATCTTCACTGCCCTGACAGAGTTCGTGCGAGAGATGACGAACATAATCACCTGTGCCACTGATGGAGCGCCAGCTATGGTCGGCAGATACCAGGGATTCACCACCTTATTAAAGCAGCGCGTTGCTCAGGTTCTGACAGTACACTGCATTTTGCACCGTCACAACTTGGTGACTAAAAAAAATGTCCCCATCACTCAGTGAGTCCCTGAATGTGGCAGTCAAGGCCATTAACAAAATAAAGGCCCATGTGCTCAATGATCGGCTCTTCAGACAGCTGTGTGGGGAGAATGATGATGCCTTTAATAGAATAGAATAGAATAGAAATACTTTATTGATCCCCGGGGGGAAATTCTGGCATTACAGTAGCAACATTTAAGCGCCTGCTGCTCCACACAGAAGTGCGCTGGCTGTCCAAAGGCAAATGCTTGGCCAGGCTGTGTGAGCTTTTCACCTCAGTCATTGAGTTCCTCGACCAGGCCTTTGAAGGCCCAGCTGTGGTCTTGTTGCAATGGCATTTTCTACCTGTCTGACCTGACCAAAATGAATATGGTCACTTTGAAGCTCCAGGGGTATGGGATGATGCTGGTCCACTCAAAGACCACCATCTGCAGCTTTATTGCAAAACTGGCGCTCTACCAGCAGGACCTGGGGAGGCGACAATTAAATCATTTTCTGCAGTTGGCAAAGGTAGGCTTCAATTATATTATTATAAAGGCCTGTTCACACACAAATAAATGTGTAGCTAATTATTAAATTTTTATAGTAGCCTAAAGGTCAGATATTTCACCTGTCTCTTCTTCGACGTGGCGCTTTCAGTAAATCCTCCTCTGCGGCTTCTGTCCTTCTCCTGAATCAGTGCAAAAAATTCCTCCGCAAATTATCTCCGCTAAAAAGGGGAATCCTACACGCATTATGTGATACACGCCTAATGAGGAACTCCAAGGGGGGGAAAATGTTTATTGTTATTCAGGTGTTGGATCAGCTGACAGACAGAGATCTGCTGCTCTACACTGGCCACTTAAACATTATGCTTATAAATAATATAATACTACTACTAATGATAATACTAATAATACTATAATACTAAAGTATTATATTATTATAGTATTATTTCCATGTAATTTCCATTATTTCTCTTTCCACAAATTAAAATCCATGGCTACACAGACGTGCACATTTTTTTGGGGGGGGACGTTAAGAGCATCATGGTGGCCCAGGGGGGCGTTTGTTAAAAAAAGGTTGAGAACAACTGGTCTACACTATCCTTCTGATCAGCACAACAGTACCAATGATCTCATAATTCCTAAAGCTACTCTATGTAACAATACCACTTTTGACCACAAGGGGCCAACATATCTCAAGAAAGTTCATGGCTATGTTCCAATTGGCATGCTCTTGTAAGTACACTCTTATAAGTACACTCAAACACAGTATACTCAGGACAGTCTCAATAAGTGCTGTAAGAGTGCCATTGTGCTTTTACTGGGAATGACAAAGATGATGTTACAGTCATGTTGCCACTAAGATTTGACTTTTCCTCAGTCATAAATATCAAATAAAATAGGGACTATCATCAGTAACATTAAGTGTAATGGGACAACACTCTTCCGGGGCTTTGCAAATATGTGCCTTTCTGGTCTTCCTCATGCTAGTAGCTTCCTCCAGTTATCCCAGTCAAAGTAAACAGGGTCACCACTTGTGTAGCCATCAGTGCTGATCCATTCCTTGTCGAAATGGCAGAGCCATAGCCCAGAATTTCTGGTGAGGTTCAGCACGTTGACTTGCTTCTCGGTTTTTTTCCTTCCCCTCACGCCAAATCAGTACATCCGATCTGTGTGCAGAGAGTTCTTTCAGCCACTTGACCCAAGTCATGTCAGCCATGATGGGATAGACATGTGACATCTTTGCTTTAGATCCATGCTATTTATACTCTGCACCGTCACAGTAGTACAACATTGTTGTTTGAAGGTAGAAAATGATGTAACATGAATGATCTGTATTGCTTGCTTTGGCATGTGGGCAAAAATCCCCGTATACAACGCATTACTGCTACCTAGCGGATAAAAATAGTGCCATTTCACAGTATTCAGGTAGCCTCTATAATATTATGTGTGTAATTTCTCCTCTTTATGAGGGGGTGAAAGTTGTGCCGTTGTTGGTCCTGGAAACGGACCACCATCTTCTTTTCAACAGAAGAGTAGCATACGAGTGTCTCCCCACTTCTGCTATGTCAACAACATCCCCACCATCGAGTCCGTTCAACGTCCAGCTTTTCACACTGAATTTCCTGAGCGTTTTAAGTGCACCACTGGGGAACCTGCAGACTACTGCATGGATAACAGATTTGTCAGTGTGAACCAACTTATAACATGCTTACAAAACTAAGTGCACCTTTAGTGATCCAAATGTGGATATTACATGAGATGCTGGACCATCCCCACTCATTAGCACAGTATTATCTGTGGCTCTTTTGTCAACACAGCAGATCTGTATCTGGTACAAAGTGGTAGTGCTGTATAGAGTATTAAGGATATTTGATGCTGTAGTCACAGAAAGATAAGGCTACTTGTAGATGGTTTAAAAGCCTTTTCCTATAATGTGTTTAACTGTTTTATTTTCTTTTGGAGCTGCTCATATAATGCTTTTTTGTTGATTCTTGTCCAATTAAAGTTTAAAGATTCGTTTGAAACATGACTATAATGCAGTGATTTATTGTTATTTTTGAGGGAACCAGCAAATCTGTTGAGGCCATTTTGGAGCGTCTTTGTAAAATTAACAATCAATTCTTTCCTTTCATCCTTTTATTGGTATTACTCCACCACATAGAAGAAATGCAGGCGAACGTGAGACATGCTTTTAATTTAGTCACCTTATGGAGGGAATGAAGCCATATTTCAATCAGCTGTAAGGGTACCAGCAAATTTGTCTATGTCTGTCTCTGACGGTTCAGATAGAAAATTAAGCTATTTATCACACAAAGCCTCTGTTAGACAGCAGGCTAATAGGGGTTTTTTTTCCCCCTCAACAGAATGCAGTCTAAGTCATTAGGCATCCAAAATAATTAAAATGCAATATTTTAAATTCTTCATCATGACTGACTCTGTGTTTCCAGTTAGCTGTGAAGATCTTTGGACTGTTTGAATAATGTATTTGCCTTCTGTGTTGTAATTTTAGATATATTGACTTGTGTGTACTGTGTTTAATGGAACAGTGTGGCATTGTGCTTGTAAGTACAATCTATACTTTTTTCACATTTGTTCCTGGAATATGTAGTTAGAAAAAAAATTGATCCTGATTTTAATTCGAGTCAGTTTACTACATATAAGCAACAACAACATGTGTATATAGCGCCTTTGTGGTCCACAAAACATTTCAAGGTGCTTTTAAAACATAAAGCAGATTTTTCTCACTATCTCAAACAGTGTTATGCACACACACAAACGGCTTTATTAGATTGATTTATTTATTAGATCAAATTATTTCTATAATTACTCCTATAAATTTAATAAAGTTATATTTAATGTAAATGTACCCTGGTTTGGATTTAGTATTACCAGTTAGCCTGGAAAACATGTTTTTGAACTGTGGGAGGAAACTGGAATAGCCAGAGAAAACCACACAAACAGAAGCAGAACATACAAACTCCTCACAGAACCGAGCTGAACCGAGAACCTTCTTACTGTGAAGTTACTGTGCTAATCACTGCACTACTGTCCCACCAATCATAAAAAATACAGGAGAAGAACAGGAACAGCAACTGCAGCAGGAACCAGCACGACCATGCAGAAGGAGAAAGGAGAGAGACTAGAGAGGAGAGACTTAAGGGCCGTGTATACTCTCGCGTCAATGTGTCGCCGTCAGCTTGTCGCAGAGATGCCGCCGTCACTTTTGATTTATACTCGCGTGGTCTCCTCTATGTTATTCCACGCCACAACGCAAGACCGACAATCACGAACTAGCTAAACTTACTGAACTTATCTCTTGTGTTTTTCCACTTCCTCACCGTCTCGGCCGTATCTAGACCCACATTCATCGCTAATCTCCCTCCATGAATTACTAGAATATGTGCTGTCTTTGTAGTGTGGAGAACGAAAATCATACAGATGTGGGTATTTCCTCATTTCTTCAATGACGCGCTCTTTTCTATGCGGATCTAGAATTGACCAATCAGAGGCCTCCTTTCCCTCCTCTCTGCGACACTGTCTGCATCGACCTACAATTTTGGGTAGGCGCACGGGAGTCTCTGCGTATTGTCTTCGTAGGGTGGGGGGGGGGCATCTCTGCGTTGTCTGCGCAGGTGACGCAGACGACCTGACGTTCGAGTATAAATCAGGCTTAACAATCTCAAATGCAGAGAGGGAGTCTACTTCCTGGACAAAGGCTGGAAGTTGATTCCATAATAGAGGAGCCTGATAGCTTAAGGCTCTGCCACCGTTTCTAGACCTATAGACTCTTGGAGCAGCAACTGCATTTAGGGATTAGTGTTCTTCGTGGACAGTATGGAGCTATAAGGTTTCTCAAACATGTTGGATTTTTATCGTTCAAGGCTTAGTATGTAAGAAGTCATATTTTGAATTCAATTCTAGATTTAAGAGGGACCCATTGTAATGAAGCTAGAACTGGGGAGATGTTCCCAGTTCTTGTGAATACATATACTGCAGCATTCTGGACCAATAGGAGGTTTTTAACACGAGTGCTTGTACAGCAAGAAAGCAATGCATTACAATAAACCAACCTAGAGGAAACAGAGGGATGATTAAATTTTTCTGCATAATTTGAGTAAAGATGTTTCTAATTTTTCTAATAGTATGCAGATAAAAGAAAGCTAATTTTGTTACCTGTTTTATATGTGAGCTGAAAGACAGGTCTTGATCAAAAATGACACCAAGATTCCTAATAGTAGAGCTAGAGGCTAAGGAAATGTGATCTAAATGAACTGCACAGCTGAAACTACCTCTCGGCAGTGCTTGAAACCAATTACAATCACTTATAACTCCAAGTGAATAAGCAGTAAAGTAATAGTCATCCAGACATTCACATGTTTAAGTCATGCATCCCAAAAGGCTATTTGATTAGCTTCATGTAATCATAAGCACAAATACAGTTGAGTATCATCCGAATAACAATGAAAAGTGATATTGTGTTTTCTAAAGACAGCATGTATAACAGAGCTTACTCCGCAACTGACCCTAGTATGACTGAAACAATTATTATTTACATGGACATGAAATTGACCCAACTTGAACCATTTTAATGTCATTCCTCTAATTCTAAAAACCTCCGCCATGAGGCACTTGCCACGTATAAGACATATTAAAAGGAGGAACAGACTCATTCCCCTTTATATTGTACCTCATCTTGTAATCTTTTTGTGCACCAACATTGATCTAAAATTTATCAAATTAACATGTAATCAGGGACTTGAAACAACAAACTTCTTTCATCATATATATTAAAATGGTGCTGTTTTATTGAAAACAATGATGCAGTCTGTGTTTAGTGCCATTGTGCTGTGCTGATGAGCTGGTTACTGTAATTGCTAAGCCATTCTGGTTCCTGTCAGCATGGCCTTTGTTGAAATTATATATGCTCTGCTCACAAGACCTGCCAGCACTTTAATCAAATGTAACTGCTGGTTCCAGCAGTAATCCTCAAATTTACTATTATCATAACCAGTAACATCTTTCACAGTGCTCTAATTAAAATGCCTGTAATTAGATGATGGTGGTAGAGTCTTAATTGACCGAGAATGAGTTTTTCTCTCTGTCTCACTCTCTCAGCAGTGTTCAAAGATGGTTCATATGCCATGTGGGGATGGATGGGTCCAAATTATCCTATTCTTTCTCATTTTAAATGAGCACTTGGACCAGCTCCTGTTTTTGTACATAGCACCCTTAGTTTCCAGCCCAAACCGCCATTAAGCAAATGAATGAATGCAGCCTGTGTGATACAAAACCAGTTTTACATTTTATGTTAATACTACTGTTTTCTCCCTGAAGGAGAGTACCATGATCCACACTTACCTCAGCTGCATGTATATCACCTTTATCGTCAGACGAACAGGTGCACATTAGCATAGCCATATACGAAGGCTGCTCTCCTTAATACAGACAATAATTATCTCTAGTCACAGCTGAGCTTGAGCACATAACAGAAAAAAGTATCATTTTTGATGGTGACTCACTCTGCTGTGGTCCCTAAAGAGCGAGTGATGTCTGTGGATGATCATGGACCAGAATAAAATGGAAAGGATTTTCTGCTGAAAAATTGTTTGGAGCAGGTGTTTCTGTATAAATGCTGCATTCTTGTTCAGAAGCGAGATGAAGCACCGAGTGGGAGAGAACGTCTCAGGTGGCAGAGCTTGATTTTCTCAGAGCTGCCTCTTCACGTAAAGAGGCCCTTTGTAGACGTCCCCAGTGCAGCAGCAGATGCAGGCACTGTGAGTGATTGACAAGCACAAAATTAGTTCCTCTTGTACTGCAATGACTTGGATCAGCATGTCAAAAAACCTTACATGCATTATGGAAAAATAAAACGAGTTTTCATCATGATGCGGTTCCATATCTCACTAATAAATTACCTACTCGGTATGTCTCTCTGTGCATCCTCCTCAACAGACAATCCTCTCATTGGCTTTAAAATTAGAGGATGCGTTGATCTTTACATATTTTTGCAAGAAGTTACACTTTGTTAGACTTTCAAGTTGGTTGATTGTAGATTAGATCACTGTAGTTTAAATGGTTGTTTTGCTGTCACCAGGTCTTTCTCATTCGGCACTGAGTTACTGTTATCATCAGTTTCTAAACCTGTTAAACTGACATTCACACTGTTATTCATGTTAAACCTTAAAGAGTCCCCTTTCTATTTGTTTTTATTTTCAAACAGAATCCAAATTTTTCTTCGTTGCTCTAAAAGCCAGCACAGGAAGTTATTCAATACTTCCAGCATTATTTTACACCAGAATGCTCCTTATTCAAGGTGGTGGTTTCCAGAGGTGGCACGAATGTTGCCAAATGTAAAACAAGCAACCTTTTAAAGTATTTAAGGAGCCATCAGGTAAAAAGGGCAAGAGGAGTTTATTAAGTCAAAGTGGAGGACAGAGGAGCTACAGGAGCCATCTCTGGAGTTTGCTTTTCAGAAATAAGAGAAAGTCCCCAAAGAAAGACAAAGTCATGGCAAAAGCAGGTAAAATTGTGGAATTTATCTTCCTAGATGATGAGCTCCAGTCGATTAGAGGAAATGTAAGCTTTTACATTTTAATTGAACATTTTGGCCCCCATTGTACACCTCCCGCTACCCGCTAACTGCAAATTGCGGGTTTATGAACCTCCGCTAACCGCTAATGCAATCTTTCGCTTCCCTAAAGCTGCTATCCCACGTTGCCGACTCCCTTACTCACATTGTAGGCGCGGCAATGGGCGTGTCATTTGCGCTTTCCGCAAACTTGGTATATTGCGATCGCGGGTTGCGGGTAGCGGGTGGTCAGACCACCCGCTACCGTGTCCAAATGGCATAAATGTGCATCCACCTGGTCACATGTGGACGTGCACAAACGGCTCTACCTCTCGATTACGCATCACCGTATTACTTGCATACGTTTTTATTCTCTTGAGGTCAGAGGATGTCTGGTCAGCAGTTGTGGTGGATGTGGGAATAGTCACGGCCAGTCTGTACAGCTGTGGCATGATCTCATTCAGATGTTTGCTGTGGAGGAAACGAGGAGATCACAGAACTCTGTTGTGGAGTTTCTTGTACTGTGCACCTCCCTCTGACCCTCTCCTTGCGCTCGGAGCACCCGAGATGCGCTCAGTGGTAGAAAGTAGATGTCATCATACCTGTTCCTCTGGCTCAATAATCATCCAATGCTTTGTTCTGCAGTATTTTTAAAAGCACATCAGCTGCGCCAAGACGCACAGCCGCTCCCGGCGCCCACTACTGAGAATATGTTCTTGCAGCTCTGCCTGAGCGTGTTTACCGGGAGCGCACCAACTATCTGGGAATTCCAGGTAGCCGATAGGAATTGTCTGTGTAAAAATATTTTTACCTCCGCCAAGGAGGTAATGTTTTTGCCGGCATTTGTCTGTTTGTCTGTGTACAAGATAACTCAAAAAGTTATGGATGGATTTTGATGAAATTTTCAGGAGTTGTCAGAAATGTGAAAAGGAAGAACTGATTTCATTTTGGGTGTGATCCGGAAGAAATCCTGGATTCTGGATCACTTTCAAATTTTCGATAACAATGCGGTCAATGGGGCTGGAAATTTTGTCAATATCTCCGTTAATTATTGCCCAAAACTCATGAAATTTCACTCAGGTATTGACAATGAAAACCTCTATAAAATTTCAGAGGCTGATATGGATCTGATCTAGAATGTGGATTTTATCGCAATCTATAAATCGCTATATGGTAGAACTGTTGTGCTTGGCAGAGGTCTGCGCTCTCCGAATGCTTTTCTAATTAAGAAATGCTTTCCTGAAAGTTCACTGGCTCTTTTTTTTTTCTGAGCAGTTTGTTGAAACTTCTTGGAGTACAAAAAAAAAAAGAAAAAAAAAATCATTTGCTCCACATGAGTTAGAGCTAGTTATGTATATATCAGTGCAGAGGAGGAGGAAGGAAGAGGAGGAAGCTCTACAGCAGAGACCCAGACGAGCTGCGCATGAGAGCTGCTCCGATCTGGATGAAAAGACGCTCCATAGCGGTTTGTGGGTTGCGGGTAGTGGGTAGCGCAACCTGCTCTTAAAGGCAATGGCTACTGACGCACTGATTGGTTAAACAGGTGGAACGCCCTAACCACTCCCATGCATAATATATGTATTATATATGCATAATATAGATTAGATTAGATTAGATAGAACTTTATTAATCCCTTGGTAGGTCTCCGTCAGGGAAATTGTGGTTAGCGCAGGTAAAATCGCGGGTTTAGGGAGGTGGAAGATTGCGTTTTTTGTGGGGGAACGCCCCTCCTGCTACCCGCTATCATTTAATAGCGGCTTTAGGAGGTTTGGCGGAAGATCTACCCTTAGAGTAGTGGTGTAGTTCTATAAATAGTCAGAAATACATCTCTGAAATTGCTGTTCCTAAACCATATGAGACTGTGACTGGACATATTTCCTGTAAGATAAAAGTGTAGGTAATCCGTTTTGCAATGAACATTGAAGTCTTACTGGTACTTTATACAGCTGATTCCTCAAAACTCAGGAATCAGAGTTGGTATCTGGTGGGAGAAAGATTGTATTACTTTGAAATCACATAAACCAACAGAACAGAGATAGTCTAACAAAAGTTTATAAACTGAGAAATTTTGCAATTTTATGTACAAAATGAGCCCATTTAAAATTTGATGCATTCCATAGGTCTCAAAATAGTTGAAACAGGGG
Source organism: Hirundichthys speculiger (assembly GCA_018398805.1). Lineage (NCBI taxonomy): Eukaryota > Metazoa > Chordata > Actinopteri > Beloniformes > Exocoetidae > Hirundichthys > Hirundichthys speculiger. The sequence goes on from JAGFBZ010000261.1 coordinate 2,451,527, forward strand.
CAACAAATGGCTGAAAAAGCAGGAAATTTAAAAAAAAGATTCAGCAGGGAGAACATCTAGCATTAATGAAGTTAATTCATATTAGGTCTGTAACTTGATTAACTTTAAAAGAGATGTCTTAAGAGAGGCAGAATCTCTCAGAAGCAAAGATGGGCAGAAGCTCTACAATCTGTGAAAGAGTACGTAAAAAGATTGTGGAATACTTTAAAAACAATGTTCCTCAACATCAAATCACAAAGGCTTTGAAAATCTCATCATCTACAGTGCAGAACATCATCAAAAGATTCAAAGAAACTGGAGACATCTCTCTGCATAAGGGACAAGGCCCAAGACCTTTATTGGATGTCCATGGTCTTCGGGCCCTCAGATGACACTGCATCACTCATTGGCATGACTGTGACAATGACATTACTAAATGGACCTAGGAGTACTTCTGGAAACCACTGTCAGTAAACACAATCCACCATACCATCTCCAGATGTCAACTAAAGCTCCATCATGTAAAAATGAAGCCAGATTTGAACATGGTCCAGAAGCGCCGTTGTCTCATGTGGGCCAAGACTCATATAATATGGACTGTTTCAAAGAGGGAAAGTGATCTGTGGTCCCAACTATTTTAACTATTCCAGCTGTGGATGCACAGTGATCCCATGAAGGTGCAATATTCCCCCCCCCCCCCCCCCCCCCCCCCCCCCAGCGTGGGCTGTCACAAAGCATTTCTTCTTCTGCAGTCTGATGACAGTCCCTTTCCCATTCTGCGTGGCCCACGGTCAACAACAAATCCTCAATGCTCCTTATCTTACTGACTGCTTTATTCAGTCGGTGCTAGATAAAACATGGTGCTGAATCAACCAATGAAAAATAAATAATTGAATAAGTAAGTTTTCTACCTGGTTGTTACCATGGATCACACGCAGCAGTTTCACTGTTGCTTCTGGTTTATGGTGTAACTGCGATTGTAGGAGGGAAATGCCAGCCTGGCTTGAGGTGGAGGCAGCTCCATGTTGCTCAGTGTGGCAACAAGGTTTGCTGAGTAGCTAGTCCTCCAAGTCAGAGGACAAAGTTCGTAATATTGCTAGTCCAGTCGGTGCCTGCCGTTTCCAACCTTCATGGACGAAAACCAGCTGGTATTTTTTTTTGCCCCACAGTGTCTTAAGCCTACTTGTCTCTTAACTATTCCCTCTGACAGTGGACATGAATGCCACTGTAATGTAATGTCTGTCACAGTCCGAGACGGACTGATTTTATCTTCTGCATAGAGTTTGCAGCCATCCTTGTGCCCATGATGCCTTTCTGCATTAGGAATTTATAAGGCACTCATTAAACCCCAATTACACTACTGTTAATACTTTCCAAGCGGAACAGTGTTCCATGTTGGAATGGCGGCAGGGTGGAATAAACTGGTGGGACGATTGGGGCTACAGCTGTTATATTTGCATTTCTTTTGAATCATTTAATGTATTTTCAGATGTTTATTTAAAAAATTCAGGTTGTTAAGATGATTTATTTAGATTCACCAATTGTTTTACAGGGACATTAACACATTCTGCTAAAATGAATGATTATATATTATATATATATGTGTGTGTGTATCTGTATATATATATATATATGTGTGTGTGTGTATATGTATATATATTTATATATGTATATATGATTATATGTATATATGTGTACATATACTGTATATGTGTATATATGTATATGCGTGTATATGTTATCTCTATTCCTATATATTCTTACATATTGTTATCCTATGATTGTTAGTTTATCCCTTCTTGTTTCTTCTCAACACACATTTTGCGTGTCATCCTTTAGAAAATGCTGAGTAATGTGGGATTAGTGAGGGGTCTGGTTTAGTCCCAGGTCCAGGCCATACCAAAAGTAATAAAAGTCTGTAAGGGAAATTAAAATATTGTAAATGGTCTTTGGTTGAGCTCTAATGGATACTTTGTTTCTCTTTAAGTGACATCTTCTCATTTTTATGATTGTGGTTAACTGGGGAAGGGTTCTTCTCTCCCTCAAACTGTTAGAACAGTGAGGTAGCACCTCTGCTAATATTTAACGGAGTCAGTTTGATGATTTAATAACTTTTTCATAACAGTACCTTTATCAAACAAAATAACTTTCTGCAAGTTAACATTATGGAAATACTATCGGATAGTGCCTGAAGAAGTTTGTGGTTACAAACATTGCAAGGCCTGGAATTAGTTTCCTCTACAGTGCTGCTGGACTGTCCCTTATAATAAGGACGTAAAGTTCAGTTATCCCGGGGGACTCGAGTAGAGCTGCTGCTCCTCCACATTGAGAGGAGCCAGCTGAAGTGGTTTGGGCATCTGTTAAGGATTTTTCGGGCATGCCCAGCCAGAATGAGGCCCTAAGGGAGATCCAGGATGCACTGGCTTACATGGGAATGTTGCGGTATTTCTCTGGAAGAGCTGGACAGGTGGCCAGGTAGAGGGAGGTCTAGGTCTGTCTGCTGAGATTGCTGTCCCTGTGACCTGAATTCAGAAAGCAGAGGTGGATGGATGCATGCATGAATGGATGCTTGAACCGTGGCTACTTTTCCAGACTGTCTCTGAAAATTGGAAAAGTGAGGAAAAACTTTTATTGATGCTGTGACAAAATTCCACACACACTTGTTTAGATTGTGCTGAGCCCTGCGCTAGATGTGCTTTCTCCTGTATAACTATACGAGGTTAGATCATGTGCTTTTCCATGCACATCCTCACTGTGGTGTTTTGAGTCAACTTATCATCAAACTGCATGCTTCATAGATTAAGCCTCTATTTTAATTTGCACCCTAGCATTTTTTGTTTGCATGTTCATTTTGGTCTCACATTTCTAAGCTGTATCTGAGCGGTAAACTGAAAACCGCATTTAAAGCTGTGCGGGGTGTTCAGGTTGCTCTCCCCGGTTGCGTTCTCTCCCTGTTCGGGCTCGTTGAGCACAAAACATCAAGAGAGTCAAATGGCGTAGTTTATATCGTAATGATGCTTGATGTTTCTGGCAGACCCGACGCAGTGTTCAAGGCATGATCTGTAAATAAGTCTTTAGAGTCTAATGTGCTTATTCATGCAAGGGTCTGCAAAGGCACTGGGTGTCCCAGTCCTGTTTTTCTGTTCCACAAAGGTTCCCTGCCACACAGTACGAGCAGTGTGCTACGAGCCCCTGATGGACCCTTTACTGAAACTTGATGTTACACAGACTTGAGAGCAGCCTTTTATTTAAAACAATCTTCAATGTATCTGTATGTAAACAGCAAAGCAAGGAACAGCAACTCTACACAGAGGAAAGTTTTCAAACATTTTTTTTTTTGATTCCCTATAGAGTTTTGTTCTCTGGTAGCATTAAGATTTCTTTTTTTTTTTTTTTCTTCAAAGCATCACCCTGTTTTGTTTATCTCTTTGAAATGGATAGACTCAGTGGTTTCACACCATTCCATTGCTCTACAGATAGCAGTTGGAGAGGGAGGTTTGGAGGTGTTTTTGTGAAAACAAGATTCATCTGATACATCTGTTGGATCTCAAGACGCCTACTGACCTTCTGATTGTTTACATGAAACTGCTCAGGCACCTACAGCCTTTACTTGATCTCTACAAATGAAACCAATATAGCTGATTGGAACATCTAAGCATCCTGATGTTTGTTTGTTTTTTTTATTTTATTCATAACTCCTGTGTAACCTATGTTGTAATAATACAATATGTCTTTGAGATGAATAAAGTACAGTATTATCTAATTCAATTAAGGAAAACTGGATTTTAAGTGCACCACTGAAAAGCACAGATTACAATATACCAATATTACTATATATTATAAATTAGACTATAATTTCAGTTGTCTGTGGACCACAGAGAGAGTTAGTATGGCTCTAGTACTGAATAAAAGGGGTTCAGTAAAGCTTGTTTACTGCATTTTTGGAGAATGTCAGGATGCCTGCTTGTTTAAAGTTGTAGTGATCATTCTTCATTGAAATCAAAACTTTTATACTCAGCATAATCAAAAAAAAAAAAAATACTGTGGTAAATGTAAAATATTTTATTCTGAGACTTTGTTCTCTTGCCAAATGGTGGGAGAAGCCACTCTATGAAGCCACAGCACCTCTGATCATGTAGAGGTAGCATGTCTTTTAAAGAAAGTTTCTGGCCATTTTCTTAGTACCAAGTACGATCAGTCTGGGCTTGTGTTCTTGGTTGTGCAGACTTTGTTAGTACGAGTTGAGAGACAGGAGGATGCAGATGTTTGGGTTTTTTTCTTTTTTTTTGGAAGTGGAGTGTTATTTGATGGCATCACACCCCTAGCTAGCAGGCTAACATATATTCCAAAAAGGTATACAGTTTAATTGAACATAAAAAAAACACTGAGAACATTCATATGATTCAAAATGGACCATGGACTCCTCCTGGCAAAAGTGTTTATGACCGTCACTTTATTTTTTTTCTAAAAGGGTTTTATGCCTTAGTATATCTGTCCTGTTAAAAATACACTTGTGCAAAGTGGAAAAGAAAAACAAAACTGAGAAAACTCGTCACCAAGTCTACTCAAGTCTCCACTGCATACATCCTCAATAAAATGGGGGCAGCACAGATGCATCTGGGAATGCTGACTGTACTGGAACTGGAACACTGGGAACAACAGCTTGGTTTGGTTGAATAGTCCAATATTAATCCAATAATAACGTCAGGGTTTTAGGTGACAATTGAAATAATGTATTAGTCCATCAAAAATTAATTTGACACCATTTATTGCTTTTTATGGTGTTGAAATAAAATATGTAAGAGGATGTAAAAAAAACATGTCACTGGAGCTTCCAAGTAAGGAACTGATGTTTGGATGTTTTTTTTTCTGTCCTAGTTGGTGATTGGAAAATCGAAAGTTTCCTAGTTGCCATTAAACACACCATAATTACTTGCCAACTATCCTGAACTTTGTTAAAACCTGAAAGGTAGTAACTTTATTTTGGTGTGAGTGACTTTGCTAAGTTGTTATTTGATTTACAGACAATTTTACACAATTGTCTAATTGTTTTTAGCTTATTTATTTAAAGCAGTGGTCAGTATTATTGCTCAACTTGTAATCTTTAAAGTTTGTCCTTTACAGGACCCCCAGCCTGAGCCTTAACGTTTCTCATCAGTCTGGTGGTAGATGCTGCTTTCTAGTAATTAGTCAGTGAAATGATCTGCATGAGAATTTAGTTTAAGAAATCTTAAGAAGAGGTGTTGAGTCAGTAAAGACATGTTGATCAGCAAAACTAAAATTTCATGGCCAAAAACTTTTTTTTTCCTGTTTTCAACTTTCCAACTGCAAGGAGCCGATGCTCCATTTAAAAAACAAACAAATATACAAAAAACCCCCAATAAAATCTGATGTTTAAACAAAAGTAAACGGCTCAGTGTAACATCTTTTATTTTATTTTTTTTTCATAATTCCTAAAGTTTTATGGCCTCAGTAAATGCCAAATCCAAAATAATTTCTTGCTCTCTGACCGTCATGAAGGAAAGTGCATTTCTCAAAATTTATCAGTTTATTAGTTTAAAAAACAAAATAAAACATTCCTTTGATAATTTATCTTAATTTATTTTTAATTACTATTACAAAAAACATATTTTTAGAATATTAAAATTACAAGGTAAGGTGCTAGATAATGAACATTAATTTTACACAATTTGTTACTTGAATTAAATTTCTAAAGTCCCTAAATTAAGTTGAGAACCTGCCAAGATCATGTCAGCTTTTGCCCAAATAGAGAACAAATTCAATATAAGTGGACGCAACATCATTTCAGATGTTTGTTGAAAATGGTTTCAAATGTTCTATGAAGCTTCTTATATTTAAAATTATTTTTAAAAAAAAACGTGTGATTCCTAGATTGTAGCACCATCAGTCGTTAATATGTGACGGTGGAATGTTGCAGTACGACAGTAAAACTGAGTGGTGACCACTTTAAGGCACATGTCCTTTCTTATAACTCCATATTGACCTCAATGTGAACTCGCGCAAGGACGAAGATATGATTCTTAATGTCTCGAGTATACTCCATTAATTTGAATTAATTATCTCTCTCTGTTTGATTGTAGCTGCTGATGCCAAGGAGCAGCAGTTCTGGATCAGCCAACTTCAAGCATGTGCCAGACGCTACTCTGACAGCAGCGCCAAGGTGAATAACACGAACACTTCATTAGTGCTTTTCAATTTTCTTTTACACCTAAAGCTCACCAAAGGGCAAAAATCTTGGTTTACATGTTTATATTAAAATCTGTGCTAAAGAGCCCCTTTCTCATGTGTTACGAGTCAATCTAATATTATCACTCTAATGATTCAAGAATTGAATTGAAATCTTTGTAAAGTCGCACCTAATTGACAGCAAACCTTTAATACCAGGTGAGAACGATTAAAACACAAAAGAGACCGTGGGTGTTTGAGTGGGTTTATATGTATATTTTATATATACCATATACACTTCCCGGCCAAAAAAAAAAAAAAGTCACCACCAAAAAAAGGTCATACACTAATATTTCGCTGGATCGCCTTTAGCTTTGATTACGGCACACATTCGCTGTGGCATTATTTCGATAAGCTTCTGCAATGTCACAAGATTTATTTCCATCCAGTGTTGCATTAATTTTTCACCAAGATCTTGCATTGATGATGGTAGAGTCTGATCGCTGCACAAAGCCTTCTCCAGCACATCCCAAAGATTCTCAATGGGGTTCAGGTCTGGACTCTGTGGTGGCCAATCCATGTGTGAAAATGATGTCTCATGCTCCCTGAACCAACCTTTCACAACTTGAGCCTGATGAATCCTGACATTGTCATCTTGGAATATGCCCGTGCCATCAGGGAAGAAAAAATCTATTGATGGAATAACCTGGTCATTCAGTATATTCAGGTAGTCAGCTGACCTCATTCTTTGAGCTCATACTGCTGCTGAACCTGGACCTGACCAACTGCAGCAACCCCAGATCAGAACACTGCCCCCACAGGCTGGTACAGTAGGCACTAGGCATGATGGGAGCATCACTTCATCTGCCTCTCTTCTTACCCTGATGCACCCATCACTCTGGAACAGGGTAAATCTGGACTCATCAGACCTCTTTTCCAGCTAGCCTCACTGATTAGCGGTTTTCTTAAGGCTACACAGCTGTTCAGTCCCAATCTCTTGAGGTCCCTTTGCATTGTGCGTGTGGAAATGCTCTTACTTTCACCATTAAACATAGTACTGATTTCTACTGTTGTTTTTCTTCGATTTACGTGATCGCCGATCACGTAAATGATCATGTAAATGATCACAAGAAGTAAATGTTCCAGCCACATTTCCTCATTGAAGACGATGGGTCCCCACTATGCTTTCAGCTTTTAATAATGCGTTAGACAGTTCTTAACCCAATTTTGGTGATTTCTGCAATCTCCTTAGATGTTTTCTCTGCTTGATGCATGCCAATGATTTGACCCTTCTCTAACAGACTAACATCTTTTCCACGACCACAGGCTGTGTCTTTCGACATGGTTGTTTAGGAAATGAGAAGCAACTCATTGCACCAGTTGGGGTTAAATGGCTTGTTGGCAGCTGAGAGATAATCACCCATGCAGTAATTATCCAATAGGAGGCTCGTACCTATTTGCTCAGTTGAATACAGGTGGCAACTTTTTTTTTGGCCGGGAAGTGTATTATTTCATGATTTATAGCACCTTCCAAGCTAATGAAATGGATTTGATTAGAGCTTTTACCATCCTTTTTGGTGCAGAGCGTTATAACCACCTATTTGTCTTTATGTAAACCAGACTGTCAACTTACACTGAGCAGATAAGAGGGTGTCTCTTAGCAGCCTGGTGTGAGACAATTGCCTCTCAAGGTGAACCTTTTGTGTTGAGGATTCTTGATTAAATGGACCTCCAATCCAGCCGCAGTCCTTGATGTTGGCATGAAAAATTGCACTCAAACGTCTGTTTTAATGTTTGCGGTGGCAGTCTGAGCTGCGACTGATGCCAGCTGGAACACGTCCATGGAGTGCTGTTTCGAACCCATCTGGCATGTCGTTGATTCCTTTGATTGGGCTGTCAGACAGAAGTATTTCTATCTGCATCTGGAAACAGTGTTACTCTTTTATTACCTTAAAGCAATAAAATAGATACATAACTTGAGTTAGTAGACTGAGTAAACCTTCAGGTATGACATGTTTTACAGTATACTGGAGTTCTACAAGCTGTTGGATAAAGAAAAAAAAGGCAAACAAAAAGGTATGCAATGTGAAGAATGTGAAAATTTAGATCAAAATTCACTCAAGGCTCATCTTAAGCATGTGATGAGAAAGTAGCTTGTGTAATTCAAGAATATTTTTGGCTCTCTGCTGATATGTGACTTAGTGATGCAGGAAAATGTGACACTAGCACTTCCCTGCTGCTTGACTTGAGGATGCATTCGTAAATATCCTCATACTCAACATCACCATCCTCTTCATGTCTCTGTGAGACCATTTCTTACAGATTACGTCAGTTTCACTGTAACTACCCTAATCTACAAGCAGTGTGTTATTTTTCTATGTATTTATTTTTTTAGCATAGGCTTCATGGATTAATGTTTTGGTCCTGTGCAATTTTCGGAGGTTTAGTGTGAGCTTCAGAGGATTATTTCGCATACCTGCCTGTACTGACTATCTCAGTTGGTTGTGTCTCTGCTCGTCTGATCCAGTCAAGAATGAGACTTGACACTGAGCTGCTTCTGGAGCGTCACTGCTGGTGGTGAAATCAGTAGTGCATGGAGGCAAGAAATAATCCAAAGTTTGTTTCTACTGCCAATTTTAGGTTTTAAAGTCAGGTTTGTTCCACAAACCAAATGACGTGTGTGTGTGTGTGCGTACTTACCACCACCTCCAGCATTTATATATTTATTAAGGATGCAACTGTCAGTAAAATACGGTACGGTTCGGTACGACCTGCACGGGACAATACGCTTTTATGTCCCGTGGTATTTATATTCCAATAACTTTGCATTGGATTTGCACGTGAGCGTGCGTGCCTTTTAGGCAACAGGCCCATCACTGCATGTCAATGTGCATTCACCTCCGCTCACTCACAGTGACCAGCCTATCACACTTTGGCCGGTTGGCTGCAGCTCATAGACGCAGAAAAAAAACAAACAAAAAAAAACAAGCAGGCATGGCCAGCGGCAGCGGAGAAATTGGGAAAAGCTTTAATTTTGGTTTTGCTGTTGAATACACCAGCGAGGGAGTGAAAACAGTTAACAGTTAACAGAACGCAATCTTCCACCTCCCTAAACCCGGATCTTACCTGTGTAAGATCCAGTTGTTACCAGTTGTGTGTCTTGGTACAGCTGATGTGCTTTTTAAAATACTGCATAACGAATCATTGGATGTGCATTTAAAGTTCGCAAACAATTAATGTTCCTGTCCCTCCTCGACCACCAACAGTTTCAGACATATCAGAAATAAATTCCCGCATCCAACCTTTTCCAGCTTGACAACAGAGACAAAGATCTCCTTGGTTTCCTCCACAGCAGACATCTGAATGAGATCATGCCACAGCTGTACAGACTGACGTGTCTGGCTGTGACTATTCCCACATCCACCACAACTGCTGACCAGACATCCTCTGACCTCAAGAGATTCAAAAACGTATGCAAAACGTATGCAAAACCGCGATGTGGATGTACCCCCTCAACTTATCCAGAAGTTCCACTTTTTTGGCAATTGTCATCATTTTGCGACAGCGGTTTGGTTCTCCAGAGGCACTTGGTGATGGGTGGCGTCCTTTGGGATCCATTTTGGCTTTAAAAACTGCACTAAATCTTTGTCTCACGAGAGCAAGAGATGGGAGATGCGGGATGCGTGTCAGCCAATCAGTGTACACACAACTGACGGAACAGTAATGGGCATTGTAGCAACCAATCACAGGCCTCGATTTTTGTTCATGGGGATTCCTGTGTAGGCTCTTGTTGCTTCCTGAGACTTGTTCTTGATGTGATGTGTTTAGCTTCAGTCTTGCGCGCTTCGTTTGAAATTTTTTCAAATTTATTTTCGAATATTTTTCTTTGATAAATATTTTTGAAACCTCCGCGATGTACTGAGACCGCGAACTCTGAGAGATTACTGTATGTGTGTGTCGGTTTTTGCAGTGGAAATGAAGAACCCAAGTGCAGGAGCACAAAAAAGGATATTTAATTTTAAAAACAAAGTCCAACCAAACCAAAAATCCACAAATGTTATCGAAACAGGAATCCATGCTGAAAACAGAAAAACACTCACGGGATACGAGAAGGGATGAACCAGCAAACAGAACGGGAATGACAGGACTTATCTACAGGGAGGAACAAACGAGAGGCGGGTGGACAATCAAGTTGACAAGGGGAAAGGAAGAAAAACTGAACATCACGAGGACAAGACAGACCTTCAAAGTAAAACAGGAAACAGAGCAGATGAGAGACAGGGGGTGACACCAACATGACACAAAACAAAGAGGAAAAACCAAAATGGCTGCCATGGCTGCCCCAAACCATGACATATATGTGTGTGTGTATATATATATGTATAAAAATATATGTGTGTGTATATATATATATATATGTGTGTGTATATATATATATATATATATATATGTATATATATATATATATATATATATATATATATATATATATATATATCTATATATATATATATATCTATATGTGTGTGTGTGTGTGTGTGTAAAGGATGTAGCCACCATAGTCATCCATTGGTTTGAGAATAACACACTATACATGTACTTTTCCATGGCCATAAACTACCTGGTTACATAAAAATGACCACTAAATGATGTTTAAGTCAATAATAATATGATGTCTTCTCAGTGGATTTTTGACATTGGTAAACATTTGTTGGTTTCGTGTCCTATTTAACACAGCTTCATCTTTGTAAATTGATGTTCCAATTAAGAGTAAAATGGATAATCAAAAAATGTTTGAATTTTCTTCTTTATTTTCATATTTTACGCCACTACTTTTTCTTCGTTGTTTGCAAGTTGGATTGCACAATAGTTTGCTTCAGTGTCTGTAAAAACGACAAATGCTCAACATTTATCGGCACTAACTTTCGTGAAATATATTTTATTTGCTCTGTTGCTATGTCTGAGGTAATAAAAGGAAACTCGGCACTGTGAGCTGCAGCGCTGCATAAAAAGAACCTGCACTGCCGCCAAGCGTTTGGTGGTGTTTTTACACAGCAACACAAACAATATCGGACAAGTACAAACGTCAGAGACAGCGCAAGTCCTACACTTTAGGAGCTGTGCATAGGAATATGTGTGTAGCTGTTACACTGAAGCATAAAATGAAGCATAAATCAGGCTTCAGTAGTCTAAACATGTAGAAATACTGAATTCAAGGCTTCATCTTCTCTCCTGGGAAGTTGCTGATTGGTTAGTACCTTTGAAATCCTTGTGACTGATGTATTTGATTTGATGGTATGTGTCAGTTTCTTAGGAACACCTGGATAATCAAATGTTTTATATACTGACGAATAGGTGGTGAGTGTCGTTAGCTTGAATCCAACCCATTTATTGATTTTTGGCATGTGCTCTGATTCCTTTTTGATGTGCTTTGTTTCAGGTGAGGAAGCTAAAGGGATCAGATGAACACCTGAGTGTGGAGAGAGCAGGAGGAGGACAGGAGGTGCTGGTGACTGAAAACAACACCCACACACTCCTGCAGATATACATCCCGTGCAGTCTGCCCTTGACAAAGACAAGCTTTCATGTGTATTTTTAAACAATGAAATACTACAGCCTCATTATTCTGCCTCACTGCTGGCTCACTTATTCCACATGTAACTCTTCAGGACTTCAAACTGCTGAACAGCTGGAGTGAGGGGAAAGTTTAATAACTGCTCAGCTGTTTTTTGAAAAGCAATCAAAAGTTGAGCGAAAATTGGATAAACAAGGAAGAATTGATGGAGACAAGGTCTGCCTCTCTCTCTTTTTGTTTTTGTTTTTCCCCTTCTGAGAGGGATAGCTGTTTTGTTCCTGTTGGGTGACTGCAGGGCATTTCCACAATTGCAGCTGCCATCACTGTCACAGCTGCTGTGGTATAATCCTTTCCTGAGCCACCACCGTCTGCCTCTAAGATCATAATCACAGCTACTCTGCTGATGAGGCAGCCATCAGCAGAGGCTCAGACACATCACTGATGACAGACCTGTTTGGTAGAAGAGACGTTGGAGGAATTATTTATTATGAATAAAGGGCAAAGGTCATGCTCCCTCCCAGTCTTCACTAGAAGTGAAATGATAGTACTGACACTTTTTTGCACTGTTAATCAATTGAGGTGCAATTTGAGTTTGGCTTTTATTTTGAAGTTGATATTGTTGGAGACCAAGTGTGGATTGCATTTCAGTTTTGTCCATTTAAGGATCAGAAACAGTGTCTCAGCAAAAACCAACACATGTGAATTCAAACAGTGTGCATCTGTTACATTTATACTTGCTGTGTATTTAGATAAACTGACAGACGGTGCATATATTGTGGAGGAGAGAGAGTGTACAGGCAGCATATATAGTGGAGGAAATAAGTATTTGATCCCCCGCTGATTTTGGCAGTTGTCATACTAATAAATAAATGAACAGTCTCAGATTTTTATGGCAGCTTTATTTTAACAGTTATAGAAAGAATATTGAGAAAAAAAATTGAGAAAATTACATGAAATGAAAAATAAAAATTAATTTGTAACTAAACCATTCTGGGATTTGTAGACGATCAGTAGGATTTTGTAATCTATTTCTCTGACTAACTGGAAGCGAGTGCAAAGATTTTAAAACTGGTGTGATGTGTTCAGATCTTTTAGTTCTGGTTAAAACTCAACGCATGAATGAGTTTCTCCTGAACTTTTAATTCTGTGGATGTTTTTGAGCTGGTAAAAAGCTCCCTTAGTGACAGCTTTGATGTGGCTGCTGAAAGTCAGATCCGAGTCTATCAACACTCCAAGGTTACGAACTTGGTCAGTGGTTTTCAGAGCCTGAGTCTCCAAATATTTGGCAATGCTGACCCTCTTCTCCTTGTTACCAAACAGAATAAGCTCAGTTTTGTCCTCATTAAGTTGTAGAAAATTCTTCCTCATTCAGATGTCTATTAGCTCCAGACACTGACACAGTAAGTCTATTGGGCCGCAGTCATCTGGTGTCAGAGACACATAAAGTTGTGTATCATCTGCATAACTGTGATAATTGATATTAAAGTTCTGAATTATTTGACCCAAAGGAAGCATGTACAAGTTGAATAGAGGAGGCCCAAGAACTGACCCCTGGGGGACTCCACAAGTCATGGCCACTCTCAGATTCATAGCTGCCAATCGTGACAAAATAACTCTGGCCTTCTAAATAGGACCTGAACCAGTTAAGGACCAGAAAGGTGCTCTTGATTTTTATCAGTGCAACAGCATCCATCACATTCAAGACTTTCAAATTGAAGTGATCCAGGAGTCCATCAACCGACTATGCACTGATCATTGGACAACAAAGCCATGCTTTCAATGAACTGAGCACTTGTTTTAACATCGGTGTATCTCTTCTATACCGAGAAGCAGGTTTTTTGAACATTCTGAGCAATCAGTTAATCAAACAAAACAGACAAAATGGTCAGACAATGCCAGTAACTACCACAGAGGAAATATTAACACCCTTAGAGATAACCAAGTCCAGAATGAACACAAGTTTAATTTTTTTTTAACACGTGCAAGGCATTTTACTCTCCGCAAAACACCTTAACAAGGAGTTTTGCAACTACGTCAGAGATTACAGCATTTCCTGTAGAATTAAATGGACTAATGGACGTATCACATGAGTGTCCAAAGAAGACGCGAGGCTGGAGTAATTAATTTCACTTGGCTGCCATTGATGCCTATAGACAATCTGATAGTCAATTTGAATCCGAATGCTCACTGCCACTGAGTCAATGGTGGCCAATTAGTTAAGTTGTGTATGGTTTTAAAGAAGTGCTGCTTGAATCTTTTGTATAGATTCTTGTAATGTTGACTGACTGGTTTTGGATCAATCATGGTATTCAAAACCTTTTCCTGTTCCCTTTGCATGAAAATAGTAAAGCAAGCTTATTCCTCACATTAAAATGTAAGAGATTATAGTAATATCTGGCAGATTTCCACAATCTCCTTGCACTCAGCAAACATTAATGTAAATTACATACTTGTAGATTTACAGCAATGTGGAGTCCATTTATGTTGCACTTAAGGGCTGTGTATACTCTCGCGGCAATGTGTCGCCGTCAGCTTAGTAGCAGAGATCCTGCAGTCACTTTTGATATATACTCAGTTTTGCAGCGCGCTCTGCGCTAGGTTATTCCACGCCATAACGCAAGAGGGACAATCACGAACTAGCTAAACTTACTAAACTTATCTCTTGGTGTGGTTTTTTTCCACTTCCTCACCGTCTTGGCCATATCCAGACCCACATTCATCGCTATCTCCCTCCATGAATTACTAGAATATGTGCTGTCCTTGTAGTGTGGAGAACGAGAATCGTACAGATGTGGGTACTTCCTCATTTCTTCGATGACGTGCTCTTTTCTATGCGGATGTAGAATTGACCAATCAGAGACCTACAGTTTTAGAGGTGGTGCACCTGAGTGTCTGCTTTTTTTTTTTTTTTTTTTGGGGTGGGGGGGGAATCTCTGCGTCGTCTGCGTATGTGACGCAGAAGACCTAATGTCCGAGTATAAATCAGGCTTTAGTCTGTGATCGCATTAGTCAGCAAATAGCGAAGGTTCTCTGCAGCAGAAGCAATCAGTCAGGTTAGTCTCATGATTTAAAGTCTTAATTTGTCCAGTGGTGGAAGAAATGTTCAGAAGAAACTAAATCAAACTGTTGAAATACTCGTTCAATATGCTCAGCAATGAAATCCGTCCATAAGACATATATGTGGAGGACGTATTACAGTCTGCCACTGTTATACGTAAGCCTGTATTATTACATTATACATGTATTTATGTAAATATAATGAAAAATTATCTCACTGTTTTAATTGATGGAGGTTGAGCATTACATTTCATGGTACTATTTAGTGATAATTGTTCATAATTTTATGATTTTATGAAATACAGTCGCAATATTTGTTTAAGTCCAAACAAAAGTAACGAAAGAAATGTCAATAAATTCAAACAAAATGGTTTCTTATTGAAGTTAGTTGAAATGAAGCATGTGAGCTGTTCTTTGTAAAATTTAATCTTAGGTTTTTCCAGATTATTTTCTAGGATCGGCTCTTGACGTTAGACACTATAAAGACATTTAAGGGGGCCAAAATATTATTACAAGATATGCTGGACCATCCCCACCCATGAGCACAGCATTGTCGTTGCCTCTTTTGTCAACACAGCAGATCTATGCTCCCATGAGGTCACAAACGGTATTGCTACATAGAGTGACTTTAATTTCATTCATCGGTAGTGAGTCCTGCTTTTTCAGAGAAAGCTTGTTGGGAATGTAAGGCAACTTTTTCAGGACTCTCATGTGTTTATATACAGTTTTGAGTTTGATACACAACACCAGCAGAGATGTTGCTCAAAATAAACTTTTCAGAAAGGCTTTGAACCTTGTCCAGATCTTTTATCAACATCAGGGTGATTCTTCTGGCACAGTCATTAATGAAGCACGGCTCTATTTCGTTTCACATCTTCATCTTTAGCAGTTAGGAAACAGAGACTAAATTCTGTGGACAGAGAAGGAAGCTGACCTCTACTGAACCTTAAAGTGCAACTATGCAGACGGCACTGCGTTCAGTTTTATTAGAGAACGATTAGTATTTTTTGTTGTATGCATATAGTTAAACAGCACCAAACCATTGGTGACTATGTAACAAAGTTTTGGAGCACAGTAACAGTCTGTGATCAGGTCATTGGGCATCTTTTGTCTTCTTTTCTGGTTCTGCAATTTCGAGGTTCTGCAATCAGAGCACCAACTATCACTTGCAAACACAGAACAAAAAGAATTCCAAATAAAGTCTAGGGGCCCGATCTTCCGCCAGATCTCCTAAAGCCGCTATTAAGGGATAGCGGGTAGCGGGAGGGGCGTTCCCCCGCAAAGAACGCAATCTTCCACCTCCCTAAACCTGCTATCCCACCTGCGCTACCCTGTTATATTTATGCATCGGAGTGGTTAGGGCGTTCCACCTGTTAAACCAATCAGTGCGTCAGTAGCCATTGCCTTTAGAAGCAGGATGCGCTACCCGCAAACTGCTATCCGCAAACCTGCTATGGAGCGTCTTTTCATCCAGGTCGGAGCAGCTCTCGTGTGCAGCTCGTCTGGGACTCTGCTGTAGAGCTTCCTCCTCTTTCTTCCTCCTCCTCTGCTGGCACTGATATATACATATAAATATTTTTACACAGACAATTCCTATCGGCTACCTGAAACTCCCAGATAGTTGGTGCGCTCCTGGTAAACACGCTCTGGTCGTCTATGGTTTAACTGGTTTTTGATGATCTCTGTAATTTTCTCAGGGGTTCAACTGAGGCCAGATCACGCTTTTTATACAAGAGTTAATTCAAGAGGTAGAGCCGTTTGTCCACGCCCACATGTAACCAGGTGGACGCACATTGATGCCATTTGGACGTGCTCTTGTCCGCGCCGACATGCAGGTTGCGGGTAGCGGGTGGCTACCCTAAACCTGCGATCGCAAGATACCGAGTTTGAGGAAAGGGCAAAAGACACGCCCATTGCCACACCTACAAAGTGAGTAAGGGAGTCGGCATAATGGGTAGCGGCTTTAGGGAGCGGAAGATTGCATTAGCGGTTAGCGGAGGTTCCTATACCCGCAATTTGCGGGTAGTGGCTAGTGTTAACAGGTAAGGGGAAGTGTACGATCGGGGCCTAGAAATTAAACGTTTCAACTCATGAAAAACCTAAGCACAACTGTTGAGTGAAGCCCAGCAGTTATATTCCTCTGCTAATATTCCAGCCAGGACAAAATGAAGTGACATAATGTAAAATCTGCCAGCCAAATTCTATGAAAGTAAAATAGAAAACTTGGTAGAGATGTGCATAATTTGAGGATCTTCAGTGCTTCTTTTTAGACAGATGCCATACACACATTATGATATCTTTGTTGACATTTCACAGCTGTAAATGATGGTGACAACAGAGAATGAGAGTAGTCTGCAGCAGTTGGGAATTAACCTCTAACTCTCCGTTTACTCATAACACTGCTGGCTGTGTAATATTCAACCAACTTCTGCTGTGTTCTGAGCAAACCAAATATGCTTTTTTTCTACCTCTGCTTAACTAAACAGGATTTATTTAATGGCATTTGTAGGTTATGCCATACTTACCACTCTGTTATGTAAATCTACCTTCCTGTGTTTTCTGTCAGATTTTCTGTCTTGATGAAAGCTGAAGGATGTTTGTGACAGGGAGGCTACTGGTGCACCAGGGAACTGCTTTTCTTTCCCTGTCTGCAGTTGTACTTAGAAGCTGAGGAACAAAACTTACATTGTGAATAAACCTTGTAAATATTTTCTCTCTGAACTTTGTGCTGATAATTTGATGAAGGTGAAAAGCACAACTAGACACTGGCAGTTTATACTGTAAATCATTACAGGTTGAAATGACCAAGCTGATAGTGTGAAAGCCTTGTGCAATAAAGCAGTTATTCTTAAATGAATGAGTGCTCAGTGACTCATGCTTCCTGTGTATCAGATCCCAGAAGAGTTTGTCCTGGTTCATTTCAGTGCCACGACTCCATAACAGGTCAGAGGTCGCTGCTTGTCAGCAGACCGGCTTGGTTTTTCCAGCCGCAATTGAGCTCATCAACTAGCTTGTTAAAGTGTTTGCTGTTGCAGGAGTTGGACTTCGTGCCCTGGTTTTACAGTTGCATTCAATGAGGCGAGGAAAACTAGAGGTATTAGGTCAATTGAGCACTGTCGGATATTAAGACTTATGATGGGATGATTATAGCTTTTCCTGTGGCTTTGTGAGGACATGTGCATGAAATGGTAGAAATGAATTGTGATTCTAGTGGAATGAACCAGGTTGAGCTAAACCCATATAGATATGCCAGTTTGGATTTTTTTTAGGAACCTAAATTATATCTGGACTTTTGTCATTATATACTTATCTCCATTCATGATGCAGCATGCATTTTTGTCTTGTGTTTTCTCTCTGTGAAAGCACTCTGTTTTATTGAGGACCTGCAAACCGAGCCCTCTTAAATTTGCACACCTCCCACTCTGACATGTCAAAATGTCTTCTGTAAATAGGATTTACTTCCATGCTTGTGTACCCCTGTGAACCCCTGCAGTTGTTTGTTAAAGGATGTGACTTCAGAGCTGGCAGCAGGTGCAGAACCAGCTGTACTCAATCAAGCTGATTAGTGGCCTGATACTGGCCAGTGAGGTTTGGCCTGACGTTTTACTGTCAAGCTGAAACCACACCCACAGAACCTGTAACTGGAAGAGCAACAGAAAGTCAGACTGTGGTATTTATATGCTGTTGGTAATGTTGACTCTGCTTGCATACAGAATTTGTTATTTATAACTATTGAAAATGCATATGTGCTCTTTGGCTATATTTGTGTCCACTTAGCAGTGACAAGTCATGTAGGAATACACTGAAAATGGACAAATGCATACAATAATTTACATCATAAAAACATTTTATCAAACTGTATTTTATTGAAGCTGCACTGCCTGGGAGTGTGAGAAGTGTGCCACCTGGTAAGTGCGTAGTATTTAGAGAGCTTCCAAAACTTTTTGTTCTGCTTCAGTGTGTTGTAGCCAAGTGCCAATGTTCCAACTTCTGGGTTGAAGTCAGTGCTGTAGTAAGAAAAATTGCAGTTCTTCCACTGACCACTGGGGGCTGCTTCTAAAAGCAAGTTGATCTCTATTGAGCCCCGCTTTAAAATACTGTATACAACTTTGCAGCTGAAACAAATGTATTTACGGCCTGGTTCCAAAAAAAACGGTTTTGGTCTCCATAGCCAGATTTTACATCCATGACAACTGTACATGTGAGGTAAAATTATATAAAGCAACAAAGTTGTGTATAATTGGGGGTATGGTTTTTTGACTGATTGGCTATTGTGCTTATACAACTGTACAAGAGACCGCTGCTACTGGCTCTGGGTTGGCGTGGAAGGATTTGGAGTAGGGCTGTAGCGATACACTAATCTCGCAATACGATACGATATATTTGGCTCACGATACGATATATATCGATATTCATCTTACAATACATTTACATCATTTTCCGAAAGATTTTAACGGGACAAAGTGATTTTGGTGACATCTTGTGAGTGTTCCAATTACTTTGTTTGAATTAGCTGAACTGAAAGCATCAATTACATATTATATGTCTTACAAGCAGCATGCAAATGCTGGACAAAATGAATAAAAGACAATAGGATAGCGAGGCTTCATCGCGTTCACCATGCGCCTAAAGCCGGCGTTTTCCACCACTGAATACGGTCTCAAATCCTGACAAATAAAGTAGGCAATGGACTGCGTAATTTTCTGTGACCTAGGTGAAGTAGATGGAAACTGCTTCAAGAAAGCAGCGTGGTTTGTTTCGGATCGCGTCGCAACTTCTTGGGCTAGCTCTCAGTTAGCATTACCTTGTCCGGGTGGTGACGTTTCAGGTGGGCTCACAGGTTGGTGGTATTTCCAGAGTACTTCACGTTTGTGTGACACAGCTTGCAAACCGCCAAACTTTTGTCTAAATCTTCGCTTTCCTTTTTCTTCTTAAAACCGAACTGCTCCCACACATCTGCTTTTAAGCACGCAGGCGCTGGGTTTATACTCGCTGCCATTCTCTGGCTCATCACATTTGTTTGTGGAAGTTGCTATGGGGATTTTGGGGGTGCTTTGTGTGGTGTCGCTTCTAGTTCCTTGTATGTATCTGCTTATATGACTGTCACATCATTCATAGTTATTTCTACACAAAATAAATGCACAAGTCACAACATGGAAATACGAACACTTTTGAGCTTAGTTTGGTGTGTCAATCCACTTCCAGTGACTATGCTAAGACACACATGGGGTATTGATACAAGAAAAAAAATTGTAGAATTAACCCTTTTATTAAACTATGGGGTTGACCTCAAGTAACCTGATTCCCAAAATGTTGGTCTAAATCTCTTTAATACACATAAATATTAATGGTTGTTAGGGTTGGAAATTGAGGGCTGAACAGTCTTAGTTTCTGTAGTCTTTAATTGACAAATTATTGAATAATATTCATCCCAGAATCTGACAGGTCACTATATAACAACCACCAGTTTTTGTTGCATCTGGCTTCAGCTGTTGAAACAGAGTTGAGATAACATAGACTAGATAATTTAAATTCTATTTTTACTTTTTTCTGAATATTCCTGAGCACTGACGTGTAAAAGGACCACATTTTAACCAGAGAGAAATGAGGATGCATCTTCATAAAGGGTCATGTGAAGAAACTCCTTTTGAACTTTGTTCTTGTCACATACATCATTTGGAGGATATGTTTGTATTGAATTGTGGCAGGGGTGTGATTATAAATACAGGATATCTCAATGATTTAAAAAGAAAAAACATTAACCTCAGAGATCTATAACATCTATTGGACAGTTGGAAGTAATTCAGCTTCATTTTGTCACTTCTCTGCAAATATAAAGCAAGGTTGAGTTTGTTCTTCAGCTGTTTTTCAAGCTTTTTTTTATGTTATGTAAACCCAATGTTCAGTCAGGGATGAAAGTAGACTTTAATTTCTTGCTGGAACTGGAAACTAAAGTATCCAGTGTGATCTTCAATGAAAAAAATTGCAGCATAGACATAGACAGTTGCTAGGTAACCAAAAAGCTTCCCAAGAAGGTGATCATCAGATATCAAGTAATTTTTTCTTTTAGGAGTTGCAGACTTGGTTGTTTTATCTTTCTACCTGTCACCGCAGTCTTAAGCAGTACTGTGCAAATACAAAGCAGCAGAGTGCAGCATCCATGATGTCCCATCTGAAGGCCTTTCAGAAGCAGCTGATGAGACAAAGTGCTGCTTAAGATTTTATAACATTAGCGTTTTCATGTTGAAAGTGCTGCTGAGACTGGTTTTTAAAAGTGGGCTTTGGAGAAGCAGCTGCTTGTCTCTTACCATAATGGAACATTTATCAAAACTTATTTACCAGAGCATTCTGGCTTACTTTCACTCCGTATTCAGCTAATGATTTTAAAGTATCTCTGTGCAAGCACTTTTGTCTAACCAAAGTTATAAGCGAATATGTAATTGTATATAATTAGTGTTTCTTGAGGTGCAGAAAATGGCGAGCCAGCAGCTGATTGTTGTGCTGTCTACAGTCTCCCCTACAGTCAGTGGTGCACCTGTCAGGTTGTTGTTTTTTTTTTAAGCCCTGAATGGACGGGGACCAACGGTGTGTTCCTGGTCCCCACTTATTCACAGCAGGGTGGTATAGACCAGAATTTAGATGATTACATTTTCAATGTTAGGCTGGAGGCATCTGTGGAGAAAAGTCTTCTCCTTTGCAGATTAAATCAGTTTTATTTATAAACTTAAAGTGAAGTTTAGTGTTTTTTTTTTTTAATTAAATTTAATGTTATCTTAGAATCAAATTCTGCATGTTTGTCCATCTTCATTTCTTCACTGCCCCTCCTTTCCTTTTCATCATTCCTCATTTCCTCTTCTTGGTTCTCTTGTTTCCAGCATATTGAAATTCTTGGAGGCCCTGTGCCAGTCTTGGAGAACAAAACCTATTTGTTCACACTCTTACCTGCTTGCTCATGGTTTAAATTTGCACAGTACAACCGTTTTCTTGCAAAATGTTTTTTTTTTTCTGCTAAATTATTATAAAGTATCTGACCTTCTGTAGCTCCCTCTATTTAATCAGAGGGAATTAATTTTTTTTCATGCAGCTTTATTACCAAAAGGAAATAAAATAATTTAACTTGGATTATAGAAATATGTTCAAGGATGATCATCTGCTTAATTCGAGCAAAATCTGGTCATCTTATCATCAGTGAGGGGCGCTCTAAGGTGGAAGATGTGCATTTGATATCTTGCATTTTCATGGCTGCTCTGACCAGTTCTCTGTTCCTCTCAGATAAATCTATGATGCCCTGTCTCTCTGTGCTCCTGTAAACTAATGAAGAGTAAAGTTAGAGGAGGCGAGATACTGATCTGACTTGGCTGCCTGTGTAAGCGCAGAGCTCAGGGAGCTGAGGAGACGAGAGTCACAGAGGGGAGGAGGAGAGGGCACCGGAGCGAAGGATGTGATGTGACTTCAGTATAGAGGGAGGAAAAAATACAAAAAGGCTTTTTTTTCTCTTTGTTAAAGAAGATGACACACAAAGATCATGGCAAGCCATGATCATGAAAGTTACCATGAAATCAGATCATGCAGGCTGGAAAAGGCTACATTTTGAGATCATTTTGAGTTTAACCTGCAGCTGAGCTTGAACATGAACATGCTTTGGAGTGTGAGAACAAGAACAGGTTTAGCTCACCCAACAGTTAAACCAAGATGCAATCTCCAATTCTTGAAGCCAATGTGGACGCACAGTTCTTTAAATGACCACTAGTGGCTGATTCCAAAAGTGATTCAATTGGCACAATTGAGCTGCATATTAACAGCAGTGCTCATAGGTGGTGTTTTTGCACGGAAAGTTACCACAGCCGTGCTCAAATGCAAGGACGGTGCATCCTGACAGACCTCTCTGAAAACATGGTCTCTGAGCAGAGAAATGGCAGCGCTAAAATTTAGGGGCCTCACGGAAGTGCATAAAGGCTGACCTGCAAAAAGTACTTACTGACAAATCACTCCTGCAGAAGACATTCAAGGCAGTGACAGTCTTTCCCAAACTGGCCAAATTCACTATGGTGATGATGTTCAGGCCATAATTTTTCTACATGAGTGGATGTGTGTTTCTACACTCTATGATCTTGCTAAATAAATAATCCATTATACAAAACTATTTTTCTGTTGGTCTTTAATTTAGTGGCAGCACCCTTCATAAGACAAAATGAAGGGTGTTAAAGAAAGAAATTACCCTTGTTAAAATATAAGTATACAGAAAGGAGAGAGTGGTTAATTGCTCAAGATCTTCTCTCTTGCAGCTTTTTTTGTTCTGGTGGACTGTTGTTGATTTATGCAAGTTAAGATCCTTAAAGCTAATCTGAATGTCTGAACCATCGATTAAAGTTCTTGCATTAGAAAAGATCCAAATTATCAATCTCTTTGATCTGACTTAATACCAGCGGTTTTTTATTGCACTAAGATTTGATTGTTTAGCCCAGAACACTGGGACAAAGGAGTTGGGAGTGAATACAATCCACGATGCAACAACACAAGTGATTTATTAAAATAAGTTAAGATTCATTCACTTATAGATTATAGCTAATGGAGAGGCTTTTAAAAATGTAAGTAGAAAATATAGAATGCCTTTCTTCTGAATTTTAGCATAGTTACTTGTACAAATTATTAACTTGATTTTAGAATCACCACCCATCAATTCCATAATGAACATTTTGTTATAAACCTGCCATCTTAAAATTCCCACACGCTCACACTCTCTCCTTTTCTGTGTCATCTCCTAAACTCCCTCCTTCAGGGCTCCTCATCCTCTGGTCGGACCCGTAGTTTCTCTCTCCTCCCCCACCTAACACCATCCTCATCCCCGAGTTCCCAGAGGCACCCGGGCCACACGGCCTCACCCAGCAACATCGTCACCATCACCCACCACAAATCTCCAGCTGCAGCTCGACGAGCCAAGAGCCAGTATCCAGGACGCCTGCTGGAGGTCAAGGAGGTGGGTGATGAAGGCAAAATTGAATTTTTAAACCTCTGCTTTCTGTTTCTTAATCCCTTAAGTCTTAACAGAGAAAGGGAATAAAGATTTTAAGATGACAGGCCTGGTTATGGAAAGCATTTTGTATCAACACTGGTTCACGTGACTGTACAGCTCAGCCAGCTTACGAATGACCACGTTTTTGCAGTTGCATCTGGAAGCTGCATTTTGTTCCTGATTTGTAGAAATATGTACCTTCGCTCAGTGTTTGCTATACCACCTGTTGGTTCCTTGCTGTCCAGGCACTCCAGCTAGTCAAAGAAAGTAGCTGATTGTCTTTTAGTATGTTAAAGTAGTGTCATTTTAAAAGGTTTTTTTTTTTTTTTTTTTTTTTAAAAGCTTTGAGTTCACAAGTAATTTGACATGCTTCATAAGTTGCACTCACAGGTGATAAAACTGTTAAGATGGATTAAAAGTGCTTTGCTCTTTGCTTTATTCCCACGTTGCTTCATAGACTGTATAAATGTTTACAGCATGGTGTAAAAGCCACAAATGTGAACTGCCGTCACATCAAAAATGTTCATAGTTTTTGCATGATTTCAGTTGGTATGACTGACAACATCTGAGGTTATGCTATGAATGTTACTGTAGGGAATATGTCAGCATTATCTCCTTTCCTCTCATGAAGGATGGACAAGTATCTGTTGAAGGAGATAAGAAAAGGACCATTGAAACTCGCTTCCTCCGTATTTAGAGAATCTGTCCAGCTGCTGTTATGGCTATTGCTGAAGCTTTTTTTTTTCTCTACACATGAATACCAGAAAATATACGAGTATAGGGTTTGCACTTTTTTTGCTGTTACCATTCATGCAGCAAATGCTCTGAACAAGCAGGAGATGTGGTCTCACGGTTGGAAGTTATTGGTGAAGTGCCTGAAGGTGCGCCATGATTCAGAAAGTAAGCTGTGGGAATCGGTGGTTTGTTGGTAAAACGCTGAGAATAGCAGGACTGGCTTCTTTACCTGTTGCTGCTGTTGACTCTTTTGAGGAGCGAGTGAGAAATGGTTTGAAGGAAGCAGCAGTGCACAAATCTTAAATGTCTGGGCGATTATCTGCTCTATTCAAACATGGTGTCGTTTTCAAAGTTGCAACTACGTAGTTGTCACAGTTAACTTTACAGTCCACAACCAATACTGAGATTATTTTCTTTGTTATAGGCAGTCCCTCCAGAACAGGAATAGAAAACATCCAGGACTGCAGTGCATGTGAGAAAATAATATTATACACTCCTGGCTAATATCACTCACTTGGCAACCTTCATAAACAAAACAAGGATATTGACAGGATCTACTGTTTGCCAGAGGCTTCGTATCACTAAAATATAAACCCTCATCAGAACATTCATTGCTGCATTCGGACCATCTGCAGGCTGTTCTGTCATTTCAGGACATTCTTCAAACAAGGAACTGCAGTCGTCCAGTCCTGAAGTAACAAATGCATCGACTAATTCTTCTATAAATTACGAAAGTAAAAGAAGGCAGTTCTAGAAGGCTTATGTGTAATTTAAAGGACACATCTGGATGTTTAGCATTTAGGTCTCTATGTCATTAATATGTTTGTAGTCCAGCTAGTTTACAGGTCTCATGTGGCTTCATGAATAGATATAACTGAGCATCGTCTGCATAAATATCAAAGTTTATACGATTCTACCTAATAATGGTACCTAATGGAGTTGCGTACAGAGTGAAAAGGACATGTCACTGTCACATGTTCTGTGTCCCAGAAACCTGTGGAGCGCTATGATCGAGTTTGGAACAAACTGGAACATGATGCCAATATCATGTTGAAGCCTCTGTAAAAGAATTGCGTGACCAGCTGCAGCAGTGAGATTTAACAGATGTAGAGGACTGGTGTCTGTAGTAAAGTCTAGACACCAAACCTTTGAGGTCACCTGGAGGTTGTTGGTGACTTTCACTACTGTGTCTGCACTATGATGTGACCTACATCCTGGCAGAAACTCAGTTGGTTGATTTTTGTAACTTTTTTTTCAAGAATTTAAGAAATTAAAGGGAGATTGCATATAGGTCTGTAATTCTTTCTGTTCTTTCTTTCTAATACCTGGGCTTTGGGTGTTACTGATACTGATACTGAATGCCATCCAATACCAGTGTTTATTTATTTTTATATAAATATTTTTTTTAAATTAAAATCAAATAAGAATATCTATTCAATAAAGAATTGCAGGAATGAAAGTGCAGCTATAAACATGTAAAATAAAGGCATTTTTTATTTTCACATTTGAATACATTGAGGGACTGAATGTTGGTTGTAAAGCTGACTGTCAGCACTTCTTTTAGCTGACATGAAATATGCTGAGTCAGTGTCACCCTGTTTGGAGAGGGCAGTTTCCAACCTGGGAAAACTGCAGGTTTTTACTTCCACAGTGAAAATCCAACATTTTCAACAGCTGGCAGATGCTTTTCATCTTGAACAGCGTTTCCTCGGTCCTGGTCCGTAAGTACCACTGCCATTCATGTTTTAGATGTTTCCCTGCTCCAACATACCTGGCTCAAATTAAGCAAATGAGATGATTGATTCATTTGAATCAATACATGCAGGCCAGCGGTTTTTGAGGCTCAGGATTGAGAAACGCTGATCTGGAGCAGTTTTGCCATCTTTGCTGTTGGTCTCCAGAGTTTGCAGCTGCGGTACATCCATCTTTCCCTTTATTTATATAAACTTGTGATTTACATGTGATGCCTCCTTGAATACTTAAGGTGTGCGCGTGTTTATTTTAAGCAACATTTATGCCAATGTGCCACAGCGTTCCTGGTGGGGTTTTCAACCCAAAATATGTCATGTTGCCAACGTAAGTGCTTGGTAGCTGTTCAACAACACACATGCCACCCCTTCTCCACCTGGCAACTCAAAACAAGCTGGTATTGCATTACTTTCTGTGATGGCTTTTAGAGTGCGATAGAATTTGGACCTTGGTTTCTAAAAATTGGATGATATGTGATGGTGCGTAGAAGTAAACACTCACAATACTCTTTTAAGGAATATTTCTACATGATGATTGGTAACTCCACTTCTGGATCAAGAACATCTTTTTTGTGTGTTTTGTTTTAAACATTGTGCCTAAAGGCTGAATGGAAAAACAGTTACTGATCATATCGGAGGCAATGTGAGGAACACAGTTCACTTTTTTTTTTTTTTTTTTTGGCTCAAACATTATTATTCTAGAAGATGTTCCTTCATCTAATACCTGGATGGAGTCAAACTTGCCCATTTAACACTTATTTTATTTTGAATGTACAGACCTGCAGCGCATTGCAAGTTAATTACAAATCTCTTCCCTTGAAACTGCACATCAGTTTTGACTTGTTGGAAGTTCAAATCCTCATCAGTTTTCTCCGCCTCATTCACCAGACTTGTCATTTCTGCTCCCCACTTGTTCCTCATCTGCTGCATCTCCATGCACTCAGAGGAGTCACTCACTCTTCTGCTTATCTCTCAGGAGAAAATTGTTTTTCTCTGCCACTTCTTAATGACTTTTCTGCAGTTAGTTTGAAGTGATTAATTGCAAAAGATAAAGCTTGAAGTTGGACGTTCGCGTAATGAAGATGATGGACGCACAGAAGACAATGATTATATTTCAGGTTAGTAAACTGTACAGGCATCAGCTGCAGTCATTCTGCTTGCATCTTAACTTTATTAAAGGACAAAATGCTCTTTCTGGATCGATGCCAGATGGCTGTGCATCTTGCTGCTCAATTATAGAGTTGACTCAGCAGTCGGGACGGCGGGAAGACACGGACAAGTAGAGACAAAGCTTTCCAAATGTAATGTTCTTGCATACGAGAATGACTTCATGTTGGCCATCATGAAAATTATTGTCTGAAGATATTTGGTTTATTTATGGTTGAGCTTTAAACTCCCTTAATTATGTGATGTCATTCTGAGCAAAATTATTATATTCTACAAATTTCACAAAAAAAAAAAAGTTCATTAATGAGAAATCTTTGACATTTCCTTGTTATTTGCTCGAAGAAACCACTACTTTAATTGTAACTGGGGGGAAAAGAAGAGTGTGGGGGGGAATGGCTTCAAGTTATTTTCTTTATCATTTATTTGAGATACATTTCAAAGGATGGCAGTTACCAACTTTCTTTTTCATCCAGCTTGGTGTTCCCTCCCATAAAAGATTTCACACATCATTTGACTCTTCTTCTACACGACAGAGACTGATCACGCACCGCCTACTTCACTGAAAAGGAGCAGTGCTAAGACTTAAAGTAGAAAACTTTTCCAAATAAGAGGAGAGGAACGCAGACAGGAAGCTGTTAATCCCACAGTGCCAGCTGGACTTTTGAGCTGGTAAACTTTAAAAGTTAAATATGACACCCAAGAAGTGCAAAAAGGTCTGACATCAGTCCTTTAGGGATACATAGAGCTCGCTTATGTTTTTGGCCACAACAAAGTGAAAGGAATTTTGTAGATCAAATATTCTGTGAGAAATGCCAATAAACTGATCAATTTGCTGATTTGTGTTCTATTGGATGCCAGAAGTGCAAACTGACCTGGTTTTAAATCAGAACCCAGTATAGAAATGTGCTGGTGCTTTTTTCTGCATTACTCACTAATATCTGCAAGTTTAAAGCTTCTTTCATAATTTCTGCAACTATAACGTTTTGAAGCAGCACGACTACAGATCAAGAATTTTTTGTATGGGTTTTGTTTGTTTGTTTGTTTTATGTCTCTCCTGAAAAGTTGTCACTCAGAACACTGTGAGCTCAATAAGGAATAAAACAAAGCGATTATAGCAGATTTTTAAACCGGCTACTTTTCTTGGAAGTGGCTGGGTTGGCCGTGGAAGTTTCCATCCTGATCTAAGCAGATCAAGAGAGAGCCTAAACTCAGGACATTACAAGCTTGACAAACTGAAACATGACAGTAGGATGTGAGCACCTTGTTTCAGTATCTTTACTGCAGCTGAAACACCAGGGAGAGGACTACAAACTACAGTGCTGTTTGCCTCAATAGTTTTTTTTTTCCATGTTAGTTTACTGACACCAAAACTGTTGGTGCTACCTTTCTGACTTACTGAAGGCCCGGTTGACTTAAATTTACTATAAAACCCCCTCAGACGTGCCGCGCTGCGACCTAGCTTGTCGCGCTAAGAATATCACGTCTGAATGATTCACTCAGTGTCAGAAAGGGACCAACTAATGATCAGTGAGAATATTTGTTTACGGGGAGAAGATGCCTCCTCGTGTGAACCTGAGACAGTGAGCAACTGACGAGCAGATGGTATGATATTAAAGAGAAACAAACATTTCTCTGATGCCTGGGTTTTCTCCACAGACTGAGAAAATGAGGTCCTCTGTGATATATGTGATTCATCTTCTGCTCAGTTTCAGTCTTTTGCTCCAAAGAAATGGGTTGCTGTTTGATGTGACCTGATTCTAAACTGCCATCTTTTAGCTGCTCTAATCATCTCTCCTTCCTCAACTTCCTCATTCTCTCCCTCCTTGTTATTTGTAGTTTTCCCTCCCTTATTCATAACAGTCCAATGAGCTCTTCGGCAGCGTTGATGCGGACAAAGGCCACGGTTTGCTGAAATCAACAAAGGAGTTTGTTTGCACTGATTTATACACAGTGGAAACCAGAAAGCCTCCGTGTGCTGATTACATGGCAGATTTACGGTCAAACAGCAGCCTCAAGTAGCAGTTTTGTTCTATATCCTGTTTATATTCAGGTGTCTGGCATTTATGACTATCATTCTGTTGCTTTTTGTAAGACCCTCCTCCACTCTACTACAGTGGATATGGGGGAGGAAAAAAAGTGCACAACCCGGTTAAAACGCTAGGTTGATGTACCCACCCACACACACACAGACACGCACACACATTAAAAAAAAAAAAAAGACAGCAAGAAATCATTCTAAAACTTTTCCCATCAATAATGTGACCTAAAACCTGTTCAGTGACCACTGTCTGAAAAAATATTCATACCACTAATTCATACAACAAACTCCTTTGCTTTACCCCACTTAAAAGTTTTTTTTTTCTTTTAATTTGAAGACATTCTTTAAAAAGCTCCAATCTCAGTGGGTGGCAAAAAAGTTGTAGGAGTTGTATGCATGCAAGTTGTACTGATCTTGATTTGAAATGTGACTGTCTCATATGAGAGACTTTCTTTACTTTTTTTGGTTGATGGTTCTTCTGTTTGCAGAAATATAAACTCTTTCATGACGTATTATTACAGTTGCCTTTGCCGTGACTTGTGGGCATGTGACGGCTCAAAGCGGTTGTATAACGGGAGGCTGCAGGGACATTAGAGATGCTGTGGACTGAGCCCGTAGCGCTTTATCCTTTTTTAAAATAACGGATGCTTGCTGGGGTCTCAGCCTCTTCCGTGTTGTCTCGCCTGGTCTTTGAGCTTGGATGTTGATGAGGACACTTGTCAAACAAGAATAAACAAATGTTTCTAAGAAGTCTGCTTGTTTTTTCTCTTTGTGCTGGTTCAGTATATGGAATTTTCTTTTTATTATATGTCTGACATGCATGGTATTTTTGTTTAACGGCATTTCAACAGACACATTTGCATCTTAAAAATTGCCGTCTTAAAACCTTCCATATTGTTCTGACGACGGTAATTTCAGTTGACTACAGAAAACTGCGTTGCGTTTTGCCGCCTTGTGTTGAGGCCATTGTCGCTTTCCATCCATCACTCCATCCATGCATAGTTCTGACTCTGAATGTGAGGTGGTGGTAGCCGGATCACATGACCGTATCTTCTCAGCCAGGCTTGTCACAGCCGGGTGACGTGAACCCATCAAACATGTCGACTGTCGCTGCAGCAGCAGCACCACCGGGCGCTCACGCTGCCGCAGCAGAGCTAGATCATTGGAGTTGGGCTATTTCTGGAAACACATACCGTTGGTGTGTGCTGGGAGGAGCTGTCATTCCTGTAAATGCAGTGGTTTAGTTTTGTTGTGTGTATGCTGTAATTTATATTCATGTCTGACCTACTTTAGAACAGGTTGACTATGATTTGTCTACAGAAACCCTTAATCACAAACTTGAGGCTAGTTTTTTTTTTCTTCTTGTTTTTCATGGCAGTGTTTTGTACATTTTTCTTTCAGTGTGATGGCATGATGACCAGTTGCATCTTCTTGCTATATCGTTCATGTTTACCAAGTTAAACTATTATGCAATCTCTGCTTGCATAACAGTCCTGTTTTTTTATTTATTTATTCATTTAATTGTTAAATATAATTTTTTATACATTCTTTAAAAGAAAAAAATATATATATATATGTTGTGTGTATATATATGTGTGTGTGTGTGTGGTGTGTGTGTGTGTATATATATATATGTGTGTGTGTGTGTATATATGTCTGTGTGGATGTGTGTGTGTGTGTGTGTATACAGTCATAGAAAAAATTATTAGACCACCATTTTTTCTTCACTTTCTTGTTCATTTAATACCTGGTACCACTAAACGTCATCATGTGACTAAAACAGACAGAAAAAAAAAAACTGAATGCATAAAAGCAGTGTTTTTGGCAGTACAACGCCATAGCTATTGATGTAAAAACTTAAGTGATTTAGGTTATAATCAAGAAAACCATGGAAAATGGTAAGATATCAGCTCTTAAATAAAACTCTTATGAGCAATCTTTGTGGTTATCGTTATGTTTGTCCAAACAAATGTACCTTTAGTTGTACCAGGCATTAAAATGAACAAGAAACTGAAGAAAACAAGGGTGGTATAATAATTTTTTCCATGACTGTATATATGTGTATATATGTGTGTGTGTGTGTATATATGTGTGTGTGTGTGTGTGTGTATATATATATATATATATATATAAAAAACATAAAACATGTTAGAGTATTTTGTTTAGTCACTCTTGGTTGCATAGCAAC
The DNA here is from genome assembly GCA_018398805.1 of Hirundichthys speculiger. Classification (NCBI taxonomy): domain Eukaryota; kingdom Metazoa; phylum Chordata; class Actinopteri; order Beloniformes; family Exocoetidae; genus Hirundichthys; species Hirundichthys speculiger. The sequence continues at coordinate 2,483,213 of JAGFBZ010000261.1, forward strand.
ACATTTGCTCTCCAGCTTCCATCTCTAATGGCTGCTTTAAGTAATGGACCCCGAGGCAGGTTTTGATTTCCAGCATTATTAGTGCAACACAGATGTAGCTCAAAAGTCTGTTTTTCCTCATGCATTTTTATCTTGCATATGTGGTGTGTTGCCTTAAGCTACAATTATCCCACAGTCTGAGGGTCATTGTGCAACTATATGTACCAATAAACACAAAACCCCATCAAACGGAGTGAAGTGCTCATCGTTTGGACTAGCAGGACTCAGCATTTTCTTTTCCTCCTCTTTAGCGGAAAAGAAAAGAGATCTAAAGTGAGTGAGTGCAATTTTTAACTTGAAGCATTCAGGTGTTGGAGCCATGGAATTAATTTTCATCAACAACTTTACTCTGCTGTGCAGCTGAACTAAAGCCTAATACTCTGACTCTAACCATTTTTACACAGTGTGCAATATAAAGACTTACCAAAGATCTCCTCTTTATTCCTTCTCCATTCGTTGATCCCATGAAGATGCAATATTCACTCCCCTGTGTGTGCTGTCACAAAGCCTTAGGATGTACTGCAGTCTTAACACTGCTCTTTTCCTTTTCCTCTACTTTTTCTATAGTCAGCAACAGGTCCCTTGAATCTTAATCATGTGGAGTAAGCAGCTAAACAAAGTAATCCAAATTTTAATTTGATTCTATTAAATTCTAAAATAGTGCACAACTGCAAAATGAATTGCTCCGTGCTTTTCTTAAAGTACATACTCTCAAAATCACATGCTGTGACAGATTAGTCATATTTCATCACTTGCATGACAGCATTTTTAGCCTTAATATCATTAAAAAAAAGCTGTCAGAATATAAAACCAAAAATCCATGAATGATTGCGCTACTGTCATCATTAATGAATTGAGATGAATCCCATTTTGAGCGTTTTTAGCCGTTTAATAACCAGACCAGGGAAGACTAAAAATAGCAAGTTCCGGTTTGTTAAAGGGACCAAGTTAAAAAAAATAACGACCACAGACATTCAAAGCTGTGGCACATACGATGCTGTTTCTCTACTGGAACAGCTTTTCAGTGACTCCAGAATAACTGGTGCCTGCAGACAGATGTGCGTGTGTGCGCAAGTATGTGCTTACAGAGATGAGTGTTTGTGAAGCCATACAATATTAATGAATACAGTGTTTCCAGGCTGATAAACAACCCAGATTCATTAGTTTCAGGAGAAGCTCATCACCCTCCAGCCCATGAAGAACAGACTCTGTCTTCTTTCCTTTCTGATGCATTTAGGCTCTAATTTGTGAGTTAGACTCCATGTGTCTGTGGGAGCACTAAAATGAACTTTTCTGGTTTTGAGAACTTTCCGCTGCTTTCTTTTTTTAGGTACAGTTGTCTCAGGAGATGATCGGTGCTGCTCAGTCGGCGATACTTAGCTGTGTGACCTCCTACGCACAAGTAAAGCTATAGGTGTAGGGAATGCTGGAAATGAACAGTCACTGTCACATTTATATTTCTTTCATGCATGTCTCATTATCTCTTGGCTTTGTTGAAGGTGTAAAGAATCAGTTGATATGGCGCTCAAAACACATCTGGAATGACGAGTTCTGTAGCAGGTAACTCTGTACTCGCTGTTCAAGTGATGCATACTTGCCTTATTTTCCAAACCACTTGATGATCAGCGATATTTACCGTCATGCCGTCTAGTCTGAGTGCAGTTTTGCTGAAAGTGCTGTTAGGTGATCTCATTACTGCAGCTCTCCTCCTGAACGTGTGGGTGAAGCTGCTCAGTCAGACACAGCAGTGAAAATTCTGCCAAAAACACCTACAGTGTTTTGGTTTCTTTTTTCTTTAAGAATTGTCCTGTCAGGCCGCCCTGGTGGTGCAGAGGTTAGAGCATATACAGCAGCTACAGTCCTCGTGCAGCGGCCGCGGGTTCGACTCCCGACCCGGGAGTTGCTACATGTCTTCCCCGTTCTCTCTCTGTCCCCTTTCCTGTCTGTTCTCCACTATGTATAAAGACCACTAGTACCAAAAAAATTAAAGGAAAAAAAATGCAAAAAGCTTAAGTTGTCCCGTCAGTTAGAGGTCTGATGACCTCTCTTCCGAAACTGGTAACATTTGTTGCCGTCTCTGTGCTGTGTACGTAGCAGTGACCTCAGGATGTTTGGTTGCAGCTTCATTTATTGATAAAATGATAAAAAAAAAAAAAAAAACACAGTAAAAAAATGCATCTGGGGGTTGTAGGATGAGACAATACAAACTTGAAAGCCATTTAGAGATGAGTATCAAAAACCTGTTCCACCTCAAAAATGACGCCAAAGACGAATAGGACCAGTACTCCTCTAGATTAATCAGTCCCTTTTATCGATGCTGGTTGAAAATGTAGATGGCTAATAAGACATCAGACATTGACTTTGCCAAGTAGTAACGGAGTGACGGATTCACAATTGTGTAGCTAACTTTCACAATCTCTGTAACTCAGGTGAGAGTGCTTGTTTCCCTGTACGCTAATTACTGGTTTGATCCCCGCCTTTCCATGGGTTGAAGTGTCTTTGGGCGAGACATTCAAGCCCACGATGTATTTCTGTGCAAGAATGTTAGAGAATAAGTGCCCTCCTGAGCAGCTCTGTAAGTGCACTGAAAGACGGTATCCGTTTCATGCATCTGTACTTGTGCACCATTTACCGGCTGCAGACTTTAGCTGGATCTTTTATAGGAGAGATTGAAAGCTATTTTGCGCCATGTGAATAAACATTTACAATCCTCTGACGAATCTTCATCACCTTTTTTAAATTGGACTGAAGGGAGGGGAAAAAATACTAGAAAATTATACTTGGTTTAGTGTTCTGTGTTTTAACAAGCAGCCTTAATTTCTAATGATTTGATGACACGTCCCATCGCAGAAGCAGCCGACTGGCTATCGATTACATCTGCAATTCATAAGTCAGCAGTTAAAATGCACATTGAAGCAGGAGTCGATTTTCTTTTTCTTATGGTCAGCAAATACCATTAATGACCAAAATGTTTCTCAAAGGACTTAAATGCGTCCTCACCGGATCTGAGAAACCTCGTTCCAAAAGCACTGTGGCCATAAATATTCATAAATGGGTGAATCTTGGTTCATCTTTAAAAGCACTTTTAATCAAAAAGTGCATGCTTGGTGTTACGGTAAAATTGGCACTTTGAGGTCTAGAGGTCACAGCGACCTGTTTGTCCAGAGCGTGTATGGCATCATTTCTCATATATTATGATACAGTCCTCCTATCTAACTGGGTTTCTCCTGTGTAACACCATTATGGGCCCTGGGCAGGAGTCCTATCTCAATTTTTGTTCTTGGACGTTCTGTCAAAGCTTACTTTCTTGACAACTGCCAAGTTGTCATTTCTTGCATCACCTGCTGAGGTGTAGATCCTGACTACTTTTTGCATGCAAATGGAGAATAAATTAATATCCAGCCATCACTAAGTTTGTTGTTTTATTGGAGCAAATGTATGTCTCACTGAATATTTCTGGATTGAAAGTCTGTGGCAAAGGGGAATGAAATACATCATTATTTTTTAGATTAAGTCAAAGTGGAAGAACATGTTCAGTCTTGCCAGCTTTCCCTCTAAAGTTCTGTTCTGGAGTACAGAAGGATTTTCCTTTTCATAATTTTATCATGAACTGTTTCAATCAATCCATGCACAATTCTCCAAAATGACAAATCACAGCATTTAAAAAAAAAAAAAAAAAAACTTTACATAAATAATCTGACCAATAATTTAACATTTAGAAATAGTCTTTTTTTTTGGAAATCACTCTAGTGGGGAGGCAGACTTTTTTTTTTTTTTTTTTGACTATTGTTAAATTGCGTCCCTTCAGCTCAATCTGAGATCCTGGGTACCCTGGAAAAGGTTTTATTCAGATTAATTCAGATTGATTATTCAGAAATAATGCATCTTTTGTTGACCCCAATTCTGTGTCTCCACCCCCGCAGAATGATGATGCCACCACCGTGATTAACTGCGGGGAGATGATGGTAGGAAGGTGATGTTTTGGGCTGCTTTCTGCTCTGAACCCTGCTAGGAAGTGTTAAACAGTTCAGTCTTAAACAGAATCATATTCTTAGTTATTCATGTGCCTTAGAGTGAAAACCAGGAGTTAATCATTTCTGCCTATGTCATACACTATGTCAAGGTTAATGTCAAATTTATTCATGGAGCACATTTAAAGATGAGCTTAACAACAAGGTTGACCAAAGTGCTTTCCAGGGAAAAAATAACATGATACACATCAACACAGACACTAAGTATGGCCAACAGTCATACCTAGAATAATCTAGTCTTGACAGCCTAATTGATTTTGTTTGTCAAGTTTAAATGCATTGTTTAAAGTTTATCCAAATCCTTACAAGTGAGTAAAAGAGCCCAAAGGGCCAACAGTGGCAGCACATCATTCCACGATCAAAGTTCCACCTTGTTCAACAATCTCAATCTTGTTTCCATTGAGACACCAGAAAGTTCAGGTCCAACCAGTTTTTCAGTTCTCCAAGGGCACTCAAAGACTGCAAGAGGGCAAGATGATCTGAGTAAATATATCTGAATATCATCTGCAAAGGACAGATTGCTTCTTTAAATATGAACCCTAAAATCAGCATGTATAGTGAAAATGGCAGTGGGCCTCAAAATGGAGCTTAGGGATACCCCAAAAGAGGAGGAGGCCCACAGAAGGAGAAAATTCACCAAGCTGCAAAGAAAAGCCCCTGACTGTCAAATATGACCTAAACCAGAAAAGGACTGTGTCCGTAATGTCCACGAAGTGCTCAAGATGGGATGAAAGAGCGTATCTAAAGCAAATGTAAAAGTACTAAAACAGCAGTTACCTGCATTAGCGCTTAAAGAGGATCACTAAAATCTCTTAAAAGTAGAGATGTTCAGATACCTTTTTTTTTCCCCCCTCCCGAATCCGATTCTTGAGCTGTGGGTATCGGCTGATACCCACGACCTAATCGGAGTATGATTAAAAAGAAAAAATTGCAAAGAATTATCTGACTGTAATATAATTATCATTGTTGTAAAGCATTAATAAATACAGCAAATCCAAGCAATTTGTTTATATCTATTTCCAAATACAAAAGTATAAAATAGTATTGCAAAATTAAAAAGTATTTCTTTTTGCTGGTAGTGTACCTGGAAGTAACCAGTAAATAAATCACTTAAATATAAATTACTTGGTATCGGTTGGTGCCTGGACTCCTGTACTCACTGATACAGATACCGGCATTTTTCTCAGCTCAGTATCAGAGCAATTTCCGATACTGGTATCGGAATCGGAACAGCACTACTAGTTTTAGTACTGTGGCGCAACCAGACTGAAGGCTTTCATAAATACCATACTCATTGAAAAACGTTTCCAATTGGTTAAACCCTGAGACTCTAAATAGTCAGGGTGTGAGATTGTATGTAATGATATTTCTGTCTATACCAGTTCCCTTTATAAGGGACTAATATGTTTTACTATTGAACCCTGGATCAAATATTCTAAGAGTGGTTTAGAGATGGTTGGATACGACACATTCTCTTGCATTCGTGGCCTATTGGTAAACGGAGTAATGCAATTGTTTGCTTGTATTTTCATGTCTTCCTTCAATTTTCTTTCCAAGATGATGTCCCAAGCAGAGGGCCAACAGAAGAACCTCGTCCAGTCCATTGACTCTCTGCCCACCAAAGGCCCACTCTCCTGCCTGGATCAGGACCTGCTGCTCCTCAAAGCCACATCGGCCGCCACCCTGAGCTGCCTGGGAGAATGCCTGAACATCCTCCAACAGACTCAGAGCCACAGCCAGGTGCCTCCTCAGTCCCAGCATAACCACGCTACCCACGGAGCCCCCTCCGGTGAGTCCGCCCTGGGAACTGTTCCAGTGCTGTTCCTGGAGCCCCCAACCACACCATCTCCCCCATCCCCCTTGTCTTTTCAGTCCCCTCCTCCAGAGCCCAGTTCCAGCAGCAAGGCCCAGCTGGGCCAGCTAGACTGTAGCTCTTGTCCGTGTCTGCTGGGTCCTGTCAACTTGAATGTTTGTAGTAAATGTTGCTGAGTGTTGTACTTGTGTGTTGACCTGTTTTAATCTGTACCGTTTAGGTTGTCTGTCGCACTCTCTTGACATTATTGTTGCTCTGTTTTATTTTTTTCCATTTATTGTTTTGACTCTTCAATGTTGTCAGTCACATTGAAATGCCAATAGATCCTTAAATGCTGCATGTGGTGCCAAGTACAAGCATGAATGTGAAGTGTGTTTGATATCATTGTTTACAGAACCCCCTGAAAAATGATCAGATTGTTGCCTTACATGCATGTCAGAAGATATGGCCTGTATGTGAATGAGTAAATATAAATATAAAACTATGCACTTCTACATCTCAGCGGATTAAGCCTTTGCCAAAGGAATCCACACTGGTGCCTCAAATGTCAGACCTCCGCCATGTTTAACTCTATCTGTGCCAGGTCTAATAAACTTGTTTTTGATTTAAACCATTTGCAGCCTGAGGGTGGTTCTATTGGCATAACACAGATGAGAATTCTTAAGAAGCAGTTTTTACAGGTGGAGGGTGCATGGTACAAGTGACCTCTGTGGGAGGAAATAAAATCAATTGCCTTTTGTGGACTAATTGTTTTAACCTGAGTAAAGATTAATTATTTATATCACTGTTGAATAACACCATCATAAAAGATGGAAAAGCTGATTTTAATATAATGCTCAACTGAAACTTCCCTTAGCCTAAACATTCACTACCTGTTGGCTCTGAAGGTTTCCTGCTTGCTCCATTGATGGAACAGGTCTGATGTTGTTGGTTTGAAATGACAGCAGGCTTAGTGAGTCACAACACAGATAATTTTTTTTCTCCTGCAGCGCAATCTGTCACTATACACAAGATTGGATTTCTAACATTCAGATCCAAAAGTTACTTGATAACTATTTAAGCACTAAACGTGCTTTTTCTGTCCCATTGCTGTCTCCACGGTTCCAAAAGTTTGTTCAAAATACAATAAAATACAATACAAATATATATACTTTTTCTTTCCTATTAATAAAGCCTCTCTATGTAATAGTACCAATGCTGACCACATGGGGGTGGCATTTCACAGGAAAGTTCAGGTGTGAGTCACTGGCACAGGAAGTGCGCCTCTATGGGGACAAAGTGGTATTTCAAGACACATGGGACTCTTCTCCACTCAGCACAGTGTCATCAGTTGGTATTTTGTCAGCACAGTAGATTTATATGCCACATGTAGTCTTTAGTGATATTTCTGCATTTAGTGGCTTTAAAACAAGGACTGATTCGGGTATACTGAAGTCGTAGTTTATGAATGGATATGATTAAAGACACATTTGTCTTTGGTAAAATATCCTCTAACTATGACTTCTCACCAGTTGTTTCCGTTGTTTGTTCTCTTGATGCAAATTTAGAAAATCAACAGGAATAAGTGTGGAAGTATCTGTGCTGCCTCATGAAAATGTATTGCCTCTAAGCTTTCCTTCTCACACCTTTGACTTTGCATCTTTTGCTGCTTCTAAAATTGATCCCACTTTATTTCTGAACACATTTAGAATGAGCTAAAACATTAGGAACATCAGGAAGGATCTCTGAGGTAAAATGCTGCTTATTGAATTTAAAAAGGGGTCATCTTAGATGGTTGAGGTATTGATTTCAAATGCATTTCAGACTCCTCTTTGGAAGCGCTCCAGGCAAGTCAGCAAGGCAGAGGATACGCTTTTTTTTTTTTTTTTTAATACCCCATGGAGTATACAAAGTTCAGGATTTCCCAGGAAGAGCTGAAAGCCCTGGACAAGCATGATGGGCTTTTGTTATGTAACCTCAACCCAACATCAGTGTGTGTGATTGACCAGCTGACAGGTGAATCAATCTGTCATGTTTGCATCTCCTAGAAATGAAAAGTTAATGGAAAATGGAAGAGACCTCAGTCTGCATAAAAGCAGATAAATATGCCAGCTTTTTATGAGATAAAAGAATAAACACACAGCACTTTAACCCATGAAGCCCATGTCGGACAATTATGTGACTTCCTGCTGTACTATTTGTATTTTCCGTATCTGCTCAATTAGGTTTAAGCATCGAAACTCCTTTTGACAGTGGTTGGAATTAAAAGTGAACACTTGAGTGCTCGTCTATGTAAATATAAACCATTTTGAACCTATTAAACAAATCCAAAGCGAATTAATCAACTGTGACGGTTGTGTGTTTAAACTGTGTGAAAAAAGTTAAATCACAGTTTGATCTGTGTTCGGGTGAGTGCGGCGTAACCTCCTGAATCTGCTGGTTCTCACTGTTTGTTGGTCTTCTTTTTGCGCCAGCAGCCACCCTGCCCTGTACCTGTTCATCACACAGGGGGTGGTGTGGAGTGGGACCACCGGGCCGCAAGTACAAATCTTTTTCCTTCCGCTGCCTGGCTGATGAGTCCCGTGGGGGTCAAGCCACTCCCCGCTTCCGGCATGTACCTTCCACAACTGAGTGAGGAGTTTGTTGTTGGGAGCCACGGTTTCGCCAAGTGATTGGCTGTGTGCATCGCCAGCATGGGCTGCATCCCGATTGGATGCAGCCGATAGAGATGGTGGCTAGATGGTTGAATGGTCTTATGCCCACGCAGCAAGGCATTACCACTGCATGGGCAAGACAACTCTTCGACAGAGAGCCAAGCATGAGGTTGCACTGAGTTTGGCTGGCACGTTGGCCCCTCTTGTCTACTGTTGGTGCGACACAAAACAAATGAGCAAAAAAACAGCAACTTGAGAGTATGTTCTAGTTATGTGGAAAAGTAGAGAACTTCAAAGAGATTTATGAATTCCCTTCAAAAACCTGCCAGTCACAAACCAGGTATCACAGAGGATCCTCCCTCCCACCACTGCGCCACTGCCTTCAGGAGCTTGGGACCCCAGTCATCCCTGTTTTTCAGCAGCAAACAAAGCAGTTTCCTTTAAGGACATAAAAATCCATAAAGGAAGTTCACCCTCCACCCTCCCCACCCCCACCCTTGCAGCTTAAATGAAGGATTCAAACAGAAGTGAGAGTGGTTAAAGTTAGATTTGACTTAATTATAACCTGATTTTATGTCAGGACCCAGAAATTGAACATAGCCATTAACATTTACTGCATGAATGTTTGCCTCTTCACTGTTTGATCTGCAATGGCCTTTTGATTCACCTGCATGCCTCTGTCCAACGGCCCAAACTTGCCCCTGCTCACTGAGCATTCCTACTTCTGGTGCGCCACCCTGACATCTTGAAGCGTCAGAGTAGAAGTATCTTAAAACTAACTCAATAACATGCCCACATTCAACTATTTTCACTGATTTTTATCCTTTTATGAACTCCCGGAGACCCATTATCTCCCACTTGATATGAATAACCTTCTCAATAAAACAACTCAAATATCCTGCAAATCTCACCTTTGCTCCTCCACTGCTTTTTTTTTTCTTGACAAGAGCGCAGTATCACTGCTGACGGCTCACTCACGCCTTTCAGGTTCCCGCTACTTACACGGTCAGTCGATTCGAGGCCAAGACCTGGCCTGAGGGCTGCTGCAGCACTTCTCAGGCTCTCCAGCATGTCGACCTGTGTCAGCACCGCTAGCTTCGTGCTAATGGATATCAGAGGACAGCCTTGTGTTGTGTTCGAAGTCTAATGCACCACGAGTGTCCATTAATAACATTTATGTTATCAAATATACTTCTGCAATGTCTGTTGGAAGCTTTTAAATGAGAACCTTTTGATATCTTTATGCAACTGGATTCCAAGTGGAGTTGTTGTAAAACAAGTTGTCGTTCCATATATATTCACGCATTTCACGATTGATTTCAGACTTTTTTTTCTTCTATACAGAAATATACAAAATCCCTCATAAATGATAAAACTGAGCTGCAACTACACAACTTTAACTTAAAAGAAATTGTTCAGTTCTATTTTTGCAGAACATTTTATTTCTCATGACTGAGTAGAAGAGAAAAATTCTAGGCACTCTGACTCAGCCAAGTCAATGCAACAAGCCGGGATATAACATTGAGCAAATATATCCGAAAAGACTCGTACAGTTCCACACACAATTTCCCGCTTTCTAGTCTCTTTCAGTCACACACACCTTTAGTATAGAATGTCAGATCTCGTTGGAAGATATTCATGTGAGTTTTCTCCCTCATCCCTCTGTGATTCCTGCTGCATAAACTCGATCTCTAAACTTGCCACCTCTCTTAAACTGCTAGCCAGCAGCAGCCTCTGACGCTGCTTTGTTGTTTTTCAGATGGTGTCCCTGTGTGGACTGTACCAAAGTCGCCCTCAGGGGACCAGCAGAAGAACGGGGGTGTGACTCCTCTACGGTCAGCCGAGCCCTCCCCGGCCCTCAGGAAAAGGAGTCTGTCTCGTGGTGCTGAGGTACGAAACAGGGTTGTCTTGCTGACGGTTTTCTCCTCTGGGTTCTGTCTTGGTCTGGTTTTTGCTTCGTAGCCGACACTGATCTCTGTGCTACTGCACTAATTAATCTGGGAGAAAACGCATCCTCGCTGTAAACTATATTGAGTTGTCAAAATGGTTGGGTAGTTTCAAATAAAATCCTTTCTATTTTATTTCATTTACCGCTTTGGTCAAAGGTTTACATTGATGAAGCAGAACATAAAGTGTACAGAGCATGGAGAAGAGTCCCTCCCACCATTTTGTACTCGTTTAGTTTTGGCAGTGCAGTTGCAGACAGGAAACGCAGCTGAAAAGGTCACTGGCTACAGTGGAATTAGAAAAAAATCCAATAATATGGTTCAGAAAAGCATCTTGGGATTCACATGCTTAAAATCGTCTTATTCATCTTCATCAGTGCACAGAGTACTGAAATTTTCTCCTTTACTCCATGATGCCAGACTCTGCTTAGTTTATTTAATCATACTTTGTTTCTGTGGCCTTATGACCAAGCCCAGTGTCGTCATCGTCGTCTTCTTCTCCTTTTGGTTGTTCCCTTCAGTGGTTCCACAGTGAATCATCTGCCTCCATCTAACCCAGTTCTCTGCATCCTCTTCTCTCACAGCTAACTTCATGTCCTCTTTCACTCCATCCATAAACCTCCTCTCTAGTCTTCCTCTAGGTCTCCTGCGTGGCAGTTCCAACCTCATCATCCTTCTGTCAATATATTTGCCATCCCTTCTCTGTACGTCTCCAAACATTTGTGTCCCTCTGATGTCCTCAGTCCTGATCATGTCCATCCTCATCACTACTAAAGAGAACCTTAACATTTTTACCTGCTACCTCCAGCTCTCCCTGTCTTTTCTCTGTGCTACAGCCTCTAAATCATACAACATAACACGTCTCACCACCATCTAGTGCACCTTTTCTTTCCTTCTTGCTGATACTTTTATCAGATATGTGATATGTGATAAGTGATATGTGATATTTTTATCATATATCACTTGACATTTTTCCCACCTGTTCCAACCTGCTTGCACACAGTTCACCTTTTTTCTGCACTCTCCATTGCCCTGGACTGTTGACCCTTAGTAATTAAAATCTTCCACTTTTCTTTCTCTGCTCCTTGTAGCTTCGTTGTTCAACTTGAGTCCCTCTCATTCACACACGTATTTTGTCTTGCTGCGAAAATAACCTTCATCCCTCCCCTTTATATTGTCTACCTCCACCTTTTTAGATTTCCCTCTACCTGCTCTCTGTCACTGCAAATCACAATGTCATCTGCAAATTATATCATCCATGAAGATTCCTGTCTAACCACAAGTAGTGGCTCAGAGCTAATCCTATTTGGAGTCCCACCTCCACCTTGAACTCTTCTGTCACACCTACAGCACATCTCACTATTGTCTTCCAGCTCTTCTGCACATCTGCACCACTAACATACTTCTCTGCTCCACCAGACTTCTTCATACAATACCGTAGCTCCTTTCTCGGCACCCTGTGATGTGCTTTCTCATAACCTAGCTGAGTGTAGGGCTTGGTCATATGGCCAAAGAAAATGTGTATGTTTTCATAGATGATGAAGCTCCAGAAGAGCAGCCATGCTGCAGCTGCTTAGCCAAGCAGGTAGAAGGAATGGAGAAAAATAAAATGTTCTAACATGTAGTTACATTTAAAACCATTTACATATTTGGAAAAAAAAAAATGTTTTGACAGAATTGATGCTGCCAATAATGAGAAGTTGGAAGTCTGGACCTTGGTGCTGGCGAATGCAGCTGGTAAAGGAGAGAACTGGGCTTTGCAGGGAATGAGGAGAATTAGACAAACTGGTTTGGCCTTTCAAGGGGTTTTATAATTTTGTCTAGTTAAAATTGGAAAAATGTTGATGGCTTGCCTAGCATAGCAGGAATGCCCACATGATTATCAGTGTGTGAAACAATTATTAAATTAGCAAAATTCATGGCTCTAATTTCTTTTAACATCGTTGAAAGCTGTTTTGCTCCGTGAATTCAACACACTTGTAGAGTTGGACACAGTAGTTGCTGTGTATTTCCTGGATTATAAGCGATACCGTGACTCGACCTGTTCCAATAGGCTGCAAAAATCAGACATTTCGCGGTTCACAATGTTCCCCTGAAAATGTTAACAAAGCCATTTTCGTAACGTTGTTTGCTTTCCAATGCTTTACTTTTCAAAATCTTAAAACAAATACATTGTTTCCTATGGATTAATACTTTAGTCAAGGCTCTGTAGGTTGTGCTTGCTCTTGTAAATGGAATTAGAAATCGGAATGGTGCCAGTAGAACAAATGTGACGGTGCTGAGGTTGTGACAGTCTGTGCCTCACATCTTTTCCATCTCCTGTGTCTGCGCTCATTGCCCAGCAAGGAAAACGCTGCTCTGCCCTGAAAGTTTTAACAGAGCTGCTGTCAAATAAGTGGGTCACAGAGTGGAGAGGTGGAACTGAGCTGATCCCAGGAGGAGGCCTTCATGGATTCCTTCCCAGCTGTTTGCTGCAGAAGGGGGCTGTCAGACTGTCTGGCCCACCCTGTATTAAAAAACGGGTGACTCAGACACGTGGTGTAAAGCTGGAAGTGCAAAATACTGATGCTTTGCTTTTATTCCCCATAAAGCTCTTATTTAGTTCTGTATCATAAGACTTGTTGCTGTGAAAAAGCTGCTTCATTTTGATGTATTGCTCTTGTTTCCATGGATACCTAAAAAGGATTATTTGAGCTTACATCAAAATACTGTCAGTAACAGATTTACGTGGATTTTGTTCTTATAGCTAAAGCTTATTTTTACCTGTGAATGATCAGTATTCAGTATGATTGCCTGTAGGGAGGTTGCAGCGCTTGATTAATAAAAGCCTAAACTTGCTCTTTATGATTGTAGTTATGCCACATTAAATTCTTTGCATTGTGGAAGTTCTGGGTCTTTGTATTTCATGGTGGAGGACTACTACACTAAGAAGGGCGTGCTTGATGTCGTCATCAGAGGCTGTTCCTCCTGTAGTAGCCACTGGAGATTTGTGGTCATAAAATACACTTTCATATAATCAAATGGCCAGCTGGACCTCTATAAATCGATTTGCAGGCACGAGAAGATAAAGGATTTAATTGGTCTGTTAAAGAGACAGCATTCAGAAGTTGGTCACTTGTGAGTTGTAGCACTTTTTCATTGTTTTCTTACAGAAATATCAGTAATGGATGGATTGTCATCAGCTCTCCATGGTCATTCGTGGTCTTTCACTTTACATGGGGATAGTGGAGGGAGTTATAGCACAATGCTGCAGCCATCTTTTTTTTTTTGGTCTCCAATTTAAGCACCATTGAGCAGGAACATTTGTATGTGCAAGAATACATGGATTCCTGTTAACAGCTGATCATATCCCAAATTAAAGCAACATGGTGGAAGAATTAGATTATTTTTGCTCTTGAGTTCCCCCTACAGCTCTGGTCTGGCACTGTCCTAAATACAGCATAAATTGAGTGGTACAGGTGGATTTTCTATCCTGTCTATAACCGGTGAAGAAAGTGAAGTCTACACACTCGCAGGTTACTGACGAAGAGCAGCAGTGGGTGATGAAATCCAGGTTTTAACTCGGCAACATAATTAGGTGTAATGTAGCCAACAGGTCGTATTTCTATGACTAATGTCCTCTGGAAAATGTTTTGACGTATTGAGATCAAACAATGCAACAGCACAGCACATATTTTTTTTTCTAAAATCACCTTTTCCATGATGAGCCTACTAATACTGTGGTTTTTATGAGACTGGGCCAGTCTGGACCACAAAGTTGCATCGCTCAGTTCCAGGCTGGCCTGGTGCGGTGTTGGAGGGGGGAGTCCCATTCATCCGAAGATAAGTTGATGCAACGTCAGAATGACTTTGAAACTATAATTTTAGGGTTGAAGAAGAAAAAAAAAACAATTTAGCTTTAAAACCCAAGACAAATTGCATGCGCCTTTCTGATGAACTTTTCAACCTTTTGCCACATTTCAGGCTTCAAACATAAAGATATAAAATTTCAATTTTTTTGTCAAGAATCAACAACAAGTGGGACACAATCGTGAAGTGGAACGAAATTTATTGGATATTAACTTTTTAAACAAAAAACTGAAAAGTGGGGGCCGCCCCGGTAGCGCAGTGGTTAGGGGATGTGGCCCATATAGAGAGGCTACAGTCCTCGTGCGGCTGGTCGTGAGCTCGACTCCCGGCTTGTTGGCCCTTTGTCGTGTGTCTTCCCTGTTATTTCTGCCCACTTCCTGTCTCTCCACTATCAACAAAGGCCACTAGTGCCAAAAAAATCTTAAAAAAAAAAAAAAAACTGAAAAGTGGGGCGTGCAATATTATTCGCTCCCCTTGCGTTAATACTTTGTAGCGCCACCTTTTGCTGCAGTTCCAGCTGCAAGTCTATCAGTTTAACACATCAAGAAACTGAAATTCCTGCCTATTCTTCCTGTAAAACAGCTGGAGCTCAGTGAGGTTGGATGGAGAGCGTTTGTGAACAGCAGTCTTCAGCTCTTTCCACAGATTCTCGATTGGATTCAGGTCTGGACTTTGACTTGGCCGTTCTAACACCTAACACCATGTTTATTTGTGAATGATTTAGGTTTGGCTTTATGTTTTGGGTCATTGTCCTGTTGGAAGATAAATCTCCGTCCCAGTCTCAGGTCTTCTGCAGACTCCAACAGGTTTTCTTCCAGAATGGTCCTGTATTTGGCTCCATCCATCTTCCCATCAATTTTAACCATCTTCCCTGTCCCTGCTGAAGAAAAGTAGACCCAAACCATGATGCTGCCACCACCATGTTTGACAGTGGGGATGGTGTGTTCAGGGTGATGAGCTGTGTTGCTTTTATGCCAAACATATCATTTTTCATTGTGGCCAAAAAGTTTGATTTTGGTTTCATCTGACCAGAGCACCTTCTTCCACATGTTTGGTGTGTCTCCCAGGTGACTTGTGGCAAACTTTAAATGAGACCTTTTATGGATATCTTTGAGAAATGTCTTTCTTCTTGCCACTCTTCCATAAAGGCCAGATTTGTTCAGTGTACGACTGATTGTTGTCCTCTGGAGAGACTCTCCCACCTCAGCTGTAGATCTCTGCAGGTCATCCAGAGTGATCATGGGCCTCTTGGCTGCATCTCTGATCAGTCTTCTCCTTGTTTGAGATAAAAGTTTAGAGGGACGGCCGGATCTTGGTAGATCTGCAGTGGTCTGATACTCCTTCCATTTCAATATGATTGCTCCTTGAGATGTTTAAAGCTTGGGAAATCTCCACATCCAGCTTTAAACTTCTCCACAACAGTATCTGGGACCTGCCTGGTGTGTTCCTTGGTCTTCATGATTCTCTCTGAGCTTTAAACAGAACCCTGAGACTATCGCAGAGCAGGTGCATTTATACTGAGACTTGATTACACACAGGTGGATTCTACTGATCATCATCAGTCATTCAGGAAACATTGGATCATTCAGAGATCCTCACTGAACTTCTGGAGTCAGTTTGCTGCACTGAAAGTAAAGGGGCTGTTTGTTTTTTGTTTAAAAAGTTTAAAATAGCCAATAAATTTCAGTCCACTTCAGAATTTGGTTCCTACTTGTTGTTGATTCTTGACCAAAAAAAAAAACAACAAAAAAAACAATTCTTTGTTTGAAGCCTGAAATGTGGCAAAAGGTTGAAAAGTTCAAGGGGGCCAAATACTTTCACAAGGCTCTGTATAGCGGCAGCTCACTTATGTTGTGTTAGTAAAGTTGTTTCTAGGGAAATTCATTGAGATGTTACACCGAGACCCCTCAGATAAAAGGAATTGATGCTTGACTGAAGGGTCTGATTGTCAGTTTATTTGTACATTTCCTGATATTCTTGCTAATAACATAGAACTATAGCCTATATAAATGTGCCAACTGTCAAACTAAGAAATGTCATAGAAGATCCTGTCAAAAAGACTGTTAAATTTTGTTAAAATAAATGTTAAAAACTGCACACCTTTTGAAACCTCTGTCACCAATCATGTGGTTCCTCTACTTTTTTTTTACATTTTCTTTTATTTCCAGCTTTCTTTATGGGATAAGAGTAGTTCTCTGTTCCTTGTAATGGATGGAGATAAGTGTGTAGAAGGCACCTCCTTAACTGACTAGACTATTCATAACAGCCTTTGTATCAAAGGTTAGACATCTGTCACTGACCTGGTAAACACTCATGTCAATCTGGTACTGAGCTTTCACTCATTTAATTTACCTCCAAAATAAGTTTTGTGAGGCAGCAAGAGCCATTCTGCCCTCATGGGAGATGAGTCAGCTGTATAGCACAGCCTCGGGACTATCTGTGCCCACAGCAGTTTAATCCAGAGCCACAGGCCACAGATCTAATCTGTCATCTTAATGATCAGTTTCCATTGACACATTACACACAGTGTAAAACAGGTATCACAGTATCAACCCCTTCACAGCTAACTCAAGCTGTTCAGCACACTTCACACTGTACAATTAGGAGCAGAGAAGTGAAGAGGGTTTTAATGGTGTTTTGGCTCATTTATAGACTTTATTATGGCAGTTATAATTCAAGTACCTCAGCAATAACCTTCCTGTCTCTGCCAGCATGTTTATGCTGAGTACTAATGGACAGTGTCAGGTTATTAAGGAAATGATGAAATCTACCATGCCTTAGGAGATTTGGCTCATACACAGCTTCAGAGGAAGATCCTGTTGGGCATTCTCTTGCAAAAAATTGATTTGAGAAGCATTTTACTTATAACCACAATTCCAAGACCAGTATTATTACACGTCTGCAGAGATTTTCCACCTGGTTTGGTAGTTTTGTCGGGGTTTGTTAATTAAAGCAGAAAAAGTAGTGCTACATGCGTTTGAACTGCATATGTTTGTAACATTTATAGTTGCTATAATTCTCAGAAAGTGACGCACCCACTGGGCAAAATTAGAAATGACTGAAACGCGTAGTTTCTTCTGCTTACAGCTCAACAGATTTCAAGTAGAGTTTGACAGTATTTCTAAACCACAGCCATTTTGTGTGTCAAAGTCATATTTTGCAGTAACCAGAGTTGCCTTATGAAGTAAAGGCTTCAGAAATTTCCTCTAAAATGCACTGGATCAGAAGGAAGTGGTGGTAAAGCACAAGTCCCTAAATGTAGTAGTTCTTACTGTAATGAAAGTAATTACATTTTGTGAGTGCGATCTGCTTAGTCCACCAGAAATATCCATCTGAAGGAAACTTGGAAACTCATTCAGCACTTCAGTTTTTAGAAAAGGATTATATTCCTTCCTGCTTATCCATGTTCTCAAATCTCTGCTTCATACTGCGCTCGAGCCACCAGCCATCTTACATCTGTGTTTGTCAGTGTGAACACTCTGATGTGCTTTCAAAGTGGCAAATATTGATACGGAATTTTTGCAGGTCTGAAGACCTGCAGTTATCTTTATTTTGTTTTCAGCTGAACCCATTTGCACCAATTTGGTCAAAATATTCATGAATACAGTTATTAATCCATGACAAATCTGCATAATTAGTACATCGTAGTGCTTCTGACCTTGTCTGTACTCTGAGATTTGTAATAGTGTTAAAATGCAGTTCAAAAGCAGCTAACTTGCCAAAGTGACATTGTGACGCTGAAGTGTGCGGTTCTTAAGACTGGCACTGCAATTAATTGTGGAAATTACTGCAGCACTTTATCCTCACACTGTCGCAATTCATTTTTCCCTTTTGTCTGATGATAAACCTTGGTTGGAAGTTGTCCAACTGTAGAAGGTGGTCCTGCTTTCTGATAAGGCTTCCTTTGTAAAAGTTTTGTAAAAGCTTTATGGTTTACAGATTATGGTTTGACTTCTTGAGTACCCTTTTTTTTTTTTTTTAAAGAAACAGCTGGATGTAAAAACCCTTGAGTTAAGGTGCTGCTTTATTACAGTGAGAAACTCTTGACTGTGTTTATGCATTTACAGGATGTAAAAACTTTTTAAGACCCACATTTATTCTTACCAATGGATTCAAACTGCTCTGAAAGCATGTAAATGAACTATTATTGCTTGGCTTGTAATAATAAATGGTGCGTTACAATGTGGTAACTATTGTTTGTAGGGAAACTGCATCTTATTTGTGCTGTTTTACAAATGTGCAGTCATTAGTCTTTTCTAAGCCCATTGTAGTATTTTAGTTCCAAATCTTTATAGGAAAATAAAGAAAATATGCATGAATATGTATGGGTTAATTAAAGATCAAGTATTTCAGTGGGCATAAGGAAGTCATTCCACATCCACTGAAAAATGTACAATCTACTGTACTAAAATCAAGTGCCATTTAAAGCAACACAGCATAACCTTTTCACCTTACAGTTATGGTTTCTAGATCCCTTTGATTTAAAAAAAAAAAAACACTCAGATTTTTACTGAGTTTTGAGTTTTAATTGCCTACATATTAGGGTGAATAAAAGTCAGGGAAAGCCCCATTAGCCCCACTAATGCCTTCTTTTTTTCTTTAATTTCCAATAGAACATAAAGAAAATATAATATGCTGAAACTGAGACATTTTACCTTTTCATTGTAAATATTAGCTAATTTTTGGGAATAAAATATAGATTTGAGATTTACAAATAATTGCATTCTATCTTTATTCACATATTATACAGCATCCCAACATGTTTGGAACTGGGGTTCTTGATCCCTGAACATCTCAAATGTTCTACATCACACCTGCTGGAGAAGCTTAAATCGGGAGCCAGATGTTTTTTTTTTTTTTTTACTTGTTTTTTCTACTTTTGATTCTTTTAGGATGCATGCAGTGCTTTGCATACTTTGCCAAAACAATTCAAATGATGCATGTTTATTTGTAGAGCTACCACATGTCGGCTGCATCACAGCTAACCATGTTGCTGTGGTGATGCTGGGATTTTACCACATGTTGATGCTGCAAACTGAAATTCTTCAGGAGTCTCTGTTCTGTAGTCCTGGTTTATTTTTTAGCTGGACGTACTGAGCTTCAGCTGGTAAACCATTCTGCGTGAGTAGGGCTGGATCTGTGGTGGTGCTGAATCACACTGGAACTGTACGAGGCTACCGAGAGTTAAAGAAGTGAAAGGAAGGCATGATGGACACAGCAGGAATGTGCAGGAAGAAAGAGAAGAAAATTGAACTTATTCCACAAGATCCAAAGGAGGTGGATGGGCAAAAAGGAAAGTGTTTTTTACTCTTTCAGTAATGACTATTGGACATTTTCTGGATAAAATATTTTTAAAGTAGGAAAAGGCTTCCCCCTAAACCCAATACAAGAAAAGAGAGATGAGGTAATAAGGCAAGCCTTGGGATAAACGGCTTCATTAGATGCAGTTACATGCATATTACATGATATTTGGAACAATAGTTAACACATTTGCCCGTTAGCAGTTTGATTGGTTTCAGCAGATACATTACAGTCTGTTGTCTTGTAAATGATCCTCTGAAACTGAGCCTGTGAAAGTTAAAGAACTAAGAACTGAGGGGGATAAGTCAGTCTGTCTAGACTTAAAAACATGTTGTATTAAAGGGTAATGTTGTAAATGATAGGCAGGTTAAATAAATTAATTCATCTCACAGGAAATATTTATCAACATGAACCATGTATTCACTTCAGAAACGACTACAGTGAGTGGAGCTTTGGTGTCTTAGTGTCTTATGATGTCCCTGAGAATGGAAAAAAACAAACGGACAACTTAGCTAAGCTTAGCTTCTAAAGATTTTCTTGTTTTGTTAGAAGTTGGAAGCTCAAGTGAATCCTGTATGCTTCATGTTTGTAGAGAGCGCTGCCCTTGTAGCAGACGGAGGAAGATGTAATTGAGGATGATGGTTGCAGAGAGCAGTGAACAGAGAAAGTACTGAGGAAGAGGAAAGAAACAGCAAGTACGGTGCATTAGAGTATTTGTTAGAGGAGTCACAGCTGAGGAAACATTCTTTATTTTATTCACTGTTATCAATTATACCCCATTTTTAGAGGTTTTATCACAAAGGTATTTTTAGTTAAAGCTTAACATGCTCAAAAATATGAAGACAGTACAAAATGAACACCATTGTGCATCTCTTCAGAAGCTAATAACTGGAGGGAAAAAAGGACTGAGGTAAATCAGCTCACTTTAATTTAGACTGTCATCACAAAGTCTTTGTTCTGTAATATTGTGCCCTTCCCTTGTGCTCGTTTCCCTGCAGCCAGGACCAGATCTCATTAGAGTCTTTGAAGATGCTGAGGCTCCCATTTGAGAGCAGATTTCCCTGGTCCATTAGTCCAGCTTGATGTTGATTCATCTTTCAAAGTAGAATTGTCCATCCCTCCCCAATCATCCATCTGAATGTCCCCTGTTTTGTCTGGATGTTGAGGAGAGTGAGAGATGTTCCTGGAGTTGATTACTTCAGCTTTTTTTTCATCACCGGGACTATTGAAGTGATGAGTTTGCCATCTTGTGGTAGTTTGACACAGTGCAGATGGAATGACTGATCAATCAGATGGTTTCTTATCCAAGACACTTGTGTGCCAAAATAGTTTTAATCTAGTAGTATTAACCTCAAACAGATAATTATTAACCGTTTTGACCTTTTCATGCTGAGCTCCACCTCCTGCTTGTCATATGATGGAGTGGAGTAAAACTCAAGGTCTGTTCTCACTAATCTTGTTTGTTTGGCAGTTAAGCATTTACCTTGTAATCTTATGAGTGGGCTTGAAAGCAAGGAAGAAAGCACATTACCCCGGAGTAATGAAGGTTTCCTGTTTGAATTATGTAGCACCACTGTGGCATTTGATATTCCGTCCTAGTATGCAGCCAGCAGGAGAGAGCTCAGGGCCAGAGCGTGACTGTGGGAAATTGTTGAGGAAATTGCTGGTGCTTGCAGAATTCTGGTAGCTTTGTGCATTTGCAAGAGCTCCACTGCACTCACTTAGCATACATTGGGCCTGTCTGCTGTCCTATTACATTTACAGGCTGCTGTCCCTCAAAGTTACTGACCTTCAGTCACCTGCTTTAAAACGACACACTGATTAAACAGATTTTTATTACCTTATCTGAGCCAAAAATCAATACAACATGGTGAAAATTATCTGTATGAGGCCAAAAGAAACTATGATGCAACTAATTGGGAGTTGAATCAAATCTTGGAGTAATTTACCTTACTTAATTTACCTTTTGTATTTCTTTTCTTCAGTCCAGCAGAGGGCATTAAAGTCCTCCTGAATTTCTGTGTGTTCCCTGTATGATTCCTTACATCAGATAAATCATGAAACTTTAACAGAGGCACAGAAAGAAGTGCATCTGTATGAATCCAGGTTTTACACTGATGGATGAGTCTTCTCTTGGGTCACGAGGCTTCTCAACTTGCCCTGGACTGAAATAAAGTGTAAACATTGTACAACATCAACCTTTCCTCATTCTCATCAATGAGCAAAAGGTCCTGCCAGTCCCCGTGTGAGAGAGATGAATAATGATGAGTGTGTGCTCAGCTCAGATTCGGTCTGCTCAGCAGGGAAAACATGAAGCTGTGATTCTCTCTGCTCTGTGATCCAGCTCCTCCAGCTTTAGTCTGGAAGATTGAATATGACACCTTCCTGTTGGAAGCTGCTTTCGCCTTTGTGTCTCACTGTAGTCCTAATGTAGACGCAAGACATCCTTCTCTTTTTGAATTATTAAACCACTGAACTGAAACCCTGCAAACACACATCATTTCCTCTTTACCGCTGTATATTGAACAGTCATTTTACACGGTTAAGATTTCAGCTGAGCTCTTTTTTTAGCTCTCAATTAATTGGCTTTAAAGAAGGCTTACTGTCCAAAAGTTCTCATTTCAAGGAATGGAATCTTTATCAATGATTAGAATTGAATTTTTGTTGAAGCATTTCAGATATAGTTCGTATGTACAGTACACTGCATACAATGAACCTGATTTCTATTGATGATTCTGTGACAGTGAGATTAATTTTACAAGGCTGTATACAAAAGAAATATAAGCAAGGACACTCAAAAACAGCATATTATTCTTATTTGAACGGTTTTTTAATATTTAAATATGTGTTGACTGATCAGCTTATACGTCAAACGTTTGGACAGTTTATTTTCATTTTCGTGAAACTTTTAGTCTGGAACATTATGTGGGCCGGCTCATGCACCAGTGAAAGTCAAGTGAGGTTGTGAGCATTTCATTGCAGAGCTTTTTTTATTCTGAAAGTGCCACGCTGTCGTCTTCAGGCCTTCGGGTGACTCTCATAAAGCGTAACGTGTAAAGGGAACTTCATCTGTGGAAGCGCATAAGTGCTCAGCCAAGGTGTCTAAACTGACTCTTGTGTAGAAAACAAGCTGAGTGGATTCATCAATGCAGCATTTAATCAAAGTCAGCATTAAAGTCAGCCTTGGTTAGTTTCAGTTTTGAAGAGGGTCGGATTTTTCAGTTTCATTCTGGTTATTTCTTTTATTTCTGCTAAAGTAATGCCTTTGAGGACTTGTGAATTATTTGTTGCCGCTCTGATATTGCATTTGGGTCAACTCTGACTTCTTTTGTTACTGTTTCTGGATGTAATTCTTTTGCTGAAGATTCACTTCTTTTAGATATTACAATCATAATGGAGAACCAACCCAGTAATTCACTGCTACATTTTAATAGACTACACGTCATTAGCAGACAATGTAAACATCATCAGAGTTGTACTGTCTAATGTCTCACCTGCTTTTGCAGCTTTGAGATAGATGACAAATGCATAACCAGACTAGGAGCCTATAGAAGTTACAAATGAAAAGCTTTTCAGTAACTGCCTGGCAGCTGACATTCAAAGCATCCCTGACATTTAACGGTGGAAGTGGAGCTCTCCAAATAAAAGCGGCCGATACGCTGACCGAGCCACTTATTAAAGTATCTCGCTCTCTCAGCCGGTGAGTCTCGTTTGGTGGAGAACATGGAAGGTCAGTTTTTGTGTGACTAAATGTCAGTCAGGCAGGTGGCGTGTGGTTGGAGGGATTTATAATGTGGCTGCCTGAGGAAACACATCTGCTCACCTGGAGCGCTGACTGAAAGTATGAAGCTGATCAAGTTAGGCCCAGAAGTATTTGGACAGTGGCAGGTTTATGATTTTGATTTTGACATTACCACAATGAGTTTCGAAATACAACGATCAAGATGTGATCAAAGTGTAGACCTTCAGCTTTCATTTACAATAATATGGTGTTTACCATTTAGGAATTACAGCCATTTTAAACAGAGCAAATACTTTGTTTACCTGGGTTGAGATCTTACGTGGCCTTTCAAGAATTTCTTTGCCTTCAGAAAGTTTTGCTTGAAAGAGTTGCTTTCTCAGTATGTTTAGGGTCGTTATTGGGGGTGTAACGGTACATGTATTTGTATTGAACCGTTTCGGTATGGGTAGGTCGGTTCGGGACGGGGGCGTACCGAACGAGTTTCCACACGGACATATTAAGTAGAGGACTGCACGTTGTGGAGCAGCGCTGCTGCCGCACATGCGCAGTTGTGCGCACACGGTCAGTGTTGCCAACTTAGCGACTTTGTCGCTATATCTAGCGACTTTCCAGACCTTAATTTGTAAAAAGCGACTAGCGACAAATCTAGCTACTTTTTCTGGTGATTTTGAGACTCACGCGCACTCAAACCATTAGGTTTGAAGCCATCATTTGGCTGCTGTCTACCTCGCGAGCCGCGCTTCTCGCTCTCTCTCTCCCTCTCTCTCTGCCGGGCTCAGTGCACAGCCAGCGCGAGTTTCTGTGTGCGGACTGAGCGCGTGTCACCACATACACAGGTGAAGCGACGCGCGTGCACACAAACACCCTAATCAGTGGTAGAGAACGCTGGCTTCAAACACGTGATAAAGGTAATTGAGCCCGAATATCAATTACCTTCTCGTCCACATTTTAGCCAGAAAATCATACCCGGCCTTTATGAAAGAATAAAAAGATTAGTTTTTAAAGAAACACCCTGAGCCTTATTCATGTTATTTAATCTGACTAACAACTTGAATATTCAATGTTGCAACTGTTCAATTTTGCACATCAGATGGATTTTTTTTAAGCAAAAGTCTGAGCCAATGTTATTTTTATTTTGTTTTTCAAAATATCTACATTTTAGAATATTGTATTTATATTTTTGAGCAGAATTCTAGCTTTGTATAGGCTAATGTTCCTATTGTTAAAAAGCACAAAAGTGTGTTATAAACAACTAGCACATTTATATTTTGCATTTATGTTTCTTACTGTACCGAAAATGAACCGAACCGTGACCTCAAAACCGAGGTACGTACCGAACCGAGAGTTTTGTGTACCGTTACACCCCTAGTCGTTATACATCTGCATCGTAAAACAGTCTGATGGCTTGTGTAGCATTTGGCTGAATGTGAGCAGAGTACAGCCCTGTGCACCTCAGAAGTTCTCCCAGCTGTCGCATCATCCATAAACACAAGCAAGACCATTCTGTTGGTCATGCCCATATCATAACACTGCCTCCACTGTGTTTGACACATGATCTGGTGTGCTTTGGATCATAAACTGTTCCTTTCTTTTCCCACACATTCCCACAAAAAGAGAAAACATTACTTATGTGGCCATGTGAGCATGCTGACCATACAGTGCACTTCACATTGGTTCTGAACACACCACCATATTTTTACCTATGTGCACATATGCAAGTGTTCTTGAGAACAAGTTGGGTCCTTAAAGAACTCCAAGATTTGTTTAAAAAAAAAAAAAAAAAAAAAAAAAAGTGAATAGCTTTCCTGCTAGATACAGAAAGGAAGCGTCAGAAAAGGACAGACGGGAGAGGAAAGTGATGCGCATGGCATAGAGAGGGAAGGAAACACCAGATGGATGACGGGAGGGCAGAGAGGGAGACGTCACTGGGACTTTCCCTCTGCTCCGTTTTCCCTCCTCCCATGTTTTTAGAGTGGGTGGTGGGCAGAGAGGAGCTCAGACAGCAGTCGCACACAGCAGCTCCTTATCTTCCCCAGCCATTCTGAGCATCTCTCTGGAAAAAAAACCAGGACTCCTTTTAAGAAGGATACTTATTCAGTGCAAATTCACATGCGGAGCAAAACATTTTTTTGTTTGGGGCGAAGCTTTAAACTCCTCAAAACCCCCCAGAAACAGACTGGTTTCCACTGAAAGAATACCTCTTTAATGGGATTCTCTGTCGACTGAAGCCTTGTGCAGTGGCTGTCCTGTCTGTGGATCACTTCCCTACTTTTGCTGGACTTCACATTTGATGATAATCAACTGAGGCCACAGCTCCTTTTTCCATTTTTGAAGATGAGATCCAGTTTTATGGAGGTCAAGCCTGTGGCTACAGCGTGCAGCGTGAGTGTTGAATAGCAGGGATTAGTGCGAATGCATGCATCATTACTTGGCGTAGCATTTGTCTTGGCATCTGTTTTAGAATTGGGGTTGGTAGTGTGGATGTAGCTTAAGGGGTTATGTAGTGTGTACGGAGTGGATTTAGCAGTAAACATTACTGGTCTGAAATGGGAAGCACAGTTTTACACCAGTGATGCTGATGTTGACCTCATAAATTATAAAGCAAAGTGTTTATTGAAATGAAAAAAGGTGAAACGCCAGCTCTATTCTCACTGTCATTAGCATAATGTCTGTGGATAGATAAAGTGGCATTTTTTTTTTTTTGATGTGATTAGATAAGTTCTTTTTAATGTCTTTCAACCTATTTAAATTCATCAACCTTTAACAGCCATCAATGATATATAGTTGTTCGTACTTTTTCTACAGTGGTTTAGGTTTTTCCTGCAGTTTCTTCGGTAAAAGGGGGGAAAAAAATCTAGTTTTGTCTATCCATGGGTGTTGACAAAAAATGTGAAAAACTAAGTACATCCTTCTTTCAATTCTTAGTTTGGGCAAAATTTAAAAAATAAATAAAATCTGCTCCTTATAGCCAAATCATGTGGTCAACACATGACATTATGCCTTCACTATTTATGTGTTCAAAAAAAAAGGTGCTTTAGTTCATTTTTAGACATTTGTCCATTTCGGTCGTGCTGGATTTGACTTTAGCAACGTGGCTGCTGGAGAATATGATGTGTAAGGAGGCAGAACTCGTACTCATCCGGGACTTGGCAGACGTGGATCTTTCTCTCTGCTTTGGCTGTCTCCAGTTATTCCAGTAGAAGTAGACGGGTTCACCACTCGTCACGGTCGCCGTTGATCTGCTCCTCGCCAAATTAACAGGAACATAGCCTGAAACTTTCTTGTGCGGTTCAGCACATCGATATTTTCTTCTCCGTTTTGTCCTTACCCTGGCACTAAATCGGCATTTCCAAAATGGAAGTTTGCATAGTCACTTCAAACCCTCAAGTGCTACAGTCCTGCCCATTTTCCCTGTACTTGGATTTCCTCAATTCCAACATCCCACTGCTTTTCTTTCTCAGCCGTTCTGTTGTGGAATTGCTGGTGTCCTTGAGATCATTGTATTCTATTCTGACCTTGTTTGAGTCATGCTTTAGCTGTTAGACAGATGGCCTCGTATTTGACCCTACAATACTTTGATTATACAGACAGGTTTGTACTCGACTCAGTCACAGTGATGACCCCTGTTGTATGGCAGCAAAACAAGCCCAAATCATTGACCCTCCACCACCATGCTTAGTATGAAATGTTTGTTCTGATTTGCAACGTTTTGTTTTTGCCAAATATCACCACTTTGCGCTTGTCTGTTCAAAGGACGTGGTTTGTTCAGAAGCTAATTTCCAAACGTAAGCCATGCTATTTTAATTGTAGAGAAGAGACCTCCGTGGCAACCCTTCCAAACAAACCGTATTGTGGCAGTCTTTTCTCTAATTGTCAGGAACTTAAACACTAAACATGCTAAATGAGGTCTGTGGAGTCTGAGATATTTCTCCTTGGGGTGAACTTGCATGGACTTTCCTGCAGTAACAACTGCTTCATTAAGGTCTTTGCTTATTTCTTTCATCCTTGACATTGTGTCAACATGGAACTGACTTCTCCATAGCAGCAAACTGCCAAAACCTTTTTATACAGGTGGTCAAACTTCTAATTGTCAACAAATCAAGTGCATTTGATTTGTTTGTATGAAAGCAAAGGACTTCGGTTTAGTGGCCTAATATATTAAATGTCAAGTTATGTGATGTAAAGTTACCAACTGACATTAAGGATGTTGATGTACAAGTGTTCACTGAAACCTTAGTTTTAAACAGTCTTCTATACAAGATTGCTAACTAATAATCCAAACATTATTTAAGATGCATCGTTGTTATAGATAGATCATTGGCACTGAGTGACTATATCTTAGTCAGTGGCCAATCACAAACCACCATTATATCCACTTGAGTGTTCTCTACAGTGATGCTCTGACCTCTTCAGCAGTAATTTCCTGGTGCTGTCAGGAGCCTCTTTAATTACTTAGAACCACTGATGTTGCGACATACCTCCCCCACTTCGCTCCTTTTTCCCTCCTCTCCTCCACTTCTATATATATCACTCTGCTCCAGCTCCAGGGACTCCTGCACGTGTGTTTTGGAGCATGCTTTGTCCCGTGTGTGCTTGTGTCTTTTGCACATAATGTTTTGCTGCAGACTGTACACGCATGTGTGAGTGGATGTTTGCATGCATGAAATGTAATACTCAGGTGATAAGCAGATGCTCTCGTCCTGGAAATCTCTTTTGTTGTCTTCTTTCTGCATGTACTTATTTTGCTGTTGCCAGTGGTCTTCTCAGTATTCCTGCTTTGCAGCTTTTTGCATTAGCTTCACTAAAATGAAATGGTGTCTAAGGGACAACAACTCTCATCGCAGAAAAGGCACAGATAGAAGCAGAGTGAAGAGCAGAGAGCTGTTGCCCACAGGCTCGGGAGTGCTTTGTGCATTATACATCAACCTCTTTCTTGTTTTTTTTTTTTTTTTTTTTTCCTTTCCATCTTCCTGCTCTGTATTGCTGCAAGAGATATCAAAGGCATTAGCTCTTCTTTAACCTCAGCTGAATTCATTTCCAGTTAAACAATAGAACAAAAACAAAAAGCACAACTTGTACCTGCTTTGGCCAAAGCAGTCTTTGTGAAGGTTCAGTCCTTAAGGCTCTCAGGAGCAAGTCAAGCACTTGAGACACTCTGACTGTAAAACAATATGCTGAAAGTGGGTTGAAAGAAGGGCTGACATGGCTGAGCAAAAATAAAGGCTGCAGTTAAAAGTAAGCATATACCTGACAGTAATTAGTTGTCTTTGTGTATTTGCAGCTTGTCTGTAGGAGGTTTTCATTTTCATCTGAATGAGCTGAATGTCATTGATATTGACAGCTGAATGACAGCGGAAGAAAATTGCTTTACTCATCTTCTTTTCTTTTTTTTCTGGAGGGAGTGAGCAGCCCTGTATCTATCAAGCTTTCAAGAACAAACTGAAATTGTGAGAAACACCATTTTTGCCATCCAGTGAAATCAGTTTAAATTCACAGTCACGCTTTTTGCCTCCGTTAAGAGACTCAAGAAGCAGCTACTGTTAGCTGCTGCTTCTTTTTTTTTTTTTTTTTTTGGGAGGAATCTCTTTCTCTTGTTTAATCTTAACAAACTTCTTTAATTGCCCTGGATGATCGGTTCTAAAGATGAGTTATTAAATTAGCGGTGTTGAAGGAGTGGGATTTTGACTCCTCCTCACATGACCAACGCAGACACTTTTTCTTTTTCTGACACTTTGAAAAATCTTCACACAGCAGATTTCTTTCTACATAACCAATTTCCACAGCACCCATTTTGCTCTCGTTACACCTCTGTTGCTACCTCCCAAGGTGAAACAAAGGGCAAGAGCGGGATCACGTTTAACACCATTCCAACTCTGTGCAATTTACACATCACAGTAACGGCTGCAAAAAGGTTCTACAGAGGCAAAACGAGCCGACTGTGAATGGGGCTCCAGATGTAGAAGCATTGAACCCACTGTAATGAGTTAACTCATGAGTGTCATTTAAAGGTTTAAAAGCATAATAAATATGATAAATTTTGATTTCCTTTCTTTTTAAGTAGGGTTCAGAATGTTGTAGAGATCATACAAATGGCCTTCCAACCTACAAATGAGACTCCATTTATTCATTTGGAGAAAAAGAAAAAAGGGTACGTTTGCTTCATTCACATTTTAAATGGGAGAGTTTAAGAAAACTTGCTCTTCCCTGATCTGCTTCTAAAGGCGTCTGCGATTGTAGATGGGAAAAAAAAAAAAAAGGAGTAGGTCTATATAATTAGATTCTCCTTTATTTCTCAATCTGGCGTGGAATGACCCTCAGAAAAATGTTTTTTCATCGAAAATGACTTTTGATATTTTGGATGTAAAATGTCATTGCATTAACTTTATTCCTCAAACATCAGTGCAACATTGGGCTGTAAGACTTAAATAATGGCTTCTCAAACTGTGGCTGTAATAAAAAGCTGTCCATTGGAAATGTATCATAAACATGTTTTTAAAAGCTATTATCTTCACAGAGTGCTGTATAACCTAAAAAGGTTGAAGGTGTTGTTTAACTGTACAGTGATCCCTTATTTTTCGTGGTTAATGGGGACCGGCGCCCCCCAGCGAAAATCAAAATCCGCGAACTGGAGCGGGAGCCCCCCCGAGCCTAAATAATGTGTTTAAAATATCTTTAAGAACCTCAAAAAAGTAGCGAGGCTAAACTGTGGTCTTTCTGTTACCTTCACAGCCTCTGGTCTCCGAACCGTAGTAAAGAAACCTGCTGGTATTGTGCTATTTTTGGGTCGTAATTAGCGGCTAACATGCTAACAACAACAAAAGAAACAGTCCAGTTTTTCTCTGCATGGAACGGGCACTTTATTCTGGCACTGCAGGAACTTGTAACATCACACAGGTTGTATTGTTCGGCTCCTGTCGGTTAACAGAGAATGTAAATCTATACATGCTGGGCTGCTGTTTATGCTCACTCCACTTTTCATCTAACCCCGTTTTCGTTCTGCCGTCCCACGACACACAAACACCATTACCCATAAGGCCACATCATTACCCATAAGGCTACCTTCTTAAAGGCTGAAAAAATCAGCGAATAACTAAAACCGTGGAACTTAATGCGCGAATTGACAAGGGATCACTGTAGTGACATCTGTATTTTGAAGTGCCAAAATCTTTCAGTTCAACTTTGTAAAAAGTAAAGGCAGGAAGAGGACTGCACTGTTAGAGATAGAAGCACACTAAACAGACATACCAGTTCAGAAAGTTTAAAAGCCTTTCTGTTGCCTCAGTGGCTGCTGAGCAGCTGACATGGATCATCCACACTTGCAAGTATCCTACTCATGAATTACAGCCATTTTCTATAAAGTCAGTAAAATATTACGAATTGGACCTTTAACATAACTTAGAGCGATTATCGTCATGATTACAGCATAAATCCCCTGAGTGCAACACAACATCATTTAGCACTTATTTGTCAGCTAGCCAGACACAGTGTATAGCACATTAGAATGAGCGAGGTGGAAGCAGGATGATGAGGTTTGCATGCATGCACAGTCTTTACTCACATTTAAAGAAAGCAAATATTTACTGATGCACGTGCAACAACAAGCGAATGTGCATTAACACAGCATCTTACCGCAGCATGTTTCCTTGCGAATTGACAAGGGATCACTGTAGTCCATTTGCATGTCGCAGCTGCTAGTTCAGCTTTTTGTAAAAAATGTTTTCACCTCATCAAGATCCATCTCAACATCAAGCTAATGCAAAAATTACACATGTTCATAACTGCTAAGGGCAGCTCAGATGGATCATACTGAAGTTCATGAGTCAGATGCGTTTTTTTTCCACCAGTTAGTTATGAAGACTATAACTCTTTTCACCTTTTACATCTGCACATTCATGAACACTCACCTACCTTGTATTAATCAGCAATGAAATTTTTTCCCAACAAATCTATTAAAAATTGCATTGTTTTTGTCTTTTATAAAATGTTAATTCAGACCGTAACTACATCCTATTGTGCATGGAGTTGAGGAATTAAAATATTGACCTGATTCCTTCTATTAAGTTGAACTAAAAGGATAAAACTTTTCGTTGACTGGTTGTTGTAGCACCACCCGGGGCTGGAAGACATCAGCCCCACAGAGGAGGTGACGGACACGGAGGACAATGAGGAGGAGGATCTGGGTGTCCTGGATGACCAGAGGAGCATCATTCTCCACCTGCTCTCCCAGCTCAAACTGGGCATGGATCTCACACGGGTAAGACACTTGAATAATGGCTTTCTACACGACAAGCAAAGACAGTGCAGAAAGTGTCATTTTGGGTTCTTTCATAGGTGGTGCTTCCCACTTTCATTTTGGAAAAGCGATCCTTGCTGGAGATGTACGCCAACTTCATGGCCCACCCAGACATGTTCCTGTCGATCACGGCTGGGGCCACAGCTGAGGACAGGATAGTCCGCTTTGTGGAGTACTACCTGACCGCCTTCCACGAGGGGCGAAAGGGAGCTGTGGCGAAAAAGCCCTACAACCCAGTGTTGGGGGAAACCTTCCACTGCTCCTGGGAAGTCCCTCGGGACAAGGTGAAACCTTTGGTCAGATCGAACCAAGGGCCAGCTCGGGAGCCGGGCAGGGCCCCCAACAACACACAGCAGGCTGAGGATTCTCCTGGAGGCTGCTACAGGGTCCGATTCGTTGCAGAGCAGGTTTCCCATCATCCACCTGTGTCGGGCTTTTACTGCGAGTGCCGGGAGCGGAGGATGTGCGTCAACGCACATGTGTGGACCAAGAGCAAGTTCATGGGCATGTCTGTAGGCGTGTCCATGGTGGGAGAAGGTGAGTTAGTCCTCCATGAAACCTATATGTTGAATATCAAACTTTCTCCACTATATAGATCTTTATTGTATTATATGCTCCCTGGCCACTTTATTAGTTACACCTGTCCAACTGCTCGTTAATGCAAATTTCTAATCAGCCAATCACATGGCAGCAATTCAATGCATTTAGGCATGTAGATGTGGTCAAGATGATCTGCTGCAGTTCAAACCAGCATCAGTCCGACCCGGTACTAGCAAGGTGGACCTGATAAAGTGGCCGGTGAGTGTATGTTCTAACAAAGTTAAGAAAAAAAAATCTTGTTTAGTGAGAAAACATTGCAACACGATGCAGTAATGGTAAGTAAAGTGTGTAACACCAGGAGTTCAATCATGTCCAGTGCTCACTGGGATTTACTAATGATCCAACAATAACCCCAAAACATTTAATCATGACCAGCTCCCCTTATGTGACATAGAAATGAGAATAATCTAAAAAAAAGTTTGACTTCTCAGCAGTGTTTCATGGACACTTCCTGCCGGTGTAATAGTTGTCCTACAGTCACTTTGTCTGCCATGAGTCATCCTGAGTGGAGGCAGAGGAAGTCCTTGAGCGTGATTGGCTTAATTTGGACACAGATTCAGAAGTGCTCAGACCTCTAACCACCTGTCATCAAGGTTGTGACACAGCCATCCGTCAGGCCCAGGCTGCTGTCAGAGAACACGGTGACATTCACCTCAGGGTATACTGATCACTTTCATAGAAACGCGCTGTATTTTTATGACGGGCTCGCTCATTGATGGGGCAGTGAGTCAGCAGCCGAGACGGAGGCAAGTCAACCTTAAACAACACAACTTTTTTTTCACTGTGGCCTTATCGAACAAAAATGAAGTCATGCAGGAAATAGCAGTAATAATTTCAAGTAGTCATGTCCCACCTGACTTGGTCAGAGTCTCACGTTGCTGGGGAGGAATATTGGATCATTCTTCTTTCTTCAGTTCAGAGGTTTTTGCGTAGATTCGTTTAGCCCAGGGGTCGGCAACCTTTACTATCAAAAGAGCCTTTTTTTTGTCTTTCCTCCTCTTAATAAAAATTCATCTGGAGCCACAAAACTTATTTGAGCCGTGAAATGAAGATAACAGTGTATGAAATTTTATATATAGTTATTCTGTATTCAGAGGGATTTGAATCTACCCAAAAGCTTATTCCTAGTATGTTTGGCAGTTTTTAAAGTTTTTAATGCTAAAAGGTCATGCAAGATACAAATTAAAGTTTACATTTCCAATTGTTTTTTTTGTCATCTGCTGTAAAAGAGCTATAGTTTGTTGCATTTATGAAATTATAGAACAACAATCAGAAAACTGTTAACATTTTATTACTGTTTTTACCCTTTTTTTTGTATATATAACACAGTCTGACATTGAGGTAGACTTGCTGGGAGCTTCAGGCCAGCAAACTGGTAAAACGTCTGCTTTTAGAGAGGACAACACACCTGTGGATGATCAGTTCAATAAAGATGAGGATTATTGCTCAGTTTTTTTTTTGTGTTTTTTCTTACTATGGCACAGTGGAAAAAAAATATTTTCCTAATAGAAAGACCTGCTATGATTAGGTGACTTTTACGTTTTTATAAAAGAATAAAAGCACATATGTATTTGGGTAAGTGGTTCAACTTTAAGACTCTAAATTCCACTACTCCCCCGTGTTTAAACTCTTTCAGTTATTTTTCCTACTCACAGTTCAGAGCCTTTGTCTTGACTTTGAATAGTTTGTCTTTCATAAATCAACGCTCACAATGATGCCACATGCATATTTTACCCCGCAGCCATTCTGCACAGAAAAAGACCGCACACAAGTGCTCTCTTGTAAACATGTGATTACAATGTCAGAACTGAACCCTGTTCATGAGGCAGAGGTGACTTGTTCATGATGTCACATGTGCTGAGAGGATGCATAATGCCTGTATTATGGGATTCCCTGCAGAGAAAAGATCTGCACACTAGACAGTTTGTGTTTATGTGTAACAAAAAAAGAATCTGCTTTCTCCGCTCAAGGCAAATGTTATTTCCATGAATGTACACGGCTCTGTTTTGTTCAGAACTGAAAGCTGTTGCTGTAAAGGAGCTTCAGACTGTTTTAAACAGTTTAATCAGAAGTTTGACAAGATGACAATATTCAATATCCATAAAGTAGATGTAGTTCATGTCTTTCTGTGCTGCCTGACATGTTTCACATGTGAAAAAATGGAAATCATGCAGATAACTGTCCTGGATGATGTGTCCACAAACGTGAAATAGCTTTTGTTACTTCAGTAGCTGGTTATATATTTAAACACTGAGTGGAAATCAGCTGGATCTTTTCATTTAACGTTAAGAGTTCTTCTACTTCCTCTCAGATAAAGCGCTGCCACTGTGTATCGATCCTCTCCAGCTCTTTTTCTTCTCCTCTCCCAGGAGTCCTTTATCTCCTCGAACACGACGAAGAGTATGCCTTCACACTGCCCTCCGCCTACGCCCGCTCCATCCTCACTGTGCCCTGGGTCGAGCTGGGGGGGAAAGTGTCCATCAACTGCGTCAAGAGCGGCTACTCGGCCACAGTGACCTTTCACACAAAGCCTTTCTATGGAGGGAAGGTGCACAGGTGAGCGCTTCTCTCTGTGGCAGAGCTTCCTATACATCCACCTTACGAGAGAAAAGATTTCAAGGACTGGTTTCCATCTCTCACTTCATTTAAACTGGAGATTATTCCTTTGACACTGGCCAGTTTTGACTCGAGAAGCAACATGAGGTTTTTGGAGCTGCCGCAAATGCAGAAGTAGGAAAATAAATTGCAGTTCATTGAGTAACCACTAGGGGCTGACTCCAAAAGTGAGTCGATCTCCATTAATCTTCATGTGACAATGATTTTACAGCCTTGGTGCAAAAAAAGGGATTTTGACCTCTATAGTTAGATTTCACATCCAAGGCAACTGTTTGGGGAAATGCATTTTTATGCATAATGAGATGCATGTTTGTTTGGTTTTTTTTCTGTCTTCACTTGAACTTCAAACCTATGCGTGCCATATATAATGAAATGCTTTTTTTTTAGTTTAAGTGGTTGTGTTTCTGCCACTCGACTTTCAGAAAATCTTAACACAGTGTGGCACACGCACTATTATTCTAGAAGCTCTTAAGAAAAAATGCCTTTAGACACTGAGTAGATGCTAACTTCTTAAGTGTACAGAAAGCCTTCATCTATGGCTGCAGTTTTATTTTAAGTGACCTTAAGTTTGCAGCTTGTGTATATCTGAAGCTTAAAAATGCCAGAAGCGTCTGGCCCCCACAGAAGGGATTATTTTCTAACAACGAACCGTATCTGCATTTTCAAAATTCAGAGTCACAGCAGAAGTCAAACACAACCCAACCAACACCATCGTGTGCAAAGCGCAGGGCGAGTGGAATGGCACGCTGGAGTTCACCTACAACAGCGGCGAAACCAAAGTGATGGACACGAACAAACTTCCTGTCATCAGGAAGAAGCTGCGACCCGTGGACAAGCAGGGGAGAACAGAGTCCAGGTGAAAGCAAAACCGCCGCCGACTGAACAAACAGGACAAATGCTGAACCGTTCAGTCGGAGTCTGGAAATCTGTTTTTTTTTTTTTTCCCCTCTTGTAGGAGGTTATGGCAACATGTCACCAAGTCTCTGAAGGAAGGGAACATAGACAAGGCCACGGAGCATAAACACCGGCTGGAGGAGTGTCAGAGAGGGGAGGAGAGGCAGAGAGCAGCTGATAACAAGCCCTGGACACCCAGATACTTCACTAAAGAGGTACAATCAATCCTTCAGTCTGGCCTGCAGGCTGTTCCCTCATTTACTCCTCAGATGCTCTTCATTTAGCATCTAGCACTTTGAGAGTTTAAATTCTTAATGAAAGTGTTCACATTGTCCAGTCCAAATGAAGCAGAAAGAAACAAAAGTGCCACTTGTGTAACACATTATTTTTTTGTGGTTGCACTCAGCAGGAGTGGCATGAAAAAATGATCTGATCCTATAGAGCAGTGGTTCTCAACTGGTGGGTTCGTGACCCAAAAGTGGGTCGCAGACCCATTTTCAGTGGGTCGTGGGCCTTTGTCTGGGGAAGGAAATGTTAAAAAAAAAAAAAAAAAAAAAAAAAAAAGCACGTCATTTATACTCCTTAACAGTAGATGGCGATAATGCCCTGGAATGCGAGT
Organism: Hirundichthys speculiger; assembly: GCA_018398805.1. NCBI lineage: Eukaryota > Metazoa > Chordata > Actinopteri > Beloniformes > Exocoetidae > Hirundichthys > Hirundichthys speculiger. The sequence continues at coordinate 2,519,589 of JAGFBZ010000261.1, forward strand.
TGACACCCGCCAGTTCACACCTCAGAAAAAGACCTGCAACGTTTGTTTACATATGTTGAGCATGGTGAAACACAGATACAACGAAGAATATATGAGATGTGGATTTTCTTATCTTGAAGACAAAGGTCAGTGAGTGGTTATTCAGCTAAAACTATATATTTTGAGTTCTTTTTTAAACTACTGCTCATTGGTTGCACTGTTTTATTTCATGTTTGTGCATAAAAGCACTGTTGAGTCTTAAAAATGGCTGTTACTGAAATGTTCTGATTGTTATGTCAGCCTTATGATTAATGCTTAAATAAGTGACTAGATAGTTTTAATAGGAAATTGTTATATTTTCAGGAAGTGGGTAATCAGCAAATGCTACATATTTGAGTTGTTTTTGAAACTACTGCTCAGTGGTTGCACAGTTTTATTTCATGTTTGTGCATGTTGAGTCTGTTCAAAAAGGCTGAAGTTACTAAAGTGAAGTGTTTTGGATTTAAATAAAATGCAGCTAATTGAGCATCAAAGGTAATATTTCCCACTTGAAGTCATTTTGGTTATTTTTTTTGTGTTGGCATTCTGTGATATTCTATTTTACTATCTCCGATTCAAACTGCACCATCTTTTCATTCACAAATTTGAGAAGTTGGAAATTTTCCTTGATTTGGGTCACGGCTTGTCATTAGGGGTGATGGTGGGTCCTGAAGCCAGACCAGTTGAGAACCACTGCTATAGAGAGCTCTGAATGTGTTAGTGACTTTTCTTTTTTCAGACAAAAATCTGCATATCATATGGAGAAATAAAGAGACTCATCCGGGAAAAAGAGCAAAGAAAATTTTTATTTGGCGTCGGTTCAGAAACTTCTGAATGAATAAAAAGAAACAACCAACTCTGTAAGCTCAGTGTTTCTCTGTTATACATTTGGATAATAATAATTGCAAAGAAAATCTCAAACCTCCCCTGCATTAAGTGATCTGCACTGCACCATTTTCAGAAACACAGAGGAGAGTAGTTCCTGTGCAGTGTGTACCTGAATACTTCTGGATTGTATTTTAATTAGTTTTCTTTCTTTAATCTTTTTTTTTTTTGTGCAGGGAGAGGGTTGGGTGTACAATGACCCGCTGTGGAAGTCGACCTGACATTAGAACAACGCTTCTCCCTCATGGACAATAATCAAGACCCCCGCACTGTAGCAGGGAGGGGTCGAACCAAGGCAGCAGTATCCTACACAGACCTTCAAGCTCGTAGAGCGACGCAGTGGAGACACACAGAAACAAGCAAGGTGCCAAAGGGATCTCCACTGTTAGAATCAAGAAAAGGGTTTGGGCCTCATGGGACTGAAGTAGATTTTTATAGTATTACTATTTAAAGTAGAACATTTGTATTTTTCACTTCGCTAAGGCCTTCTTTTGCACACACACACACAAATGACATTTGTCACTTGTCCTTGTTTTAATGACCAGTATGTTTCTCAGATATCTTCAGTGTTTCACTTGAAGTTTTGAGTTTCAGCTTTTGAACAGCTCAGATCTCCTTTCGAGCTGGGTGATACGATGACTCTTGAAAAGGTGAACTGCAGACTTTACTTACAACTTCCCCTCTTTGTTGGCAGTTCGGCTAAGATTCTGTACAATTCTGTTCTGCATTTAAACACCCAAAATCTCTTGTCAAAGGTCATTTTGAAGCAGGCATTAAATCCATTAGCATCTGCCTTATCCAGGTTCAGTTCCAGATCCAGCAGCCACAGCAGAGAGACACAGGACTCCTCCAGGAGGTGTTCCCAGGACAGCTGGTATAATCTCTCCACGTCCCGGCTGTGCCTTTAGTCCTCCAAACATTTGGACGTGCACGTAACAACCTCCCCAGGGAGGCGTCCACAAGGCATTTACCCAGATGCCCCAACCACCTCAGTTGGCTTCTCTCCAGGTGGATCAGTCCATTCACTCCAAGTCCTTTCCGGATGACTGAACTTCTCACCCAGTCTCAAAAGGGATAAATCCAGCCACCCTGCAGAGGAAACTCGCTTGTATCTGTGATCTTGTTCTTTCAGTCACTACATACTATTTGTGTCCATAGCTGAGAGGACGATCGTAGATCACGACAAACTGGAAGAGAGGGCAGTCGTCGTATCAGTGAAACCAGGAGCTGCTGGTGTGATCTTGCAAGGCGTTATTTCAGTCTCCAGTTTAGACTCGTCGCCTGTTCTGATAGAAAAAAAGGCTTACGGCTTAACTGGCAATTCAGTCATGTCAAAATGCAGTGAAAACAGGGAGGTTAACCACCGATGCTGGGAGACGGAAAGTTTAGGGCCAGATTTACTTACACATCATCAAGGGAGCGTCTCGTTCTGGTAATGTGCAAGCTGCACTGATCGAGGATTGTTTCCAGTATATTCCAGAATAATAATTGGCAACGAAATGTCAGGACTTGAAGCAGTCAACTGACTGGAGACAATCAGGAGGTCTGGATTCAGAAAGGAAGTCGAGCTACTTCTAAACTCTCTGAAAGTGGTTTAAAAACACTCTGGAGGTTTTGGTAAAATTCAAGCAAGTGTTGTGTCTCAAATCTAAACTAGCAGTCACTGTGTGTCAGTTTACCATGTAAGTAGTAAAGTAGTAACAAAAAAGACTGATGAACATAGATATGTCATGTACCACCTGTCTGGAATTATAGAGGTGTCATGTTTTTGCCTATATCGCCCAGCCTTAGTTTCCTGTAAGACACATTAGTTGGTTTCTAACTATTTTATACTGTAATTGTGGCTTTTCCCAACCTGGGTGGTCTCTGAGCTTTACTGAAAATAACCTGATTGAAAATGTTAGTATATTTGTTTTATTCTCTATGTTAAATTATGTGTCGGGATATATTACACAGTATATTATAGAAAGCTACTATGAAGGTCCTGATTGTTTTGTCTACACTATGAATGTATCTGGGCACATTTGAATATTTTCCAAGCTTGTAATGTGTCCTACCACACATGCTTTTTTTTTTTTTTTTTTTTAATGTTTTGTTGCTCTTTCTACAATGTTTCAGTCACTGAGACTCTGTTGCCAAATAGATGATTTTCATTACTACCTCTCTCGTTTAACTCATATTTTCTGTCAAAGCAAAACACTGGTTTGTTTTGGGCCAAAAGCTTCTTGGTATCTGTTTTGCGTCTCTCATCCCAAGATGAAGCTCATACAAGTAGGAAGCCCCTCCTCTCATCCATCCAGGATGGGGGGTGGGGGGGTGTACTGGTTCACAGCTCTCTGTATTCACATCTTCACAGTTGAGAAACCACACGTGGGCAACTTTCAGACTTTTCTAAAATAAAACCTTGTTCAAATGAGAGCTTGATCTTTTTTTGTATTAAATGTTTTTACCTTTTGATAATTTTTAAATGCACCGTTGTATCGGTGTTTGTAGCCTCAATATTTATGGTTTAAATAAACATTACACACGATACAGGACAAACCACAGTTAACTACTGTCTTAAGTAACTAGACTTTGCAGGAAAATAAATGACTCCACACAAAACCAGGAGGAGCTGGACTCGCTGAGGTAGATGGTGACTGTGAAAGAACAAGGCTAAACATCATGATGATAAATCCTGGCTGATAAACATTCTCTTGTAGATAAAACTTTCTGTGCGGATTATAACAAGGAGTTACAGATCAGAAGACATTTTTTGCTGTTATGCAATTTGTCTTCCAAAAAGTGGAGATGGGAACAAAGACAACCTAACAAATGTAACACGGCCCGGGACAAGGACACCACATAAGATTCTCCAATTCTTCCCGAGCTGTTAAATGGTGAGAGCTGTTGCCATGGGGACACATTTTCGCTGCAACGTGGTTCTTGTGGTCAAAGATTGCCAAGATGATTAAATTCAGTCCACCTGACAGTGGTTTTATTGTTGTGGCTGATCAAATGACATGACTTTCAACACTGTCCAAGCTTGAAGGTTTAGACTGATTAAAGTGTGAATGATGATTAACAGTAATTTTAGGCAAAAAAAAAAAAAAAAATCCCTCTCAGTACTATACCATTGTCTTCGGGTTTTGGCAACTTAGTACAAGCATCTAAGTGTGCATTTTCAAAAGTTTCATTTCAAAACAAATGTGTGGAGGTTTTTTAAAAAACAAAAAAACAAACAAAAAAAAAAACTAGTGTATTAAATATGCTCTGTATTAAAGTAGTGATGAGTGAATGAAGCCTTGTGAAGCGTTGAGGCTCTTTCATTTTGTTCCAAAAATGATTTGAAGCTTTGGAGCTTCATTCATGAGGAACAGTGACACCTGGTTGGCAGACTGGATTACACCAGCTGCCGTCACAAAACACCGTTACAATCCCAATTGGGTGCAGTAAAACCCATTCAACGCCGCATGGTTGTATATGGATTTTAAGTACCCAAAGGGGAAATTCATTGTTGTAGTTATTCAAGTTCCTTCAGTAAATTATTGTAGATGGTTGTAGCTGTGTTCAGGAAGGATCTCCTGTAGCAGTCTGAGCTGCAGCAGATCTGAATGATGTTCAAGGCTGTCCATGATTTGAATTTCATGAAGTATCCTCCTTTGCACAATCAGCTCTTTTGGACACTCATCAGGCCACATGACGGCGTATTTTGTATCACTTTGCTTCACATACAAGGAGTTTCGGTTTAGATGAAGCCCAAAGGAAAAGAATTCTAAAACAGGATGTGATGAGATATACCTGCCACACCTACCGCAGATTAATTAAAAGACTTGTGCAGACCTCAATGATAAGCTGATGAGCTATTCATTTCAAATCAGGTGCGCTGGACCAAGCAAATATGTAAAACGTGCAAGTCAGTGGCCCTCGGGGACCTGGACTGGGGAACCAATCCAGGTCCCTTCTTGTGATATGGTGGGACCATGCAGTCAGCAGCGGTGTGGCTACATAGAGTGGCTTTAATTCATTCAAATAAGGTGGCCAAGTGTGCGCACACCCTACATCAGAGATCTGGCTTCACAGAAAAGATTAAATCTGACAATAAATAACTGAAAATCATGTAATGAAGGAAAAGCTGTACTTCACACCATTTAATACACAGTTCACCCAGTTACTATCCAAACCATCGTCACTCATCTAAGTCCTTCATGGAAAGGGTAATGCTGCCACCAAGTGGTTGAGTTTGCAATCACATGGGATCAAAATCAGAGATGTAGATATACTGAGGTTAATGTTTTGTATAGGGAGGAGAAATGACAAGAACTTGCACCAAGGTTTCATTAAAGCGTATATTTAAAGATGGCTGAACAGAACAACTATGTAAAAATTTTAACTTTGAAGGTTAGCAGATATAAGTGGGGAGACTACAAATGAAAACTGCTGAGGACAGAGGACATCTGAGTTTTTGAGATGAGTCCTTATAATGGAAAAAAAAACATAAACAGAGGGCAACAAACTATACATCACATTAAGGCTTCATCTGAACTCCGTCCTCTTACAACAAACAGGAACTCAACGGGCACAACAGTTTAGGCGGTGATGTGTAACAGTAACATGGCATCGCGCTGAATCTCTAAAGCCTCAAATGGTGACAGTCAGAGAAAATCAAAAGCAGAGAGAAAAGTGATTCAGACAACTCAAAGAAAAAAATTAGTTGAGTAACAAGTCACCTTGTGTGAGATGTGACAAAACGGATACAGATGTACGGTGTTATTTTTTTTGATGTGTCACTTGCTAGAAAAAGGTTTCTGAAGCGTGCACGTACAGAAACTCCTTCAGACATGACAGAAAAGTGCAGGACCCAAACAATGAGACGCATCCAGAGCTGTGTCCCAACTACACAGCACACTCGAGCTACTGCCACTTCAAACCACCTGAAATATATAAAGCAATCACTTTTATCACTAAATTTTCAGTCATTTAGAAAGTAAAAATGCCAAGAACTTAGACTTTATCCATATTCTTTTTTTTTTTCAAAAGGTTTTAAATTACTGATATTTAGCTGTGCTTGCAGTATTGGAACTGTGGCTTTGGACAGTGAGGAAACCAGAGCGTTTCCTCTGAGATGACTTTAATGGAGCACATTATGCATCCATCTATAATCCTACTAACTGTTTACATACACACTTAACTGGATGTCATTAGTAATTTAACTCAAACAGAGAATAATCCACCAGTTTTAGACATGAATCAGGTGTAATGGCAATACTGCTGATGCTGAGGTTATTTACTGTATTCGTATTACACATATAAGAGCTACTACATCATAGGAAATGTAGTATTGCAGCATGGGCCAAAAGTAAAGAATTCTTGCCTTTCTGCTTTTTTATAATACAAAAAAAATCTGCAAGAATCAAAAACTTTAGAACCTTAGAAAAACTTAGAAATACTCCCATTACTAAAATCTAAACAATTACTAAACCATTACTAAAATCTAAACAAATCAAATTATCGGCATAAGAATACATTAATTAATGGAGTATTTTCTTAATCCAGTTGTTGAAAAAAAGTGTTGAAAATTTAAGATTTCCTGAGCCCCCTTCATGCACACAAACCCTACCACTGTCGCCGGGTAGCTGAAGCAACGCCTTATGTTTTTGTATGAAGGACCACATTTTTATTTATTTATTTTTGATTTTTTAAATAGTGTACTCACAAATTGGGTAGCCAGCAGACGATCAGGAGATATTTACAAGTGTGACAAAATCGCTTACCCAACCTTTAAGACATCTTAACTGACAACATTAACTGTGAGTGCATTTTGATTCAGCCCAGATGCTCAAGGAAATCTTGGTAAAACTGTTAATCATGTACACAGTGGTACAAAAAGTATGTTTGGGACACAGCTCCTGATGATTTAAAAGACATTTGTTGGTCTGTTATTCTTCCTGAGCCCTCTGATGTTACTCCTGACCTCAGGTGGCGCGTCTTCTCAGTGCCTTCAAACCAAGAACCACTTTCACAGTTCAGTCCATTTCCAGATATTTTGGAAAAAACGCTAAAATCCAAAGCCTCAGTCTGGTCAAAGAAAACAATTCGCTAACAAATGGATGACGATATAAAGAAAACGATGTAAACAGTCACACGTTAAAATGAAGTGATCATGACCAGTGATGAGGCACTCTGCTTTGCCCACTTAAACTAGAGAGCTTCCCTGTGGGAAGGGCCTAATTTTTATTGTTCTACATTGAATCACTACTTTTTAAAACAGTTGTTTGCCTCTGTCTTAAAACCTTAGCAGCAGAAAAGTACAATCTATGCAATTTGTGGGAAAAAAAAAAAGGGGGGGGGGGGGTAAAAATTCACATTCAAATTCATTTTTTTTTAACAAAATCTCAAGCCCCTCTGTGTAGAATTATTGCATTCACTGTTCTACTTGATATACAAAAGAAATGTCAAAACAATCACATAAAGAAATCAAATGTCAATCAAGAACTGCATATTTGGAAGTCACCACAAAGATCCAATATATTACCATCATTTTAGAGATTTTCTTTATAGAACATATTTACATACCGGGCCAATATCCTTCTAATACAATCTGTCAGAAGAGAAGGGTCGGGGAGCCAGGAGGAAACAAAGGAGGTGATGATAAAAAGGTTAATATTACAGATGGACTGTGCGTAGACGGTGACGTTCCTCCATACCGCATACTGCCCTTTGTACACGTGTCAGGAACAAAGTCCTCAGCTTTCACTCTTCCTCACTCTTGGCAATGAGCTCACAAGTTGCCATGGAGCAAGGTCAATGGATCTTTGGTGCAAATGTTCCTCGTCATTCCACGTATCCCCTTCACCGGATCCCTGGACTTAGAAGCAGTTAATTAACTTACCACAAACAGTAATCAACGCTGAACCATGTAGAGCAGCCCTATGCCTTGCCAGACATTCAAGTACAAAGTAAAAAAACAAACAAACAAAAAAACAACACCCAGACAAACACCAGGAAGGAAAAGCAAGAGTGATGTTTTCAGGGTAAAACGGACAATTCTGGAGCGAGCCAGGCGTGACGCTTCCTCAACACATGAGGGCACTCGAACAAAAAGCACTCAAGACCAAGTGCAAGGTGAACGGCCCCCTGTGTTCTTCTTCATTGGTTGTTAGAGGTTTCTTCACGTTCCAAGTTAATCATCCCCATTATTTTTTTGGGAGTTTCTTGCCCTTTTTAAGGACCAGCTTGTTCTTGACGTGTCCTCGCTTCCTCTTGGCAGTCTGGTCAGAAGAACAGAAAGAGTAAATGTCAATTCTGTACAGAAAATCATTCACATTATTAAATCAAACAACACTATAATGAATGGGAAAAGGAGTTGTTTTTCTTTTTTTAAGAGATGAATGCTGTCTTTAAAACCCAAAAAACAGAGCCAGTGCAGCATCTTATCTGCCTGATACTGAGCCTCCACATGGACGTATCCTGAATGCTTTCGTCATGAACGCTACGCTGCCCAAATGTGCTGCATATAGCAGCTTTTACAACCGAAATCTGTCTTTTTGATAGATTAAATAACAGATGACGTATTGTAACATCAGATAATTCACAGCATATGTCAACAACCACAGTAGACCCTGTACACAAATAAAATCTGGTGTGTGCCCTTTTTTTTTTTTTTCTTATCTGGAACTTGTGGGCATCATCACTGACATGGATACTCAACACACTGTGCTATCCAGGTACCGACACCACTTTAATGAGCTACGATACAGAAACATCTTGGAGCACACAACTGTGAGACAAAGGTGGATGCAGTGCAGCCATTGTTCCAGAGGAAGCGCAAGCTGCAGGATTTGCTGCCAGTGAGGTCACCGTTTGGACATGTTCATATTTGGAAATTTTAATCTCACATTCAGAATCTCGTCAGTAAACTGGTTCTAAAGATGATCCGGACTCTGATCAAGCTCAAGCACCAGGCCGGCATCATGGGTCAAAGCATGACTCGGCATCACTGATGTTCCCTCTTACCTTTTTTGAAGTGTACTTCTGTTTGGGTACTAAGCTGCGGAGCTTGTGGTCCAGTGGCTCTCTGTTGTCCAGGTGCTTCACCTTGTAGATCCGGACCAGCCAGTGCTCCGAAGTGAACGCCTCCTCCAGGTGCTTGAACTTAATGTCCTTGTTTCCGATCTCGGCGTTGCGCGTCCGGTCGAAGCCAGGCGGCGTTCTGAAGTCCAGCTGGAAGAAGGGATGAGGTTGTTACATGACTCTTTCTCTGATGGAGCACAGTTACATGTGTAAGGTAAGTAACTTTGACTGACAACAAAGCAAGTTAGATCATTTCCAACTTCATTTCTGTGAGCCGAATATTCAAACAAATCACTAGTGACAATTTTGAATGCATTCATTATACAAGCTACATGTTAAATAGAGAGTCTCAGATGCACTCAGAACTGTGTTTTGTTACTTTTGGACAGAAGACGGCCGGCGTCTGTGACTGCCAAGACAATACAACTGAGTGGATGTTATGTTTTATTGGAAAGGCATCACTCTCAAAGTCTAAAAAAGGCTCCAAATCTAAGTAATTCCACAGATGAAAATGATTCAAGAAAAAAAAAGTTGAAAGTTCAAAATATGAAAATTGTTCTCAGTCACATCTTAAATGTCAACTTTTAAAACTGGACAGATTCAAAACACCACTGAAGCTCAATAATAAGGATTAAAAAACCAGTTATGTTTGGCGTCACATTGAAAAAGTGCTGTCTCTTTGGCAACAGTTCACTACATTTACTCAGTGCCACTCACCCTTCATATTTTCAATAACTGCTGATCCTCCCGGCTCCGATACTGTGTCCTTTTTACCTCCATTACCGCAGTAAAAACCTTCTTTTACATTAAATTTTCTCTCCTACTTTTCCCTTTTTGTCCCCTAAATTCAACAGCCCTCTGAAAACCCTCATCTAACGCTTCACTGCACCTCCTCCCCATTCTCTGGCTGCTTCAAGGAGCAAGGAAGATAAAATTATGATTACCAACAGACGTTTAGCCTATTTTTATGTTAATCTTGTGTGAATGTAAAAGGCTTAAAGAAGCTGGGTTTGGGAGCATCAGTATAAAGCCCACAGATTGATTCTACTCAAACAAAGTCTTCCCTGCTCATTATGCAGTTATGAGTTAGCGTTTCATCTCGACACAGCACTACAAACAGCATCCCCAACTCTTCTGTACTTTGGTTCAGTCTCAGTTTCCCCTTGTCTCGTCTTATTTCTGTAAACTCAATCTGCTCCCCAGACTCCTCCCTCCCTCGCTCAATCCTGACCTCGGTTCCTTTTCTCTTTATTCAGACAAAGTGCACCCTGCGAGCTGAACTGAGCTTCGGCTGTCTTTCTCTGCACATCAACAGCACTGATTTCTCCCAACTCTGCTGAGCCATCTACAGCAGGGAGGTGAGCATTGGATGAGACAGATCCCTCTTCAGTTCTCCGCTACTTGCCACAAGACATGGGGGCACGTTTCAGAACTTCCGCCAATCCTTCATATTTCCTTCATCAGCTTGTCTTCCATCTCTAACCCCCGGTCCCCCAAGCTACTGTTTCAAATCCCCCTCTGCCTGTCAGACAGCTCTGCTTTTAAGCAACAGTAACTCACACCTTTCGTGGTGGCAAAGGCACCGCTCATTATTTTCTGGTAAAGCTGTGTATAAAATACAATAGCGGTGCCTTTTCCTTCACTGTCGGCTCCTTGTTAGTTTCTGGTCATGATGCATTGGTGGATCTCAGTCCAACTGTGAAGTGAATCATCAACAGTGTTGGGCAGCAACATGCTACTAATAATACGACAGCAAAGTACTGTATCACTGCAACAATATTGTCATTATAAAATGTATGCAAGATAAGTTATAGGGCGCTGTAAAGAGCAGAGGTGTAATGGAGCAGCAGCTAGAAAATTAGTTGGGAAGATGGAAATGCTGACATTCTCCAGTAGGAGATACACCCATTATTTTGATTTTGTCAAGAACAAAAGTGACATGAGCGTTTTTGTCAAATGTAAGTTGTGTATAGGTACACATGCTCTCCTTCGTTGGGCTGCCAAACATAAAGGTTTTCTTGGGATGATGATTCATTGGATCAAAAGGTCAAGTCTGAGGCATGAGAGAGCTGGTACAGCGTGCAAACACATGAGGAAAAAAACGCAAAGATCAAAAGATGTATTCATATTAAAAACTTTTTTAAATCACGTTTTGACCACTGTTAATGAAAACAGATCAAACTCTGGGAAGGCATTTTAAAAGTACCCGCAATTTTTTCTTTTTTGGTCAAACCCTCGTCACACGTGTGCTTCACATACTAGACGAAACTTCAGACTGATGGCTACTGGGGGGGAAAAAGAGCTGTTCTTGTAATAAAAATTATTACAAATTACTGGTTATACTTTCACAGGAACACATGCAGGACTGAACTAATAAAATTAATATACAAATTACTTTAGACATGGGACAATGAAATAATTAAATACAATAAACAAGCAATGCACTGTCTGAGCCCACCACTGCTCATAACCCAAAAGACCTTTGAGTGGAGAGCTGTTTTAAAGTCTTGATCAACCACTTTCAAAGATGCAAAAATGATTTAAGATGAACTAAAATCTTAGCTGAGATAACAATGTCTAGTTAGAACTTCTCTCCTTACCTGCATTTCTCCAAATCGATAATAGGACATCTTGTACATGAGGCAGTTGAGCAGAGTTGGTGAACCAGCTTTGTCCACTCTGAACTCTCCCTGAGGAGTGAAGTAGTCGCTCTCCTGAAGTGGAAAAGGAGGTCCGAACAGAAATGGATTAGAAAAGCAGTAATAACACTGAAAACCAAAAAAGGCCTCATTGCGACTGCTTTTTGTATATTTATCAGTCTGGCTGTTACATCAGTACCAAGCGATGTGGGATCTTAAAGTTGGACCTGCATTGAACTATGAACAGATTTATGATTTGTCATCAGTGAAACCCAAACAAGAGAAAAATAGTGTGATTTCTGAAAATAAATACACATGCAAAAAAGATGAACACTATCCAAGTGTTTAACAATAGAACCTGAATCTCAGACAAAACTAACTTTCATGTCATCAACGCTGCCATGTTTGTCTTTTTTGGCTGTAACTGCTGCTTTTATATTTAACTTGGTGTTAGTTCAAACTTGAACTCGAAATGCCTTTCGCCCGTAGACAGCTGGGATTAGGCTCCAGCAGATCCCCGTGACCCTTCAAGGATGAAACGGGTATAGAAAATGGATGGATAGTTCAAACTGACCATGTATTCACACAAATCAACTGGTAACTATAGTAACAATTGCGTGTTTGAGTGCAGCAATTTTCCACTTGTAAATCAGCAGGGGAAAATTGCTGTAAAATATGTGCAGCTTATTTCCTAGTCTGCGTGTTCTGGCAGTTTTTCATCTAAAGGTAGCATCACTCATGTCACTACTCAGATATGTGGTCTTGATGCTTGAACAAGTCTAATAGCGTCCCTTTGTGGGTGGACTCAATCATTCCAAATACAAAACAACTACAAGCAAAACATAACTCCTATTAATATGGAATTTACTGCAGAACTGCTGAGTTCTACAGTGCCTAATAAACTGGTAAGCATGTTTACTTTGTTTCTGAAAATTTAGGGTGAACACTAAGTTTTTTCTTTGTTTGGACCAAAACATTCAGGAACGAAAGTGACCTCAAGTCTGTTCCTGCATCAACACAAGCTGCTATAGATGAAATAGAAAATTCAAGCCTGATAAAAACAAGGGCACATAAATACTCCAACACGGTAGCTTCTTCCTGCTCTTCCTCTTTTCTTGTGTGAGGCGTTTGAAGAAGAAACATTGATCTCGCCGCTGTGTGGAGTAAGTTCCTGCAGCAGCAGAATACTGAAGCTGTGCTCTGAGGGAGCTGCTGCCATCTTCACACTCACCCGGATGTCTTTGGGGTGCTCTCCCTCAGCTATCCGCACCATCCAGAGGAATTTGTTTATATCATCACCGGAGTAGCCAATCACACCTCCAAAGATGATCAGCACATAGTCCACATCCAGTGACTTCATAATTTCGTAGGCTGCGCTCTCATTGGACGACATAGCCTTCCCCACCTAAAAACAGAGGCGACGTGACAAGGTGCACTTCAGTTTAGGTTTCCTGTTTTACAAGACATGGTACTTCTACTATACAGCAGAGGTTTAAAAAAAAAAAAGGGATCTGTCGTTCATTCTCTATTACATTTCCCGAGTACAGATGCCTCAGGGATGACAGGCAGCAGCTATAAAGCAGGTCAGAGCAAAGCTAGAGGGCTTTGACAAGCTCGACCGGAAGGATTAAAAAAGAAAATTGTGAAAAATGTAAGCGATGTAACCAAACAAGATTATTTAATCAAATTAATATATTTATAAAATGTGGATGACTGCAAAAGATACAGATTAATTTATCTGCATATTCATGCAGACACCAAACAAGATGAAAACAAAACGCTGAGTAAGTCAGAAACAGAGAGGTTTTACCAGCGCTATGTGACTGTTGTTCCACGTATTGTTATCTACTAGTGTGGTCCTGTTGGCCATGCCGGCTATTTGGTATCCGTAGTCCCACCACGACATCACACGTGCGTGCTCGTCTGTATTCTGTCTCAGCCAGTAATAGGCTTCCCTGAAGTCGTCGAGAATGTTGCGAGTCCTATAGACAACAGTAAGATTGACAGGTAATCACATCCGCAGGCATACAGTACATCTGCAGAGACCATTAATATTTCAGTCCAGACTTGGAATCAAAAAGGCAGCAACAGAAGAAAACTGAGCATCCGTGCTTAATAAAGTGAGGAAGTGAATCTCAATACGTGGCTCACATTTGACACAATCATGCCCTGGATTTAACTTATAAAAAAGTAAAGCCAGCTAAGATATTTATCATTGGTGACTGTATTATATCTGTATGTATTACATCAGCATGGCAAAGTGCCAAACTGTTTTCTGAGAACCCCTGTAATATCATTAATGTATGCATATGAACTTGTGGGTGCACCATTTAGCCTTCAATATTTCCTCCCCAGAGATTCAACAGAATAATTATGCCTGTAAAAAAGTCTTAAAGAGAATATTATATCAGCTTTTTACAGATACAAAGATAGTCCACAGATGTTTTCCGTAACCTCAAGAAATTATGTTCAGCCATAACATCGGAGCATAGAGGTTCACACATCAGTATTTTCATAAAACTCATGAAATATGCATGCACTCTCACCAACCCGCAGCATAGCATATATATATATATATATATATATTGCCATAAGGTAAAGGAATCAATTCTCCTGCTGTATTAACCATCACACGGGACTCTACTCCTAGTAGTCATTTAACATCTACAAAGAGTGCAGCTGTATGTGCAGAGCTCCTACCCGTCATGGTTGTATGAGGCCAGAACCACGCTGGGACTGGAGTAGGCGTTGCTGGTGACCCATGTGCAGTGGACGGCAAACATCATCAGCAGCATCAACATGAGCATGGTCACTATGGACTTGATGTTTGGGCCCAAACCCTCCTCTGCCTTCTCCTGCTCTGACACATGCTTGCGCACCTTACCAGCCTGCAGGGGGAGACAGACTCTGTCATGACTGAGAAAATTCTGAAGCTTTCCAGAAATATTAATTATTGAATGGCATCAATTATTGACTCAACTACATGAGGAAGGTCTTTTGGAGCAACCTCAACCTTTTCTGTACTGTGCAAAGCTGGATCCGAGAGAACCAAGAGATGAACTCTGATGAGTTAATATTGTTTTATAACAGCTGAACATGATCATTGCAGAGATTGCAGAAAAACTTTGCACAAAAATAACTCTTCCAGGTTGCTTCCTTTGATGCCACACTGCAGGCTGAGATGTAGCAAGGACAGACAGGTACATACTTGGAGACTTTTGGTAAATTAGTGCATCAGTCTGGTGCGTGATAGCTGCTTTGTATCACTGAGCTGTCTTGATTTGATGAAATGTGTTCATCATTTATTCGCAGGTATGTCTTGTAAAGAAACCAATCTCAATTAGAACTCCTGAATTAATAACATTAATTAAAAAACTAAATAAAAACAGAACTAATTTGAATACCTTATATGAATCAAATACAAAGCCTCTGAACAACCATGACAGGTTGATGATAATGGATGGATTACTGCAAAAAAAAAAAAAAAAAAAAAAAAAAAATAAAGGTTTCACAAGAAAATTGTCCCACAAAATGGAGCTGTCACTATCAACCACGCATGAAGTGATTATGTTTACGGCTCCAGACTTACTTTTTCCACAAGCTGAAACTGACACGTTTTAGGGACACTGCTTAAAAGGAACACCCCATTGGATGGTAAGGAGTGTAAAAAGCAGTAAATTGCAATTCATGACAATTAAGTTATGTTAAAGTTGATAGCTACTTAAGGCCTGTAACAAGACACAAAAATCTCTTTACATTGGTGCACAACACCAGTATCTGCTGGTAAAGACTTAAAAAAAAAAAAGAAAAGAATTGGCATAAAACACCAATGGCCCTATGCCGATGTTTATTTATATATTTTTCACTAAGCGTGTCATGTTTATTCTCAAATTGCTCAGCGTCATGTCACAAAGAGGTGAGAGCAGAGAGCGCTGTGAAGCCGGCTGGTATACGCCCACGTCCAGTTGGCCATTTTAGCTTAGCTGGTGTAGCTTCTGCTAGCCCAGGATGATAAATTCATATCACTCTCTCTTTTTGCCTCCGTGTGCCAAAGCTGCGATCCACCATGGGCTTCACTGTGTAGGGACCGGCCGGGTCTCTGCATAATTCTGCTTTAAAGAGTCCTGAAAGGGTTAACCATGAGGGTCTGCTCGTGAGCCATGTGATGTTGCCAGTTTCACACTGAGCTGTTGCCCGACTCGGCTAAAGACACTCGAGGCTTCAGCTCAGTGGCTAAAAGGTCTGTGCATCGGTAAATAAATGTATTTATTTATTTACCTTTATTTAAACTCAGAAATACATTGAGGTAGAGACCTCATTTTCAATGCAGCCGAGTGAAACAACAAAAATAAAAAATAAGGGCACTTAGACACAGAAAAAGCCAAAGAGAAACTGACATAAAAGTGGCGACAAAATAAAAAAAAAAAAAAACACAAAATTGCAATTAAAATGTAAAAAATAAATAAAAACATGAAAATACACAGCTGAGCCAAACTGCTCACAGAAATTATTTCAGAACTCTTCCAGTTAGAACTGTGCGGGGACCTGTAGTTAATCCCCCCAGTCGAGGGACCTCCGGTCTCTAATGTTAAGATGGTGACATGAAATAACTGCTACAGTTAGCATGGCAAAGCTAAGCTCAGTCTTTCGTACTAAGATCCTTCCAGACCAAACACAACCAGTCATGGTGGTCTGTTAGTTCCATCAACACAAGCACAGGAAAACATATTCTCTTTAAAATATGACCATGGTGGGTTTTTATTCACGGCTCAGAAGTCAATAGAATGGTAAGCGCCGAGTTGCTGAAATCATAACAGCAATGGCAATGCTTCCTGGATGAGTTTCAATCCGGAAGTAGAATGATTGTCACTTGGTCCTATTGCCATGATGATAAGAGCATCATAATTTAGTCATAATTTAATGTTGATCCAATGTCAGTGTTAAGTACTGCATCAGAAGCATAGGTGGATTATATCGGCACCAGCAATCTGCAAAGATATGTTTAAAAAAATATCAGCATGCCGGATATTGGCAAATATGCAGTATCGTGCACACCTACTTCTATTTAAGTTATAGTGTGGATGGGATACCTAAAGACAAACCAAAGTAGTTCTAACTTTGTATTGTGTACAAAAAGTGCATAAAAAGGACTGTGTCTGCAGGAATCTGTCCATTTGTTGCAAGCCTGTTGTAAGTCTGTACGAGTCAATACAGCTGTCAAGTCTCCACAAATGTTGGGTAAAGTACTGTCAATAGACTCAATAGCAGGAGTTCATGCTTCATTGACAATTTAATGCCCCCGCCTTCCAACGCCTGGCTATTTTAGGATAAATATACAAGTACTGATCCAGTTCTTTGGAAGCAGAGGTCAAGAACTCTCCTCCTTTTGTGTCCTTTAACTGTAGCAGCAGGAATTGGAAGCTGACTTAGACAGACTTATGACAGGTTAGCAGTGAACGGACAGATGCCTATACAAACAGCCCTTTTATAGACAGAGGTCTTTGGAACAACCCAAGGTTCCGACCCGACCCCAATCAGGTCTCGGGTCCATTCAAAACACATGACTCCGGGTTTGGATCGGAATCCGTACAGTTAGTCTCGGGTTCCGGTCGGTGGTCTCTGACAGGCTGGGTCCGCGTTTACTCGAGAGAGGTAAAGATATTGGTGGTGGCAGCCAACGTCAGGACTCGGGGCAGTTAAATGATTATTAATTAACGTGGCATGTTTGTCATGAAACAATTCGTGTTGCCATAGCGTGTTATTACCGGTATGCTCAGCAGCTGTAAAGCACAACGGATCGCCAACATGACAACGCTGGATAAGAGAGCACGACAACATCCTGACTGGTGTAGGCTATTAGTGTTAGCAGTTGCTACCAATAGCATCTGTATCCACAAAGAAAATAACAACCTGGATTTATTGTTGTTTACATCATGTAGCCTATGTAGCAACTGAACCTGGGTAGAAGAAGACAACGTTTAGGTAAGAAAATCAAGTTTTATTCAAAGCTAGACAACTTTTAACATGAGCAACTAACGGCTGTATTGTATCGGTTCTGTTCGTGGTCAGAAACTAAAGACTCCGGTCGGGTCGGTTCCGGGTCCAAATATTGCGGGTCCATTCGGGTTCGGACCCCCGGACTTATGATAATAGCTCGGGTCTGTTTCGGGTCGAATTTTCACGGGTCCATTCGGGTTCGGGTCCATGAAAGTGGACCCGTGTTGACCTCTAATACACATACAAAGATAAAACCATCTTGTTTTTAACGTAGGAATCGATCCACACTACTACTTACGCCAAATGACATTCTTGAATCTCAGAGATACAATTTATTCTGATTTAAGTACACTGACCTCAGTGCTAACATTAAATTGCTATTTTGCTCCAAATGTACAGTTGTGTTCAAAATAATAGCAGCGTCTACAAAATAGTGATTAAAGCTCGAAAATCCTTATAACAGCGTTTATTTCCAAACATGCAAATGTGTTGGGAACACGAAGAAAAATGTGTTACCATTTACAGAAAGTGAGGAAAAAGCAATATTAGGCTGTTCAAACAGGTGTCGATTATTTAGGAACCAATCCAGCAAATGTTAACATACTGGTTATTGTGAATTTCTCTCTGAGTAACATGGGTTGTTCCAGACATATTTTCAGAAGATTGGCGTAGTTAGATTAAAAAGTTCAGCGGCGAGGGGAAAACATTTAAGAAGTGCAGAACATAACGGGCTTTCTCAGCTAAAAGGATCTCAATTCTTTAAAATGGCCTCTTTGCACAATCATCTGAATTTTAATATTTTTCAACATGGATCTAGTCAGCTAGTCTCTCAACGCAATTGACCAAATTTTCTCGATGAGAAGAGAGGATAAAGGAGAACCGTCGTGCTGCATCCAGTCGCACGCAGACTGGATGCGGTCCCTGAAATGAACCGCAGACTGGATGTCGTGTTTTGAACTAATACGGAAGGTTGATAACAACTTTGAGAAGTCGCATGCTCTGCTCAGGGATAAGTGAGCCCAAAAATTTGAAACATTTTGGATTTTCCTGTTGAAGAAGTACCAGTGAACTCTAAGGCAGATGCTTAAATTTTCCTCAGTTTTGCCTGACCTAAAAAGAATTCTATTGTTATCTGAATTGGCTCTTCAAAATGACCTTGAAGGCTGTTATCTATTCTCCTGGAATGTTATGTCGACAGATGTTTTCCCCTCCTAACCCCCCCCTTCCCTATAACACCTGTGGCTTTGTACTGCAACATCTTTTCGCAATGACTGAGCGAACTTTGTCTGGGAATGTCTGGAGCAGAGCAGCGGGAATATTTCTCAACTACTACACACATGCAAACACTCACATGAAACAAACACCCCCCCCCCCCCCCCCCAAGCTAGGCAGACTGGATGCACTGCACGCTGGATCTGGACATTCCCTCTCCTCCCACCCCCTCCATGTCTTAGTTTGAGTTTGTTTGTGCTTATTTGTGCTGAGGTGTTTTTTTTTTTTAAATCACACATACTTTTTTTTTTTTACTCTCTTCTCTCTCCCTGTGTTACCCCATTTCCTTATCTAATGCAAGGCAGCGCTAGGCACCTGGCTGCAGCCTCAGTGCACCGTCGACCCATGTACTACTACGTTTGTCTGTTTCTTGTATGTTCTCTTGGAAGATGGACTGGAATGTAATTTCGTTGTGCTGGGACGGTGGCTCAATGACTAATAAAGTTTCTTGAAACAATGATCAGCACCAGGGTGATCCAAGAAGATCTAAAGTTACTTCTGAGTATTGTAATAATTAGAAGATGCATATGTGAAGACGCATATAGGCTATCCCTACCTAAGGACTTTGAGCTTTACAAATTTTTCTAACACACGCTGCTATTATTTTTGAACAACGGCATTTTCATTCAATCTCAAAACTGCCTTGGTTTTGAGGCATTAAGTGAGAAGAACGAGAAAAAAATAGTTAAATATGTCTTATCAAAGGTTGTGTAGGTGATTTAAAAAAAAAAAAAAAAAAAAAACCCAGAAAACTCATGTTTCAAAGTCGCTCTGGCGCACCTTATTGCAAAATTTAGTAGCAATACCTCAAGAAATGGCTGCAAAGTGCAACCAAATAGTTGCAGTTGGAGCCCTGATATATTCAGGTTCATTAAATGTTCCCTAGATTAAAACAAAAACATTTAAATAGATGATGTTTTACAAGCATTTGTTTTTTTGAGAGGCTTTTGTTCAACTGAATCACATTGCAAAAAGGACTATTTTGGGGCAGAGGAACAGAGAGACGGAATAGGGTTTGGGTAAAAAAGAACTATATTGTGCTTTCGCTCACTCTTAGTGCAGTAATTAAAGCACTTAGTTTGAAATTTAACAAAGTGAGACAGCCAAGCATTGAACAGCTGATGCTGTTGCATCTGAGTTGCAGCTGAGTCATAGTTGAATCAGTTTACCCAAACTGTTGAGGACTTATGAGGGAAGCAGACAAATATGCAAATGATATATCCAAACCTTCAAAGGTGCTGTGAAAGAGTGCGACAACAACTTAGTTAACATGAAGTGACACTGAAAGCTTTTCTGTTATTTTTCTTGTAGGACATCAGGTGGTCAAGATATGAATCATGGCAACATGACTAATCACAGGACAAAAACAAACAACCATTCCACTCGGTCCTGCCTTATCGTAGAGATTCCCAGAATTCCTTTTGTCGTCCTCATCACTGCTGTCTTCGGCAGGAGGTTTCTCCCTCTTTGTTTCATCTCCCATGTAATGTTCGAAGACGCTGGAGAAAGCCACCGCTGACAGCATGCACACCACTGGAGTCAGAGTCAGCATCAGCCGCACCATCACACCGGCAAAATAGACTGCACTGATGGCATAAAGGGCCACTAGAAGGGAAAAAAAAAAGTTTTGGGTTAGAAGTATTCAAGAAGAGAATGAGGGAGAGAGAACAAAGCAAACAAAAGGTCAGACAAGGAGGAAGACAGTAGGGATGTAAAACCAGAGGCAGCAACAGAGTCAGTGCTAGAGGGAGATAAAGATGTAAAAGAGAGAAATGGGGCTGTAAGTTTGTATAATAAATGCTAACTTTGCAGAACCCCAAATGGACAGAACATCAGTTACGTCTTGTCCTTGAAAAGTGCTGAACCAATTCAACAGGTGCACGGCTAATCAATATCTGGAACAGACTAAGCATGAGAGAAAGACTGCAATGTCCGTCTTAGCACTCAAAAGGATCTCTGCTCTTGATCCTGGCTGTCTCCCTGGACACACCCAAGTTTAGTGCAAACCTGTGTATCATTCGTTTCCATTTTCAATTGTCAATTAAAAATAAAAAAAAAATGAAAAAGTGACATTTCATTTTTTAATCTAAGACAAAAAAAAAGCCTGCTTTTTCATCTTTCAATTTTAGACTTGGATCAAAAATATGAAATGAAAATTGGGCCACAGGACTGAATTTGTTTTTAAATATTTAATTGGTCCAGTTTACGAGGCCGCATGGAGTAACCGTGCAACCGACTCAAGCAAAGGGGCTTGAAAGTTTTGTTGCAGTCCAGAATTTTTTTTTTTTTTACAGACTGAATTGTTAATATTGCTACCTGAGTTGCTACCTAAACTGCCGTGCACAAAGCCATTTCAGGGTCACGTCAACCGGACCAATTAAATATTAAAATCAAATTCAGTCCTGTGGCCCATTTTTACATTCCGTATTTTTGATCCTAATCTAAAATTGAAATGTGAAAACCAGGCATTTTTTTTGTTTTTTGCGTTAGATTAAAAAATGAAAAACAAAATAAAACGTCACTTTTTCATTGTTTAATTTGTGATTGAAAATTGAAAATGGGAAGAGATTTGTGAAGAAGCTCAATCAGTCTGTTTAAATATTGAGAGCACTTCAGGAAATGGATTGATAAATGTAGCTGTATTGTGTACTGGGAGGTAATCCACAAACAAGACTTCAAATCACAAACACTTTCTCAACACAAATCATGCAAGTTAACCAAAGATCAACAGAATTATTGGTCAAATGTCTATCCCAGCTAAACTGACATTAATGAGTTTTGATGTTGGAAAAGCCATTTCATGAACCACTGACTGTGAAAGTAAAAGTCCCATTTTTCTTCTCTCTAACAGTTTCATTTGGCAGAGAGTTGGTGAATTTCCAAGCCTAAGATAGACAAAACAATTTTCTAGGACAAACCGTCAATTTCAAACTTGGCTAGAAAGAAAAATAAATAAAATAAACACGCTGCCTTTTGGATAAGAAGTCAAACAAAGCTTGTGTCCATGCCAACACAAAGTACATTTCAGTCAAAAACATCCAATCAGTTAGAGTATTGCAGAATTGTGTTTCATTTCACTTGTAACTGGTAGGAGTGAAACATGAAGCTGAAAATACATTGACTTAAGAATTTAATTTCTTTTTCAACTATAATATGAAAAAAATGAGAATTCTCTATTCAGAGAACATTTGTTTCTTTCCTTGAGAGGTCTTGTGTGTGTGAAAATTCTACAAGGTCACAAAGCCCACACCAAAACAGATGGGGATGCTCTGTGAGCCACATGGAGATGACATCATTGCCATGACTGAGTCATGTCAAGGTGAGAGACAGCAAGGAGGTGTACCTGAGAAAGCTGGAGAACAAGCTCCAGCTGAACAACAAACACGATGTGTGGTCAGGGATGAAGAAGATGGAAAGATCAGATAGATGGAAGTCTGGACAGAGCAAATGAACTGAAATCATTCTTCAACAGGTTCATTTCGGGGTTAGGGTCAACATCAGCCTGAGCCAGGAGAAGGTTCTGGTGCTGTAGAAGACATCCTACCTTGTTTCCAGTACCAAAAAGATCTCATCCATCTTCTCCTAATGACTATAGACCTGTTGCCCTAACAACCTCATATCATGAAAGTCCTGGGGAGACTTTTACTGGTCCGACTGAATAAGCAAACAAGCACCTTCCAGGACATACTGCAGTTGCTTTTCATCATGTGGTTGGAGTTGAAGACGCCATCGTAGACCTGCTTCAATGAACCTACAGTCATCCAGACAAAGCGGGCAGCACTGTGAGGATCATGTCCTTTGATTTCTCCAGTGCATTTTAACACCATCTAGCCTGGTTTACTTACGTGAGAAACTCTAGAAGACACAGGTGGGTGTCTCCACATTCACCTGGATTACTGACTACCTGACTAACAGGCCACAGTTTGTGAGACTGAATGGATGTGTGTCTGAGTAGGTGGTCAGCACCACAGGGGACTGTACTCTCACTATTCCTCTTCACTCTGTACACCTCAGACTTCCAGTAGAAGTCAGAGTCCTGTCATCTGCAGCAATACTCATTTGACTCTGCAGTTGTGGGGTGTATCAGTGATGGACAAGAGACTAAGTACAGAGGAACTGGTCAACCGCTTTGTGGCATGGTGTGGGAACAATCATCTCATCTTAAATATCAACAAGAAAAAAATAGATGATTATGGATTTCAGGACGACCAGGACTCAGTCAAACAGTATTTCCATTCATGGGAGAATAAGTAGAGGTTGTGTAAGAGTAATAATACCTGGGTGTTCACCTGGACAATTAGACTGGACTGGAGATACCACGCTGATGCTGTTTTTAAGAAGGGATAGCGCAGACTGTACTACTTAAAGAAGCTTAGGTCCTTCTGTGTTTGCAGCAAGATGTTGCACATCGCCTATTAGTGTTGTGGAGAGATCAATCTCATCTGCAGTCATCTGGAGCAGCATCAGAGACCGTGACGGAAAGAACTTGAACAAACTGATAAAGAAGGCTGACTTTGGTCTAGGGACTCTTCTGGAGCTGATGGTGCAAAGGAGGATATTTCATAAAATGGAAAAAACATCACAGACAACCCTGAGCATCCTCTTCACAACACAGTGATTCAGCAACTGAGTGTCTTCAGTCAGAGACTTCTTCAGATCCGCTGTAGCACAGACGGCTACAGGAAATCCTTCCTGTCCACAGCAATAACCATCTACAATGAATCTTCATTGTTGAAGAGACTTAAATCATGACAGTTACTTACTACAATTTAATTTCCCTTTAGGGACTAATTAAGCATTTCTGAATTTGAATTGAATTGATAAAAATAAGACTTGTGAAAAACATTGAAAAGTGCTGCATTAAATTTGGCTGATTCTGTGTTGGCTCTCACTAAGGACATCACATGTTGAAGCTCTGTGTAACAATGATGGGGGAAAAAAGAGTAAGGTGTTTATATTCAAATAAGTTTCCTACCAAATACACGTTCATCATTGATGTTCTTGATGCAGAACCAGAGACCTGCTGGAAAGGTGCAAACCAGGATGTGGAGGTCGAAGAAGAAAGACACCCATGTGGTCGGCTGGTGCTCTGAGACCGACGCTATGATGGGGATGTGGATCTTGGCGTAACTGAAGAGGAGGAGGAAAATGCAGGATGCAGTTAATGTTCTGCACTTTCAGATGCCGAGTGTTGAGACAAACAATATAACAGATACTTTTGATTAAAGGGACATCCCCCACCAAAGGAACTAAGGGGATAAAAAAACCAAAGAGAACAAAACACCCTCTTTCACCTTGGATCAGCAAACCTGGGTAGGGTGGCATATCACACACACTGTAGAGCACGGTGCATTATTCAACACAGTCTGTGCTGTAATGTCTTTCCCCTCTGGGAGCTTGGGTTTATAGCCGCCTCACAAAATGCACATATGCACTCAAAGGAACAAGTGTTGCATCGACAGGGAGAGTGAAGGTTATGAGAGCTTACCCAGTGTCCCACAGAGAGTAGAAACGACCACTCCATGGAGCAATGTATCCTACAGAGAAGACATTAAAGAAATGCTTATGTTTTAATGCTTTTTATTTCTGACATGAATGTTGACAGATGGAAGTTTCTTAAACTACATTCGCTAAAGTTGAGAAAGATGGAAAGCATTAATAGATCTTCATAAACAGTCATTGCTGAAATTTGGCAGTGCTTTGTAAAATATAAACACCACCGTTTATTTAGCAAACTGCCCAGCTTTGCACAAAAAAAAAAAAAAAAGATGTGACCTGCAGACGCAGCATGTCTCTATGAGTTCACTATTAGTATTCAACAAGCGGGATACAGTAGATAATTATACTGTTGCAGGGCAACCTTCTGACTGTTTCTCTGTTTCAAAAATAATAATGTCTAAATAAATAGCAAAAAGGTTAAGTTAGAGGCAAGAGGCATCCTGTGTTTTTTGACCAATGTGACTGCTCTGAAACTGGCCTTGATGGAAAACTGCATTTGTTTCGTCTTGAATTGGCCAAAAATAAAAAAAAATTTAAAAGATGTATTAAAATTCAACCCCATGGCTGAATGCAGAAAGCAAAGCTTTCTTAAAACAGCAGTTTAAATCCAGGAAAAATGTGGGAGAATGTGTCAATGCTCAAAATATACTCTATTGATGCTCCTTAATTAGTGAAAATGACTTGTTTATAAATCTAACTGAAACGATTTAAGCAGCAAATTAGGCTGCACAGGGCATTTTATGCACGCTTCATGTCTTCTTTTGGTTGGGCTTTGATCTGGAACACATTTACATTCTGTTTCCGGGGGGCTTGTTAAAGCCCCACCCACACCCCCCTCCCCCCCACACCCCCCCCCCCCACCCATGCAGGCTCAATGTGTTCCTTACTTTATCCCCATTTTCCATTGCCCCTGCCATGCTCGTACCAACGTAAAGCCCTGTCATGTCTATTGTTGCTACATTATGATATTTAATAAAATAGAGCACTCACTAAATCAAATGTTCTGAGGAGTCGAGGAGGAAATGAAGTGAAAAAGCAACTGAAATTGAGAGATTCTGATAGGTGATTTCTCAGATAACACTGATTAAATCAATCAATGGTTGGGTCTGTGGTTTAAAAAAAAAAAAAAAAAAAAAAAAAAGAAAAAACATTGAGGACAACCACCCGGCTATTGTGTTGTGACGGAAGTGAACGGGCTGGCGTGGGGTCTCATTGCAAAACTGCACATCACCGAGGCCCAGTGCTCCAGTCAGATGGAAGACAGAGCGACGTTCACTAGACAAAGCCACTTTTTTAAAAAGGACTGAATGTCTGTGTCTACATGATTCAGCAGTCAGTACTGAGGTATTTAATGCATCACAATCCCTTTACAACAAGTCATGTCCTGGCCACAATTTTACTAAATCTAGTGTGGCCCAGTGATGATATTTTAACATTATACTGTCTACACAATATGTCTGCAAAGGGATGTCAGATCTTGTCTTATTGTAAGCTTTTTACACATCATAAATCCTGAAATGCAACATGCTAGAAGCAAGGCTATTAAGATTATGTTACAGAGCACTAAATATGGCTTTTCTGGTAGAATGTGAATGCTTTTAACACAAAAAGCCAAGCTTTATGAAACATTACAAAAAAAGTCCAGATTTGGCATTTGCTTTGTTAAATCTGAACATTCAACAGGTGAGAAAAAAAATCTATAAAGAGACAGGAAGCAACATTTGACACTGGTCTAAAACCTTGGCAACAAACAAGCTGAAAGTCATGGAGAGAAACACTACCAAGAGTTCAGAGAGTTCAAGCTGCTGGCTAAGGTGCAAAAAGAGGTTCACAAAAAAGGATTGGGAGGAGCAAAATCCTCCAACTACGTTCTACAAATCTCTAATATGCAAAACTGCTGTAACCGTACCTCTTAATACTTGTTTACAGTCTGCCTTCCAAATTAAATTTTCCAAGAAACAGAGCGCTAATTAGCAGCCCACCGGGGAGCACCGGAAGTCAGACCATCAGGGGATAGTGGATGAGTACACTGCAAATTTGGATATGACATAATTAAACTAAACCTAAATGGCTGAAATCCAGATCTGGATAACTATCAAAAGTGTAGTCAACTGATCATTGTCCAAAACAGACTAGCCGTCCATCAAATCTAAATCCAAATTTGGCAGGTACACCAAGAAAATCTATAAAACTATTTCTGGGTTAGTAAAAAGTGTGGAATAGAAGTTAAGTGCCATCCTGGTGGATGTGCTAGACAATGAGGGTCACATTAGGCTTCATTTATGGTCACATATTAATATTCTTTTGACAGATGGTGGGGTTTTAAACCAATATAATACTGTATATACCTACATTAGACTGGACGACCACAACAGAGTTCATATTGTGGGAAAAAAAAGTATGAAAAACAACTAAGAACCAAGGATGACAAGTTTTTTTGTTCATTTTCAATTCTATCTTTTAGGCAGCAAGGAAAATGATAAACGATCCTCCACAAAAACACAAAAAAAGAGCCTGGCTTACAATTTCAAAATCGTTCCACATATTCTAGTAGCTTTTAATCTGCAACAGGAAGACACGTATCTGCAAAGCTGTGTGCGCTACCAACACAGAGCAGATGCAGCCCCATACTGGGACCATTAGTCTCAACTGGTACAAAACCACTGCAGTCGTGACAGCTCTCTGTAATAAGGCTATCTGGCCCTAACTGGGGTTTGTGAGCGGCTGCCCTTGTAACCACCAATCCGTCCCATTCTCCTTCTGGTGGAAACAGGTCAGACACAGCTATTTTATCAGGATTTCTGACTATATATTACTTGCTCATAGGTTGCATCCTGTATGTCTGACAATCTAAAGTAGAGCTTCACTGTTAAAAAAAAAAATATATTTGCACTGTGAAAATGTCCGTTTTTGGTTTTGTCAGTTAATGTGCAACTGTCTTTTTCTTCTTCTTTTTTTTTTTTTTTTAAAGAAGTGCATTTTGAAGACATGTATCAAATCCCAGGCAGTATTTCCAATGAATTTATCATCTAAATTCAAATATTTATAATGCATTATGTATGAGACGATTTGAGTTAAAACATTTTTCTGAAAAGGCCCGAGTATGGAGGATAGAAAGTTCCGACTTCAAATATTACAATGAATGAATAAATGTTACAACAATATAGGTAGAACCTTCTACAAACCTGTGTATGTGAGATAAATCACTGTGAGAAAGACCGCACAGGCAGCAAGAGAGACTCCGAGGAAGAAGAGTGTTTGGAACTCCTGTCGAGTGAGTCTGTCTTTCAGGTACTGCAGGAAGGCATAGGCTTGGAGAAGTGCAAACACACCTGGGGGGAAGACAGCACAGGTAGATGATAAAATATTGAGAAAAGACACAAACAAAACTCCAAGTGAATGTTTGAGGGAGCCTTGATTGCTGCTGCTGCTGCTTTCTGCAGGGCACAAAGCGGTCAGCCATATCCCCTTTGGCTCTTCAGACAATTATGAAAAACAAACACTGCAGGTCAACATATTTTAAATGCATGAGGCAAATCTGTGTGTTATTAAGCTCTTCTCTTGGTTTTTCTCTTCCTTGGCCTCATCTCCCTTCACAGCCCTTGTGGTCATACTTTTCTCTATCACTTTCTCTGGGTCGTTTTCTGCAGTGCGTTTCTTTGCTTCTCTGTTGAATTCAATATAAAACTGAAAGGAGAAAGCGAGTGAGAGAGAAAGATTTCTCCATTTTTCATCACCTACTACACTTTCTCAAACCTACTGTGAACTCACCCTACCCTTCTGCATGTAAACCACCGCCTGCAGGAGGTTTCACCCGTTTCCAAGGTTAAGTTCCTGTCTGTCTCCCAGACAGCTGCAGTGGTGCTAACATGCTTGTCAGTGAATGTCACTCTGCTTTTCTGCCTAAGGAGCTGACGTCTCAACAGCATTGACAGGTCTGTGGCTCTGTCACCCTCTTCACACGACCCACTGTGTTCCATGAATGCTACCGCCAGATGTTCTGAGCAGCTGCTACCCTAACAAAATAAAAAAAACTACAACACTTATTCAGTAAGAGCAGGGAACATAAACTCAGTCCAAGATTATTCTTTAAAACTCATCGAAATGCTGTGTTCAGGCGAGTCCTGAAAACAGGGACATTTCACTGTGCACTTATGGAAGAGCATCCAAAAGATGCCAAAAACTAGTCATTTATACCCTTAACCTTGCTGTCGGGCAGGAGAGACCCATTCTTGGGAGGTGAAGCCAGCTGTAATACACTTGCCACAAGCAAATATGTAAATCTCTGTGTGCTGTACAGAAATGTCTGGCTCATATTTTATCTATTCTTCCATCTCAGTTTTCTCCTGGAGACTGTTCGTGACTAATGCATGACTAACCACCAAAGGAATCAATAGCCTCACTTACACCATTACATCAGGTCAATGTGAGCTGTTGCATTCAATTGCATGGCAGCTGGGCCAGAAGTATTGCCATAAAACCTTCTCAATAAAATACTGCATCTTTGTAGATAATTTGGAAGTGGAAGTGTAGGAAACTTGTGAGATTGTCTGTATGCCAGGTAGCCGACAGGGATGCATGCAAGACCTACAATAGAGGCTAAGGGCAGCTGTTTGTTTCTTTCTGAAACTTTCTCCTTGTGGAAATCACGCCAACGAGACAGCAATAAAAGACTGACAGATCTGCTGCGGCTACATCAAACAAGCCTTTTGGTTGCACGGTAACAGCATTTCAGCAACAGACAAAGTGACTGTGGCACGGGAGAGTCAAATGAGGACACTGCACAGACCTAACAAGTAATTAAAACAAAATCAAACCTCACCTTGCTGTAGCATCTTTGCTGCGTCATCACTAAGAGGAGCCATTTTCAAGAGTGGGACTGTTTTAGAGCATAGGTGCAGTATATAATTGCATCAACCATGCTAAATGTTTCCTAAACAGAAAACAACTGAGGTACGGACATAAAATTGCAGTCGGTTGAATTATTTCACCGTTTAGCTAGAAAAGTACATTGCCAGCTTAACAGAAATTAATCGAGGGGGAAACAGAATATTGCAGACTGAATCTGAATCCAGCAGCGGCGGCGAGATCTCGAGGGTGCACACCAGTATTGGTACCCAGCTTCTCCAGCTCCACAGTGATGTGCATCATTACCTCTTTATTCAAGCAGACACCATTTATCTCTGCACAGATACTAACCAGAGCGCTTGATTCCCGAGACAACCAGTGTACTCTGTGTAATACTGTAGTGTTTTTCAAAATTTACTGTGGCCAAAAGAAAAAGACGTGGTCTCCTCACCTCAACAGACAGGTAATACCCACCTTTCACTTTGACAAAGCCTCATACCACTTATCCCAGGCATAATTGTCAGACCATAAACTCTGGCCACTCAGCCTGAGGGAGCTCTGATCAAGTCCCACTTAAGCCCTGGAGCTGATAGTGGAGAAGCTGTTGCCCTTAACATGCACTCGGTGGCCAGCCTTTGGTGCAATAATGCAAATGCTGATCATTCCTGCTCAAGCCAACAGATCTTAAAGGAGAATCAAGCAAGATTTTAGTGACACCTCTACCTGATGAATGACTGAAGTGAGCCTGAACCTTTGCCTCAGCATAAGCAGCATTAATATTGCACATATTGATATTGTCGTAACGCTAAATTTTGGATATATTGTGCAGCCCTGGTTTCAGTCATTTATTCACTGGGCTCGAAGAGATGCTTGCTGGTATTTGTGCATTCGTGCATCTGTGACTTTGTTATAACCGACTCATAACTTGGAATAATGGCTTTTCATTTTCTCTAGACTGCCAACTTCATCAGCAGGTGTGACACTCATGAATAATTTCCAGGAGGAAACCTGTTTTTCATTAAGATGAACAACTGCAGTCTGTAGCTGACTCTGCAGGTGGCGGGGGCGGGACTTACCAGCAGCCGCCATGTGCTCGCTGGTCCTGATTGGCTGGAAGCCGACAAAAGGGATCTGCATTGACAGTATGAGCCCCACAATGTAGAAAGTGCTATAAGCTGTGAAAGGAAGGGGACACAAGGGAAACCAGATAAGAAAATTCAATAATGAAAAACTACAGCGTAAAAAGGAAAAAGAAAAAAAAAATAAGCTCCCCTCTGCTATATTCCATTTTGGGTCCAACCAAGAGAAATCAACTTAATAGAGGTGTTTAAAGTGTATCAATTTTCACTGCTCTACCTTGGAGGAAGTAAAATAAAAACAACTAATCAAAAGCTATTTACAGAAAAAAAAAGGAGTTGGGCTGGCTCAGTGGCAGGGAGGTCTGGAGTGTGACGACACTGCTGACAGCGGTGTGACTGCCACCTCTGTGGCTTGGGGGAACTGATTCGCAGACACACAAGCTTAATTAAGATTTCATACTCTTCTTGAGGAGTGAGCCACATTTTTGAAGAAGTTATGACCGCCCTCAGCGATCTTCTTCCACACATCTGCTGTTGACTCAAGACAGAGAGATGAACTGTAAGGGAATATACACTGCACAGATTTGTATCCAACTATATTCTTTTTTGTAAGCCTCTTATTTGAGACCGAGAGACACCTGGCTCTGAAAAGAGCATCTGGAATATAAAGTCAGGGGGGAGGGTTAAGAATAGAGCAGGTGCTCAAGGACCAAGTTCTTCTTCTTTTCATAGCCCCCCCCCTCCTTTTTTTTTGGTCCATAGGAATATGTCGACAAATTCATTTTTCTATCTTTTGTTTGCTATCAAAAGATGCATAAGGCTTCTGAAGGATTCTTGGGCTGCATATATCCTTGAGAAACGGTGGAAGCAGAGGGAAATTTTCCACCTCATTTAGCAGTTCTGCTTCATGGAATAGAATTTCATTTTTGAAGAACAGTTTGAAGATAGAGTAAAAGGTATGTTAAAGAACTCTCACTGTGAAGTGGCCGCGGTGCATTTCAAAGCCCTCAAAGACATCACTTTGCAAGCTCAATATATAATCTTGAATAAAATGATACTTCAGCTATCTTTACCATGACAGGAGTGTCTGCTGTGAGCTCGTGGCTAAGGTGACAGCGAATGTGTGGATGGTGTGAGGGACTGAGTTGAAGTTCTCTGAGCCAGCGAATAATGTGCTGGAGCTACCACATACTCCATGAAAATAGGATGTTCCAAGAAATAAGCCTATATTGTCTTGTAAAAGGAAAAAAAAAAAAAGCAAATCAGGTAGCAGGTGGCTGCATTTACTGCTGAGTGGTGTTTGGAAAAGCATGGAAAGGAGCTGTGGTTCATCTGTTTATTACATATTTGTCCATTTCCTAGGTCCATTTTTGCTGCTGTATGTACAGTGTTTTAAATGTCAGGTCAACCTATTAAAAGGTATTGTTTGGTTTGTTAGTGCATTGTGTGCACCTTACCGATATAGACCCTCCGGCTGTAGCGCTGCATCAGCAGCAGCACAAACACATGCAGGGGAATCAAGTTGATAATGAACACGTAGCCTCCCCATGCTGACACCTAGAGAACACAAAAACATGTCATTAAGGATACTGTGGACAATGAAACAAAATAATAGATTATTCTTATTTTTTATTTTTATAATCCAAGTGAGGTTTGAAACTGCTGAATTGAAAATGTCTTGTTGAAATGATACAACCTCGTTTATAGGACACAACACACTTTAAAGGATTAACACTTGTCATGGTAGGGTGTTCCCAGATCAGGAGTCGTACCCACTTAGACCTTTTGGGCACACTGAAATAGCACTTTCTGTTATTTGTCTGACGGGGTAACAATACAAAACAAATGGAAACAAAATAAGAGGGAAACCTAATGTGTAGCCCTCCAAGGAAACCCAAATCTCTCCATCTTGCACATACACCCAATCTTTTCTTCTTCTGGGGGGGGGGGGGGGGGGAGATAATTGAAAAGCACTGCTTTAAATCTAACCCCAAAGAAATATTCATGTCAAGTTTTGTCTCAAAGGTCAATGTGGAAATGGTATTTGAAGCAAAGATCGGCACAGTGGTGCGTTTGTGATTTTGTTTTATTTTGTTTTGAACTCATCTTTATCAATTTTTAAACTTTGGCAACACAGAATTTGCAGGACTCCACTTATTTATTGGTAATGGCTTAAAGAAAAGAAAACCTAACATAACTGGAGTGCATATATCTGAACACCCTTCCTAATTTAAATGTTGAGGAAGGAGTGTTTGCCTTGTTTACATCTTTACTGTGTTAAGACTTTAAAAACAAGTCTTAACTTCACACATCTAGACTGGGAATTTGATTCCACTTTTCTTTGAACAAAGGTTCACACTCTGACTGGACCCTTCCAAGACTTCTGAATTTTTCTTTTCTTGATTGATTTTGATGTGGGCTCTGGGTCATTGTCATGTTAGAACCTGAAATTCCTCTTCATTTTCAGTTTTTTTGACAGAAGACAGTCGGTTTTGTGCCAAAATATCTTGGTATTTGGAGCTATTCATTTTCCCCTTCCATGTTGACCCTGTGTCCCTGGCCCAGCTGAAGAGAAGCAGCTCCAAACCATAAGGCTACCCCCACCGTGCTTCACAGTCAGTATTAGGGCCCTATGGAATCCGCGATCACGGAATCGCAGACAGAATCGCGGAATTGGAGATTAAAAACGGAATTCACTTTAAATGCACAATATAACAGAACTGAATGGCAATTTGCGTAAAAGTTTGTTTTTTTTCTCCCGGACTAAAAGGAACTTTTCTTTCGAGAAAATGTTCCAAGAGGGGTCACTAAAAGGTGGGGACAAAAAAACAAAACAAAAACGTCGAAGCAGCCACCTGAGAAACCACAGAAGAAGCGAGGGATCTAGCGTCTTACTCCCAGGTACAGGGCAGAGCAGTTTATTCGAGATTATTATGTGTCTTGCCAGTGTTAAACAACACTGGCAAGCTTAGCCAGTATACGGTTGAATGGGAATGAAAAGATACGTGCGAGGATCGCTTCCATCTATCCATTAGCTCCCGCTTGGCATAGAATGCTTAAAATTAAAAACCGAAAAACACCGAAAATGAAATAAATTAAATGGAATTTGAGAAAAAATAAAACGGACTTCATAGGGCCCTAAGTTTGGTGTTCCTTGGGTGATGCTCTTTACTGGCTTTACGCCAAACATATCTTTTAGAATTAAGGCCAAAAACAAAACCTTTGCCTTGTTACAATAAACCATTTTCTCACATGGTTTGGTGTGGTTGAATCTTTTTTTCTTTTTGGGGTTTGCATACTCTTTTGGTAAGAGACGTCTTCTGACTTGCTGCTGCAGCAGATGACAGAATATGGACGTAATTGTCATTGTGCTGGGACGCTGCCTCAATGACAATAAAGGCATCTTGTATCTTGTAAGGACCAGTATCTGCCAGACATTCCAGAAGTTGTTTCAGTGTTGCGGTTACCCTCTTGGTAGTTTCATCTTTGTCCTCTCATCAACTATGGAGGGTTGTCCTGATTTTTAAAATATCTCTGGGAGCCACATTTTCTCCACTTATTAGGTGATGGTTTTGACAGCATTCCATGTTATATTCACCCTCTTAAATATTCTGTTGTATCCATCTCCTGATTGGTACTTCATCAATTCCTGTAAGTCTCTCAGCTTCTTTGGCTGCTCTCTCTAGTTCATGGGTCTCTGCTGAATGCAACCCCAGACATTCGAGCAAATAATCCAGCAACAGCTGACTTTTATCCAGTTTTGTTTTAGAATCCCTTTAATCAGGGTTTAAAGTATTTCGGCACCGTGCTGGATTTCCGGCGAGCGCTGTTTCGCTGGAGGGGAGGGGGGGAATCTTATATTTATATTATATTTATCTTATATCTTATAAATTGCTTATTGATATTACTTTTGAGTTCATAAGTTCATCTGCCAATGATATGAGAGGAACACAACTCTCTCTAAACGTAACTTTATTAGTCGATCAGATGTAGAACAGGGGGGGTTTTGGAAAAAAACGTGCTTCAACCGAGTCCGGTGTTGTATAGATACTCGGTTGTCCAGCAGAGAGACGTATCGTCGGAAAGTAGGATGGAGAGTAAAATCATGAATCCTGGGAAAGATGTTCTCCTAATTGATAAAGGATTAAGAAATAGCGCTGGGTATGGATGGAAGGGAGAGGGAAAAAAACGATTAGCCGTTTGGTAGCTGGTGTAAGAAGTTAAGAGAAACAGGTGCTTCTGCACTTTGTGCTCCAGAAAGCTCGTATATGCAATTCGCTATAAAAAAGTGCCACCGTGTAACGAATCAGAGCCGCTCATAGAGCAGCTGTTGGGACTCTACAACAGTGATCCCCAAACTTTTTCTCTCCACGGACCGGTTAAATGTCAGGCAATATTTTCTCGTACCTGTCTGTAAAATGTCCCAAAGATAAAGACACTAAATAAAATTATACGAATGAGACGGCATAAAAACTGTGGTATTTTCTATATATTATAATAAACATGAATCTGCTGTTTATTCACGTGCAACTTTATTAGAAGCGTCCTCGGAACATCTCGCCAACAACAGAACATCGGTAACATTCTCTCCGCGCAAAGACACTTTCTGAAGACGATTGCTTTTTACTTATTTTGCTACGTGACCCAGACAGGGGTCTGGAAGTCAAAAATCAGTCAGACGGATGTAATGGAGATAATTAGGTCATTTTTTAAAATAAAACATCATTTACACTCAGAAATAAATCAAACGGTAATAATGGAAGTTTTTATTTTTTCTTTGCGGCCCGGTACCAAATGACCCATGGATCGGTACCGGGCCTGGGACCGGGGGTTGGGGACCCCTGGTCTACAATACACAACACGTTACTGGGAGTAACCACCACAGCTGATGTACCAGCATCAATGACTGACCATGTGTGGAACTTGAAAATACGAGTGTGCACGTTCATCACAGAGCACGATTTGTTGTTGAAGCTCTCCCAACCTCTGCTGAATACGAAATAGCTCTGGCAAAACTGTTGATTTCTAATCAACGTGCAGATACACCAGAGTTTTAAAAAATTGTTTAATGTTTTGGTTATTAATTGAATAGTTATTTTACTGATATATTTTCTATTAATTTACTAGGACTTAATTTACCATTATTTCTTTTGAGCAAATGGATTATGGAAATGTTGCCATTTAAAATTCCAGTGTTATCTACAGTTCACTGTTGCACATTATCTTTTTAAAAAATGAATAGCACAAATGCTGCACAATATTTGGAGTTGATGGCCTTTGTCATAAACCCTCAACTGAATGGTTGTCATCCAAATTTTCATCCTGCCTGACTGAATTTCACATTCCCTTATGACACGTCACCTTGTGCCTGTAGGTCATCTTGTAAGCTGCAGCAAAACTTGATATCAAAAGTGTCCTAAACGCTACATGTGTTACCTACCATGTTGTAGTTACAACCCCCACTTCCACCACACACGCACGCACACACATAAGTTCAGGCTCAGAATATTTTTTTGCTTTAACCCCTGCTTTAATTGATGGAAAGTGCATCTCCTTTACTTACAGGCCTGATTCTGAATGTGGGTGTGAGGACAGTTGGAGCCACATTATGAAACAGCGTGCAGACTTATGAAGTCAGGGCAAGTCTTTGTATGTTCTTTTATTTTTCATGTCCCTAATTACTAAGTATTTCATTTTTCCCCTGATTTTTGTTAGATCACATTAAAGATCTGACACGTCTGACATTTACATATGTTACTTCTATTATCATATTTTAAAAACCCATCATTTCAAAGGGGGAGTATCAACTGTAGATGTTAAAACATCTTCCTGCCTCTTCACTTCAAGACACAAGCACAGTGCTATAAAAAAGCTGATGATTTTATTGATTTTATCTGTAAAAATTAGGCAATTACACTTTACTTACCAAATATAAAATATAGGATGCACTGATAACTTTAAAAGCCCCAGCCCCAGCCCTCATCCACTGTCAAGGTCTGACGAGTATCACAGCTCTGCAAGAGTGGGCCATAAAACAACTCCACAAAAACATCACTGACAGCTTTTCAATTGTCTGTACTCGTCTACGACAAAGGGCAAATGGAATGAAGAGAGCCCTGGACAGAGAGGAGAGGAATCTGAAGTAGAAATTTGTGCCGCCATGTTAAAGACCTAGAGATGCTGATGTAGAGGTGACAGAGAGTGAATGGAAATTAAAAAGAAAATGGAATTGCATATATCGGCAAATATATTTAATTTAGTTTCACAACATTTATGAGAAAGAGCCCTTCAGCACCTAGTACGATTACAAAGTGCCTTTTTTACAATTTTATAACGCAAAGGAAAAACAAAGATTTTTTGTTTGATAAAAGCAGTAATATCCCAAATGAAAGCAAAGGGTAAATACAAACTCCAAACAAGCTATTTGCTGGTGCAGTTATCCTTTGGCAGTCATTTGTATTTGTTTTCTCAGATGGTGGCAGCCTGTTAGCAGCATAGACCATAAACCTGAATGAATACCAGAAATTGCTTCAATTTTAAAGTCATTTCCACTGTTAACACAGGGATGGATAATCAAGAATCTGTTGAAGGCTAGCTGGGATCTACATGAAACCATCAACCTAGAAACAGAGTGAGGGGCAGCCAGCAACGACTTCAACGAATACATTTTAAAGTCATAAAAACAGAAGATGTACAGGCGCACAGACAGGAAGTAAAGAGGAGTGCTGATGTCTTATGTAACATCAATGTGCACCAGAGCAGAGATATCCACTCTGCTGTGTGAAATTTCATCTCATATTATATATATACCAGTAGTGGCTCGTAGTTAAAGTATAGTGCAACACATAAAACTGAAAACAAATATGTAAGAAGAAATCCAGGCATAATAGAGTCCTTAAATAGAGAATTGTAATGCATTTTGGGTAAGCAGATTGCAAGAACAGAATGCAACTAACGACTTTCAGTAAGAGCACTGCTAATGTGTAAACTAGAGGTACGTATGCTCGATTACACCCGCTTCTAATCCTTTTCAACATGACTATCCAAAACACCTGTCAGTCAACATTAAAAGCATGTGCAAGGATGCACAAATAAAGATTCTTCACAAGGAAGCAGCTCTTCAAAATCAGAGACAAAACACTGACCAACAACAAAACTTCTGTGCTTGAATTCATTTAATTTTCTTGTGGCATGAAAAGCTTTCCATGTCAAAATCTGTTTTAATTGTTTTATTCATTCCCATGTAAGGGTATTATTTACTAAAATTGGTCCAGATTCTTGAAAGATATTTTTTCAATACAATGTAATAAAACTCAGCCATAAAGGAAGTTGCATTAGACAATAGTGATGGAAAACTTTCATTTATTTTTGAAGTAGTTTCTGAGAACAAACTGCAGAATGTGGTTTAATTTGAGCTACTCTTCAGCCCCACGAGGCTTACATAGTTTTTTTTGCTCTTATACACTAGTTTAACTTTTTAATGCAGAGAACTGTAACTAAAGAGTGAGTAACCAGATAGACAGAAATCTTTTGTCCTCTCTTATTAAATTGTCCACATAAGATGCAACCAAAAACACAAATTTCAAAGTTATTCATTAA
This sequence comes from Hirundichthys speculiger, assembly GCA_018398805.1. NCBI lineage: Eukaryota > Metazoa > Chordata > Actinopteri > Beloniformes > Exocoetidae > Hirundichthys > Hirundichthys speculiger. The sequence continues at coordinate 2,557,477 of JAGFBZ010000261.1, forward strand.
TCTGTTCATTTAACAAAACAAAATCCCCTTAGTCTCAAGTGTCTCACAAAGGGAAAAAAATTCATAATTTAATTCCAGCTTCTTCTTAGTTCGATTTAGTGCTGGGAGGATATGGAAAAAAATCATATACAAAAATCATATATCACGATATGGACTATTTTATATCACGATAACGATATATATCACGATATACCAAAATAAAGTATGTTTTCAGTTATTCTTTGAAAAGTTTGACAAAAATTTCATTGCTTACTTTTCAACTTTATTTTGAAAGGACATTTAGCTGAACTGTCACAAACATACATTTAATGCAGCAAAAACAGGTAGGTACAGAGGTACAGTAGCATTCACATTTTTTTTAAAGTGCACAACAGTCTCTGAGAGGAAAAACACATTTTTGCACTGAAGTTCAGCTATAAAAAATAAACAAATTATTTTTCACCTTCCTGAAATCTGTAACCTTGTAGTGCAAAGTTTGCAGAGGTTGAAGAGAACTCTGTTTAAGGCATTAACCATGAATAAAAGTGCAAACATAAAAGGCTACTTTGTAGAAGTAGATATGATTCTATCAAATTTATCGTTGCAGGTTATTTAATTACATATTTGCTGTAATAATTGATAAAATTAGGTTAGAAATGATAGAAACGATAGAAGAGAAATGGCACGATACACACTTTTCTATCGTCCTCACGATATATATCGTCATATTGCCCAGCACTAGTTCGATTTATGAAAAATTCGATTCAGATAGTATGAAAACTTAAGACTTCAGTCCAGATTTAACCTCTGACCATCACAACAAAAAGAACGGAAAATTATTCTATTTCGCATCTCTGCCAAGGTTGATTCCAGCAGTCATTTACAAAACATAGTAGTTCCTCACACACCCAGACCGCCATAAAGATGCCGTTGTGACAAGGCGAAACTTATTTGGCTTGCTTTTACAATGGAGTGATAAAAGTGGACGAAAAAGCAACTTCCAACCGCTTTTGTCTTATCTAGTATACTTGAGCATTTATTACCAACATTCCTTATCATGATCTCCCTCCATGTCTGCCACAAGGATGAACCAACCTACACACATGAACTACACAAGTATTGATTATTTTTATTTGCATTAGGGTTTTTTTTTTTTTTAAATATATTTAACAGTCATTTTATCTTTGATTGATCAAGGGCCCCAGGTTATCAGTTCCACTTTTCCCATGAGTCAATATATCCTACTGTTCATATTACAGGACCATGGCAAGATCACAGCCCAGTCATTGCTGTGCCCACGCGTGATCTCAATTTCTAAAATAACAATTCAAACAACCATTTCCCTGCAGAAGCTACATGCCAAAGAAAAAAAAAAGAGGGCAAAAATCAAAAAAATGTTTGGAGCCAAGCTTTTTAGCCAATATAAACCTCTGCATTTCATGCTGGGCTTATCTGATAACCACAGATCCAATTTGGACAGGACAGAAAGAAAGCAGCATGCAACATTGCAAGGTTTTAAATATGTGCACATACATATGGATGTGTGTGTAAGTCCCGCAGAGCTGCTCTTGTTGTGAGCATCTCTCTGATTAACTCTGAAAATCAAAATGCATGCTGTTCTGTTTATGTGTGGAACTATTTATCAACTGTGTCCTAATACCACCACACATGTCATGGTTCAGTTAGATGTTAAAATGGCAATAATGCTGGTCACTCAGTGCAGCACTGGTCCACAATATTTTCATATCACTACAATATTCTGTCGTACATAAAAGCCACAATGTCACCATGTAATCATGATAACTGCACATTTCATGCCAGTTTATTTGGCAAACAGGTGTCGAGTTCCACAAGAACTGAGTAACCCAACAGTGAGCACACACCGACACATCAGTGTCCCAGAAGTCAAACCATCAGTTTTACTCTTACTAAAAAAAGATGGTCCAAACATTTAATAACTGCTTGACATGAAACGATTCTACAGATTACTCATTTGGAAGATACTGCGGATGGTTTTGAAAGAGAGTAAACAAAAGCTTTAGGGTTGAGCTGCTCTGCTTTTTCTTCATATTCAGACCTCATCTTCTCTGCCCTCGTTCCTGGAGGGCTAAAAGGAGGATGATGACAGAGCGGTTCCTGGGGTTTCTGTCCATCAGTGCATGAAACTGCCCCGATCCTCTACTTAATCTCGTCCCTCTCTGTCCTCTCTTCAGTGATTATGCCAATATCCAGACAGAGGATCTTTCTTTCTTTGTCTCCATTTCTGGCTTATAAAAAAGTGTCATATTTAATTAAGTCCTGCTGGAAATTATTACCTTTGCTATAATATGAATAAACAGTATAATGCAAAGGTATTTGGAGAAAATTAGGATGGTCAAAGTGAGTAAAGCCAAAAAAAGGAAAGGTAGGGGCTGCTGGGACGATGGAGTTATTAATGGAGACATACAAGCACACTGGTTTGTTGCTTTCTGCAGAACTTCTCTGCAGAGTTGAAATGAGGAGAAGAAAAAAAAAAAAAAAGACTCAATGACTCCACTGCCTCAGACTATGACAGTGTGAAAGTTTCACATCATGATAAATTCTGTCTTATCATTCTGTATTTCTCGCCGTCTGTCCTCTCTGTCCTTCTCCCCGTTATCTTCTAGTACCTTTCCATATCTCTTTTACCACTCTGTTTTGGTTCCCCATTCTGTTTTTTTTTAAACCAGTCCTCTCGCCATAATCTCTCGTCTCACCAGTCCCCTCTGCAGTGTGATCGATGAAGCTGGATTTCGGTAATCTGTCTCATTTGACATCTGTCTTGCTACCGGCCACAGAGATTTAGCCTGGAATGAAGACGAAGCTGGAGATTTTCGCAGGCGCTCAGGCTCCTGAGCTTACACATGCAAACAATCTGTAGCCCCCCCACCACCCCTTCAGGAAGTACACAACATCTATATATCTTTCAGAGTAGGCTTAAATATTTTTCTTTTTTTTTTTTTTGATAAAGTTTATACAGCTGGTAAAATAAGTACTGAACACGTCACTATTTTTTAAACTACAAATTGAGTTATGAGGAATAATATGAAATGACACAGGTAAAACGTATTAAACACATGGAAAGCCAAGACACAAGCTGAAATCAATCAGTAATTAGAAAGCGATCCTGCCCCTTTTTAGGCCTGGGGTATACGTGCAGTTTGACCAAGCACTCACATTTGTTAACATACACAACCTGCTGTGTTGTGAAGGTTTTCTTGTTTCCGTACTACGCAAGCAGTACATGTAATACCAGAGCTCTCAGCTTGGGGGCAGAATGCAAACTCAGGGTCAAAATTACAATTCTATCCAAGAAGCAAAACAGAGGAAGTTATTTTTTTGTTTTTGTTGTAGTCACAAGAAAAAAAAAAAAGACTAGCATAGGAGATGTAATGTTAGACCATAAAATCAATGTCGTCAGGATAGGAGTTTGTCTCATTTAAGAACATCTAAGAACATCAAATTGAGGGAATATTTTGAGGGCTGTATCTCCCTCAAAATTGAGATTCTCCAGCACCACCCTTGGAAGTAAGGGCTATCCAGTACTGGGTAATTTAGCCAAGACATCTTTGAAAAGGATGGCGACAAAAAAAGCTAGCTACAAACGTAAGTATCTTCGTAGTTCTTAAAGATATAAATGTTACGAAACCATTTTATTGTGTTTGTTTGAGAGTTTTTTCATGGATTAACATGGTTTTTGCGCAACATTTAATTTTTTACTTTACGATGTTTGCTGCCGGACCAGCGGTCCCCGGCTGGCTTCACGTTACTTGTATACCTTGTTGTGTAGCGACGGACGACTGAATAATGTATCCTCTATTGTGTTATTTGCTAATATTTTTTAGAGAATATACGTCGCTCGTTTCAATGTTATCCCTGTGTAATTTCAGGGAATACAGAGACAACACGGGCTCTGATACATTTCAGTCTGTAGACATAACTGCACTCGAGGGGTGTCCCATTTCTAAGTCACAAGATAGCCCTTACACTTACTTTCAAAGGTTAAGATTGAGGGCCAAAAATTGAGGGTTAAGGGCGAGGGTTGAGATTGAGGGTTAAGAGAGGAATTGGACTTCACCCCAAACCTAGGTGGGAAATCGATGGAAAACACCAACAGTATTTTTCATACGTCCAACACCACACACAGTCAGCAGCTGTATATTAAGGCCAAGCTGCAGAAGAGCTTTCTAACAGCTCACTTACAGTCAAATGCTACACCAAACTAAACTAGCACCTTTTGCGTTCCAGGGAACATTGCATCTCTTACTCGTCCCGTATTTTTTTCGAGGACGTGCACGAAGGACGGCCCAAGCGAACGCAGGATACATGCGGCAGCCATGATGTGTTCATGTACACGTTATTGACAACAAGGATACTCCAGGCCTTACTGCAAATTATTATCAGCTGGTTCAGTTCCAGCTAATGACTTATAAAAAGGTGTTTCATTACCATGGCGTCACACAAGAAACATCTATGATGAACAAAAGCAAAAAGCTCACTCAAGACCTTCACAACCTTATTATTGCAACATGCTGATGCTGCTCTCAGCTGTTGTCCAAAGTACTCTTGAAGTACTCTTGAAAAAGAGATTTTAAATCTTAAGAGTTCTTTCTTAAATAAAAGTTGATAAATGAACTACAAAGAAGCAAAAACACCTGTTGTATAAAATAAATGACAGTTTATGGTAACCATGCAGGACACAAGTCATCATATAAACCAGTGGTGCGCAAACTGTGGTACAAGTACCACCAGTGGTACCCTGAGAGCTCTCTGGTGGTACACGGGGGAACGTCATGACTTTCCACATTTTCACTTTTTTCTTTTCTTTTTTTCAAAATCGGAAACATACAATGCATTATAAATATGTTTCAAATGAAATTCAGGTAACAATAAATAACCTCCAAAAAGAATAAATATCTCTCCTGTGTGTAAAGCTATTTGAGAAGGCATATATGGCTATATTTTAAAGTTGGTCATCATGGTGGTACTCAGAGAGCTAATAGTTTCTCAGGTGGTACGCAGTATTAAAAGTTTGAGAACCACTGGCTTAAACAAACGAATATGAGGACTGGAATCAAAAACCTGCTACCAAAGCTTGATGATCAAAAATATTTTTAACTTTAAACAATAATTATTTTGAATTTATAGGTTGGTCTTTTTTCTCCACCTCATAAAATCAATTAATTGGTTTGTCACAAAATTAATTAAAAATGCCTCCAACTATCCGAAAAGCCAAGATTATAATCGTCAGCTTTTCTATTTTGTAGAACAAAATATCAATCCATCCATCCATTCATCCCACACAGAAGATCTCAGTCAATGAAAACAAGGCCCTTCATTCAGTCTAAACTAGCTAATGATCAGTGTTTGTGTTAGTTTTTGTTTTCAAAGTGCTCTTACCATGTAGAAATAAGAGAGACAACAGCCAATGGTCCAGAATACTGAGCCCGTCTTCACAGATTTCACCTGGAATGAAAAAGGGAGCAGAAAATAATTCACAGCTGTACATTATTAATACACATTTAATGTTCAAAACATACAGACCCCAGTTTATATTTCAGAAAAAAAATTAATTGTGAACTAAAGCACTATAGTTTGAACATTTTCTACAATAACTGCATGCTGTTCTCTTTCCATTACACCAGAAAAAAAAAAAAAAAAAATCAATACTGAGTGCAGATTGTGCCCCTCCCCAAAAAAAATATTCATTATTCACTTGCCATACTGAACCCTGCACATTTTAACTTTCGATCGAACAATCATGCATTTGATATGGCCAAAAGTGCAAATCTAAAGAGTGTATTTATCACAGTTTAATGATATTACAAATGTTGAACAGTAATCTACAACCAGAGTAAACTAGATCAAACTAAGCTGCAGTAGCTTGTTAACAAGCTCTCCTCTTCAAGCCAGAAGTTGATAAAGCATGAAAGTGTGCAACATAAAAAAAAAAAAACACACTTTAATACGTGTGTGTGCAAACACACACACACGAGGCACAATAGAAGACACATATTAAAGTGACCTTTAAAAGGTTCCAATTCAGTACCATGAAGACTAGAGGTTGGAAAGGTTGTCAAGAAGCATGATTGCATCCAACAACAGTGGAAAGAGAATCAATGATTGCTGGACCAAGGTGGTCTCACCTTCAGAATATAACCCGAAACACACACACACACATCCACACACACACCTAAATAATCACCTCCACAATCTAAAGGTGTGGTAGACATTTGGAACGAGTCGAAAGGCCTCATAAAAATTAGCATTCAAAAAGAGTTTCTTATCCCTTATCCATAAAACATCCATGCTGACCGAGTTGGCAGAAAACGTAGAAATGACTTATTTTTATAAGAAGGAAATGAACATATTTCCTAGCCTTCTAGGACAATCAGTACCACTTAAATAAGATGACAGAGTGTGTCAAATAATATGATTTATTCTCATCTGAACAGCATGTCCTCTCTTAATATTTTTTCCTCCCAAAAAAAGCTGAACGCTGGTGTAGAGCCTCAGTCATCCAGGCCATGGTAATTCCCAACTCTCACAGGCTACTGGAAAAAGAAGTCCAGTTGCCTCGATTCAACCCTTCAAGCAAAGCTGAATCTGAACATTTTTCTTCTACAAAGCAGAATCTGATCCCACAGCACCGCACTCCTCTTACAGGAACCCGGCAGCACAGAAACCTTCTTCTTTGTACTCTCATGGCAGTTGGTAGGCAGTTTTATGTCTGCCACATTCTCATGGTAACACATCAGTAACAGGTGCCCTGTAAAAATAGGTCGGATATACTTAAAGTAGTAACAGTCGTGCACTATCACTGAATCATATCAGAACTGAAAGTGTCACAAATCATTAAAAATTAATAAATGAAAGGGAAAAAACTGATCTAAAGAAAATGTTTTATAAAAGAGCAGCAGGGCAACTCAAAGAGTCTCAAGGACTTATAACATGACAAATGACAGCTTTAAAAGTTTATCTCCAAGAGGCTGACCACTTGGTAGAGAGTAGGGCTGTATGACATTACGAAAACATGCAATGTCATTAAATTTTGTGATCAAGAGTTGTGATGCATAAATAGATGAGTATATAATGCTTAAACTTAGCTGGATGAGCATTTAGTTTACTGATCAATTTCATGTAACATCTTCATGCCTCCTTAAAAAGGTTTTCAGCTACTTAAAGAAATAAATGCTTCTCTTTAATGGTTGGAATGAATACATTCCAATTTGAAACCAAGTGAAATAAATTGCAGTTCTATCACTGCAGTTGCCTCATCTTTGATTGAAGAGGTAGCATTAAATGCTAGGCCAACGAATTGAGAGAAGATTTAAGGGAAGCAAAAAAAAAAAAAAAAAAAAATACCCTCATGCTGAGTTCATAGCCAAAAAAATTACCATGAGGAAATCTTCCTAAAGCTTGTTGACATGCACAGTTTAGTCCAAACTACAGCTCATTATACTGCCGGGCTGCAAATGAGACTGCGTTCTCTGTCCCAACATACATGCATAAAAGAGGAATCAACTTACAGACAAAAGTATGTCACACTCCGCCATAATGTTTGGTGATAGTGCACACTTTTGGTTTGCTAACATTGACCATTTACACTGACCTGTTATGCCACACACCAAAACAACTGAAATCTTTGGTTTAGCTGGTGAATCTGACAGATGAACAGCTCTGTCCATTTGGTACATCCTGCACTCCTGAGTTTTTATTTTCTTCTCTGCATCACTCCTGTATCAGTTTTCCAAGTCTTTCCGGGTCAAAGGTGGGAGGTTTGGAGCATGCCCAGAGTGTAAGGGCCAGTTCCAGTACTACTCAGTGTTGATATGCAAGGGTTAGCTCAACCTCCACCACATTATTTGGATGTGTTAGCCCAACTCTAAATTTGGTCTTGGACAATTTCAGGTGGTTAACATGCATTTTAAAGCTATGATTTCGGTCTGATTAAAGCAATAATTTCATTTTTTTCATGCAAACAGACTGAAGAGCTCTGCTGTGTGTGTGGAGTGCTATATGAATGTGAATGTGAATGGTTGTCAAGACTAGAAAAGCACTGTTTAAATGCAGTCCATTTACCATTTAACACAAAGCTCTATGTGTGTTGTACCTTCTAAGTTACTACCATCTAAAAAGGGGTGGCCCAATCTAACCGGCCAAATATGTTATTGACAATTAGTGAGTGAATGCATAGCACTTGGAAATATAACAGACAACCTTTTATTACAGTTCAGGCTGTGATACCAAAGACAGTTTTTTTTTTTTTTTTTTTTTTTTTTTTTTCATTGTACCCACTGTGGAGCTCTTAAAAAGAGACTGCAGCAAAACTTTCCAATAGATGCATCCATGTTGAGTACTTTTCTTTTGTTACAGTGACGATTATGACATCGAACGATAACAGTTAATGAAAAAGCTGCTGTGTTCTCCTTGGACAATATTCCCAGTAAAGCTGGGCCAAAGCTAGCAGCAAGCGATTCATTGTGTGTAAAAACTGTGTTCAACTGGTGCTCCAGTCCCCTACTTCACCCGCCCCCTGGGTTGTTGCTCCCTTTGTGAAGACACAGAAGTCCCACAGTGCAATGCTAGTCCAGCTAATTAAATGCGAGCTGGGAGAAAGGGTGAAATTACTGCTACAACAATGTAGACATGGTGTTGGAGCAAGGGAGGGATGCTGTGCAACTGTGTCCTGTGCAAGTGTATTTGTGTGTGTGTGCACCTCTTATGTTGAGCAATGGCATTAAAGAGAGCAGCTCTCTTCTGTGCGAGAGGATTTAATTATAGATTATGGAAAGGTTTGTGTGTGTGTGTCTATGTACATATCTATGTATGTTGGAGGATAAACGCAGGGATTGAGCAAGTGGAGTTGAATGGGTCATTTACGGTTAAAATGAAGGAGTCGGATAATGAAGATTGGACGGAGAATTCTTTGCATTGCTGCCATGTGGAGGAGAGGATGGGGGTAAAGAGACGAGATAGAATGTGGGCGAGAAGAATGAGCAAGGAGACAGAGGAGATGAAGAGATACAGGAAGAGAAAATTAAGTGGGAAGACAAAGAAAGAGGAGGCAGAAGACGGAACAAGGCAGACAATGGCATGGACAAAGGAAGGGAAAGACAATTAACGGGAGAGAAGATGAAAGAGGGATGGAGAGAAGGAAAAGAAACTGCAAAGACAAATGTGGCTAAATGAGACTGATAATGGGAACCAGTGGTGCATGGTCAGGATGATTGTTTTCTAGAGTCCTGGCTAAACAGAACGAAAGATGTGAACGGGCATAAGTGAGGAAAGGAGATATTTATTTATTTATAGCACTTCTCTGTTTATGGCATGTCTCTTTAAGAAATGGTGATGGATGCTGCTAGGTAGACCTGCCACAGTTGGAAATGTATTGTCTGTTCACAGAAAGCAACAGAAGCCAATAAAAAGATGGAGGGAAAAAAAACTTTCAACACATGAGCTTAAGAAATGAAAACTCCTGCCTGATCTGACTGCTCAGTTGGAAACTGAAAGCAACAGAAGCCAATAAAAAGATGGAGGAAAAAAAAACTTTAAACACATGCTGAGATTCTGAATAACTCCTGAAAAGGTGATCTGGCTCTAATAATGCCCTCACTGACTCCAGTTCAGAGTCAGAGCTTGCCCACACAAATATTTTTAATTCAGTCAAGTGCAGCTCTCAGCGTCTGACTTTTGAGCCTAATGCATGTAACATGCGTCTCTCAAAGCAATTATATTTACAGTGCCAGTCAAAGATTTTTACATACCTCTTCATTCAAAATAAATGGGAAGGTGTGTATGTAATGCAAACCCTTACATATGTGTGCACAGACATTTTGAGTATGTTTAACATACACATATGGGGATATATGGTTAAGTGAGCAGAACCATCGGTAGATCAGTTTTTTGGGTCGGTACAAAAGCACACAATTGGTCGTGTTTTGCCACGGGACTTGAATTGAATACAAGCAACCTCCTGCACACTGAAATGTAGATGACAGCCAGATCAGCGACAAAAAGAAAGTTCAAAGACAGGCCACACAATTACCCACAAAGCAGCAGCTCATGCTACCTTACGACTGCATGTAGAGATGCGCTGACGCATGATTTGACAAAGTGACATTCCCTGACATGGCTGAATCCTTAGATGGATAACAAGCCCTTTGTATCACAGCATCTTTACTCTAACAAACTAGTAGTAGGGGCCATGACAGAACATGAACATCACTACCTCAATCTAGACAGATAGATAAATATACACTTTATTAATCCCGGGGGAAATTCAATGACGCTCAACCGCTCATACAAATAAAACCCATTCACATCATCACAACAACACAAGATACAATGACTATCTGTGAGTAATAAATAAACAAGATAAAAATAACTGTCATTATAACTGTCAAATAACAGTCGACCTGGATGAAAGCCTACTAGAACACAAGGAATATCAACCACCCAAAGAAAACATTTAAATAGAGCTAATAGCCATGCGTTTTCCCATTGATAGTCAACACTGCCAGCGTCATCCTGAATAAAAGCTCCTTTCTGTTCACATTCTGAATGACCCTTGAAAGAGTGACAGTTGTACAAGTTTTCTTGCAAGTCAGTCTTTCCAACATTGTGTGCCACTGCCAGCAAAAATGTTAAATCTTATTAGGCTTTTCCTCCCCTTCTTCTTTTGAACACTAGTAGCTTGAAATTGAAGACATAGGGAAGCAGGTATGGCATTAATACGATGCCATATACTGTGCATTGGGAATCAAGATCCAAATTCTGAGAAGCAAAACACTGAATCCGAGAAGCAAAATTCAGAATCCGCAACCAAGAAATCAATTTTTGTAAATGAGAGTGCAAAGGATCTTTTGTTGGTTACAGTCTTCTTTCACTCGCTTTTAGCTTTAAAACTATTTCCACTTTCTAATGGTCCTTCTCGGTTGCACTGTTTCCTCTGTCTCGCTTGCAGTTTAGAAAAAATTCTCACCTGAGAATCTACAGTGGAGGATGGCGAGACACGGCCGAGATACTGAATGAGACAGCATTTTTATTTGTTTTACATCATTTTCAACCTTCCAACAACCGTGGTGTACCACTGTGAGGCTGCAGAATGCACCTCCCAAAGATGTGAAGTAAAGAAGCCACACATCTATCCCTTCATAACTGACGTCAGTAAAGAGGAGAAGAGAGGTGATCCTGCCTACTTTTCCTGGGATAACTTGGGGGAAGGAAGGACCAGAAAGGCACAGAAACCTCAGATAAGTGTGTGCACTGCCACCTTACATGCCATCTTTCATGGCACCAGTGTAGGCACACACTAACTGTTTACAGGTTTACCATATCATCATCCACAACAATCAGAAAAATATCAATATGCATTTGTTGTCTAGACAGTATGAGTTTGCAGCAGGCTGAATTTGGGACTGAATACTGCTCAGCGACTGTGCAGTACATACACATCTGCAAAATTCTAAGCAGTAAAACGAATCTATCGAGCTGCAGGTGGTTACATTAAACCACTGAAAACAAACAAGGTTTTATAGACAAGTGGATTGCATTAATAGGTTTTATTTGTCTGCTATTTTTCTGTGACTCCAGTACATTGGATTTGAACCAATTATGTCTTCCAACAAACATGCAGCTACATTCGGTCAATAATGGACAGTTTATATGCATGAGTCTCCTTTTGATGCCATGGGACTGAAGCGCTTTATCATGTAGTAATCTTTTCTAGATAATAAAGCTGCTGAGGGTAAAAAGCAATGCAATAACCATTTGCATTGTGAGCCGAGCAGCAGAAGCAGGGCAAAGAGACACATCTAACAAGAAGAAAAGCCAGAAAAGAAAGTTGTTTAATATTCAAATGTATTTTATTATTTCTGTTCTTAACATTTGTTTACGGTTAAAGTCAAAGATAAATGGTAATAAGAGCACTGATAGTATCAAAAGTGTAGAAAACCGATGCTTATGTTGACAGCCAAGTAGTTGGAATAAATTATTTCAAATGTATTGCTCTATATATGCATGAATGTTTGGGGGAAAAAACAGCAAGCAGGAGCAGCTGGCTCCTCGCAGGCTTAGCTTTAATAAATAAAGCCTATGCACATCACAGCTTCCAATACGTCTTTTGTTAAGTAAATCTTCTTTTTTTTTTTTTTTAAATTCTAAAACAGCTTACTTAGATTATCTTTCCTTCATCTGGTTCAGTACAACTGTGCAGATGTGGTAACAGCTACGCTGTGGGCCAAACTGCAGAAGCCGTCTGTAAAAAACTCAATACACTCCAGGATTCAGCTGTACGCAGAACTCACCTGCAGCATAACTTGAAGTATTTGTTTTCGGTCTCTCACCTTGCTAAGAAGGAAGTTTAGCCTTCTATAATGGTGCTTCACTTCACTGAGGTTGATGGGCATCTGTGTTTATTGTCTTAAGGTCCCAACATTTTATCAAGTTAAGATCTGGACTTTGTCGGCTGCAACATTTGATTCTCTTATATGCTGTTCTTCAGGGATCATTTTCCTCTTGACTGACCCAATTTCAACAAGGTTTTCGCCTGATGGACAAATGGCTTCGCATGTATACTTCAGAGGTTTCCAAGCCACGTTAACCAGTTTGTTTATTTATTCATTTTTTCTTCCACTCATGCATCATGGTTGCTCAGGCGGGGGAGGGGGAGGGGTTCTCCAAAGAGAGGATTCGAGGCAATCTGTTGGGTTTCCTTAGATAGGCCATTTTTTATGAACTGGCATTACACAAACTCAATTTGAACTCAGTTGGAAGTAACATAAAATTAATTAATCATGGTTTGGATTATGCATTGGAATTAATTTGATTATGCACAAATTACAGTGAATACAGTGAACACTGGAGTACAATCTGGACTTGTATTTAACTTTGATACTTACATTGGTTTCTATATAAAGTACCTTAATGTGATTTGTTTGTGAATTGGTGCTATACAAATAAAACCAAACTGAACTGAACTGAATTAATTGGTCAACTTTATGACTGCAAGGTGCACAGGCCATGTTGTTGCAAAACAAATCTTTCACTAATGTGACTTTTTTCTTCTCCAGAACAGCCATTTGTGCCAATGTGTTTTGCTATTATATCTGTTTTTCTGTGTTGCACTGTGCTACGTGTTACAGCTGCTGTATGTGTAACAGCCATCATCATCGGTGTCATCTGCCCACAGTACAATGTTCAGAGGTCTTACGTCTTCTTTAGACACAATTTTGGAAACAGGCCATGCTGACATGTCCCTTTTAGGAGAACAAGGAGTTTCGTGGCAATCTTTCTGAACTATCCATACTTGTGCTTTTTTTTTTTTTTGTATTATACTGTTATGAACTTTAACATTTAACAAGTTAAATAAGACCTAGATGTAGCTCTTTTCTGTCTCCTCAATTTCGCTGAGTATTGCACAGGCTGACCTTGGAGTGAACCTGCTGGGATGTTCATTCCTGTGAAGATTGGCAACTGTGTTGAATACCTTCCACTTAATCTTTCTCAATGTAGAGTGCCGAACCCACAAATTGTTGGAAATGACCTTATAACCCTTTCCCAGATTGATGAGATTGATGGGCAGCAGCAACTTCTTTAAGATCACTGTTTTTTTCCTTTCTCATTCTCATTGTGTTAATACACATCTGCAAACAGCCAGAACTTCTGCTTTTATAGATGTCCTCACACTTCCTGATGGTCAATTAATCAAGTGTATTTAATTAGCAGGACCTGGCTGCTATTTAACATTTTAATTCCTATTAAAGCTGTAAGGTTGTAGTTAGCTTATCCCCAAACTGCTTCCCTGATAAGAGGAAATCTGCCATGTGCCGTTCATCTGGGGTTTTACCTATTTTATGTAATTTCATTTTTCTTTGGTAATGTGCCAACACCAAACATTATTTCTGCAGGACAATTTTCACCACGTGTTCAGCTTTTCATCTGTCCGTATTGCATGCACAATTTCAAGAGAACTACAGTGAGAGCTGCCGATTCCAATTCTTAGAAAGCTAGTGTGTGTAAATTCTGATTCTTTTTCTCTCCCTTTCTTATCTCATAATTTAAGAAAAAACTAAGTACATAAAACTTAACATATACAGCTTGGTACAGAATGAAGAAATCGTCAACACTTGTTGAAGTCAACTGAGAGAGGAACTGAGAGATACCAATTTAACTGTTTGTAAAGCTTCTATTACATATATAGATAAGATACATTTGCACTACGACAGCTGCAGGGCTTTGAGGCAGCTGCTAATGCAACTGAAAGAGTGGCCTGACTGAAATAAAGTAAAAAGTCTGTCTGTTTCAGATATCTTGACATCCTGCAACACAAATATATACGGAAAAAAATACCTTTGTTTAAAAATCTATAATACAGCACAAGTATAGCCTGAATAAATAGGATTTTGAACACTGAAAGGAAAACGATTTATAAGAGAAGCCACAATTTGCTGTGTACACGACATGTTCTTTAGAAAAAGGGGTAAATCGGACAGGGAGCTATTCCACCTCTAATTCTTCCCAATTGTACTCATAAAGGTCATCTTACTGGGAAGGTTTCTCAGTCCAGCTTGACAAATTATGTGCACCCCATGGCCAGTAAAGATGCCCAGCATGTTGTTCAAGGCTGTGGCTAAATAATTCAACATGTGAGGCAAGCAAGACTTGAATGTAGGGCTTCTCTCCTGGACTCAACATGCACATCTATTATTTTTATCTTACACAAGTTCAAAACACATTTTGGGGAAAAAAAAAAAAAAGATTCTAACTAACCACAAAGAAGAAATTGAAACTATTGAATTTGGAAAGGATATGCCCATCCACAGTACAATCACATGTTACTTTCCATGTGGAATAGAATTCCTCACTGTTGAATATTTAAATCAGGATGTACCTACCCAGAGGTAGTAGGTAAACTGCAGGGCAAAGATGGCAATGCCCTCGTTGTCAAAAGAACCTGCCACAGAGCGCGCGAGATGTAGCCTGGAACAATGGCAATGAAGCAGGCTGCCAGCAGCCCTGCACCCTGGTTCCACAGCTCCCTCGTCAGCAGGAAGGTGGAGATGGCAGTCAGACCACTGAACACTGGTGCCAGAAAGACGCACACATCCCGAATGTGGACTGTAATGTGGAGCAGGTTGAGCACATAATGGATAAGGCCGGCAGTCACCATCAGTCCGGGGTACACCTAAGGGGAGAGAGATGAAGATTATGTGAGAAACGGTAAGTGGGGCAAGTGACTTTCAGACATGCACCAACCAAAACACCCCTGGACAATCTTTTCTTAAAGTGAAAGTTGAATGATCCAAAAACTTAACATTTATACATTGAGATAGATATTAGTTTTTAATAAGAACCCATTAATTAAAAATACAGTAGAACATCAATGGCAGAAATATCAGTACACCTGTAATGACTAAGATTTTCTTTTTTTTTTAGTGCTTCAATGGCTAGAAGGTCTCTATCTCTGTTTAGAGTGGAAGAGGTTTTATTTAATTCTAGTTAGGTGACATATAATCCAAAATCACAGATTTAACTTTTTTTGACTTTATAATATATTGTGTTGTTTTAGCAGCAAGAACATTATGTATGTTTTAAAGACTGGAAATGCAGATGTTTTGTTTTATATATTGTCATTCGTCTTTATATTGCAACATTCATTCCTGTGTATAGTGGCAAACTTATTTCCTTAGTCTTTTCGGGTATTTATTTTTTCTTGAGGGTGGAGGTTGACTTGTTTATTACAAAAATATCAACAAAGAGCTATATATATATATATATATATATATATATATATATATATATATATATATATATATATATATATATATATATATATATATATATATATATATATATATATATATATATATATATATATATATATATTATATATCTATATATTTATATATTTATATATATTTATTAGGGCTGGGCGATATGAACCAAAAGTCATATCCCGATATATTTACGCTGAATATCGATATACGATATATATCTCGATATTTTTTTCTGCAAAGTGGGAGCAAATGTTTAGCCAAAGCCAAATATGACATGTCACAAGTAGTTTTATTGAAACCGGTTATTTGAGTAAAATCAATGGAATAAATAATAATCAGGTTTCTTCACATGCACGCACGCACGCACGCACACACACATACATTTTTACATCAATAGCTATGGTGTTGTACTGCCAAAAACACTGCTTTTATGCATTCAGTGTTTTCTTTTCTGTCTGTTTTAGTCACATGATGACGTTTAGTGGTACCAGGTATTAAAAATGAACAAGAAAGTGAAGAAAAGAAAAAATGGAAAGAAAAAAGAAAGCCAGGACTGGTAGATATATATATATATATAGATATATAGTGATATATATATAGATATATATAGATATATAGATAGATATATATATCTAGATATATATATAGATATAGAGAGAGAGATACACATCACACATATATACACACACAATGATACACACACACAAATATATATAGTATATATAGATATATACATAGTGATAATACATATATGATATATATATATATATATATATATATATATATATATATATATATATACTTTTGGAAATATAGTGTACACACACACACACACCTACCTCTTACAAAAAGTTAAGATATAAGCATAGGATACTTTTTGGAATGAAAATTCAGAATGCACCAAAAATGCATGGCAACCTTTACAAGTGATCTCAATTTGACCTCCTCTAAACTTTTGAATGCACATGTCCAACAGTTCAATGTTTCAGTAATTATTGAATTACATGTTTGTTTGTTTTTTGTAAAAAAGGTAATTAAGCACAAAAATCACAACAAATGTCTGATCCAAGAGTCAACCTCAAAATGTTCCGGATTCAATGACAATTTGTATTCAAACATTTTGTCGATATATGGATGGACGGACGGACACACATACACACACACGGTGTAGAGATGATTGAGTACATAGATGATGGCGTCCTCAACTCCAATTTGGGGCTGATATGCAAATAGAAGTGGGTCCAAGTGTGGTTTAACCATGGGCCTGGAGCTGCTCCAAGATGGGTCTCTCCAGGGTCTTCATAATGTGGGAAGTCAGCCCCACTGGACTCAGGCTCATGTTGAAGACATGTTTGAGTATTCCACACTGCTGGGTTGCACAGGCTTTAAGCACTCTGGGACTAACACCATCAGGGCCTGCAGCCTTGCCAGAGTATAGTCTTACCAGCTGTCTTCTAAAATTATCAGCACGGATGTTCATTGTCAAAGCGGGGGTAGGAGGTGGTAGTGATGTCAATGGCATGCTTGAATTGCTTGTGTCAATGGAGATCACTAAATGTTGATTGTATTCACTTGAATGGCACTGGTTATTGGTTGTTGACCGATGTTAACTATAGGATGTCAATGGTCATTGAGTGGAGGAGGCAGACCATTCTGATTCAAACAGCAAAACGGGCAGCACTGGCAAGAGAAAACCCAGGTGAAGTAAAAGATACTAATGTTTTTTCCTCACAACTATGCTAGTTACAGTAAATCAAAACATTTGCAAGAAGAGAATACAAAACAGCTATTTATTAGATCAAATATTAAACAAGCTTCTATTACAGACAATATTTTCCACTGATCCCATCTGCTGCTGATATGATTCTAGTATGTCTTAGCAACAAGACATGGTGCAATAAGAAAACTCTGAGCTAATACATTATCAATGACATTTTAGGGACTTTGCCTGTACCCCCCTTGATGTATTATGCAGTCTCCTGCACATGGCAAATATCGCTTAGTTTTGGATATGGCTGAATATTGCAAAACCATAAAAGCAATATACTGAATGTCTGAATGACAGAATGCTGTGGCTTGAATAAACTGGTGAAGCTATTATTGTTGCATATCCCAAACAGCGTTTCTCCTAGGTTTACAGCGCTGGGGGCGAGACACACCGATATTATATAGTATATTCCTTTATTTTATCTTTATATACAATAACATAACATATAGACAACACATTTTACGAATTCATGCAGCTAACTCATCTAGTTTATAAGTGTCCCAGTACAATTCATTTTAAGTATCTCAGTTAAGCGTGTGGCTCATAAGTAAATGATAAAATTTACATATACGTATACCTGTGACATGCATGGGTATACGTACAGTCATGGAAAAAATTATTAGACCACCCTTGTTTTCTTCAGTTTCTTGTTCATTTTAATGCCTAGTACAACTAAAGGTACATTTGTTTGGACAAACATAACGATAACCACAAAGATTGCTCATAAGAGTTTTATTTCAGAGCTGATATCTTACCATTTTCCATGGTTTTCTTGATTATGACCTAAATCACTTAGTTTTTACATCAATAGCTAAGTTTTTACATCAATAGCTATGGCGTTGTACTGCCAAAAACACTGCTTTTATGCATTCAGTGTTTTCTTTTCTGTCTGTTTTAGTCACATGATGACGTTTAGTGGTACCAGGTATTAAAATGAACAGGAAAAGTGAAGAAAAAATGGTGGTCTAATAATTTTTTCCATGACTGTAGTATCCAATTAATTTAATGGCTGGGGGAACGCAGTTATATCTGAAAAGGGCATAAATGTTCAGAAAAAGAAATAACAGCAAAAACAATTTTGTCTCGCTTTTTCTTGACTAAAATAAAAAGAATAAAATTCAGCCAAACTCATACATTGGTATCAAATTAAAACTTGATTCAGTCCCCTCCAATTATATGGTAGAGGAGGGAAACGCTTCGTGGAGAGAGGGAATAAAAGGTTCATATGAGACCCTCGGCTCCCCGTTTGTTCCTCAGTCTCCTGCGTTTTGAGAAATTTCCTTGCATTTGTAAGAGATCTGAAGACTCGGGGCGGCAAAGCTGCAAATCTGATATCCGAAATTGCAACACTCCCACTAATTAGATGACACACAAACTAGTTTGTCTGTGTTTGTACTGAGAAAAAGTCAATAATTATTTGAAATTCAAGAATATCTCTGTCACTTGTGAATTTCACACTTTTCGCAAGACCACAGGTGAATGACCACAGAACACAAGAGATGAATGTCGTACAACACTGTCTCTGTATATTTGCTTCTAACTTTCCATATACAGCCAGCAAGTTTACTGACTGAAAACATGTTCAGGTATATCCATGAGCATAATTATCGCATTATTTAGTAGCATGGACAGCCATGCTAATTCTTTTCCTCCAAATAAAAAAAATAACTGTCAGATTCCTCTGGATGTGACTGATTTCTAGGCTACAGTAAGAATGGGATGCAATGGGAACAATGGGATTTGTTTTATTTTGTGAAGCACTTTTGGTTGCATTTTTAATGTATGAAAAGTGCTATATAAATAAAGTTTGATTTGATTTGATTTTGATTTGACGCAAGCAAAGCAACAAGCAGACAAGTATCTTGAATAAAAAATAAATAAATAAAAGCTTGCTTCACGGTGTTAGTAGAAATTCTTGGTTGTTTGCCAACCACCAACGTGGTTGTTTTGTCCCAGTTCAGTTGGAATATGACTGTAAATGGGAGGGGTATCATGACCCATTTCACAAGAGAGAAATTTCCTCAAATGAAAATGGATACAGCTACACTATAGATCAGTAACATTTTTTCATGGACATCTGTGCTTTAAATTACACCAGCACACACTGCCATAGAGTTATGCTCTTTCATTTATCGCAAGCACAAAAACATGCTACAGGAGACACTTCAGCTCAGTATCAAGTTGTAAATGCAAATAAAATTCTGTTTAAACAAAACTCTGTCAAGGATGTTATTTAAAATAAATATGTGGAACTGCTTTGGTCAGGCCTTGCAGCACAAGGATAACCAGGACAAATGTTTTTTTAATCACTGTATGAAAAAAGCATGGTGTGCCTCAGCAGAATGTGTAATTAGAAATACTGTCTACAGAATTGAACTGGGACCAGAATATGAGACGCTTCACGCTCGTATTTTACATATACACGTGACGACAGCAGATCCAATTAATGTCTGGTGCAGTATACTGGGGCTGTCAGAGGTAAGACACCAAGGTTATGTTTAACCAGTGAGTGATCCTTAATGCTTGCACACTGTAGCCACAGTCCATACACTATTGGTAATAAACACAGATCTTCATGTTTCCAATTAGCCGTGCCTAGGAGACCTAAGCTTCAGCAAATCTCCTTCATTGAGGGGAGAGAGAAAAAAAATTTTTTTTCTATGTCTACCCTCTTGGCTCCAAGGACTGAATTCTTTCTAATGAAGCAGTATCCTCCCATTTAGAGCACTAATCTTGTAATTATTAGCCATTTAGATTTTTGAGTCAGCCCAAGAGCCCAACACACTCGATATGATAGACAGTCTATTAAGTTATATTTTCATAATGAGGTTTGGCTTCTGAAAGTATTGGTAATGTATTGGCATCTACCGTAAATTAGTAAACAGAGATGCATTACATAGCTCTTTCCTTATGAAAATATCAAAAACTTATTCAAAAAAAAAAAAAAAAGGCTGTTATCAAATATGCACTTGAGTCGCCCTTATGACAGGAAAAAGATGGTTTTATCAGCTTGACAGCACTCTGGTCCTATGGACTGTCACATTAAAGAGGGCTTCCTTATCTCTGGCTCAGAAAGAGAGTAACTGACAGTCATCCTCTCAGGAGTGGAAGGCAGGTGAGACAAAGAAGGGGGAGAAAAAAACAAAACAAAAAAAAGAAAGAGGGAAAGGGCAACTGGACTGCTCTTAGCAGAGAAGCACTCAAGCTGTCACATTAACTGATATCGAATGATCTGTCTTCCAAATGGTGCGACCCATCTGAGTGCTTGAGGGACTTAATACTTTCATCCACAATTAATGAGGATTGTCAGGATAATCCATCTAAATTTGATTTTTTTTTCTTTTGAAGAGGGCAGGTAAGGATATGAGCTGGACCCAAAGAACAGCATCTGAATGTGGGAAAACAGGGACAGAGCTGGACAGTAGCGATTATGATGACGAAAGAGGATGAAAAAGGTTGAAGTAAGAGTTATGTTCACAGTAAGTATTGATTCCTGTTGTGTCCCGTTGGATTTCCCAAAAGAAGAGAGGATCTAACTAGCAAAAAAAAAAAAAAAAAAAATCAGCAATTCCAAACAACTGCCATGAACCACATTAAAGGCAGAATGTTTCAGTCTGAGAGAGTCCAAGCACTTGTCCACACTCCACATGGCATCAAGCCTGTGCTTCTAAAAGCACAGGCTTGATGCCAATAAGAGCTCTTATTGTGTCATGTGGTTTTGAAAGTAGCGTGGGAGGTGAAGTAAACACCCTGGCTCTCTGAAGCATCTTCAAAAAATTACCTCAGTCATGGACAGTAGTTGGATTTTCACAATAAAGTCCTTTTTACAAATGACTTTCATGGCTTAATCTACCTGTTACACAAACGCATGGAGTCATTCAGGCATTGGCTACTTTTCTATGAATGTTCTTCATGGCTTTATCCTAGACATACCTGTGTGTGGGTGATATTTACCGCTTGCACAAGACTGCACAGTACATCAAGCAAGGTACTTAAAATTACAGTTTTGTAACTACAACAAGTCATGTTGCCACTAGGATATATATTTGTTTATTTTTATTTTTTTTACAGACACGACCACATCCGGTAAAGAAGACAACAAGAGAGAGGAGAGGAGATGGAAGGTGCTAATTTTGGTGTGAGAGAAGGAACAAAAATGGGGAAGAACATCAAAGTGCTGAACCTCACGAGAAATTCCAGGCTATGTTCCCGTCATTTCAACTAGGAAAGTTCAGCACTGATGGCTCAGCGAGTGGTTATCCCGTTTACTTTGCCTTGAATAACTGGAAGAATCCATTAGCGTGGGGAAGACCGGAAAGACACAGATCTACAAAGCTGCAGATGAGTATGAGTGCTGCCCCCTTACAGGTCATGCTCAGTAGCACTTGGGTAGCGTCAAAGACTGTAGCGTTTTAGACATATGTGATTAAGCTGTCTATTCAGACTGTCTTTCCAAATTTCTACAAAAAAAGTATCATGGGGGCCATTAAGACATGGCACTCACATATTCAACTGTGGACAGATTAATGGAGAGCAACACATGTCCTGGAGGGGCTTCAAGCTTACTCACTAAATGAGTCAATTACGTCCTGTTACTCAGCAACAAATGTCACTGAATCAGCAAGGCACCAGATTGTTGGGCTGACATTTAGGCTTTCTCACTTGAGTCAAACATCACGGCTTCTGCTTCTCAAATGTGAGGATTTACTGGTTCACGTCCCAGTCTTGTACACTCATCTTTTACAAAATATTTTAACAGGTGACTTTTGGGCCTGGGTAATGGCCAGGGACACAGTGATTATTTTTGCGATAACTGGCATTGGCTGTGGACTAGAGGTCTTCACGGGTCCATGAACCCGAATGGACCTGTGAAAATTCGACCTGAAACCGACCCAACCTATTATAAGTCCGGGGGTCCAAACCCGAATGGACCCGCAATATTTGGACCCGGAACCGACCCGAGTCTTTAGTTTCCGAGCATGAACTGAATCGGGATACCCAAATAGAACCGAGATAATACAGCCCATAGTTGCTCATGTTAAAAGTTGTCTAGTGTTGAATAAAACTTGATTTTCTTACCTAAAGTTGTCTTCTTCTAGGCAGTTCAGTTGCTATATAGGCTACGTGATGGAAACAACAATAAATCCACGTCACTATTTTCTTTACGGATACATATGCTATTTGTAGCAATTGCTAACCGATCAGGACGTGTCGTGAACATATTCTCTCATCCAACGTTATGTTGGCAATCCGTTGTGCTTAAGAGCTGCCGGGCATACCGCTAATAAAATGCTACGGCAACACGACTGTTTCATAACAAACATGCCACGTAAATGAATAATCATTTAACTGCCCTGAGTCCTGACACTGGCTGCCACCGCCAATATCTTTACATCTCTCAAGTAAACGCGGACCCAGCCTGTCAGAGAGCACCGACCAGAGCTGAGACTACCTGTACCGATTCTGACCCAAACCCGGAGTCACGTGTTCTGAATGGACCCGAGACCCGATTCGGATCGGGTCAGAACCTCAGGTTTTCGGGTTGTTCCGAAGACCTCTACTGCAGACTATTCCACAGATAATCAGAAAACTAATCCACATGCAACCTTGTCTCAGTGTGGGATCTTTTTGTGTTTTTTCTTTGTTTTTGTTTTCTTTTTAATGAGAGCATTATTTTACTATTCAAACATTTAAAATAAGCACATTGGAGATCTCGGCAAACTGACAATTCCCATGTTTGGTTGTTAAAGAATAAAAATTATTGATGTTTGATTTAATGTAATGTATTGACTTTCTTACCCTAAATTTACCATGGCTCTGTTGAATCTCCTATGGCTCAGCCTTCAGATGATGCACAATTTTGAATAGATTCGCATGTTATAAGGGAAGAATTTGTATTTGTTACAACCAACAGAATGACCCACCAACATAAAGTTCTCCACGTTCTGAAAGGTAGAGGCCACCCACTGTCTGGCAATGTACTTCTTTCAAGTAGACTTCATCCTTAAAATTAATACCATGTCACTTATTTTTATTTTAACATCTACAACAACACAACAATTTCTGGAAAATGCAATTCTGATCTTCTCAAAAACTATCACTAACAGCAGTAAGTATGGTGCCATTTTCAGCTGTTCACACACATGAACAGGAGGTCTTGAGAAAACGGAGATTAATTCGAAATCAACAACAATACAACAATAATCTCATTGTCTAATTTGTGTCTCTGTGTCTCCTCTTTCCTACATCCACCTGTGTGTGACCTGGAAATTAATCTAAATTAAATAAAAGGATCCCTTACAAAAAAAAAAAAAAAACACCTTGGGGTGAGAGAAGTGCAGATGTAAAAAAAAACAAACAAAAAAAAACAACAACTCAGGATCCATTACCATACTTCTTTTTAATTAAAATTAGGTAAAATAATACTTAAGAGACAGCGTATTTAAAAAGCATTTGATCTTCTAAAAAGGTTCAAATGCAACTTCTATGACAAGAACATGTACGACTGAAACATGAACAAGACAATTACAGGATGGGAACTGAAACTACAATTAGTTGACCTGCTCGGCTGAACTCACACCGTCATTTGCTCCACAGGAAGTAAAAGCGGGAGCTGCTTCTGTGCACCCAAAGTATATCAAGGGACACTGTGTTTTTGTTCCTAACACTCAACTTCACCCGGCTGTTTTTTCTTCTGCTGCCAAACCAATTCGCTGGGAGACCCAAAAAAAAAAAAAATCAAATCAAATCAAATAAATTAGCAGCATTTCCTGCCTCTAGATCATGTGGTGACCCTTAGTGATAACCCAGGCCACAGCCCCCCAGTTCCAGTCCTCAGGGGGGGCTGCCCTGCATGTTTTAGATGTTTCCCTGCTCCTGATTCAAATGAATCGAGC
Source organism: Hirundichthys speculiger (assembly GCA_018398805.1). Lineage (NCBI taxonomy): Eukaryota > Metazoa > Chordata > Actinopteri > Beloniformes > Exocoetidae > Hirundichthys > Hirundichthys speculiger. The sequence goes on from JAGFBZ010000261.1 coordinate 2,581,917, forward strand.
ACAATCAGCCTGTCATCAACGTCAGGAAAAGTCTGTTAATGAATCATTCATTTAAATCAGGTGTGTTGGAACAGGAAAACATTTAAAATATGCAGGGCAACGGCCCTTGAGAACTGGGATTAGGGAGCGCTGACCTGGGTGCTCTAAGGTACTGGTGTTGTAGCTCTTCAAAATGGTGCTAGCACTTAAAGCGAGATGCACCAAATGCGGTAGTGGAGTAACACTACAATCCCTTTTGTTTTTTCCAAATGTTGACCCTATTGCCTGAGGTCTAAATGAAATGTCTGACAGATTTTAGGCAAAATCAGATAAAGACCAGCTTTCAACTATGCATCTACCAGTTTTTAGGGGGCAGAGACTTGATAGCACGTTATGCGCCTAATAGAGCTCTCCGCTCTCAGAGTGCAGGATTACTCGTCATTCCTAAAATATCTAAAAGTAGATTTGGAGGACGGGCCTTCTGCTACCAGGCACCTTTATTATGGAACCAGCTACCATTTTGGGTAGTTCAGTAAAGGCTATGTGTAATCTAGTGTGTAGGGGCTAATAGTTATAGCTATAGTTGTAGGAGCTAAAACTACACTGTAAAAAAAAATAATCGTATAAAAACAGTAATTTTCTGGCAGCTGGAGCGGCAGAAAAATACTGTGAAATAACAGAAAATTATTTTCTCATTAAAAAAAATTGTTTTTATTGCTCTTGTGTGTTTTTATGTGTGTCTTATAATTATATTGTAAATAGGAATACTTTCTGTTTTTTATATTGCCATTTAATTGCTGCTGCTACACAGCAATTTCCCAGTTTGGGATCAATAAAGTACATCTATCTATCTATATATCTATCTATCTATTCCATCCATCTAAATACAGTTTTTTTTCCATAATTAAAATACAGTTTGTAGTTGTAATTTTAACAATATTTTGCCTTATTTTCAGGTTGTTTTTAACATTTAATTAGAAACATTTTAAAACAATTAAATTACTTAGATATATGGTAAGTAAATGCTGTATTATGAATAATAATGCTTAAATTTACAGAAATGTGCCGTTATTAATTGGTTTCAATGACATTATTTTATGTAAAGAAGTTGTATAATAATTTGTGTTTGATGTAATATAACAGTATATGACAAAAAAATAATGTGATTCATCTTTCAAATTATGTGAAAAACTGTTGAAAAACTAGATATTGGATTTAAAATTGCCACAATTTTAGGGACTGTAGCTTTTGCATTGTAGTGGAGCCTGGTCTGCAACACCTGACAGCGTCATGGCACTAGCAAAAGGAGTATTTTGTCAACTTCCTGTTTTTGCACAGCACAAGTTTTGTTTTACACACTTTATTAAACAAACTCACGGGTACTCATTCAAACACAGACAGACTTAACTCAGGGTGACACAAATTAACATGTTAAATGTAAGGGGTATGAATCAACAGGGGGTCAAAACAGCAACAGACTTTACATGGCAGCATGGAGTTAGCACTCGGACCATGGGACCTGGAATGAAAAGGAGCGCTGGACACTAGCAGCTCCCCTAGCACACTAGATTTTTCCTGGTGTACTGAAACTTGAATTTCCCCCTTGGGGGATTATTAAAGTATTTTGAATTTGAATTTAAATCAAATAGTTAACAAATAAACACAGATAAGCACCTAAACAACCAGGGTTGCAAAGGATGCTGGGAAACGACCCAAAAGGGCCTAGCAGCATATCTATCAGAGAAATGCTTTATTGAAAGCATTTAATTGCAGCTCACTTGGTAGTGCTAATGCTCAATAAGCAGAGGCAGCAGCCCTAAATTCAAGTCCAACTCTATTATTCACCCTCTCAAGCTTTCTCTTTTCCCTATGTCTCTTTAGATATCCTTTCAAAATAAATATAATTAATAATAATTTATTAATACAATGTTAATAAATGTTACCATCTAGAAATGAGAGTAATTGAAGTTATTTTCAATGAAAATATTAGTCAATTAACAAAGAAATTATAGTAAAATTACAAATTTTTACTATTAATTCCTCAGTAATTTTAAATGATTTGTTTTCCTTTTTTTTTTTTTTTTTTTAGAGTTTTAAAGTTGAATTTGACAGTTTATTCCATTAAATAACAGACAAATATTTGTGAAATTATGTGAATGTATTTTAATAATAAATATATGTATTTCTAATGGGTTTTTTTTGTAAAAGAACAGAAATGTTGTGTGTTTTCACAGTTACAGTGATTTAATGTCATTTTACATTTGACATGTAAAATCACAGTCTATTTTGTAAATTAAATGGTATCTTAAAAATACAGAGAAAAAATCTGTAAAATAGACAGTAATATTCTGTTATATTACAATTTTTTTTAATTTTTTTTTTTTACAGTGTAGAGTAGGCTCATCTTAATCACAGCCTCGTCATAGTTATGCTGCCATAGGCCTACGCTGCCCGACATCAACATGACCTGCTGAGCGGTGTCTCCACCGCTCTTCTCTCTTTTCTTCCCTTTCCTCCTCCCTTTTTCCTCCTTAAGCTCATTCCATAGTTAATTAGGAGCACCTTGTTACTGTAACTGTGCTCCATTTTCTTTCCTGTAGTTTGTTGTGTTGTTTTTCTTTTTTCTCTTTTCTTTCTGTATGTTTGCAGGCCAGAGTTTCCTGAGTTGCATGCTGACTTGCAGTTCCATCCTCTGGCTCATCCATTAACTCATCCCAGCGTTTACCTCCACCTGTGTGTGTAGATGTGTTCGGGGGGCCGGCTGGGATGGTGACTGGCAACCTAGTCCTCTGACCATCTCACCTCAATGGTGCTACCTACATCTGTTTATGTAGTCATTTCATTCAGTCATTTGTGTGCTCTCCCCTCTCTGTCCTACATCCTCTCTCTGTCCCGTCTCTGCTCTCTTTTTCTTTCTTTACCCGGCTGGCCTTCAGCAGGAAGGTCCCCCCAAATGAGCCAGGTCCTGCTCAAGGTTTCTTCCTCTTTAAGTGGAGTTTTTCTTTGCCACTGTTTGGCTTAAAGTTTTTTTTTCTCCCACTGTGGGTGTTTTTTACTTGCCATTATCCTTAATTTGGATTTAATATTATAATTTTAGTTAATAATATTTGCTCAGGGGTCATGCTCTGGGTCTCTATAAAGCATCTAGAGACAATTGACATTGTAACAGACGCTATACAAAAAAAAATTGAATTGAGATTGAATTAAACTGGGTGGAATTGAACTAGCTTTAACTAGCTTTACTAGCTTTAAAATTGGGTGAGTCAAGCATTCCATTTGACTTCACCCTTTTTCTTCATTCCTTGAATTGTGTCTCACTGACTGGCGAATTTTCAAATTCAGGGTTTTATGATTTAGTAGTTACTACACTCTCAAGCAAAGACAAACTTTTTTTTCCCCCATAATATGTCCCCTTCAATGTTGATATGACAAAAATAATGAAACAGTGCTGTGTGATGGAAGAAAACCAGGGTTAGATGCTTGCAAGTCACACATATTTGGGTGTTGGTTCAAAACTAAAGTCAACTAGAAAAGCACTCGGAGAGCGCAGACCTCCGCCAAGTGGAACAATTCCCCCTATATAGCGATTTACAGATTGCGATAAAATCCGCATTCTGGATCAGATCCGGATCAGCCTTTGAAATTTGATAGAGGTTTCCATTGTCAATCCCTGAGTCAAATTTCATGAGTTTTGGGCAATAATTAACAGAGATTTTGAGAAACAAAATTTTAGGTCCCATTGACCACAATGTTATCAAAAATTTGAAAGTGATCCAGAATCCAGGATTTCTTCCGGATCACACCCAAAATGAAATCAGTTTTTCCTCTTCACATTTCTGACAACTCCTGAAAATTTCATCAAAATCCATCCATAACTTTTTGAGTTATCTTGTACACAGACAGACAGACAGACAGACAGACAAACGCAGGCAAAAACATAACCTCTTTGGTGGAGGTAACAAGGACAGTAAGGACATCTTAATTTGACCTCAACTGCTGTCTCGCACGTGCATGTCCTTGACTCATTAGTTTCCATCTCTAATGGGAGGAACTAAAGGGAAAGGCTGGAGGATGAAATCAAGAATGTGCAAATTAGGAACGGAGATGTGAGCTAAAATTCCCTAGTGAGGCTGGAATATGCCACACGGTACAGTGCTGTGGCAATGAAGCTGTAATCATGTTTTGCATTTATGCACAGTAATTGCTGAAAAGATGAAACTGTAAGAAGAAAATGCTTCATCCTCTTCCATTTCTTTATCTTTCTTGCAGTTTTATATTACATTTTTATTATGTTTGTTCTGTTACCAAAGCAACACACATGTGATCTGATTCAAGCAGTAAAATCATTTTCCCTTGGCATCCTCAACCCACCATTTTTGAAATGCAAAAAACATGTTTAGTCCCTCAGTGGCAACAATCATTTGCTAAAAATGTTCAAAGTAGCATCAGTGTTGTCAGGACAACCTGCTGAAAGGCGGTTCAACACGCACTTTGGTGCCACAAATTGCAACCGATAATGTTATTCAAGTCACTTCATAACAGCTCAGTTCAACCACAGAGACCTTGGAAACCAAGCAGGGCAAATGTCAAACATACTTTATAATCCTGCTGTGCTTTTAAAATTAAATGTATGCAAGCAGTAAATATATTTTCTTTCTTTAGCCTCTGTTTGATGTTCATTTCCTATGTAGCAAAACTGATACAGCAGCTATCACAGGCACATTCTTGTCAAAACTGACCATAAATTCAAATCTCATTATCAGCGTGGAGTGGGACAGCGTTCATATTAATATAGCGAAGTAAAGAACAGACCGGGCTCAAAGGAAGTTACTCATTACCTATAATCACAAATTGCCATGTTCCAAAGGCTCCAGCTTTAAAAAGCATCAGCTTTTGTGTCTCTCACTGCTTACACACAGGTTTAGCTTGAGGGCAGTCTACTGAGGATAAGTATTTAAAGTAATGTTCACCTAGAGAATGAATTTACCTAAATATGAACTAAATTTAAACACTGAAGAGCACAGCTATCCGTTTCAAATGAATCATGCGTAAATTATTCAGTGGTTATTTGTTTTTATTAGTCATCTATTAGACAAATGCTAATAAGTGTGAAAAGTGAAGATCAGACCTGGCTGTGCTTATTTTCATCCATAAACAATTTATATACTGCCTAGAAATTGTGCAAATGACATGAAAATTAACTTAAGGCAATTCATCTTCCAATTCCAATCACCAGGCTAATGATGAGTTTCAGCTTCCACCCCAAGAGAGCAAGAATTAAGCCGAGTATCTGTACTGCAACAGAAGCAACACATCCACTATCAAGGCTTGGCTGAAAGCAAAAAAGATGAAACAGTACATAAGTGAAAGACATAAGCAAACATCAGCATGTAATATGGCTGCAGCTCCTCCCCTGGACCACCTGACTTGGTGAAAAGCCTCTGACAGCATCTCAAACTAATGTATAGCATTAAAATGCTTCACTGGTTCCTAAGCAGCATCAATATCAACTGCCTGGATGGGTTGATGCAGCATGCGGATCAAAGAAGCTCTGACATGCACCATCTTCTGACATGCGCAGCTTCTGCTCTAAACTGGATTGAACACATATCTTATTACACTTTTCATCATGAGTGCGGGATTTCTGCAGGAACCATAACTGCTGAAATTAACCCACAACATCTGGGTCAAGATGAAGACTTTGCCACATACCAGGCCAGCAGAGAGTGAAGAAGTCACCGACCTTAGTTCTATAAAAACTTTACAGGAAATTGTTTAAAACCCAACAATGGACTGATGTGGACATTGCCTTAGATGTCTGAATCCAAACCAGGGATGGTTTATCACCCAGCTACTCTGATTCTCTTACTGGTGTTGGACTTCACAGTTTTCTCATCAATTTTAAGAGAATGAGGCCAGAGTTCACTTTCTTCAAGTTAGTATGTCCTACCCAAGGAGTTCTAAAACTGAAAATCTGGATGGCTGAGAATCTACAGCAGCATCGACCTACTTGCTGCAGCTGGCTAACACTTCAAATCAATTCATGATCAGAAAATTTAGTCATCTTGGCTGGTAGCATTCCTAAGAAACGACAGTTGAAAACAATGCATTTCTCCAGCTGTGTGATGCACCCTCTTTATCGTTTGACTTTTTGCTACTGTTTGCATTCAAAACATGAAAGACCTGTACTGTATCAATCTGGAGAGGTGTAGCCACGCTTCTAAATATTTGGTTTCCTTTGCCACAGGGCATAAAATTTAAATTTTTACCAAGTAGCCCCTGGCTACCAGATTTTTGAAGTCCTTAGCCTGCGAGCAACTTTTGGTTGCCAGAGTTTTTCGTCGCCCCATACGCCCCCTATAGACTGCTGACATTATCAGGGACGCTCCCAGCATGTTCAGCAACTTCAGCCAGCTCTTTTGTTTCCTGTGTACCATTATTGGACAAACTGATCAATCCAGGTGTGTCTGACTATTGCTGTGAGGTCAGACACACCTGGATTAATCAGTTTGTCAATTAATGGCACACAGGAAACAAAGCAGCTGGCTGAACTTCAGGAAGTAGTGCAGCTGTGCATAAAGCCACGTTAACATAATGTGAACATTCACTATAGCCTAAATGAAAACACAAAAGGGGTATATATGAAGAGTAATTTTTGAAGGGATTTGCATATTTTTTGTTCATTTAACATTGCTTGTATTTACATTTACATTTGATTTTCTACACATTGTTTTCAATTCATATTGCTCTTCTTTTACAGTTTTTCCATCTCATTTCACGTGACTTTTTTTTACACTTTTAATGATTTGCTGTACTCATTTGTAGCAGACTTTGCATTCTTTATGACTGTTTTGGAAGGAGTGTATTTGTGGACTGGTCCAGAGTAGTTTATTTTACATGAGAGAAGAGCGCAAACAGTTCTGTTGTCTAACGACATCCTATTCTCTGTAACAGTCTTTTTTTTCTTCGCGCTGTCACACATTAGACATCTACCACCTACAGTACCTGTAGTAGCTACTGCTGTGGCAGTTATCGCAAGACAAGTGACAGATCTCAGATTGAGAATGTTTTTTTTTTTTTTTTACTCCGCCTCGATGCGGTTATTATTTTTTTTTTTAAACACGGGACTTTCCCGGCCAAAACAGGATACTTGACAGGTATGATTTACAAACATGAAAGCACATTTTATTCTGTTTCCATGATGCTTACTATGAAAACTAATATCATTTCTTTCTTGTTAACTATTCTGTTGTGTATTTTTATGAAATTATTTACCAAAACCATCCATTTTGCTGTGGAGTAGATTCAGTGACAGGTTTTTGCATTTGTCCGTCTTCAGTTTTGTCCACCTGTCAATCGCTGCGTTAGGCGCATGTGTAGTTATGACTTCCGGCAAACGATGTACACCCAAAACATGGCCACTTTTCGCCAAATAAACTTTGTTTCTAAATTATTTAGATATGTTTGCCTTGGTGACACATTACAAATCTGCAGAAATCATAGAAAAGAAAAGGGTTTTTTTCTAAGTTGATGGTGGATTTTGTGGAAAAAAACGGTCGAAATGATCAAATTTTGGTCGCATTTGGTGACCGTTTAGTCACAATTTTATGCCCTGTTTGTAACTGTCACCACAAGCAAGGCATTGGTGTAATTTCCAGAGTGTTGCAGTATGTGGGAGGCAGCTCAGGATTTTGCCTTTGCATCAAATTCAGAAACAGTTATGTTGCATTAATAAACAAATCTAAAAATTAATTATTGTAGGACTGTTAAAGGAGATGTCAAAAGAGCTTAAACACTTTGTTGAACACTCAGTTAAGCTGCTATCATGCGACAGGTTTTTGAACTCGCAGACTGATCAGTAGCAAATCAGCAAGCAGTCACCAGTCAGTTGTTAAGTGTGAACAGCTCAAAGATAAATAATTCATAATAATTCCTTTAATTAAAAAAACTTAAAAGCACCTTAACTGTTGTTTGTTTTGTTTCTACTCAAAAGGTGAAAGAAAAAAACAAACCAAGGGTGCAATAAAAAGACATTTGCTTTGCTTATTTTAAGAACATTTTCGGCTTTCCTTTTACTTAAAAATATGATGCCTACATTAAAATGAATCCCATATTCCATCAATTTAAGAAGGTCTGTTAGGCTTTTCCTAGTAGTGTGATGTTGATATACGTGTTGCTGTGCTCAACTCACTGCCATAGTTGTACGGCTTTCTTGTGTGGCAGTGTGTGAAAGAGTCTTGTCCACTACAAACAAGTTACTAATTTAAGGTGATTCATGTTTTGTCACTTGTAAGGTGATTTATGGTTCTATGTTGAACTGATGACGCATGGCCGATGATGTATATGCCCATCGTAGCTGGGGAGTAATAACCAGTAAACAGGGAAGCCAAAGTGCTCCCATACTGGTGGCTTAAAAGATGGAAGAGACTTTAAGTCCCTTCTGCTCTGCATGTTTCCCACTGCTGCTCACAATCTAATCACTCACAATCCACAACACTCTGCCAAACTTTTACCCCAGAAAAATAAATTCCACAGCTCACATGATGCGCTCCGGATCAGTGGGATCAGCAACACCCCTGCTGAATGCGTTGTTCATGAAGCACCTAACTAAATGCTTTCATTTATTGTTAATCCAGCAGAAACAAATGTCTGGTTGGCTCCAGCCCTTTTTGGATATATCAGTTCTGGTGATTACCAAGTTCACATCAGATGAAACAAACTGCACCAATCAGAAAAACAAACTCAAGTTTTGTATTATGCAGTCTAACGCCTGTAGGTGTGAAAGAATCTTAACAGTTTAGCTGCTGACTTTGATCATTAATGCATTTCTAGGTTATAATAAGAGAAGCCCATTCATGGATTTGGCAAAAAGCAAACATGGTGATAAGGCACATGTAACCTACAAAAAGTGAAATGTGGGTGTTTAATATGATCCATAAGCAACTTTGATAATATTAATCAACTAATAGAGCAAAGAATCAAAACACTGAAACAGAAGCTATGATCAGATGCTGCTTGGATCATTGCCCATGGCGGAATTGATCAGATGGATATTACCCACCATTTATTATTACATAATATATCGCATCCATATTTGTGTGCATACGTCTGCCAACCTCTTGCCAAAACACCTTTATGGGTATTGTATATCTTTCATTTTCAGTTTGTGTGAGTTTTAATGTGGGTTGCCTTCTTTCTGTCAAGGAAAAACTTACTGTGCCACCAACAATCCGGCCCAAGGGGTACCAGGCCCTTTCATCAAACCAGTTGAGGAACTCATAGAAGCCATTGGTGGTGAGATGGTGCGTTGATCTGTAGTTGAACCTGAAACAACACAATAAAAGGAAAAGATGGATGGTTGAGCAAACAAGGTGAAGCTGCATTTCAGTTTAATGCTCCTAAAATCTGGAACAGTCTTCCAGAAGATGTGAGACAGGCCTCAAGTCTGACAATGTTCAAATCCAGGCTGAAAACAGTTCTGTTTAGCTGTGCATATAACAACTGAAAGGATTTTATCTGCACTCTTAATTTTTTATTTTTTTATCTTTTTTTTTATTATTTTTTAATTTATTTTTTAATCATTATTTTGATGCTTGTATGGAATGATTCTACAGTGGTACCTCTACTTACTAACGTCTCTACATACGGAATTTTCAGGTTATGACACGTCTCAACGGGAAAATATTGCCCCTTGTTTAAAAAGAAATTTCAGGATACGAAAGGCGAAAATACAGTACGCGCTGCTACTCGCAGCTCCCAGGGTTTACCGAACATAAACATACTTGTAGCTGCTCTGCCATTGGCTATCGGCTAGCATCTTCCTGGCATCCTTTTGACATTTTAGGAAAATTCCATGAGGTTTCGGTATTTGTTAAAAAAAGAATCACTCTTATTTTATGTTTTTTGTGCAGTAATCTAATGGTAACATGTATTTGTTACATGTTTTGATGCATTTTTATGATTTATAAAAAAAAAAAAAAAAATTATGTCCGAATTTTGGGGGGCTAGGAACGGATTGGGGCATTTACATGGAAAACACGTCTCTACTTACGGAATTTTCAGGTTACGAAACTACTTCCAGAACCAATTAATGTCGTAAATAGAGGTACCACTGTAAATGCCTTTTTGTGATTTTATGCATCTGTAAAGCACTTTGAATTGCGCTCTACAAATAAACATGCCATGTCTTGTGTTGATGGCATCAATTCGCAGGTAAGTGTATGGTGATATGAAAGGCTTTTACACATATGCTACAGTGGCCTTCCTTAATTTTTGTGCACAATTTCAACTTCAACTACTGGCATGAGCAGAGGTGACAAAGACAGAAAAGCAGGTCTGGTGTTGGAACAGGAAAATTACTTAAATAAAACCGAAGAATAAACAAATGGAAGATCACTGCAAACAGGCCTCAGTTCAAACTGTGGCCGTGTGGCTGTGGGAAGATGATGTGGTTGGAACGCTGTCAAACGTCAGAACAAAAGAGCTGACATTGTGGAGAGGACCGTTTCTGAAGAGGACGGAACAAACGTTCAGTGAATTCTCAGAGGCGGCTTGTTTTCCATGCAGCTAATTAATGTGGGATGCATTAAGGCACTATCAGAGGCTCAAATGCCTCATGTAACATAATCCACGTATAGAGACATTAAATCAAGGCAGAGCATTACTAAAGGACAATTACATGGGAGATGCATACCAGAGAGTACATGATAGCCTCATCTGTTGGACTAACAAGCTGTTACACACTGGAGCAATTCTTTGATTCATATTGCATCAGTCTAGCAGTATCATCAGAAAACCACCACAAGGTAAGTTACGATGAGAATAAGGGTCTTCATAAACCAAGCTGACAACTGACTGTGAAATACAGATGAACGTCTCTCTCCCTTTCTCGTCTTTTTGGTGTCCGGCACAGTGACAGCTCTGTCTGACTGTCAGTTATACTTTTTTTTTTTTTTTCTTAGGGTCAGCCAAGGAGAGATGTCACGTTGATCAGCTCTTCAGTGTAGTGAATGAGCGCAACATGGGCTTTTTTTTTTAATGCAGGAAATGTACAAAATAACCCATTAGCTGAGTTAGCCATGTCCTTATGTGTCTAAGACATTAGGTAGAATAATGCTGGATGTAAAAAAAACTAATATCAGTCTGACTTTAAACACCCAATGTTTACATCTTTTGACGTTGTCAGTAATCTCATATCAACCACTGCTCCCTCCTTTCACTGCACAGTTTGCGCACAGATGTGGACTATATGCCCTAACCTACAGCTGGCTGCCATCTTTGCACTGTGCTTAAGTGCTCTGTGTTTTACTCAAACGTTGACATGACAAGACACAGCAGAAGGTCCCTTAATTACAGCTTGTTTTTCATGTTGGTTTAGTGCATAAAAGCCCAAAGATGCCACTAAGCCAGTGGTTCTCAAACTTTTAATACTGCGTACCACCTGAGAAACTATTCAGCTCTCTGAGAACCACCATGACGACCAGTTTTAAAATATAGTCATTTATGCCTTCTCAATTAGCTTTAAATTTACAGGAGAGATGTTTATTCTTTATTGTAGTTATTTATTGTTACCTGAATTTTGTTTGAAAAGTATTTATAATGCATTTTATGTTTCCGATTTAATAAAAAAAAAAAAAGGGAAAATGTGGAAAGTCCTGACGTTCCTCCGTGTACCACCAGAGAGCGCTCAGTTTGAGCACCACTGCACTAAACGACACACGTTAATTCAGTTAAGGCTGAATTTGAACGGGCTCCATTTTTGTGTTTATCAAACTAACAACTAAATAAGCATGCATGACTGTTACTGCAGTAACAGAAGGCTCCGAAGTTTTAATGAGCTCACGACGTAAATCTGTGTACGTCTTCAAATCACATACATTACCAGAGGATTTAAGAAAAGAAAAGCAAAGAAAAAAAGGAAAAAAAAGCTTTAATAACAGCGTAAACAAACTTGGAGGCAGAGTAAGAGCTGCTGACTTTGTTGTTCTTTATATCTGCATTTAACCATACTGGAGAAGCCTGTGTGTGTGTGTGTGTGTGTGTGTGTGTGTGTGTGTGTGTGTATGAAAAAAGCCATTATAAGAGCAATCAGCATCTACATAACCTTGTTACAATATATCAATACCTCGTCTGCAGACAACTTGCATGCATCACAAAGAATACAAAAAAAGAGACTGCAATATCATAAAGAGACAGACAATCACACAGAAGCGCTATTACTTTTATTTATAAATTGATTACTTAGCTCATAATTGCAGAACCCATTCAGAACAGATAAAAAAACAACAGTGATGATATGTAACTTTCTAAGTCCCAACTCTATATCAACCCTCATTTTAGCACATGCTGCCATTGTGGTGACAAAACTGTGTGTGTTTTTTTTCTTCAAAAGAATCAGTTTGATATAAAAGTCATGCTTGTGTTTTGCATTAAGGTCTAAAGCAGTCAAGCTAATATTTCATGATGTTTTGGGATATTTGGTTCATTTGCTAGAAACAAATGGTGAATTCTTTTATGCTAATTTTTGCCAATTATTCAAAAAACAAACACTGACGACTAAATACAGAGGTGAGAATCAGAACCAGATTTCATCTTGGAACTGGTTCCAAATTTGTTGAAGAATCAAAACTAACTGCTTTTAACAATTCCACTATGAATGTCAGCATGTGCTGAAAACGTACATGGAAAATCAACAGATATTAGACTGAATTTTGACTTCCATCATTACCACGATAGACTCTAAAAGTGATACTGAAAAGCTAAAAAAGGTTTCTCTTTGCATCATCTTAGGTAATTGCAAATATATTGCAAAAAATAACTGCAATGATACTGTAACTTGGTGAACTGGCCCCGCAATTTTTAAGGGCAAATGTGACCATGAACATATTACAGTATTACAGTATTACTACAACCAAACAGTACCACACAAAAGCACTTTAAGGGAAAAAAAACTGTCAACAAAACGTTCCAGGAGTATGTGTACTTCCTCATATGCTGCAGCAGGCAAATAACCATAATGTTATAAAGTGCAAAATACAGTCAGTCAGGTGTTAGAGTTGTTCCACAAAGATGCTCCGGGTGTAGATGGAGCCGGTCGGGCACCTCAGCCTGATTGTTCTGCAGCTAGTACACCAGTGCAGCAGAAAGAAACCGATTTCAGAGAAACCATTCCACAAGACACTGCCAAGTCAAATCGACAAAACCCATTTTCAAATGATCTTGTGGAAAGCTGAACCGAGACCTTCATTTCTGCCCATGTCAGTTTGATGGGACATATAATGTAGCTTTGCCAGACACATTAGAAATTTAATGCACAGCTGGCTCTGTGGTGTCAAGGCAAAAAGCCTGAAGATACCTCTCTTTGAGCATCAGCAATTCAGCTTAAAGTTAAGCAACACACACCTATTATAACATTACATTTCTGGAGTTCTATGACTGGAAAGGAAAGGGTGGGTAATGGGCCTGACATGAATTCCCCAAATATTAACAGAGGGGGAAAATAAGAGAAAAGAAAAAGTACAGCCTTACACTTCAGGCAACTTCAGGTAACTCACAGGTCTCTGCAGGTGCAATAATGCATCTTAGTCAATGTCAATTCACCAATTACCAGCTTCCCTAACTCATGATTCCCACAATGAGACACCCATGAGATGGGCAGGTCTAAACCCAGAGTCCGTCAGAACATGGAAAGTGGTGTTGTTTACTCCATCCTCAAGTCTCACAGGCAGCGGATTCAGAGCAGAGCACCAGCAAACACCACATGCATGTCTGGATTCAGGAGAGATATGAGTGTACCTGAAGGTTTTGAGATCACGGTCCAGTTGCGCTGGAGTCCACTCCTTTAAAATACGGTCATGGCAAAAATTATTAGACCACCATTTTTTCTTCACTTTCTTGTTCATTTTAATACCTGGTACCACTAAACGTCATCATGTGACTAAAACAGACAGAAAAGAAAACACTGAATGCATAAAAGCAGTGTTTTTGGCAGTACAACGCCATAGCTATTGATGTAAAAACTTAAGTGATTTAGGTTATAATCAAGAAAACCATGGAAAATGGTAAGATATCAGCTTCTTAAATAAAACTCTTATGTGCAATCTTTGTGGTTATCGTTATGTTTGTCCAAACAAATGTACCTTTAGTTGTACCAGGCATTAAAATGAACAAGAAACTGAAGAAAACAAGGGTGGTCTAATAATTTTTTCCATGACTGTATATTTATCCTGCCATGTCTTTTTCTTTCTAGAGTTACACATTTAAAAGACTGAACAGTGTCAAATAATATGTGCTTTTTGACTCATCAAATCTTTTCATAAACTGTCTACCAACAACCTCCACAGGTTACCATAGAGTTGATGTACGAGGCAACTATTATATTGTTGGAGACTAACTTACCTCAAAACTATCTTGCCCTTTTCTTGATTGTGACTGGCCAAAAGACTTGCATGCCCGTGCTCTGAAAGTCATATGAGTGATTTGATTTTAACTTCATAACGGTGACCGTCGCTGAAAACCAGCTAGTTTGCAGGCTTGTCTATGAAAATAGACAAGTCAGCAGTGGGAACTTAACAAGTGATTCGCTAGAATGTGTGTATATGTATATAAAAATAAAATAAAGTAATATATCCCTCAGCAGAAAAATCGTTGGCCACTTTTTCATCTCACATGCTCTCCTAAAGGACCCTGAACGAAAACTGCTATGAGGATGCGAAAAGTCACGTTAACTGTCTGACTGAATAGCTGCCAAAGCTCTAACAGCAGTGAATGTGCAGCAGGTCTGTCATCACCTGAGGAGGAAGCATGCTGGAACATAACTGAACTGAACAGCATTACTTCTACCTCATCCTTTTAATGTTTGTTAGTGAAGATTTACATGGAGGTGTGTGGAGTGCAGATTCTCTTTCAGGGGACTAATCTTCATTGCAAGGATAAGGATTTGCATGGAGTCGGGCAAAGGTAAAGAAACCATCAGGAAGAGACTTTTTTTTGTTGTTGTTTTCATGTCATGATGGTTGGGATGAGGAAAAACGAATGAATGATACCAGTGGGTGTCCTCGAAGATAAAAGAAAACGAATTCAAGTGTGTGCGCTCATGTTCATTCAATGACCCAGCAAGGTAATTGGATTCTGTGGAGATGTGACTGCAATATTGTGCACATGAGGTGAGACAAAACGCAGTCAACCTGAAATTAAATATTCTTTGTGATAATAGCGTCACTAAGTTTCTGCAGGACTGATAACACAAACATAAGCACCAAAAACACCTCCACAATGTCATTTAGGGATAAATTCAAAGATAAAATACGCCATCGTTTTGCTATATTAAGCCTGTTTGATATAAATTTGTAAATAAATCAAGGGGTGAAAACTTGCTAAAAATGAAGAGAAACTTTGAGCATAACATTAATCCCATTGAGATGAAGAGCCTTCCAACTCAAAAAGAAGCTTTACTTTGAAACTGCACTTCACAAATAAATGGCTGTAAAGGTTACCGATTACAATTAGTTTCATTTAGCTTACACCAAATCTTAGAGTGTCAGATTCCAAACAGTGAAGTCTAAGAGGGCTTTTCTTTGTCTCGGTGGTGTTTGTCTGTGCATCAATTCTGCCTCTTCCACAAACAACAAATGTGTAATGACATTACGTGATAATGTTATTTGAAGACTGTTTGCTGATGAGCTGTCTAAAACCTACGACTAATTTATAAGAAGGTACATTATGTGCCTTTTACTGAAACCCTAACTGTTTTTCCTGTTTTTTGTTTGTTTGTTTGTTTTCCAATTTGCTGCCACCAGCTAAACCAAAGACTTATGTGTTGTTATGGTGTGTAGATAATGGTATTGTGTCAATATAACACCATATATATTGAGAATAAATATCCTAAATCTAAAAGCCAAAACCCTGAATCAGAAGCAAAATTTGTAATCTGTAACCAAGAAATCACTCTGTCACAATCACACTCAAGGGCACAATGGTCTGTCTCGGTTACATTTTCCTTCTCCCTCTTTCGGCTCTAAAACCATTTACACTTCTGAGTAGTCTTTTGTGGTTGTGCTCTTCTTTATCTTGCTTTCAGTTCTAACAAGCTGTAGATTCTCACTTGAGAAACTTGAACTACAACTTGTGTGAAATATTAACAAATAACAGCATCAACAGATTATATCAACACAATGACAATGATCTTTAGCTCACACTGTAACAAACACACTATGTAGAGCATGCTGGGAACTTGTACCTCACGCCACAATACTCAAGTTGTAGCCAAACAATTGACAAGTCGTGATCAGTGTCCAACAAGCAAATTAACCTTACAGGAAGACCAACTGAGTTAGAAATGAATTAACTTCCTTTAGACTATCTTCTTTGCCGAAATAGACAAAAAGGGAGGGTGTCGTGGATAGTAATAATAGTGCATTTTTAATAACCAAATTATTCACACATAGTGCAATGAAGGTAGAAAAGATACAGATGTGATGGAGTGCACTTAGACGTCATTTAAAGAGAAATGTTTGACACGTCAGCATGATAGTCAAGCAGCATCTTTTTTTGTCATTTACTTTTTTACACTGAAATTTGATCCCACTGTGCACAAGGTGCATCATTTCAGATGGAAGTATAATTTGTTCTTTAACAATTTAATGTGAATCTTGAGTTAAATAAAAGGCAGCAAGGTACAGGCTGTAATGCCTTTTGTCAATTCAGCTTCTTCTGTTGGTCTATTTTTACACTCCTCCATTCAGGCTGCTTTAGTGGATGCTGCATGGCTGTAAATTGCAGTGAGTGCCTCTGAATGTTGGGACTCTAGTGGTTTAGGATCCTTGGTTTTCATATCCTAATTACTTGACTGACCAGGTGACTAAAATTTCACAATGAAGATGAATAATTCACAGTTCCTATGCTGCAATTCATTATAGTCATGACTGTATGCATAGTTACTTAACAGTAAGCCTCATCATGCATAAACGAACAAAAACATCTTGCTTTGGTGAATATTCCTTCCTACATCACCATTCTAAAGTAGCTGTTCTGAAGCAATTGTTAAAACCTTAACCAACTGTGCACAAAAAGAGCCTCTGGGCACCTGTGGAGGTTAGAGGGCTGTGGAAGGGACTTATCACATTTGAAGAGTTTGGCTTTGTACATCAGATCATTTCACACTCCAGTGCCTCTTGCCTTCTGATCTAAACAGCTACAAAAAGATACAGGATCTAAACGAAGCAATGTCTCAGTGTGATCCAGCTGCCTGCTGTGATGTGATGAAGAAGAACATGCCTGGCCACCCAAGTCCAATGAGGCCAGCTGAGATAGTAAAGACAATTTCTGCATTTCATATTAAAGCAGTATCTGAGGAAGATGTGAAGAACATTTTAGTACCTGGTGGGCACACTTGCAAGTAAGGTAACAGGTCACACCATCTCTACTGTGACTTAACTTCTGTGGAACAGTCAACACATTAGGAACCAGTTCATGGCAAAAACAGCAGTAACACGCAACAGCAGAATGGCTGGACCCAACCTGAGCTTTGATTTAAGGAAGAGTAGTCCAACAACTTGCTGTTCAACCAATGCACATATAAAACCCTCTAATGATAAAACCGACTAATTCAGTAGGAGGAAGAGGAAGCACACAGTGAGTGGAAAAGCTTAACTTTAAATGCAAGTTGAAATGGGAAGTAGAGACAAAGAGTCGGGACAATGGTTCATGGTAGGTTAAATCAAGATTATCAGCACTTGCAAAATTGTGGGCTGATGTGCAAAGAATCCATCCATGACCAAAACCATTAAGCAACTGTGCTTTCTGTGTTCAATAATACTATAAAGAGTTGCCCATCTAGCATAAAATTAGCCAATTAGGTAAGGTAAATATTAATTAGATCTTGTTAAGAAAGATGAGAAATCGACACAGTGATTACTTGGCAGAGAGCATTCCCAGGTAAGATTGTGGAGTGCATATAGCAGAATGAGGCCTACTTAAAAAGAAAGGTTCTACTGATAGTGCCAAAATACATCTCAAGGAAGCTCTTATCATGGTTAATATTCTGCATGCCAGAAGACATCAAGCCTAATCTGTCAGACTGAGAAAACTAGTTAAGCTTCTCCTGAAGGGAGCTGTATCACTATGATTTCCCCACAGCTTAGCTTCCTTTCTCCCCAAAGCAACCGAGTGGCCATAGAGGACAAGAAATGTGATAAAGCCCTGGGTTTGTTAGCAATGTATCCATACATGAATTCCCTCACCAACTGTTCAGAATTAAATCATGTACACCAATTACTTCTCATGTTAACTTAGTGAACCAATCTGTTTGATCTTAGTAAGGATGTCAAGAATGACATCCCTCCACATCAACATATCCACGAGCATGAAAATAAATTTAGAATGTGAATATGCACCCATACAATCATCTTACCATTAAAAAACAAACAAAAAAAAGACATGACAGCTGTTGAACTGACAGACTGATGCATCTCACTAACACATCTCAGCAGGCACTAAGATTTTATTTTTTCATACATCAGCGTTCTTAATCCAAAATATCACATCTTTGAGACATGTGCATCCATAATCCCATATGATCCCTACAAAGGAAAGCTCTGAAAAACCCTCTGATGAATATGTTGGATTGACAACTGATAAGTGGACAATTGCAGCAGATGTTTCTGTGACAGTCGCTGCACACTGCATGAATGCCAGATGGGAAATTAGAGGAATGGTAGTTAGCACTGACCATTAAGAACACAAACATGTAAAGCACTAACTGCAGGGGATACTTTTTTATACAATCAACAAAGTCTGCACACTGAGGAGGCAGAAAACATTTCAAAAATATTGTCTCATTTAAGTTAGGAAATGCAGGTAGCTGATTATTAATGTTATTATTTCAATGGTTTAAATATATTACAAAAAGAAAATCAAAACAATTACTTTCCAGTAAGCAGATGAGGTATTTAAAGATGCACCGACTGTTTGCTGTCCAGAATCAGCTAATTTATTTTACTGGAAAGAGCTGGTCAAGTAAACACATCATGCACGTAGAACTGAGAAATCTGAAAGAACAGAAAGCCCAAAGCCAGTAATTCGCAATACATGTTTAGTAGGAAAAGACCATGAAACAACAACAAAACACTTCAAACAGCATCCCACTGACTCAACATGCCACATCTGAAGAAGCCAACGATCTACCCATGGCAGTTTTCAATTTTCTTGGCTGACTAAAGTGTTTAAACAATAAATATATAAATAAATCTGTATTTCAAATTCCCATTTTCCTTTTCAGATCCATAACTGATTATACACAAAAAAGGTAAGAGTTTTATGGACTGGAATTAATGATTTAGAATTAACAATTACATAAACACACACCCATTAATCTTGAATGATTAATTCTTTACAAATAAACCCACCTTGTGACAGTGTCCTATAAACTTAATAAAGCAGCAAAAATTGCTGGGGAAAAAAAATTGCTGGAAATGCTACGACCTGCACAAGATGGCTGTAGAATTGCTAAAAACACCTTGGTTTAACGCATTTTCACTTTGTTGATATAGCTGATGCTGGTCTGGTTGTTGATCAGTCCACGCACAATTTTCTGATCGTTTGCATGCCTATCCAGCAGTGTCCAGAGATAGTCTTTTCCTCCTCTATAAACTGATTTGGAGAGCAGCAAGTGGGCTTCAAACTGGTAGTCAAATCCACAACTGCTGCAACATGGCCCCTTGCTCAACCGACTGAGCTATCTCACAGCCCCCCCAACTGATATTTATTTGTTTTTTATTTTATTTCTTTATACCTTATCCAAAGACTGTACCTGCTGTAACTGGAATAACCATTTAAAAGCCGATCTTTTAGGTCAAACTCCTTTCTAAATTCCTTCTAAATTCTGCTGAAGATCTAATGATCCCACCAACTGCAGGATTTGAAATCATGTTCAGTGTCTACCGAAATGACTGATTCAAAGAAAATGGAAGATTTGTACTTTGAGTTAATTTAATAGGTAAGGAGGGAGATAAGAAATGTAATGTTCCCAAAAGCACAAAGTCACTGAATTTCAAAAAGCAGCGTGTGAATCAAAGGAAGTGGATAAAAGACATACCAATTCCACATTTAGTCAGGGAGTCCACTGGGAAAGAATATTCTCTTTTATCCAAGCCTACTGTTACCAATAACCAAAAATAGGAAACTCACTGGGGGAGAGTCGAGCAGAAACAGCAGGCAGCGGTGAATTCCAGAGACTGGGAGTAATGATTGGCACAGACAGTGCTGCCGTCATAACGCCAGGCTAATCAATTGAAAATCACAAATGCAAACGCTGAGTGGAAACAGCAACAGTAATTACAGAACTAATCCCCACAGGCTGGTTTTTCTATTGAAGACGTTCTCCAAAGAACTCACGTCTGAATAGCATACTTGATGGTTTTTTTGGAAAAAACAATGCTTGCAGGTTTTCTCTCAAAAATGAGAAAGCAAACACTTCACCACTATCAATGCATTGCAAGTGGCCTTAAAAATCCTTTTTATGAATGCAAGAGTATCCAACTCAAAGCTTGAAATACTGAATCCACCTCTGTGAGGCTCAAGGCTGGCAGTGGAAAAAGGATCCTCTCTTTATCCAAACATCCACATACGTCTGGAAATAGGTAACAGAGAAATTTCTTTTAAGATGCTCCAATAGTCAGAAATTAAACCATAAAACTGAATCTTAAATGTTAACCTGCAGACAATTACACTGTCAACGTGAAAATGATTCCTCTGGACAAAACCTTATTACTTCACATCTGAAGATAACAGTTCTGTTATGCTCTGTAAGAATCACCAAGATAGTAAAGAGAGCTAGTAAGACAGTGGATGCCTCATTGGATTTAAATATCAGTGCAAGGCACTCAGTGACATCCAAGACAAGAAGATTATGGAGCACTTTCCGCAACCCCTGTCTGCAAACTGGGCAATCATAAAAGCAATATGTCTCCATCATAACACGAGTTACTGCTGCCCCAAAGCAGCCATATCTGCATGAATGGTCATGCCGCTGTGGTTCCAAAATCCTCTGGGGTCAAAATGTGCTGTAAGGGCTCAGTAATTATACACCGCCCTGTGTACTACTGCATCGCTATTCCCTAACACATGGCTGCTTCTGCTATTTCATATTCTATGGCTATGAAATAATGGGACAAAACAGAAGAGCAGGCTTTTCTCTCTCTCTTCTTTGTTCCTCTCTTTTCCTATTGTGGTGACGAAGCAATGTTTTACCCTTACACTAGAGAGTCTTTGAGGAAGTTATATTCCCAAATCTTCTAGCCCCTTTTGTAAATAGAGTGTACCAACATATGAAGTCTGTCCAACCTATTGCAGCTATCCAACTAAGAAGCTGGCACTGGTGTGAGCTTTGGTCTCCATACTTGAATGCAACTGAATAGCAGTAAGTGGAGCTGGTTAATCCCTAACCAACTTTTGAGGGAAAGATATTCTAAACAACAAAAATATGTCATCCCTCTGAGACATGCCTTTCTGAACAGGAGTCAGTGTTTCCCCTCCATTAAACCAACAAGTCACTTCCTCACAAAACAATAAAGTCTTGTGGGGGGAGGGGTTGAAATTGCTCTAGTAGCAAATTCTACTAAAGGAAAGACAATTACTCTCGTTATTCCTCCATTTACATTTTACCCAAGACACAAAAAGGCCTCCATCCTTGGTTTATGTGCCAAGGATGAAGTGCTGTCCATGGTTAAATAACAGATACAGTAGCAGTATGCACAGCTACTTATAATTCAGGCCAAGGCAGCTCAACTGCATCCCTGCACAAGGATAAGTTTTGTTCAGCATCTTAGGCTGTGCAGCAAGAGATCTTAATGCTCTAACTGAGTCACTGTAGTCTGAGACAACAATTTTACACACACATTTGTGATGCCAGCTAAAACAACACAACCTATTTTGTCCATGTGTCAATTGAAAAAAAAAAAAAAAGTTAAGAAATAGTCTCAGCCAGTCTCCTGTCCCACAGTATCACTATGGTGCATTAAGAAGAAGAAAAAAGCATATAAAAGGAAATGAGTCAGCAATGGCACAGCTTCATTCAGCAATGAGACAAGCAGCGCAGACACTTCCAGGGAACAAAAACCACATCAAACATTTCACATTGAAAACATTTTCCAAATACAACTTTGAAACTTCAACAAAGATCAAGCAGCACTAACACTCTCAGATAATGCATGTGTGAAATGTGCTGTGATAACATCTTATTAGAAATTTGGGCTCCGGGCAAGGAGAACACATAGAATGCCAACAATGAGCTCATCCTGCATGTAAACGCTACGCTCCCACTACCAGACACATGAGCAGCCGGGAATAAAAGCAAAGGCCTCCACTCTCTCTCCTCTAGGTAACAAATCTCCAAATCCTCACCGGAGGCGGAAGCAGATTTTGCAACCCATTACAGGGGGCCTGAGAGTTGGGAGTGCATTTCATCTGCAGCCAAATTCGGCTTTTGTTTAGAGGGACCCATCAAATAAGACCTAAACCTTTGCTGTGAGTGTCGCAGTGACATTATGCTGTCTACAACTGCAGGGATGCGCATGGCTATGTAGGCATTTGTGTGATATGAGAAGATGATGATGAAGGAGAGACAGATACAAATCTCTCTGCCCAAGAGTTCTTATCGAACTATAGAAATGCAAAAGGAGGAATCGTCATACTGATTTCTTGCTGCAAAAGAAAATGCTGATAGTCACAAGCTGATAGTCACTAAATGTCACTGGCTGAAAATGTGACACCTTCCAAGAGGTATCATCTGCCAATGTTTAACTGTCTCCTTTTAAGTCAAGACGTCTCTGTTAGGATATTAATCTCCATGTCATGTCAATATTACCTGTTCTTACAGAGAGGAGTAAATACCTTGGTTGCAGGCTGTGCATTAAGCAACATCTGGTATCATATCTGGTTAAAAGGCTCTGAAAACACTAAGATTTCTCAGAGCAGCGCAAAATAACTAAATCGCAGTCTTGGTGAAATAACCATCACTAAACGTTGCCTGTGAGGAACACAATTAATGGAAAAAACATCTGCTGAATGACGAAAGTGAGGAGAAGTTTTGAGTTCCACCCAAATTATGTCAGTGCTATGGAGAACCAATAGATGTCATCTCAAACTGTACCAAATTTAGGAAAATGGAAGAAAATTTGGACAAATGAGCAGAATATACACTTTGAGGAAAGAGTTTACATCCACATTAATACATCTTTATTTAAAAAGATAAATGTTTTTTGCACTTATGCTTGGCATCCATACTGCTCCAGCAAGTTCAGCCATCAAAAATGGAACAATTTTAATTTAGACTATTACAGTTCAAAGTGAAATTAAAAAAAAAAAAAAAAAAAAAAAGGAAAGAAGGAAAGAAAGAAAAGCTTGGAAACAATGACCTAGTTCATGATCAGCTCTTCTGAGACATGAAAAGACTTTCCTGGTTCAGCATGCTCATGTTATGGGACCACATGAGAAGCTAGCACACACACACCCACCTTAATGATGGGGAAAACAACTATAAGGACTCCGAGCAGCTGACTTTATTGCACAGCTGGGCAATATGGACTAAATTTGAAATTTCACAGTTGTTCAAATCGCAGAGTTTTTATACTGATCCAGTTCCAGGAAAATGGAGGACACAAATTCTCCTCATTTTGTGTCTATTGGTAGCAGCATATTCCACCAGCAGTTACATTTTTATCCATTTGAGCAGTGGCGGCTGGTCAATAGAGGGCGCTAGGGGGCCGCCCCACCTCTCCCCACATCCAATGAACTTAAGTGAAGAAGACTTAATTACTTTGAAATATAAACTGTATAGTTTTAAGGTAATTAATTCATCATAGAGTTAGTGAGTAATATGTGTAATTTACAATAAAATATAGATTAAAATATGTTTTATTATGTCTAAAATCACGAATAGGTGACTTTAGACCTCACATGTTTCCTGCTGGGGCGTAGTTTTTTCCATCCATTCACTCCCACTATAAGTTGTACATGCGCAGTTCGATACTCTCAATACAAGAGATAGGAGCTTGGTGGGGCGCACATAACCTGAGCATTCATTTGAATGGTGCTGCTGTACACACTGTCAGCCACAGGGTGGCAGCAGAGAGCAACCGGCTCGCGGCACATCTGTCAAAGTGCGCCAGAAGGAGTCTGTGGGAGGAGAGCGTATTTTCGCTAGCAAGAATGGAAAGAGAAAACTCTGTTCAATCACTGAAATCAACGCCTTTTGAGAGGAGAACATTGCAGGAGAAGTTGAGAGTCAAAGACTTTGGACCTGATCAGCCTGACATCATTATTCAACAGCCATCCAAAGACAGAGGACGACAGTACAACCGGACATTTTCGAGGAGCTGGTTCAGTAAGAAGGCTTGGCTAACAGCATCTAATGACAGCAATGCTTTATTTTGCTTTCCTGGTCTCCTTTTTCAAATCCTCCAGATCAGACCCAGCATGGATTCAGACAGGACTGAAAGACTTAAAAAAATATCTGAAAAAATTAAAAAAAACATGAACAAACCAGGGTTCATATGGAAAATGCAATGCGGCTAGCCATGTTTGGGAAAATAAATATAGCTGCTCAACTTGATGAAGGCCACAGGATAAGGATCCGCAAACATAATGAAGAGGTGCTTTTGAGCTAGCGCTTCGTGGCCATGGTGAAAACGAAGGCTCAGAAAATCCAGGTGTTTTTAGAAGATTAGTCAATTTTGTGGCATCACTAGATGTAGTTTTGCAAGAGCATCTGCAGACTGCTACTGTCTTCAAGGAAACATCTAAGACAGTACAAAACGACCTTCTCGACTCTATGCCCTCAGTTTTGAGAGAGTATATAATTGATGAAATCAAGAGTGCAGACTTTGTCTCCATCCAGGCAGATGATACAACAGACATTTCCACTCATTGTCAGTTGGTGCTTGTGTTTCGCTATATCGATAAAGCAGATGATGTGCAGGAGAGATTTTTTGAGTTTATATCCATTCACAGTGCCACAGCTGATTCAATTGCCACAGCACTTCTGGACAGGTTAAGCTCCATTCTCCCAGGTGACCAAAAGAACAAGCTTATTTCCCAGGCCTATGATGGTGCTAGTGTCATGAGAGGAGTCACAGGTGGTGTGCAGAAGAAAGTACAAGACGTGTATGTGAACACACACTATGTCCACTCCTATGCTCACGAGCTTAACCTCTTCATGCAGCAGGTGACATCGAATATCTCAAGGGTCAGCCAGTTCTTCTCTGACCTGACAGGATTCTCTGGCTTTTTCTCAAGCTCTCCCAAGAGAACCAGTGTGCTTGATAGAGTTGTGGCCCACAGACTTCCCAAGAGGAAGCACAGTAAGGTGGAACTTCCACAGCCGCTCAGTGAACACAGTGTTTGAGCACAAAGATGATCTCCTCCAGTGTTTTGAAACCACCAGGGATTCAGGGGAGTTTAATTCCACCACTACACGAGAAGCTGGAGGGTTTGTGAGGCTACTGGAGGATGAAAATTTCCACTTCTTCCTGGAACTGTTCCATCGCATCATGCCACATGTGGACATTCTCTACAGTCAGCTCCAGAAATTGACCGTTGACTCCATCCTTGTCCAGAGAATCATGCAGCAGTTTGTAGACAACATGCAAAAAAATCAGGTAAATTAATACAGTATGTATATTGTGCTGTTTAATATTACTGACATGTTCATTTCTGTGATGCTAGAACAAATTCACAATGAAAATTAATGGTTATGGTTAATGGCAAAAAAGCTAACATTTTTCTCTTCTGATTCTGTTCAGAGATTCGCTACCTACTCTTTGTTTCAGTCACAGTGGCGGGAATGTCACTCAGCAGCTGGTCAAGATACGACGCACTATGGGCCCTGGTGAGCTGCAGAGGGTTGCTCAAGAGGTGAGATGAAACTTAAATATGTGTGTGGGTTTTTTTTTTTTTTTTTACATAATTTTAAATTGCTATAGTAGTGCTATATTGAGCAGAAAAGTGGCCAACACTCCTATACATAAAGCCCTATAAAATATAGTAGTCTAGGTTTTTTTAGTGTTGAAATAATTTGCATTCTAACCATCAATTAAATATGTATTGAATAACAGGTTTATATTATTATATATTAGAGCTGCAGCCAACAATTATTTTCATTGTTTATTCATTTGTAAATAGTTTATCTTGACTATTCAATTAGTTGTTTGGTCCCTAAAATGTCAGAAAATTGTGCAAAAAATATTGATCAGTGTTTACAAAAGCCCAAGATGATGTTGAACAAAAACCTAAAGATATTTGATTTACTGTCAAAAACAAGTAAATAGAACCAGAAAATATTCATGTTTAAGATGCTGGAATCAGAACTACCTTTTTTTTTTCTTTCTTTACTTAAAACAATTGATATTAAAGTAGTTGGTGATTCATTTAAAAATTGATACATTGTTGCTGCGTAATATATAAAATACCATATTTCCTGATATAAAATCCATAGTCAAGTAAAAACCAGAATCCAAGTCATGGCTGGCAAAAGCCAAGGATGGATAAACTCCTAGTGGCTGTCATATTATGAACATGCACTTTCCATTGAGATAAGTAAAGGGAACTTCCTCTGCACAGCCAGCTTCAGGAATCAGGTGCTGGTCGGCCGCAGGAACATCTGAAGTCAAAACATCAACATAGACCGCCGCACACTGAACTGAGTTGCTGTGATTTTATTAAGCGGGAACAACGCGTTTTCGGCCGTGGCTTCTTCAGGTTCGCTCAGAAGAAACACAGAAACACACAATCACAGGTGTGTTAAATACAAGGGGGTCACATGACCCTTTTTCTATTACAGTTATGCCATTTTTCTTTTTCCAATATTTTTTCTTTAACATTCATCAAAGGCATTTTCAAAACATTTATCAATGTAAGGACGCAAGGACATTTCAAAATGTAAACAACATGTGTAGAAAGACAGTTAATAAATTCCTTAATGCCATATTTCTTTCCTGAATGAGGGTGGTTGAATGTTTTGGTGTCAAACGTATCAGAACAATGAGCACATTTTCCACATCTATAATTTCCATATACTTGTTGAGCAGCCAATTAGTTTGTGTGTGTTCCAGTTCCATTGAACTGAAGGAGCTGAAGAAGCCACGGGCAAAACACGTTGTTCGCTCTTATTAAAATCAAAGCAGCTCAGTTCAGTGTGCAGTGGTCTATGTTGATGTTTTGACATGCAATTTCCATTGCTTTTAATTTCATAAATTCAACAATATAATTTGTGCTAAAAAAAAATGAAAATGAAGCCATTACTGGGAAAAGGTAATTCAATGGTTTTATTAAACATAGTGGCTGAAATTCAAACTATAGTACACAGACATATTAAATTATATTTAAGTACATTTAATATTACATTAGTAATGTGTTATCACAGTATTATATTAATTTATGTCCATTGATTGTATTTTAATTATAATTTAATTTTTTTTTAGGTTTGTGACACTATCCTGGACCACATACAGCGGCGGTTTTCCTTCACCAAGGACCTGATCAGTACAACACTGCTGCTGGGGGAAAAATTCCATGAGAACAACAGCACTTTCCTGGCAATTTGCGTAAAAGTTTTTTTTTTTTTTTTTCCCCAAGACTAAAAGGAACTTTTCTTTCGAGAAAATGTTCCAAGAGGGGTCACTAAAAGGTGGGGACAATCTAGCTTCTCTGCCCCCTCCTGCACCCGCTTTCCTCTTTAACAAAAAATACAAAAACAAAAAAAAACAAAAACACATCGAAGCGGCCACCTGAGAAACCAGCGAAGAAGCAAAGCAACTACCGGTTTACTCCCAGGTACAGGACAGAGCAGTTTATCTGAGATTATTATGTGTCTGGCGATTCAAAATTCTGCAAGTTTTGCCAGCACACGATTGAATGGACACGAAAATATACGTGCGAAGATCACTTCCATTCATCCATTAGCTCCCGCTTGGTCCGGAGTCGGCTCGCGGGGGCAGCAACTTCAGCAGAGAGACCCAGACCTCCACGATTAGTTTACTGCTGTTGACATTTCTTTTTTGCACTTTAAATAAATTTTACCTATTTGAATTCTTATTTATTACATAGAAAAAAATTGATTTTTTTGTCCAAAAAAAAAACCCAATGTTTTGTTGGACACAATATGTTTAAAAGTATGAAAACATTAAAGTTTACAGTTATAATTGCAAAAATTGTCTTTATTTCATTACTTTATATACTTTCTTGGGGTTAAATTTGCATAAAATGCTTAAAACA
The DNA here is from genome assembly GCA_018398805.1 of Hirundichthys speculiger. Lineage (NCBI taxonomy): Eukaryota > Metazoa > Chordata > Actinopteri > Beloniformes > Exocoetidae > Hirundichthys > Hirundichthys speculiger. The sequence goes on from JAGFBZ010000261.1 coordinate 2,610,162, forward strand.
GAGAATTCTCAAAAATTAAAAACAAAAAAAAAAAAAACAGAAAATGAAAAAAAATTCAAACGGCAATTTGAGAAAAAAATAAAAACAGATTTCATAGGGCCCTACGTGCCCAATGCTGAACAAGAGTAAGCTGAAAACTGAACTGTCAATCATCTACAGCAATGATGAGTTCAAGAACAGCAGTGGTGCTGTAGCTCTGTATCAGCTCTTCATGAAGAACAATCTTCATGACTCCTTCTCAGAGACTGTTGCTCTGCTGAAGATCCTCATCACAACTCCCATGACTACAGCTAATTCTGAGAGGTATTTCTCAACACCTAAGAGATAATCAAAAAATTTGCACTACTTAAGGTACATTAACAGATGGTACCGTGTTGCCTCTTGCCTGGTAACTTTTTCTTTGTTGGCCTTTTACTTTAGTACACTCAATAGCAGTGTTTTAATTTGTCACTTTATCCTCTGGAGATCATGTTCTTAGGAGGTCCATTTTTGCAGACTTCTCCACATGGTTCAGCTTTAACACCTCTCCCACAAATATGGCCTGATTTGTTTTTATGTCATTTCACAATCTGGAAAAAAATGGATCCACATTAATAGAAGAACAAAACTGCTGGACAACTGCTAAAATGTATATGTTGCCTTCAAGTAGCATTACTTTGTTATGGATTGTAGATTTCCAAGACATTTTTGGTATTGTGTATTTATATTTACATACTGTTCTATCAATATAAGATATGGGGTAAAATGCACTGATAACTGCCAAAGATGGCAGCAACTTAACAAATTGTAGCAAATCACTGTCTGTCAGGAAAGACACGCTAGAAACTAAGACAAGCATTTAAATGTAGCACAAATTATCTAACTGTGAAATGTGACTTCCTGTCTTGTTTTGAACTGAGTTATGATACTTTGGTTTGATATATGTAAACAGTATCTTAATTTTTTCAGTCTTTACCACTATGGCAGTGTTACTTTTTGGCTTTAACCTAAAATATTTCTTGAAAATAAAAAAAAAAATGAAAAAAAATGTTTACTTGGTCTATTTCAAGAGAAAACATTTTATTCAATTTTGTTATGTTATATTTTATTATAACATGTTATTCAGCTCAGCAAAAACCAAAAACAGGCATTTTTTCAAAATATACATATACTGATATTAATGTACGTATATCGATATCGTACTACATTTGCTTCTTGGTTTTTGGTGTAGCCCCCCTGGAGAAAAGTGCACCAGCCGCCACTGCATTTGAGTTAAGATGATGGTGAAGTGAAAGGAAGGACATGCCTCTATAGTCTTTTTATGTACTTTTTATCCAGTCACAGAATGAAAAAATGACCTGCATATGCATATTCCTTTCCAACTCAAATCTGATTCGATTCATGTTGTTTTGCTCCTTAACGAAAGTTACCATATAATAAAATATCTTAAGTTGACTTAGCTTTAAAATATGTTTCTAAGATGCTGGAATGAAATCAGCAGTTTTGCTACTTTTAATTACCAAAGACTACGCACAAATTTTACAACAGACAGCGATTTGCACATTAGACGGTGTAAATCGGACTTTTTCAGTGTTGATACCGATATTGATGCATGGGTCAAGACCCAATCCAATGCCATTGTTGAATGAATAATGTATGAACTGTACGCCTCACTGTGTAGAATTAGGCTCATTTCAACATTTCTTTCCAAACTTAACCATAATTTCTGAAGATAAAATGTAACAAAGTAACACTGACATAGATGTAAGGAATTGTCATCAGAATTCCTAATAAAACAGAAGAAAAGCTAAAACTGAACAAACAAATATCTATCTGCACATCATACATAAGCAAGAAATTAAACTTGAGGGTTTGCCTCATTGACCAGTTTTCCAACTGATCTATGCATTTTGTTGATATCAGGACCGATGTCTGATCCTGATATCGGATCAGTGAATCCCTAACCACAAACACAAACCACCTGCAGAAAACTGAAGAAACTGCCAGTTTGGGAACTTTTTTTTTTTTTTTTTGGGGACAAAAATTCACTTCACAACTATGTTGTGGATTTATCTATGTCTGAAGGGAACTCCCGGGCGTCGGGCATTTATGGAACTACAGAAACTTGTGGGACCAATGGAGCTGTCATAGCATCACTACGCAGATTAAATTGAAAATTTCCCTTTTAAACATTGCCCTCACTAACAACAAAAAATTTGAATTAAATAAAAAAAATTGATATATTATCCAGCACTACTTTTTGTCCAACATGCCAGCTGTTATGCAGCCAAAGTGCGCATCTACTTGTATGGGCAAGTGGAAGGATGAGAACAGGCTGCATCAAAGGTTATTTCCAGGGAGTATTCAGCCAGTTTTTACTCGTGTTTGCGTGGATGACCATGTGATCTACAATGAAGCTGGTGTAATGTGCTTTAATTTTTGAAACAAATCTCCACTAACGGGGGCCTATGATACGATTACAATGCCTCTCAAGCTTGTTGAAGCACTTTCCTCTTAGACTGATTTCCATTTTTAATGTGTTTGTACATCTAGCTTTGTAATACAGTGATTCCTTATTTTTCATGGTTAATGGGGACCCGCACCCCTCAGCAAAAATCAAAATCCGCGAATGGGAGCCAGAGCCCCCTGAGCTTAAATAATGTGTTTAAAATATGTTTAAAAGCCGCAAAAAAGTAGCGAGGCTCTGCAGCGAAACAAGACAAAGGCTCAACTGTGGTCTTTCTGTTACCTTCACAGCCTCTGGTCTCTGAACTGTAGTAAAGAAACCACTGGTATTGTGTTATTTTTGGCTCATAATTAGCGGCTAACACACAAAAAACAACAGAAGAACAGTCCAGTTTTGTCTGCATGGAACAGGCACTTTATTCTGGCACTGCAGGAACTTGTAACATCACACAGGTTGTATTGTTGGGCTCCTGTCGGTTAACAGAGAATGTAAATCTATACACGCTGGGCTGCTGTTTATGCTCACTCCACTTTTCATCTGACCCCATTTTCTTCTGCCGTCCCACGACACACACACTCCATTACCCATAAGGTCACACCTTTACCCATAAGGCCACCTTCTTAAAGAGGCCGGGCTGGCTCACAACATTTCTTCGCTGTGAGAGAACGTGTACAACATCCTGCGATGTTTCCGCGATTTGTTCTTGATTTTTTAAATTGTATTATATAGGGGTGCTCCGATCAGGGTTTTTGGGGCCGATCACCGATCACTGAAATCAATATCGGCCGATCCGATACCGATCACCGATTGTATTTATTTCCCTTTGTTTCTTGCTGTCTTAGACCTTTTCGACTTGAAAATTGTGGACATGCGCCCCCTAGTGGCTCCGCCATAACTGGAGGGTGCGGTGCTCCACCAACTAACCCAAACACAGCAGCGTGGAGCATCTGTTACGGATAACGCAGACATGTCTTGGATTGATGATGTTAGGCAGTGACCTCCAGTTACAGATGAAGGTAGTTTATCGCTGTTTTTAATGTTTGGTTATGGAAATAGCATGATTTATTCCCATAACCAAACACTAAAAACTGTGGAACGCTGCAACGCTGGCTATAACTAACGTCAACAAACCATAAAGATTATGCTACTGTAACGTTAACGCTAGCGGTAAATTAGGCTATGTGTTAATGTTAGATTTAATTTATTTTATCATTCTCCTAATTCATTCATTCATTCATTCATTCATTCATTTATAGGCTTGTGCTAGTGCAGAGGGCTACAGTAGCCTCATACTGCTGTTCTTTCGGCCAGAATCGTCCGGGACTCTCAGCGAGACTATGAGTAGTACGAGACTGAATGTTAACGAAAACTCACCCGGCTGTATTCATTTGGAACAAAGTCCTTTCTGTTGATATTTTTCACCCACATCTTCCTAACTTCTTGTTCTGCAAACAAGGCAGTTTTCGTGCAGTAAAGGCTTGTGTATTTCACATACTTTCTTCTTCCATTGTTGAATTTTCACGCCATTGTTGGCACAGTTTATGACGGAACATGTATTCCCACTCGACCGACTCGACATTATAAAAATATCTATTTGTAGAAAGAGAAAAACACTGGCTAATCTGCGAGCCGGTGAAATTGTCACTCTGTAGCACAATACGCCAATGGCGGACGGGGTACTTCCGGGGGGCTGGCCCGAAAAGGTCTATACACAGTGTATGCGCATGAGAATAGAGCGTTTTTGATCGGCTCTTTTGATCGGCTTTAACATGACAATTCTGACCGATCCCGATCATATGTATATCGGCCGATCTGATCAGGTCACCGATCGATCGGAGCACCCTTAGTATTATATATTTCTGAAAAATCCGCTAAGAACTAAAACCGTGGAACTTAAAGCGCGAATTGGCAAGGGATCACTGTATACTCTCGATAACATGGTTCAAGGATGTGTTAAACTCGATTTTGTGAAGACTTGTTCAAAGGAAGAGAAAAGCCACAAAGGAAATCAAGACAACTGGTAAATGTAATCTGTCATGAAAAAGAGTTCCTAAATCAGTTAAAAGACTGTGCTTCAAGATCAAAATAAGCAGTCACAGAAAATGAAATGATAATATGTATGGCTACTGCCAAGTTTCTTCTTCTAGTACTCTTCAAAAACAATGGCGACCCAGAGTGCTTCAAAGATGAAAACAACACTATAAGAGCCGAGCGCTGATATTTACTGAAAGGGAAAAACTGAAGTCTGAGTCACTTGTCTCACTTGAGTGAGATCATTCAAGTGCTTGGTGAACTTTTTCAGATACTGTATTACAATGAAGCTTTGAGGCCATTATCATTGAGACGCTCCGTCATCAGAGCCGGATTCACTGTTTTAGTGCAGCTTCTTAAAGATGTTTTGAAAGTCACAAGCTGAAGTGAAAAACTCTAGGAGTGAAGATGACGGCATCACAAAGCATTAAGCCAACAGTTGCCACAAGCATTTGAAAGAAAAGTAAAAAAGAGTAAGCAAATAAAACAGAGTTGGGGCTTTCACTCCAGGAAATACCATCTTTAAATAAAAGTAGTTTGAGGTGACGTAACTTTATGTATATTTCAAGCTACATAAAATATTATAGACACCACCTAATTTTTCATGCTACAAGAGTCCTAAAACAAAATACCATCTGGTTTTTGGCAAACATACAGCCAAGCTGGAAGAGGAAATAGGGAGGAAAGACCATCACCAGAATTTTATATTATATTCTGTTTGGCAGCATTGGTCTCGGGTGACTGTGGTTAGCCAGGCCCAGTATTTCTTTCCCATCTCTGAATATGCTCTCTATTCACTGCATTTTATCCTGATTATACAAGAGAAGACGCGAGAGATTTTGGCATCACCATGACTCAGAAAAAAAGCAGAGTTTGACCGAAAGACTGCTGTGGTTGTGCATCAAAATGATCCAAGAATTGTTGCTTTGCCTTACTATTCAAGCAGAAACGGCTTTATCAAAAGGTCGAAAATAAAACACAGAGCGGAGAGCTTGATATACAGCTTGAAATATTAGGACATAACAGTTTAGTGCTGGCATGTTGGTTCGTGTTTTTTTTGTCAAAAAACAGAATAGTGGAAATGTCAAGTCATAGTTGCCATTTTCAATGCAAAATTTGTCACCTCAGCCCATGCTGAGCGCAGTGCAACCCGAGCTGCTGAAAACTTTCCCCACAATCCCTGGACTGTCTGACAACTTTGCAGCGATCTTTCCTATTCCCACAGGATCGCTCTCAGAGAACTGGGCACTCTTCTTCACATTTGTAGAGGATTCGAAGGAGGACAGGTACGTTATCCCTGATGGCAACAACAACAGTGCATACAAACTGGGAGCTCCTAGTTTCCGACAACAAAATGGAAAGTTTGAACTTTTGAAAACTCAGCCTATTTTGCACTCCACTTCATGATTCATCAGACTAGTGCACTCAAACCCCAGAGGTGAGCGTGGTGCATGTTACTTTCTGCCTGAAAGGGCCATTAGACGTTTTATACCAGCGCATTAGATGAATGCCAACAATGACCACAGTTTCCATTAAAAAAAATCTGCTCTCATCAAGCATTTCCAGCCTTGAAACACAGCTTTTGTTTGGTCAAGAGGTTTCTACATTGTAACTAGTGGCTTGTTTAAAGAGGAAAATGAATAAATCCTAGGGCAATGAAGGAAGATTTAAGGGCTGTGTATACTCTCCCAGCAATGTGTCGCAGTTAGCTTGACCCGGTATACCGCAATTATTTTTGATTTATGCCCAATTTTGAAGCGTGGTATGGTATAGTATTTGGTATGGCGAATTATAATTATCTCGGTATGGCAGTCATACAAACTAAACAAGCCGGTAAGGTAGCAAGCCAGAAATACGCGCCGTGTAGAGCGGATGTAGAATTGACCAATCGGAGGCCTCCTTTCTCTCCTCCCCGCGACGCTATGCAGCACTGTCTGCGGTCACCTACAATTTTGGGGAGGTGCACCAGAGTGTCTGTGGAGGGTGGGGGGGCATATCTGCGTTATCTGCGTTATCTGCGTTATCTGTGTTATCTGCGTCACACACACAGACAACCTGATGTCTGAGCATAAACCAGGCTTAAGTGTGAATGTACAGCACACCTGATTTGCTAAGGATAGTGGTTATCAACGTTGGAGCAAATCCCCTCCCAACATAATCACGATCCTCTTGCTCCCCCCTGTCCTCTAAAGAGTTAGTCATTCACTGCGTAGGCCTTGATTTCATTTATGCCTCTGATTGCTACACTGAATGACTGGTAGACTGAATCACTAATGGCTTGTTTTGCACCAGGATAAAGTACAACACACTGGTAAGCATCCATTTTAAATGTAGATCCTTGAGGGCATGCAGGTAACACGGCATCCTTAAACACCTTGTCAGGATGCTTTTTTAATAAGGTGATCCTTTAAACGCAAGGGTTTCATTGCCTCATTAGAAAGCAAACCTATTCACATTGCAGGCACATCTGTGCATTTGTGGGGAAGGGAATAAAGCCTTAACGGATTGTGCTCGATTTCGTACTGCCTATATTTTTGTTTTAAATCATGTCTATCAAGTTTTAAAATGTGATTGCGTGCTTTTTGATTGGTCACAGAATCCTAACTCATGAAACTGGACTGCTGGCAGAGCTGTCACAAGTTGTTGTGGTCCGCTGCTTCTTGGAGGGATTTGTTTATAGGCATTGCTGTGGACATCATTTACCAGTATTCTGTGAGGGGAAGTCAGAGCACTGGCAACGATTAAATATATTTTATTCGTACGCACAAAGACATCAGAATATCCTTTTATTTCAAATTCATTGAACAAACACTGAAACACAATGTTTGTACTGACAGAGACTGAAAAGTTAATAAGTAGGTCTTTTCTTTCTTGTTTTAAAAAATCTCACATTGGTAATGTAAAGTCACTTTGGGAACGTCAAGATTAATTTTGTTGATTGCTAAAAGTGTTTGAAATTTTTCAATTACTCTTCTTTTTCAGTTTAACAGAAAGTTCCTCTTGGCCATGGAGAGATCCAAAACTAATTTGTTTTAGTCAGGTAAGGTCATCTGTGCAAAAAAAAAAAAACCCTAACACTGCTTGACTTAAAATCTGTGAACTTAAATGAAAGATGGAATGAAGATACTAAACACAATGTAAATGGTGAAATCAAAGCCAATAGGAGAAAAACACCAGTACTGCAAAATGACAGCCACTGGGTGGCAGCACCAGTCAAAACCGGTCATTAACGCTGCAACTAGGGATGCACCGAAATGAAAATTCTTGGCCGAAACCGAAAACCGAAAATGAAGAAACCAAGGCCGAAAACCGAAACGCCGAAATAAATTATTATGCCAATTATTAGTACCATTGCATTCATGGCTATGACTGTGTACTAACCTCACTAAAATCAACGCATTACCATTGCATAAATTAATATTGATGCTACAAAGAATAAATTAATTGCAAAATTATGAAAATATTTATTAGCACTGACATTACAACAATGCACAATATAAAACAAAATTCAAAAATAAAATGTTTAACTTGACCCCACTCAGGTGTACATTAAATAATAATACAGGCCTATAACTGACTGGCCTGCTGAAAGATTGTAAAAATGTTGTCTCATAAAAACACAGTGCATTTAAGTCAAGTGCATTTAAAAAAAATTCTCTGTAGGACTACAACAAAAATATCTGCAGCTATAAGCTCATGGACGTGAGCTGCAACAACATTAAACAGCTCAGGTCAGGGGCGAAAATCCCATTTCATTTGGGGGGGGGACAATAAACAGTAAAATTTCAGAGAGTAATTCCTGGGGGGGACATGAAAAAAAATGCTCTCTCTCTCTCTCTCTCTCTCTCTGCTCCTTTGGAACTTACCTTGCAGGGTTGAGCCCACAGCCTGTTGAATGTTAGAAAAAGTAATAATAGTAGTTGTAGCATTGTTGTGTATCAGTGCATATTCTACCTGTATACAGGTTTTTCAATGTTCAAACTGAAAAATCAACAATGGTATTAGGTGGTATTATTATATTGTAGTGTTGTATTTTTGACAAACAAAATACAACATATTACAACTACGCCATTAAATATGGCAACTTAAAAATGCAAAAATAAAATACAATTAAAAATCCCTTCCACGTTTAAATGACACACTCGCTGACACACGGAGCTGCAGGTAGCCCCGCCCGTTAGAAACAGCATGTGGACTAAACCACTTTGAGAATTAGGGGGGTCGCAATGTTTCAACAATTTAAAAAAAAAAAAAAGGCTTTTTACGTTTATAATTTGCAACGCTTGTGTTGTACTTTTATTGAACATGACTATATTATTATTCAATAGTTTCTGTGTGCTTACAACGATTTTTTGGGGGGGACAACTTTGTGGAAGGGGGGGACACGTCCCCTGTGTCCCCCCCGGGATTTCCGACTATGGCTCAGGTAAACACGTCTGAGAAATGTCGTCTGCTCGGTATGGAATAACGGGGCTCAATGTGCTCGATCAGCCTACGAAATCCCACATCCTCTACAACAGAGAACGGCTGATCATCTAAGGCAATGAATTCCATTATTTTTTGTGTAATGCCCTTTGCCTTGGCACCATCACTGGAAAACTTTCTTGCCTTTTCAAATACGTCCGCCACAGACGGAGTGGGTGCGCTCGGAGGGATTTTCCTTTTCTGTGCCGCCGCCTTCTCATATTCAGAATGGCGATGGGGATGTTTGGATTTCAGGTGATAAATCAAACCCGACGTGGAGAAACTCGTTGCAGATTCACCCCCTCTTGAAATTTCAGCGTTACATGTTTTACAAATCGCTATCCGTGGGTCTTTCTCAGATATATTGAAATACGTCCACACCACAGACATGTTGGCCCCAGACAAGCGCGTGCTGGCCACGGTTTTTGTTCGTCATCACAACATTCTGTTTCGGCCGTGTTTTTTCGGTGATAAAAGTCTTTCGGCCGAAAACCGAAAAAGCACTTTTGGGCCATTTTCGGCCGAAAATTTTCGGTGGCCGAATTTTCGGTGCATCCCTAGCTGCAACAATGTGAATTCCCACAGACGCTGGACTCACACAGCCATGTTGCAGGCATTGTCTGCGTCCATCGCCATAGAGTTTGAATGGTGACATCATCTGCTGCTGAACTGAATTGTGGGCTACGTGCATCGCGTCACCTGTGTTCTCTCCATCAAAAGCTGGGAGATTTTCAGCCTCTCCTGCCTCAACGCATGTATCTGCCAATCAAGTTGCAGCTACGCAGCTCGAGCTAGACAATGAAATCACACACGGAGGCAGGACTCATTCAAAGCACGTGGGTAATATGTGTAGCAACCAGGAAGAAATTTGATCTGTTTTTGGTTATGACAAGGTAAAGATCAACACCACCACCTCCCGTCTCCTGCCGCAACGTGGTTTTTTAAGTCCAGTTTTGTGAGTCCAGCTCAGACCGAGTCCATAACTCAGAAGGTGCTTATTAAGCTCGAGGGTAAAGACAGAACGGGAAAAAATATCAACAAGCTGAGCCTTTCATGAAATTCCAGGCTGTGTTCCCATCAAGTCGGCAAGGAACAGATCAACACCGACTGCGACACAAGTGGTGATCCTGCCGACTTCTACTGGAATAACTGGAGGGAGTCATAGGAGAGAGACGAGTGTCTGCAAACCCCTGGATGAGTGTGAGCTCTGCCCCCTTACATGTGATATTCTGCAGTAGTTGGGTTGTCCATATTGAAGAAAAAGAAAAAAAAGAATTACATTTATCTCCAAATAATGGGTTATGGTTTTTAAAGGTTATACATTGTATGCTTCGAAATTCAAAATTGTGGTGAAAAAATATTGCAAGAACAAGCTGTGAGCCAGATCTGTTTTGTGTTCTCTGCTCTTAACATCAGACTAATTTCAGCTTTCTCTAGCACCTGACCTCCTTTGTGTTTTATATCTGGCATGGGTCACCCAGACTACCTGCCAGCTGGTCACCTCAAAAAACCCAGATGAAATGACAACGGCCTGACTTTCTCATTTTCAGCAGCCAGTGATGGACTGACAGCCTATTCCAGCCGTCACCCTGTCCTGTCTGCCCTCCATTCATCCTCCCATCATTTCCCATCCTCTACCCTGAACCCCATTTCACCTACACATCCTTTCAACTACTTCTCCATTCCTGTGTGCGCTGAAACAGTAGCAGAGAGAAACTAGGGGCTGTTTGTGTCCTTGCCTCACTGTCGGCTGCTCTTGGGCCCTGAAACAACGCCGTGGCCTCAGATCATGATGAACTCTAATGTCAAACCAAGTGAGCTTGCCTTTGGCTAGGTTGATGCAACAAAGTCACCCTGGACAAATCTGCCTCAGGAAAACAAGCGATGGGAACACACAGAAAGAAAAACAGTATGATACCGTGGACTGCTACTTTAAAAACACAGACATCCATCCACTCAAACAATGTTTTCTATAAACCGAATTACAAATAAAATCTCATGGCATACATGTATACATATAAACGAACATTCATAAATACACAAACGGCATAATTTCTCTCTTCAGCGCTACTTGTACTACTTCTCACACACACACACACTTCTTTGACTGAGCAGTGCATAATTATCTACCTAGCCTTGTTCCTAGTGCTAAACAGGGTTTCTGTAAAATGTTAGGGGATTAAACTGCAAGCAGAAAAGTTACTCAAGAGCAATTTGAGCAGAGCTATTTGAACTATTCAGCAATTCTTCAGAGATTCTTATTAAGTGGGCTCTGCTGTAAGTAGTCTATCAGCTACAGAAGACATTCAATTTAACCTGAGGCAGATGCAAACAAAATAATAAAATCAACCCTATCCTGTAAAGTGCATATTATACAAGATGTACTGACACACAAATTGACGAAAAAACTTTTTTGGAACAATTAAATATCTTCGGCCTTGCAAACCAAAACCTCCCTCAGACTGAATTCTTGGCAGGCATTAAATTATTTTCCCCTGCTCTGCCTCCTACCATCCAACCACTGTTTCTCTTGCCGCTTCTTTCTTTTCTTCTCTGCATGCAGGTACACTCGCCCACAGAGCTGTATGCCGACTCCTGTCAGTAAGAAGACGGTGGTATGTAAGCACATATCCTCGCTGTTTGCTCCACCGACCTTATTCAAATGCAGAGCATTCAGGATTAGTTCTTTTAAAAAAAAAAAATGGGACAAAAAGCAAGAAAGCACTATAATTGATCCAACATTCCATGGACTGCCTGACCAAAAAAAAAAAAAAAAAAAAAAAAAAAGAGGTAACCACAAACAAGTTCAGTAGTTTCCACTTCTTTTCCTTGAGGAGAGGCTTTCATCAACCAATAGTGTACTTGACAACCCATTTACCCATGCTGATCAAGTTCAACGTCCTGCTATTGATGCACAGAATGTCGCTCTAGAGAAACAAGCAAATAGAGCACTCGTAGAGTCAGTAAAACGAGTGCCTCTGATTAGAGCCTTGCATTCCATGAGCGGACACGTTGCTCCGTCTGTTTTTCTCTGGGTAGATGGGTACTGCAGGCTGGATGGTCAAGGAAGAACAACCCCATCAAAACGGCCATGACAACAGAAAACGAACAGCTTGACAATGGTTGCATCAACCACGCATTTATTTTGTACTCTGCATGACAAGACACTGATGTGTGAAGTGTTTCCTGCAACATTTTCTGTAGATGAGAGCACGGGGGATAAATTTAGTTCTGCTATCTAGGTTCGTTTCTGGGCCAACTCCAAGATCTGCTCTGGTGGTGGAGGCAGCATTAGACACAATGACAAATAGGGCAGCAGGATGTGGGGGGGAAAAAAAAAAAGGCAATGTAATATTTTATTTTTCTGCCATACATTTTTTCAATATTAAAGAACACAAATTTTAATAAGATGACTAATAAGTTAATTATGAAAGAATTCATCATTTCAGAGTAATATGGGTAAACTGCGTAGCACAGTGCACTTTCACAAAGAAATTGTGTCAGCTAAAAATTGAGTTTATATGTGAACTTTTATTGCTGCACACTAGGTTTTAATGCACCAAACATCAGAAAAGCACCTGGTCCATGCCTCTGACTGAGGAATGCAGCAGAGCAGCCATTATTGCTCTTCTATTCAGAAGTAACACCACTCTGTTCACACTGCTGGAAAGTGTGCAGATGCCTGTTAGAAGGTGGATGCTCACAGTGCAGATGCAGCCCTTTTCAGACTTCAGCCTGTCTAACCTGGGAGGCAAAAGGCTGCAGAGTCTTTCCCACTGTGGGTAACAATCTTTCCATTAGAAAGGGGGAGGACTGGTACATGGAGGGAACTGCAAAATCCCTCCAGCAGCAGGTAGAAACATACAGGCGAGTCTGGCAGAAAGAGTTGCCTGAGCTCATAATGTGCGGGTGGGTACAAAAACTATGCTCTAAGCATGTATATGAGACAATTCATCATACATAGAGACTGGGCATACTCTGACTGCCGCTCTTTATCGACGAAATTTTCACGCCATGTGGCCTCAAGGCTGCCGATAAGCACTTCTTGTGGGCGGTTATCTTCCCTGTGCTTTCAGAATAGTCCAGCCGGACCCTTGTATCTGACGGGAAAATCAGGGACTAAAAACGGGGACATCAGTTTGCTCAATCCAGCATGAACCTCTGTTCTGTATGCTGACTTGAATAGTTTCCTGGAAAATACACTTTATGCATAGCCAAGAGGATAACATCAGAAGTAATGAGGAAAGAGGATGATTTCATCTAATGTATCACTCTGATGTTTGGATTGCTAAAACACATTTTACACAAATTTGGGATGCTTGGGACAGCAAGTAAAGACATATCAGTACTGATTTCAGTTGGTACCAGTCAGAGCCGACCAGATGAAAATGGCCCGATTTAACAGCCAAAATGGGGGCATCTAAACAACCAGGACTAGAGTCAAAGGGTGAAATCTGTTTTGTTTTATAGGCCTTTCATTGTACACAAAGGGCTTTCCCAATACTGACACTGCTTCATTTCTTCCTGAATGAGCTCATCTTCACGTTCCCCAGGTGCCCCGGACCCAATCTGTAGCTCTCCATTTCACACTTGCAGTACAACTTGGATTCACAGACCTCTCTGATACCCCCAACACTTGTCCCCAGAGAGCTCCTGCCTGTGAAATAGTTAATCTGAGGGGAAGAGGAAAAAAAAAAAAAAAGCAAGGGAAATTTTTCAAGTGAAGACTAGGAAAATGTTAGTTTTGCTATGACTAGAGCACAAGAGGGTCTGGTCTGCAAAGGTGGAAGTCTTTGTATTTAACATATGACTACACATGTGATGTTTACTTGAGAAAGGTTAATTCATCTATAGAAAAAAACATGTATTTCGTGTATTTGCAGATATATGAAACCTACATTATGCATCATTACATTAGTAGTCACTGTGATGTCCTGATCCAATCACGTGATTAGAAATCGGGGCCAGTCACATGCTTTCCAGATGATTACGAGGAAATTATCAGAATTTTTAATTTATTATTTAATTATATTACATTACTTATTTATCGCCCATCCTTAAGTTTCAGTGTTAATTACAATTTGTGTCAAGCAGGGAGGTGGTGTCACCTTAAACCTAGAGCAATCGCCAAGAGTAGCAGTAGTAGCTAGTGAGCTGGCCTTGCAGCTGATAGGCTAATGTATTTGTTGAGCAAACTTGAAACAGGCTCCTCTGCATTTCAGAAATGTCTGCAATTTGGAAATGTTTGAAATTGGACAGCGAATACAGTGTGACAGCCACTAGGACTGTGTTCAATTTGGGAATTTCTAGTGGTGGAAAATGACAGAGCTGTGCACTACCAACACTACCAACATGAAACGACACCTGAAGAACACACACCCTGTACAATAATTTAACTACACAGTGGCAACTCAGTTAAAGACGCTGAGCCAACCAACACTTAAAGAGGCTTTTAAAAATAAAGAGAGGTTTCCTGAGGACAAGTGAAAGAGTCAAAAAGATCACGTCCAAGATAGCTGGATTTATTGCGTTAGATGACCAGCCCTTGTCTGTGGTGGCAAACGTCGGGTTTTGGCTGTCTCATGGAGAACCTGGAGCCATGGTATGAGTTGCCTTCTCATCACTACTTCACCAACACAGCTCACAGCAAGTTATGTGAGCACCTGCTTTTTCTTTATAAAAGGTGTACCTGCGTTTGGGTTTACCACAGACATATGGAGTTCATTTTGTTTGCCCAATGTTCACTCCTTAGCTTCACTGTACAATGGGTCGACCCCAGTTTTAGGTCGTTTTCACACTGAAAAGGAGTTTGGGTCATGAGTGCAGTTCACTTGGGTCAGTACAAACAACAACCGCACTCTGGTGCGCACCAAAACGGTCAATACTGTACTACCAAACTTTTTTCAATAGAAGCATACGACTACTTTGGTGCAGAATTTGGTGCAAATAAAAACAAACTCCATATGCCCCATTTATTGAGTCATTTCTGAAAGGGCTGCCAATTGTACCAGCATGACCAATCCAATTCTAAGTAGTACCACATAACTGATTTAATAACTTCTTCTGATACCACCTCGGTGAGGATTTGGGTTACCGAATGGTAATAAAGACACTGTAGACCACTGACTGGATAGAGAATCATCACAGAATGCAGCCCCATAACCTAATAAATAATAAACAAAAGCACAAAGAGCTGCAGTAGCCATTTCTCTGTTTGAAAGATGCATTTTGAAGAAAGCTCACAAATTCAGCAAGTACAAACAGACAATCTGATGACCGCTTAATAAAATAAAACAGCTCCTACAGCTGTCAACGTGACACCACACCTACTGAGTATTTACAAGTTATTATTTGATCATTACAAAGCTTAGGAAGCAGGCATAACAGCTCCAACCAAGAATTCAGTAGGAAGATCAATTCCAACTTATTCTCCATTTTCCCACCCAGCGACGTTGCCTCACAGGCTTGTAGCTTAATCTACTTTGAGATACAAGTCATGTTATATTTTGTGCAAAAACATGGGAGAGAAAAATGAAGTCAGCGTGTCTGTGTGTGTGTGTGCACAGAAGCTGCTAGTCCCACTAATTGTTCTGGGTTTTAAAAAAGCTAAGGTGCTACATCTCTTGTGGGGAGCTTTTCGCTTCAAAGCACTTAGTTACTTTTAGCTGCAAAGGCTTTTTCATTAAGCCAGCAGGAAGCACTGCAACATATTTCCTAGGGTGTTATCTGATATCAAAGTAGTTTATGAACTGCGTAAATCGTATAAGGCATCTGTGAAACTGCTGGTATGTCAGGCATTAAATATCACGTCAACATTCATTGACAACATTCAAAACCAAATGAATACCCTTGTTTTTTGTCTCACAATAATGTCTGTTAGTGTTTCAATGCTGCGGGGGCCTAAGATGAAAAGAAATAAAGAGCAAAAATAACAGCTGTGTTTTCTGTTAGTTTTGGCACAAGATTTGAGTGAGATTTCTGAAATTCTGATAAAACACACCTGTCAGACAATTATTTCAATTTAGTTATGCCATGTAACCATGTCATGTTTTCTCCTCTTGCGATAAATCCTTCCAGTAATAATGGTGACTGATGTCCAAAAACCTCTTGAATTCTGTCAGGTTCATTTCCATTTCTGAAACCACTCCATCATTTTTTAGTAAAGCTAGACACCTGCAACAAAATCTTGCAAGTTAAAAGGCCTTATGAGTGTAGCCGGCAAGGTCTGGCGGATTTCTAGAACATCATTGCCAACAATTTCATGGAGGAGAGGAGGCTTCAAAACTTTAAGAGGACTTAGCCAACTTTTGATGAGTTATATGAGGCAATAATTCTCCTTATTGCACCTGCTACATCAAACCCAAAGAAGACAAGCTCCCACAGAAAAGCATCAAGAAAAGTGACTATTTTTGGTACACCTTTATATCAAATTGCCACAAAAACCATCTCATGTAAGTGTAAAAACTTTTACAAAATTGGCATGCTTCCATTAGCTATGTGTTCTATTAGTAATTTGCGCATATTTAAGGGTAATAGAACTTCACCAAATGTGCTTGAAACCTTATTAAGCAGCTTTCCAACAGCTCTTGGGCTTAAGAGTTTCCTCCAAACGCTGCCTCATAGTGAGTATGTGTACAGATGCTAAATACTACAGAATGGTGGCAGATGATAGAAGTAACACAATCCCAGTTGCCCTTACCTTAACCTAGATGTGATCTGTTCAATTGTTGGCAACTCTACCGTCTACATCAAGGATCACTAAAAAAATAAGTGTTTCTATATCAGATTAATCCCCTATGTCATCACGGGTCAGTAACTTTATTTAAAGTGGACATCAGATGGCCATTTTCAGCACATTTTTATTTCTATTAGCTTTGCATCACTTCAACCCTCCAAAAAACTTGGAATTACTTTGGAGTGATAAAAGAAAACATCAAGAGTAATACAACTTTAGTGATACTACTGTTTCTGATTGGAAACTCTAGACATTTGACCAAAGTGTCTTCTGATTGGGCTGTATTTCTGCAACCTTTCCAGGGATTGTGCATGAACATGCACAAGTCCTGCTGCTTGTCAGCAACAGAACACAGAGCTCCTAGACAGAACTTTGAGTGATAATTTATTTTTTCAACAATGAAGAGGACTAGAAATGCAGCCATACATGTTCAAGTCAGAATTGGATCTGGAGTGTGAAAGTCAATAATCAAAGGAATCGCAAATTTAATTTAGTAATTCAACATGTTTATTGTGTCCTGACCAGCAAATCCACATTTGCTCCAAGACATTATGGAAACAAAAACAAAACTGTTTGTACAAAGTAGAAGATGATCACGCTCTCCTTGGTGCACTGTCAAAAATGTCATTTTTAAAACAAATGCCGTACCCATATACAATCTTAACTCTATACAGGCTACATCATTGGTGTCCGGCCCGGTACCGATCCGTGGGTCATTTGGTACCGGGCCGCAGAGAAAAAAATAATTCACTTCCATTATTACTGTTTGATTTATTTTCCAGAGTCTAAATGATGTTTTAATCTGAAAAATGACCAGATTCTCTCCATTACATGAGTTCTATAACTTACTCTGGACACATGTTACAGTCACGTTGCAAAACTATTAAAAAAAATTAACGTCTTAGGAAAGTGTCTTTTGGAAGAATGTTACCGAATTCAACAAAAATATGCTCATATTAAAAAAATGGCTGTCCGCTATTTGATTTGAAACAAATACACTAGGATACAGAAGGTCCTCAGATGGTGGCTGTAAAGGCTACATTGTGCAAGACTGGGGAAGCTCAAGAAGGTGTTTTCATTGGATATGCTCACTTTATAAGTGAGTATTGATATGTTTAATTACTAGAGGCAAAAACAATTGATCATTCAAATAATCAGTCATGTGAGTAACATGCTCAACATCAGAAATGATTTGCAGTAGACAATTCCCATCTGTTACAGTGTTTCCATCTGTTCCGACGCATACTAACTTTTTGGAAAGGAAAAAATAAAAAACAAGCTTCTTCTTTTCCTCACTCTACTGCCAAAGAACAGGCATAAACAGGTTGGGGAAATAAAGTTCCTCTCCCAGATACAATTATGTATACTGTATGTCACTTACAGTTCAGCTTCCAGGCTTATTCAAATTTTCCTCAACTATATCTATAAAGTGAATAGAGGTTTGTGTAAAGGACACATTCAGAGGGAAAGAGGGCAAATCTTCCTCATCAGAGGAGCACCAGTAAGAGCTTTGGAAATACTGATAGGAGTTTTATCTGAGGAATTCCAATATTGAGCCATGCACAATATTAACAGAAATCATCTGTTGACTGATGGCTTGACAAAATTGTACATGAATTTGGAAAAAATGAAGGAACATGAACTGCACGTTTAAGTCACAAAGAAATGTTAGAATTACTTAGATCAAAAAAAATATAATTATAAAAAAAAATTACAAATTAGAAGAAAAAAAAATCAGCACAGCCAGGATAGAAGACAAAATAAACCAGGAATACTTCTACAAAATCAGAATACATTTACAGCGTTTACATTTTACAGAATATGCCTCAGATTTAACTCATCCACTGCCAATTGACTTCCATAGACGTCATTTGGGTCTAATATGTGTCACTGGGGTTGCTAGGCAGAGCATCAAAATAAATATCAGTTTTGAACATCATAGTTAGTCTCCCGATCCACCAGATGGCAGCATCGCCACTCTATAAAGCCGCCGTTTTCCATCCACGAAGAAATTGGAAAACGGTAGGAACAGATTTCTTTTTTTTTTTAGGACAAAAAAGACTCTACCCTTTAATACGGGGGCTTCAGTGTTCACATAGTCGTGAAATAAAATATTCTGCAGGCTTCGGAAGATCGGTAAACAGACTCTGCAGCTGGCTGGCAGTGAATGAGTTAAGTCAGTAAATCCAATCACAACTCTACAAATTGGCCCCTCGTTTAAAGTAATCACCAGCTGCAAATAATTTGAAGCTGTGTGAAGTCAGACAGCACCTAAGTATTCACACCACAGGAACACCACGCACTTATCTGAGAATGACTGACCCAGACAGCCTACAATTTCTATTCTCACTGTCAAAGTGAAAGTTATTTAAAAAAAAAAAAACTAGTCAGGTGTATTGATTAACTATACTTAACTCTACCACTGTAATTCATGCTTGCACTGAGGAACTTCAACTCTTCTTTTATGGATGAGTCAGTGGTGTTTAGCGGGCTGATCAGGCATAGGGGAGAAGGGCTGACACTAAGGACTGTAGACATTTCTTGACAGCTACAGATACATTTCTACAGAAAATCCTTTTGATGGGTTTATTTTTCAATTTTAAAGCACATTGCTTTGTAGCTGAATGAAACACATGAAATGGATCTGGCACCTTTCACATTTACAGTCATTTATTCTGGTACAAAATGTACCAAACCAACCACAGCAGGGGTGGGGGGGGCCTTTATGAAATGACTCAAATGGGAGTGTCAAAGCACCACTATTGAAAACATCCAAGATGCCTGCAGTCATTCACCAGCGTTCCTACTCTACTGCACGACGTGATGGATGTCTTTTGTTGACAGTCTGGGTGTCACTCTCCCTGCGTCACATGCTTTATTCCTCTGATAGGTGTACAACCAATCTAACGGTGTCCAGAGACAGTTTCTTCAGAGTCAAAGTCAAATCTAAAGACCGGAACAATTCTTCAATTCTTTGTGTTTTAGAGGAAAATAATATCATTATCCCCCATTCATACAGCCAGTTCATTTCTCCTCCGAACCTCTGTCTATATTCCACCCTGCTGTGTGTCTGCCTTTTTTTTCTTTATGCTGTCAAAAAGCAGCACTTTAAACTCCGCAACTGCTGAAACTGGTGTCACTTTACAGTCCAGTAATGAAGCTAGACCGCTCCAATCTGCCACTGTGAAGTACAGCAAAAGTGCCTTAAGCAACATCCCGTGTGAACCAACTCTTACCATTTTTAACGAGCATGTCTCATAAGTGGGATCAAACTCACCTGAACCACTCAAAACATCTCGCAGCCCTAAGGCATGGCACTTGACTATACAAAGCAATCAAGTTATCAACATAATTGAAGATCTAAGTGTCACCCTGAACAAGATGGAGCACCTGTCCTTGAAAATGAGTAAATGAATGCATCAGTCATGCGCCTGGCTGAATGCCACAGGGGGTTGAGAACAATGATGGTGCAAGCAGGCTCCCACTACACAGCCCATGTGACATTGCTACACACAGTAATAATCCTGCATTGTGATGACAGACTAACCAAACTGGATCAGTGGGCTTCCATGTTAACAGCCTGCTGTAGTGATTGACCATGGCTCTAACTAGTAAGAGACTCTGGTAGTGTTGCAGGTGTTCCTTTACTCATCAGTAAATCAACTTATGTGACAACCCATTTTCCTGCGGGGAATCATATCGAGCATAACCCCTTGATTAAGCATTTCATTCATTTCGCAGAGAATTCAACTTCAAATTAATCATTTAAAAAAAATGTGTCACCCGTTTGGTTCTTTATCTAAAAGTTGTACCTGCAGCTGCAGAAAACTACTGAGAAAGCTGTGTCAACAGGGATGATTACATTAAATGTCAGGGTCCCACAGACACTCATGCGCTTAGAAACATGCCCCAGGTGTTTCTGCCAAGGACGTCAGACTAAAATCAAGTCGCTGGCCACTATGGTGAGAGAAAAAAAAAATGTTTCTCCTCAACAGAAAACACTAAATAAAGTTGAAAGTTAATACTGCTGTGTGTGGACTTCTAAATAGTACGTTCTTTAGTTTTTAAAACATACATTCGTCATATTCAATACTAAAAAAAAAATACCACCTGAAGCTATTTAAATATCTTTCAACGATCACTTGCAAATAAAACTGACAAGACAGCCCTTCGCAGGCTTACCAGGGATCGAACTCATGGATGATGCTCTCGAACCGGATCACTGCGAAAAGTCTGGAGCTGAATCCTGCCAGGCAGGCCAGGAAGAGAATGCTAAACGAGAGTAAAGACTGCCACCCAGCTGGTTGGGTCAGTCCGCCGGACAGGCCTCCTTTGCCCCCTCCTCCGCCCGCGGCCCCGGGTCGGCTGTTCCCGTGCACCGAGCCCCCAGAATTGCTGGACGCTTTGTGTTTGCCGTCGCTGGCTGCGTGGTGCTCCGCCATTTCTGCCTGCTGGGTCGGTTGGATTTTCTTGAGCGTCCCTCCTGCCACGCTCCCCTGTCTCCCTCCGCTCCGTACTGTCGTTAACTTCCCTCGCTTGTGCCGGCTTAGGGTTCCTGTCTGGGCAACCACAGCAGTGCGTGTTTATGAGTATTTTAATTCACTACAGCGGAGCTCACATCCCTGCCTGTGGACTCATGCGCCACATAACGAGGCTGCAGTAGTCAATCCGCTTTGCGATTGACCGCCGGTGGAAGGGGGCGGGATGATGCGGTGGGCGGGCATTCGGGATTTCCTGTGGCCTCTCACAGATCGACAGCTACGAAAGGGCGGAGCTTTAAGTATATAAGCAAATCAACGAGCTCGTTTTTAAAAATGACAGATAAATCCACCAATGAAAGACAAGTTGTGGTCCCAAACGTTTGAAAATATAGATTATCCTCTGTTATCTGTCATTCTATTACTAACTATAAATGAAACCCTATTAACTTCACTTCTTTAAAAGACAATCAGTAATTCCAATTCAGACTAAGAGTGAGCTTTTTAGAGCGCAAAGCTCAGACTCCTGCAGGAAGCAGGTGTGGGCAAGTGAGTGAAGATAAATGTTCTCTAGAAGCGCAATATTTCTGTTTCCCTTGGATGTTCAGGACTGAGTGGTGGAGAGGTAATAAAGACCGATGTGTCTATATTTCATTGACGTGTTATGATGTCTTACAGCAAAAACAAGCTCTAGCCATTAATCAGGGTTGAAAGACTTGAAATAAAAGCACAGAAACATTTCAAAATTCCAAAGTTGTTATCATTATCATTATTATTATTATTGATTTTATAAGCAAATGCTGTACTTACATTGTTTCATCCAACCATGGTATGGAATTATTACTGATTTATGGGAAGAAGTAAACACGTCAGAGCGCCATCTTTAGTGTAATATGTCAGACAGAAACAGCTATGTTTTGACGTCATTGCAGCAATGATACGTCTTAATCATCCTCTGTAATATTGGTGGCATCTGCTAAAGAAAAAAAATGCTTTATGTAAATTTAGCTTTTAATGCAGAAATTCGCCCTGTTCCAATGAGACGGGGGAGGATTGTACTATTAAAGGGTTTATTTTGAAACAAACAGCAGGAAAAAAAACCTGCTTCTATTGCTTCTAATTCTAATTATGATTTAATTATTCATACTTTGCAACTTATTTTTGGATACTTTTGGGTAATTTATTTTGCTCAATGACAATTTATTTGGGTTTTGAGGTTTTGTGCTTCTCTGTTTACAGAATAAAGCTGTTGATTCTGGACAGTCTAGCATCATTATTTGAATTTTTGTTGCTTTTACAAACCAAATTCCTTTCCTAAATGTGCATATTCACCGACTATAGCTATCATGTCATACACAAGATCTTAATTAAAAATAAAAAATTTAAAAAAAGCAAATTAAGTTTCTATGTTAAATGATTGGACCAAAGTTTGAGCAGGCTTAACGAGGCTGTGGATCAAGGCTGTCTTCTGGAGAGCCGAGGACAAGATAAGAGTAAGATGAAAATACAGATTTGAAGAGACTGGGAGATGGGAGGCTGATAAAAAAGGAGAGTAAGGGGATGATTATGGAAGTTGATAGAGGTCATCATGGATGATGATGATGTGGCAGAAGCAGATAAGCATTTGAGTTCACAATGGGAGCAGTGAGTCTGAAACTCCGTAAAGTCAGGCTATAACACTAGCAGCTGTAAGTGCAGAGAGCTCAAAACAGGTCATGCTGTTTGAGCGTAGAGATACAAGGAATCCGTCAAAGACACAGTGATGACTGCATCTTTGTGTGAGTACGCAGCAATGTGTTCATGCATAAATATATACGCCGAGTATCTCAGTCACTTCTTGAGGTCCTGGTGGTGCCCTTTCCACTTTACCTGCAAATTGTGAGTGGATCACCTTTGAAGCAAATAGAAACGCAGGTGGTGGAGACTGCTTCAGTCACATCTATTGTCAAAAATGCCAGGCCCAGATGAGAGCCAGCCAAGAAGAATGCCGTTGCCAGGCAGGGCAGCTTTGCTTTCCTCTGTCTCCAGAGGCAGACTTGAATGCTTGTGCTGGCTTTTATAACAGACTTGTGGAGTGTTTGCTTGGCATTCTAAGACACAATTTTTATTTATTTTTTTATCATGCCAAAAGCAAGGCATGCAAAAAGAAAATAAAAGCTCCAGAAGCCCGATGGCACATCTTTCTAGCTGTCATTCTCTTTGACCACACGTGGTGGGAGAGAAACCATAGCTAATCAAGTCTATTATGATCATTATGGCTTTTTTTTTTACACTTTAAGCCTACATGGATGTTGTCAAAACTGTGTTGTATAAAAACAGTACGGTAAATATTGTAAGTCAAATCTGTTGCAGATGCAGAAAAAAAGAACATCTCAGAGTTCTCAGGCAGTAGTGCACAATGTTATATAACTATGTGGGACAAAGAAAAGGATCCCCCTTGAATCTGCTGTCACTGATGAGAATAAAGTTGCTACAACGTTTAAAGGAAGCCTCCAGGAGGCTCCATAGTGTGCACTTAAGAGGGTATCTGATTTTTCAGCTTTCTCAAGGCACAAACTGCAGGGTGAGAGATCTCTGGATCATGTTCCCAGATTCTTCACATCCTCACAAAACAATCCACATGCTGGAAAAAACTAAAGAGCATTGTACATCCCCGTTCTCCTATAATGCATCCCTTCTGACTGTTAGTCAGTCAATCTGGAGGATGGAGACATTCCCACGTTCACCAGAGTTGACACGCAGGTAAAAAAGACATTCACGCACTTATGCTGCTTTTCCTGTTCACTTTCTCTTCCAAAGATTAGAAATAAACATACGTTTTGGCTGGGTTTCTGTTGTGCCTTACTGTCACTTGGCATTGTACCTCACAAACAGCCATAATCTGCTTTTAAAACCTCAGGGGAAACTTATCATAGTCTATTAAAAGGCACAACATTGCGAATTATTTGCTTATTGTGGGCATTGTGAGCTTTGAAAATTCCCTTCATTCTGTTTTACTGACTGCCACTGCACACTGATGAGTGGAGCAGCCATTACTCTAAATAAGAGCACTTCAAGAAAAACCTCTAAGCATCTCAAAGCATCTGTGTGTTATAAACTATTTATTTACCTGTAGGCAGCAGAGAGCTATGCAATACTCTCTAAAAACATGTTCAGCATCATTATTGTTGCCTTCAGGTTACATGTCCCAAAAACATTTAGTTAGTTTTGTGATCTTTTTTCAAAACAAATTTTGTGATCTATGTTATTACGGTGGACAATGTTTCTGTAACAACAGTTCAATGACATCTTGAGTTGCTACAATGAATCGGAGAATAAAATAAAAGTGTAATGACCTAAAATGACTTCTGTTTAATGATGAAATGTCTTTGACTAAGCACAGGTACCTGTGGAGACTCAGTGACACTCCATTTCACGCCTAATTTCTCCGCCAGTCAACGGTTGATAGAGAGATAGTTAAATCTGTGAGACGTGGATCCGGCAACACATTTACATGATACTCAACAACAATGCACAACATGCTAATGTTGACTTTGATGGAGGGTGTGTTGGCGCAGGATCACACATTTTGGTTCGTGTTGTGTGACAGAGCTGCTTATCTCGATCCAGATGGATTATCTGCACCACTGCACTATTCTGTTATTCATATGCACCTCACACTGTCACCAAAGGCTTCTTCTTTTAAAGAAAGTTGTTTGTTGTGATAAAATATGAAACGTGGTGATAAGCTCCTATATTTCGCTGCAGAATAAAAGCTGATCTATCATCTCAGAGATGAGAAAGCTTTTGCTCAATTTATGCAGCAGCATCTCACTTGTTTTTTTTTTGTTTGTTTGTTTGTTTGTTTTACAATTATTGGATTGTTTTGTCATTTTGGAAAGCATATGGAAAGTTAATTCTCCTCCATTAAATAATAATATGTATGCCATGAAATCACACAATAACTAAGTTTCTTATTGTGTGTGTCATTGCAAGACTTATAAACAATATGTGTGTGGTGTGGCGGGGGGGGGGTATTTTAATCAGTGGTCTTTTTTTTCCTCTGAGAACAATTCTCAAATACATATCAGAGTAGAAAACTGCCTGAAAATAAATAAATAAATAAATCCCAGTCCGCTGCATTCATCAAGATTGATTCTGGCCTGTCAACACAGCTGAAAGCTGCTGCAGTGATGCTTCAGTTCCTCTTGGCATGTCACCCAAAAAGGTAGATACAAAAGTTTCAATTTGACAGAGCAAGAGAAAGCAGTGGAGACGGATAAGGAACAAATAAGGAGGAGTGACTCTGAGTATCTGGCTGGTATGACTTCCTCTCCAGGATTACAAGTGCTTTATCGACATTTCCCTGACATTAATATGGTTTGAGCAGCTCCCGTATGATGTTCTTTGAACTTGGCCATACGCTCTTCCCGCTGGAGGGGGGAAAAAAGAAATCATGGCTCAACTGAAGCATGGTTCCCAATTTCCCAGCAGTCTCCACTTGAGAAATGACTTCTCTGTCACTTTCCAACATCGGTTTTCTCAATTCAGAAGACTAGGGGAGTATGTCTTATTGGCTCCATGACAGCACGAAAACATCTGTGACAAAAATAAATGAATAAATAAATTCTGGAGCCTAAAAATGTAAATAAAAGAGGAATGCAATAATTTGTGAATCAGTTCAGTGAGCACAATAAAACGTACCAAATCTGTTTGTTTTTTTTTTTTAAATATTAGCGTTCTTTAATTTTTATGCAAAGTTAATAAGTTCAAAAAGTTGTTTCAAAAGACTCTACGTCTAAGCTGCACAACCTTTTGTTTTATCAGAGTTTGAATACTAAAGAGACACATTGCTGTCGTTTTATGTTTTCTCCCACTTTTGCTCAACAAATGCGTTCAATGTCTTTTCGGTTCGGGGCCTCTTTGAACCTTTTTGTGCCAAAATCCACCGAATATTTTCAGTGAGTGGCACGTCTGGGATGCAGGCAGTTCAGTTTAGTAGTGGGCCTCTTTTACCGAGGAGCCACGCTATTGTTATTACAACCTCATTACCTTGACATTGTAGGGGTTCTTTCAATCTTTGAATAGTATTATGTGCCACAGATGATGACATCCTTACATTGTTTGCAATATTACAAGGAGAAATGCGATTGAACTGTTTTTACACACAATTTTTTAAAAAGTAGTGAACCCATTCTTACCTTTATTTTTGAGAAAATTCTTTTTTTCTGTCTACCCAGTTATTGACCTCGCTTCAGTAAATATTTTAGCAAGTGTCATGATCTTGGATTTCTGTTGGCTTTCATGTGTCCTTCACTGTTTCTGTACTTGGTTCTTTTGCTGTTGTGATTTCAGAGGTTATGTGTGCTTAAACTTATTGCACGTCAGTATTTTCGGTTTGTTAGGCCTCTTCTTCCCTGCCTGTCTGCCTCCTCTCTGGTTGTCATCCCTGATAGTCCCTACTGTTCTACTGTTTCTATATTGTCCTGCCTTTCTTAACTTCCCTGCTATTGTCATTATTTTAGTTTCTGCTGTTTTTTTTTTTTTTTTTTTTTTTTTTTGGGGGGGGGGTCCGACACACCAAAATCTGACAATAAGCAACTGCATGGTACAACTATGTTTTCCACTGCTGTCTTGCATTATTCAAACTGAGGTGCTCCCTCAAATTAAAGTTGAGAATACTGTTGTTCTACAAGTTTAACAATAATAAAAAAAAGTACACCATCTTAAAATGTGTATTTTATCTGAGGACACAATAATGATAATAATAATTTATTGGCATCAACAGGGTCAGTAGCATCCAGTTATTCCTACACAAATGCATTTGCTTAACTGATCAGCAACTGATCTGTCAGACAGTTGAAGGATGGCCCAAAATGAGTCATGAAATAGGACAACAGTTGTTACCACACCACCAAACTATAACTGAATGGCTTAATGGAAAAAAAAAAGCATTAAGGTGTTGCAATGGCCCAGTCAATTTCCCGACCTCTACGCAAATCAAAGACCTGTGCGTAAACAAATACCCATAAAATCTCAATGAACTGAATAGCTTGCCAAAATAAGTCCACAGCAATCTGAGTGATTTATGAGGTCATTACAAAAACAGTTACAACAAGTTACTGCTGCTGATGGTAGTCGCATACTCAACTTCAATACAGTGACACGCTGTTCTTTATCTGAGGTTGTATTTACCTAATTGTAAGACCTGGTATGAACTAAATTATTTATTATTAAGGAGTTACATTTTTGAAAAAGTCATAGTGCTGTATTAACACTATATTGATGTAGCACTTTCCAAGGCGACTGTTGTCTACTTCTTTAATCTGCTCTTTGAAAGGCTGCTCAATACCACATGGCTCCTTGGTCACGAGCATGTGTCTCTGTGCTGTGTCCAATCGATTCTCCTCCTGGTTTCCCTCGATCGCTCATCTGACAGAGTCAAACTCATGCCTTTCACATGGAGTCAGATTTAGTCTGGCTTTGTAATGAATATGGGAGGGAAGGGGTCAGATAGGGGAAGTGGAAGCTGTAGGATGGGGAAGGCAGAACAAAGCGCAGAGAGGGGAGATATTGCAAGCTTGCTGCTGGCTTTTTGTTGTGTTGCATGCACAGACATCAATACGAGGCCCAACGCTGCGCTTAGCATTCAGGAAGAAACAGCTATCCAAGCATTCTTCAGAATTCAGCTACCTACGGCACTAAACCTCACTTATTAACATGATATATGTATGTTCATAACCCATACACAAACAGAAAAGTTAATTTGGAAGCTCTGTAAGTGCTGGTGGATTTATCGTACCAAACCAAACATTCCAGCTTTGGCTGGAGAGGAAATTTCAGCTTGATTCTTAAGTGCTGGTATTGTGACAAGTGGGCAAACAACAAACATTTTCAAATCAAACACAGTTTATAACACAACTGCATTTGTCTTGGAGAGAGTGCCCTTTTCTGCAAAGCTCCCTCAGGGGCTTATAACTGAGTCCCTAATGACTTGAGCTCATTCAGGCATAAGGAAATTACAGTCATATCAGAACGATCAAGTCCACTCCTGTAAGAGAAAAACTATTTGAGAGGACAGTGGGGGTAATGGGTCCTGATACCCCAGTGGTTTCATCTCTTCATCTCTGTCCGGGCTGCTCTCATCTTTGAAGACACATCATCCCCCTGGACAATTGCAGCATACAATCAAAGCCTGAAATTTTCCTCAAGAATGTGACTCCTGCTGCCACCACTATCGCTGCCAATTCCAAAGCTGCACGCCCCAAGAGCTGCTTTATAACATTTCGAGTGAACAACCAAATCATGTTGACATTTGGGAGGGCAGAAAAGTATCTGTAAACAATTGGGCTGGAGGGAAAACGGGTTCTGACATTAAGTGGACCACAAGAACTGAGAGAAGAGGTGATATTGAAGTGAGCAGTAATTTGTCTTCCTAGCCACATCCTTACTGGCGTTCAAAATATTCTTTATAGCTTTCACCAACCAACGCACTCTCCAGCAGCTTTGATTGATGAATGAGGCATCACCATAGCAACCGGCATGTGGGAATGATAAGGGACTTTGGCAGGAGAGTATCTCCTTCTGGATTATTCGGACCACCTAAGGGTTTTGTGAGCGTTTGTTTCTTTGTGCACACATGGACACAGGGATGAGTTGTTCTTGGCTAACCACACGGCTTTCTGCAGCCGCCCACACGAAGGGTTAATCAGGTTAAGAAGTATGATCAAGCAGCTGACAACCATCCGTGCTGTGCTGCAGGTATGGAGTTTAATATACATTAACGGAGGACTGCACACTGTTGGTGGCAAGAGCTTATATTTACTGACACATTTTGACAGGCAAGTGATGGAAAACTAAAGACACCCACCCCAGTGAGTGAATCAAACAGAGAAAATCTGCTAAGTAGAATTTTCCAAAAGATTGGTTTGTTCCGTTTAGTCTTCAAAATGGAAATACCTGTCACATGTTGAACTAAACCGGTTTATTTTGACAGTGCAGCTGGTCTTCTTTTGACCCTGAAAGTGTGAATTTTAGCTCTCTGGAAGCTGCAATTCACCATATAAGGCCCAGTTAGCCCCAAAAGACACAAGTGGTGTCTTTGTATGCGGTGTCCAGTGGTGTTACCACTCCCTCTCCTGGTGAGGAGACAAAATACAGGAATTAGACACAAAGGTTCCTCTGAAATTTTACCATAAATAATAAAACACTGGGATGATATCACATGGAAGGATTTCTTTTCACTGACAATGTGACTTCTACTGATACCGAACTGCATCTAAGATTACATACCTCTCCTTCAGGATCTCTGCACTATTGATGTTTGAATAGCATGATAAAGGCTTTTGCACATTTTCAGTTGAAAAAAATTCCCCGTATCCCCCTATTTGAAAACTTCTTTGCTGCAGGAAAACTAACATTACCTCATTTGGTGAAAATGAAGTGAAATGACAGTGGTGATCTATTTGTAATGTAAAAATATAAATAATCCGTCATCAGCTTAAAAATCCCCCAGCAGCAATATATAACGTATGTGAGGTGCAACCCACACCACGAGTGCCTGTGGCCTAGTTTATCTAAACAAAGCTTTTTAACTGCAAGGAGGGCAATGAAGAACTCGCCATGAGAGAACAGCTCAGCCCACGGAAGCCATAAAAAAAAAAAAAAAAAACACTTTTAAACTCTTCCCGGGTGCATTTAAATTATACTTGTTACATTGTTAAATTATACAATGTTTTACAACTACAGGCTCAGTCAAGGAGCTTTGAATGAAACAAGAACAATTTTTATTTAATAGAGTGAGTCTTCAAGGGAAAAGCTCTAAACCTATAACAAACTTACTGACCTCACACACGACATCTGAATTCTTTTATCACTGCATGCACTGATTTAGTGTGTAGTCTAAGTGGTCAGCGTTTGTCAAGTGTGTTCAGGTTAAGTTCTGATACAAAAAGAGTGAATTAAAAGCAGCTACTTGCAAATATGCACAGCCAGACAGCCAGAGAAAACTGGGGGAAAAAAAGTGTCACAGGCATGCAGGCAGGAAGCTACAGTCTGATGCAGTCTGAGTCAGCTGTGAGTTCAGGATGAAGGGTCTCTCAGACACTGCTGAAAAACATCATCATCAAACACAGAGCGGACCTGCTGAACTCCTTATCCTAAGCTTTCTCAGTAAAAACAAACAGGATCTGTTAGGTTTTGGGTTTGGTTTTCATGTTTCCAGGGCTTTCTTCTTTGTTCTCTTGGGTTGGTCTGCTCTTCTTGTGTTTCTTGTTTTTTTTCTGTTGCTGTTAACTTTACTTCCTCTTTTATTGTGAAGGTCTCTTTCTCTGTTTAGTTTTGTTCTATGGTACTCCCTCTGCGTTTCAGCCCATTGATTGTTTTCACCTGTGTCTCGTTTACCCTTGGTCTTGTCCCCCCCCCCCGCTGCTCTGTCTGTTTTCATCCTGTTTCTCTTGGCCTCTTCTGTTTTGTCTCATCCTGGTTTTGTCTCCTACACTGTGTTGCTGTTTTGCCTCATTGACAACACTGCACATTGGTAAATTAAAGGGAATTCCTGCCTCTGTCTTCTGCATTTGGGTCCATGCTGCAAAAACCCTTGGAGCATCAGTGTAATAGTATTAAGCCCAATCTTTAGATCAGCTGCTACTACTAATATGTGTGAAAAAGATGAGATTTGTCATAGCTTAGTTCACACCAGTTCTTGCGGTTACTGAGACAAACATGCCTTAAACGAGACATACAACCCCCCACCCCCCTGAGGTTTTAATGTAATGTTTTGACAAAGGAACACAGCACATGAGCACCCTTTTCAACCATCTCTTTATGCCTGTGTTGACAGCAGATGATATTTAGTGCATGGAATCAGTCCACATCATGCACCCCCTACATCTGCTACCCGCTACCAAGATATAGCAAGTAGAGCATGAAATGATGTGATCATAGACTGTATTAAAGAGATTTGGTCAAACACAGGTTTCTAAAGAGTGTATTTGCTTTTTGGACCTTTTGTGGATGGAATCTTGTCAGGAGAGGACTTCACCCAACATTGGTTAGTCCAAAAGTGGGCAAATGAGAAGAACAAACAATCATGGCAGTCAGAACATGCCCACCTTACCTCATTTACCATAGGCTAGCTATTTTAGCTTAGCTTTTAGTTTGCCTCACTTTGACCTATGACGTTAACTACTATCACCTTTATTTCAGATGTTATTACTAAAACAACACCTAAAATGAGAACTGCCAGTGCTCCAGCTAAGCTCTGCCAGAGCTGCCAGTGCCATCCATCATGAATTAAATGACTGAGGCTAGCCACAGTCTGACCAAGGGCCCAGCAGTGAGAATCAGCAGAGGTTGGACTGCAGCCAGTTGGTGGCCTTCATCCTTGGCTAAAGGCCTCTTTGGCTCTTTGGCTGCCACCCGTTCCAAGGGCCGACCCACTGTTTGCTTTACTGGTCTACCTGACAGCCAAAGGCTTCTGGGCAAGCTCTCTTCATCTCTTAAATGTTCCAAGCTAACCCAGGGCCAGTCGTGGTGGTTTGTTGACAAATTGACAGCTCAACAAGCCATACCATACTTATGGCTTTCATATAAGAGTGAATATGATCTTTTAGCTCTTAATTTTGAGCTCACATGTCAAGTTCACCAAAAATGCTAAGTGGTAAGTTGCTAAAACGATAACAGCTAGTTGCCGACACCATACACTGCAATGCATTTATCACTCAAAAAACAAAACAAAACATAACAAAACAAAACTACAATTTACTCATACATTTGTGGCTGTACGATCCCTTAGCAAAAAGAAGTTTATTCAAGTGTACTATGAGTATACTTATCTTTTACTAAAATGAGGAAGTACACTTGAAGGTGACTTTTTATAAACTATATTTTATTCACCTACTTAATAGTTTAGTGAAGTATACTTGGCTTACACTTAAAATATAAACAAAAGTCTAAGACTAAGTACATTAATACTAAGACTTACACTTATACTTATTCTAACTTATAGTTTAGTATACTTTTTACATCTTTCTGCCACAAAGTAATAATACTTAGGATATTTTGTTCCAGGTGCACAAGGCCAAATCATTAACTCATGCTTAAAATGTAATGTATTTATTTATATGATATAATGCTGGAGTTTAAAAATTTACAGTACGTAGTATGTGTGTTGAATTGCATTATCTTTATGTACCTTAAAATCATACACAAAAACGGAAAAACTTTTGACTTGACTTTATTGATCAGTCCCTTTCATAAGGGTTTGGCAATGGTGTTATGTACACAGCTGTTTCAACAAGAACACATTTTTTTTTGAGCTTGTCAGGCCAGACAGCATTAACAGTTTCATTTTTTTTTAAAACAACATACAGAAAAGTACTTTGTACAATGATTTGTGAATCTTTACATACAGGCCTATCTGATTTACTTAGTACCTCAGCTAAAACACAACATAGTTTGCCACATGAACAAAAAAGCAGGAGTTTGATGTGAACATGTTTGTTTGAAAATAACTAAGTCATTAATTAAACAAAATGTACCATCTTTCATTTTCATCATCATTTTCAAGCATGCAGCACTATTGTATCTCTTCTTTAGTCTGTCATAGTTTTCACTGTGATACACAACTCCATCAACCAAAAAACAGTTCAATCCAAAAAAAAATTGTGATTTTAGCTTTTTTGTACACCAAAAATGTAAGGGATACTGGAGCTTGGTTGGGATCGTGGGACTGCTTGCGGCGGGCGCCAGAAAATTTCTCTTATTTTCAAATCCAAAACTTGACAGATATGGATTAAACATTTTGATTGTTATTAATGAGTAAAGTCCAATCACACTTTAAGGGGCCACAGATACTGTTTACATATGGATTCATCAGTATTAACTATATAATTATGTATTCTAAAGGTGTATATTCTGATTTTTATATAGGAGGATTATGAAAGTACTTTAAAACAGTGAACTAAAAAAGGATTCTTGTTTGATCAGGATTAGTAACATTAACAAGGACTCCTACTGGTTTCAGGCTATTGATGAAAGTTTAAAATCTTAACTGTAGTTTTCTTTTCAAATTAAAAAAAAATCCTTATTTTACGGACAGATTTATAATGGAAATTATTTCTGTGTCTTCACATACCAATGCAACTCTCAACATCTTTGGAGGCAAAGAAAGACTGAAAAGCTTAGAAAATAGACAAGTAACAATGTTCAGCAGATTAACTGGCATCAGGGTGTCAGGATTGGGTATAAAAGGAAGTTCTACTGAAGATTAAGCATATTTTATGCTTTTACATTGAAACAATGACATACGTCCACCTGAGTGGGGAAGCTCCATCACGGCCTTATGTGCAGCAGGCATTGGGTTGATGCAGACCACAATGAATGAGATCTGTCCGCATTCTTCTTCTTCTTTATCTATTACCTGCTACTACTACACAGCCGTGTAGAACAATAGCAGCAAGGTCAGTAAAAATTGCTGTTGCTCAACATTCATCAACTTCCACTCATGAAAGATCTGTTTTATTTGCTAAGTTGCTATGTCTGAGCAAGGTAAATGAAGCACAGACACAAAAGGAAGCACAACAGTGAAAGCTACAGCACTGCAGAAAAGAGCCCGCACTGACACCTCGCATTTGATGGTTTAATTACAGAGCTTTACAAAACAGAACAGACAGATATAAATGCCAACAATGACGTGGGTCCTGGCGCCCATGCGCTCAGCTTTTGAGGACTTGGATGGGTTGTTATTCACATCTATGTGAATCACAGTGCAAAATTGGAAGAACAGTCTTTGCTCTTTCAACACCTTGCATGAAAAATATTTGGGAAAAAAAAGTTTGTGTTCTAAATGCACAAAAAGATTAGTAAGATCATCAAAAAAAGCCACAAAAGCCAGTGTCTGTGATGGCATGCCTTGCATCTGGGTGAATCTGGGGGTGTATATTGGAATTTTCCTTTTCCAACAGGGCTGTGGTTATTTCAGAAGAACAATTCCAGATCTCATTCTTCACAACATACTGTGCTGTGAAAAAGTATCTGCCTCCTTAGAGATTTCTTCTGCTTTTGCTGTTTTGTCACACTTGCATGTTTCAGATGACCCAACAAATTCTAATCCCTGACAAAGATAACCTAAGTAAATACAAAAAGCAATTATGATTTAATTTATGAAGGGGGAAAAAAGCTAACCAAACCAACCTGGTTTTATATGAAAAAAATAATTGCTGCCTAATTTGAATAAATGCTTATATGACCCTTGGCAGCAACAGCTGCAATTAAGTGTTTGTGATAACTACCAATGAGTCTTTCACATCGCCATGGAGGAATTTTGGCCCACCCCTCTTTGCAGAATATTTTAATTCAGCAACATTGGACTGTCTTCGAGATTGAATGGGGTGTTTAAGGTCATGCTACACCATCTCAGTTGAATTTAAGTGTGACAAACAAGCAAAAACAGAAGAAATATGTTCGGAAGCAAATACTTTTTCACAGCACTGTACAACAGAGTGGCTTCACAGACAGTTTGTCTTTGACTGGCGTGTATAAACATGTCTCCCACTAAAAATTCACAACGCATCATGGAGAGAAAAGTCAGATGACGATTACAGACAGCGAGCTGAAATTTTTTCTTTTCAGCCAGAAGTGACACAGACTCTTTTTGCATAAAAGTTTTTGTTGCATTTAAGAAAACTTCCCAGCTTGTCTAAAAGCCTTGTTTCAGGCTAAAGCTGTATGGAACTGAGTCAACTGAGATATTTAAAAGTGGTACCAAAGCTGAACGTATGGAACAATATTAGAGCATTAAAAACACCAAACTGAAACAAAATGTACAGTCAAGTTTTTAATATTGGCTTTACAATTTTATACAAAAAAAACTCTATTACAGAAGATTTCTGAATATTGGTTCAGGCTTCACTATTCTGTTAAAAATAAGGAAAAACAGAAAGAAAAAAGCAAAGTAACTCAACTTTAATAGCATAAAGACAAGAGGAATGGATCCTTTGGTTGAGAATCATTAACACGTATCTCGATTCTCTTTATTCTCTTGGTCTGAACAAAGATTTACATTTGAGACACACACACAAATGTATACTGTATATATTTGTTCCCTTTCAAGTTGATTATGCTGTCTTTGTTTGACAGTTCATAGTCTTTGAGATATGTTTCCAACTTTCCCTGCAGATTAATCCCTTGCATGGGTTTTCTCTTTTTTGTGCAGTGAGTCATTTCCATTTCATGCCCAGAAATTCTACTTGGTCCTTGCAAGTTGAGTCTTGTGCCATCCAGTCCCTTTGGCATTCATCCAGGAAAACCTTGCCAACTATGGAAACAGAGTAGGCGTTCGAATATCCAACAAGGGCAATATAAGTGACATTATGAGAGACATTTTACACTGTTCCCTTTTATCCTCCTTGTTAAAACGTGTGCAGTTTATTCATTTCCTAGACCTGATATGTATTCTTGAAACAGAAGACCATGAGTACATATAATGTGGTGTGCATAGATATTGCTAAAGTGCAAATTGTATTTGGTTAAAAAAAAACAAACAAAAACAAAACAAAGCTTAATATTGTAGTCTCCCTTATGTATTCAGGACTTGATCCTGATACTTAATATAAGCCTATCTGGTAACAGGCCATTTAAATCTACATGATTTTCCAGGTTGCTCCTCTGTCAGAAATGTCTGATGAGCAAAACGAGCCGTCCTCCGGGTTTCCTTCCCGTCCCAGCTGCTTGCTGTAATGCCCCAGCCACCCTGGAGGAGGCAGTGTTTCTGTTGAGCATCTACTTCTCATCCACCACAATGATCTCCTCAAGGATCTTCTCCTCTGTGTCAGAGCTTTGTGACAGCTTGTCCAGGTACTCCATGTCATTGAAGCGCTCAGCAACACACTGTGCTGTGAGACGAGCCTCTGGGTCGTGGTCCCAGCACTCCGTTATGGAGGCGCAGATTATCTGGATGCCCTGCAAGGGGGACCACAGTGATCGTCAGCCACAAATATCGACTTGGAGCAGGTCGACATAATCACCTCAAATTGCAACTATAAATACGTTTACATGATTACATCAATGTGTCTTTGACGTTGAGATGCTTTTCTGTAAAGTGATCGACCGGATACTTCAGGAACTGTTTTAGCATGTACAGACTTTGCTTGATCGGATCATCCAGCCTAAATCTAGAAATAATCCTTATCTATAGTAATAACCGCAAAAAGCATAAAAAACATTAACACGACAAACATTAAAAATCGCCCGCAAGCAATTTTTTCACAGAGAAGAACAGAACATTTTAAGAAGTGATGAAACGTATCTGCATTCAAACTGCAGAAACTAACATAACAGTATTTTTTTTTTATGGTTGATGATTGACTTGGTAGTGTCATCGGATTAAAGTTTTTCTGTGTTGCCTCTGTCATTTTGTCCCCTACGTACAGAGCTGCAGCTGTTGAAATTCCCAAATTTCAATTTAACTTATTTTGAAAAATTATTGATATGATATTATTGATATCTTTTTTTTCCCCCTCAACATTGTACACAATATCTCATCTGTTTTGGCAATAGATTTATAGTTACTGATATCAGGATGGTGATATGATCTCTTTGTTTCGTTTTCATGAATATTAATAAAATAGAGGCGTCATGGTGTCATAAAAACAAATATTTACAAAAGAATAGAGAAAGAAATTGGGGTAGTGCCTGTGAATGAGCTCCAAATGAAAAGAAAGCGCGGTAGACAAGCCCAAAAGGTGTGATCAAAACAACTTTTGTAGCATGTCACTTTTATTGTCAGAGTTAAAAAGTACCCTTCATTTTTCTTTCTATTTCTAGCCATTTTCATGTGCACAAAAGCCAACACCCTGAATGTCCTGAAGGAGAAAGAAAATTTATCCTGTTTTCTTCATGACAGGTCATTGGATAGGTTTTACCTTCCCTCTGCTAATGAGGCTGCTTGTAGCAATTACAAACACTTTGGATTTCTGCTACGGTTGGGCAAACATGTCATTTAAAATACTTCTATTCGAGCATAACCCCCGTGTGTCATCTCTCATCTGCAGTAGGCTCCGTGTGTGTGGCGCATCTTACTGAGTGGTTGGTCCAGCTGTTGGGAATCTCAGGTCTTCCTCTGTCTCTGAGGACACTGTCCTTCATGCTCTCCACACATGGGTGCTCCCTCAGGTTCCCAAACGGTGGTTCGTACTCTTTCACCTCTGTTCGGAGGACACACAAGCAAAATGTAGGAAAACAGAAAATCAAGCGGCAACCTCATCAAAGTAGTAGTAGTTTTTTTTTTTTTTTTTTGCAAAGGCAATTAAACGTGAATTGGATCACATAAACTGACAGATACAGCTGTGCTGAGTCGAGAAGCAAGATCAGATGGCAGTGCCCCACAGCAGTACCCGCACACGGTAACAAGACTTCTCAAAGGACTCACTGTGCACTCTGAATCAAAACAGCAGGTTGAAAGCTTTAAATAGCAACGAAGCACAAACAGCTAAAGAAGGCTGTGCTGCTGACAGAGTAATAGAGGTAATTTGCTGAGGAGAACACATCTTTGACATCAGTGTCCATGAATTTAGAGGACCTCAGTAGCAGCTTTGACTTGGGTTCAGCTTCCTCTTGCAAAAAGATCCAAAAAGAGTTCTTTCCAAAGGAAAATCTAGCAACTAAGAATTTTCAGGGCAAAATTACAAAGCACTGGTGTGAACAAGATGGGCTGTTGGTAGGTTGGTTTCCAGAGAAAATGTAGCTTTACATTAATCAGATCTTTTCTTTTATTTCTTTACTTTTGTTATTGAAATATCCCTGACATATTTTGACCAAAACACCACAGAGATAGCAAGCAGAAGCTGTCTTTTCAGTCATGTCTTCACACCTCTGTTCCCAGCAGCTGCTATGAGAGGGTGGAGTTAGCATCATAACTCCACCCCCTCCTCTGTGGAAATCGGTGTTACAGCTTTGCACTATCCAGTTCAGAGGCACAGGAAATACAATAAAAAGTGAAATTGCGTAATTTTACTCTGACCTGGGTCTGTGATGACCCAGTACCATGGATATCACAGAATGAGACGTTTTCAGGCTGAGATGGCCCCAAACAGAGAGAGAAAGGTTTTGGTATGAGAGTTTTTGAGGCGGTGTGCTCAGTGAAATGCACATTATAACACCTGCCAGCATGTCAGCAGCTCTCCTCTGTGCCCCTTGTTTGTGTCACTTGGAAACAGTGGTTTCCAAGTCAACAGTTTGTTGCTTATTTTCTGAAATCCGCACAGGGCACACATTTAACACGCAAGCTGAACAATGTAAATACACCCATTTAGACTGTTTTAGTGGTACTGAACGTCGCCAGATGTCTTGCCACTGGTGACCACGTCATGACTGGTTGCAGCTGATAAGCCAAAATAAAAGGCTGTGTTTGATAGTTCTCGGCGGACTGATCAATGGAAACAAGGTGCTTATCTGCTCAACTCTGGGGACACATTTGGTTCACCTTTACCTGAATAATAAAACGTGTTGGATATTAGGGAAAAACCTTTCAAGTGGAAAAACAGAAACAGAACCACTGCCTCTTTTTCTTCAAAGCAACTTTGAAAGCTTTCAGTCACCTGTTGTTTGGCAACTGCTTGTAAGGTCATTTCCTCACCTTAGAAAATGAATATTTACTTCTGGCAGATATAAACTATGGTACACTGCAGCAGTTTTCGAACCACAACACCACACCTGCTCACAACTGTAGCACAGAGCAAATATTTTTTCTATGCATGCACATCTTAAATAAAATGAATACTACACTACGCCTGTAAAAAACGCAGTCTCTAAATGGAATTAAAGGCTTTTAAAATCTGTTTTTATTTAGACACATATTACACACACAGTCAGTAAACCCCAGACTGACCTATAAGGAAAAAAAAGCATAAAAAAATATCTCAAACAAATCATATTTTTCTTGGTAGTGATTGATGGATTACACTATATTTCATAAAAAAAAAAAAAGTTAAAAAGTAAGTGACAGGAAGTTCTGAAACCCACAGAAAGGAATTGGAAACTTCTGGGACTCTGCAAAACACGATTCTTAACAGAAGCTGCAACTTCTCTTTGGGAGGGAAAAAAGAAAGTCCAGAAAGTGATACAAGACTTCAATTCCCTTTAATAAACTGTCAGAAAACTGTCCCAAAATATAGAAATCATTGCACTGATCATTTTGCATAATAAATAACAGTGACATTCTGGGATGGAAAGATTGATCAAGCCAGCCTTAAATGGATGGCTCTGAAAGGCCGATGAAGGCCAGATAAGGACAGCTGGGGATTTGCAAAAGTCAGACACTATGTATCAACAAGATTTCTGAAGTTCAGAACAGAAACAATGAGAAAGTAACAGTGAGAGTCCTGTGACAGCTGGCATGGGAATTTTACTCGCATTTCACTCGTAATATCTTATTTCCATTCCACTTGCCAAGCATGTCTATAAAAACTGTGGTAATCTGCTGCTGAGAAATTTAGTTAAATGTTGCAAAATGTTTGCTCAGTTCTTAGATTTGCTTTTCATAAACAACCATTATTCAGCTGCATGCTGTAGTGCTAACCTCGATCGCATACAGTAATATGCGCTTACATGTCAATATCCATTTTTTCATTCTGCTTCTTGCCAAATTAACATTTTTTAACAACTCAGAAATATTGGTATTACACATAAATAATGCAAGAACACAGATACAATTAGTTTCAACATAAACATGGTGATAAATTAGTGATGGGATGACAATAACTGTTTCTCAAAAATCTGTCTACATCTGGAGACTTGACTAATCCTCCCCAGCCGGTTTTTATTAGGCTGCGGTTGCTTCGACACTTGTTTTGTGTTGTGAAAGTCATGCATTACAGATGTATGCACATTTATAACACATTAGCAGAACTTACTTTAGGCCATATGGCACCAACTTACCCTGCTATTAACTATAGTTAATACAGGCCCCTACCACCATCTAACTCCATTAAATAAAACCATGCAACTTCAAAGAAACCAAAGTGGGTACACGCATTTTTCCCTGATCCCATCCTTTATCAAGTGACTATAATTCCAAAATTTGTCCTCAAATGAGCAGAATGGCAGTGCTCAGACATGCACATACCACACTATTAGCCCCTCCAGTTCTGAAGGAGCTGACATCTGGAGAACAGCTGTCCTAACCTCTCCTCCTCTCCAGTCTAGCCCAACCTCTCCCTCCGGGGAATGAAAGCATTTCTTCGTCTTAAGCTTCACATTCAACACCACTCCACTATTATCCTCCCAGTGCCCCCCCCCTTTTTTTTTCTTCGCCCCACCCGTTTGAGGAACGCCATCATAGTCTTTCCAAGCCCTAAATCTAGACCGTCTAAATTATACAGGAGAAGCATTTTAAGGAACAGAGGCAAAGATAAAAAGATCTGAGCCTTGAATCCAGCTTTTCCTTCTTATGGCGGTGCGTTGATCTTTCCTGTCTTGGAAGATAAGAAGAAAGCAAAGTGATGTCTCATGGCTGGCCGACTGGCTCCGTCAACAGACAGCAGTGTTTTTGTTGCTTGGCAGAGCTCAGATCAGACCAGGGCCCCTGGAAATGTGACACCGTGGCTATGCACATGGGTGCACTGATCAGACATCTGTCTTTGACAGATGCACGCACAGGCAGGTGGCATCACACACCAGAGAGTCAAGAGACTGGACTTCACTCCAGTCATTCCAGTGATGCCCTGAGATGTGTCATCCTTAACGTGTGTGTGTGTGTTTGCTCACATATGCTCAGTTTTTGTCTCAAGTAGGTCGAGTTCTCAGGGAGTCATGAGTGACTCACCAACCTCAAGGGACAACTTGGCAAGAGATAAGCAGCACGGAAATATGCAACTTTTAAGAGACAGTCTCTTACTCTATAATCAATACCAGATATCTGCCATGTTAGGAGACATTTAGCTGCCAACGAAGCAAAGTAAAATGACTGTAGTTCAATCTGGGAAGCTGATTCTTTCTCCCTTCCTCAGATCCAGAGAGGTGGGAGTGCTTGTCCAGTGATTTAACCTTTGAGCATGAGAATGTTTCCTTGGGTTTTAGTCTTAAGATTACAGATTTTACCCCAGTGCCTGTCTCGGAGACTTGCCAAGTCTGGAAAAAGAGGACAGAGAACACAGAACAGGAAAAACACATAAACTACCCTGGCAGCTTCTATCTTTAGTCTGGAGGTGGGATGGGAACCCCTTCACTTCCTCTTCCAAGAAAATTTACACCAGTCTGCACTCCCTGTCTGCATGGGAAAAGCCGGACGGCTCTCCGTAGTGGTACACTGCAGCAGGAGAATAATTCACAGCTGCTTCATCTACCTCAAGGCAGGAAAAAAAAGACTGGAAGAGAGACTGGAAGAACGATGCAGAATACGCAGCAAGTGTCAGGGTTAGAGGCAAGGAATGGACAGTGTGAAAAATGGGTTGTCTGGTTCTGTTTCAGTTGGTTTTGATCTAATTAAACATGAAGAAAAGGAGTGAAAGACTTATGAGAAATAAATGAAAGGGTTGAAGAAGGATGTGGAATGAATGAATGAGGGTTTAATCCATGAAGGAAGAGACAGACAAAGCTGTAATGAACATAATTTTTCTGTGCATCCCCACTAACATGCAGTATATCCGGATCCACTCTCAAGAATTTTCCACAGAATGTCTCAATAAAAAGGAGTCATCCAGACTTATAAACAGTTTTAACTTCACACTAAAGACGGTGCGTCTTGGGACCGTGCTCTTTGCAAAACAGGAAATAGTCTATTTTCTTTTCAAACATTTACCCACAGGGCGCACATATTCATACAGAAGGAAGAGGGAACGCGGGTCACTCGACCATGTTTTTCTTCAAGACGGCTCACGGTCAAGGTAACTGTATGTTACACTTCAAGGGGGCAAAACAGGAAA
Organism: Hirundichthys speculiger; assembly: GCA_018398805.1. Taxonomy (NCBI): domain Eukaryota; kingdom Metazoa; phylum Chordata; class Actinopteri; order Beloniformes; family Exocoetidae; genus Hirundichthys; species Hirundichthys speculiger. The sequence continues at coordinate 2,652,216 of JAGFBZ010000261.1, forward strand.
GCGCCAAATAAGAAGTGTTTGTGCCCAAACCCAGCATTCAGTCGCTGCTCTGACACGGGGGAGAGAGGAGCAGTCACAGAAAAAAAAAAAAAAAGGGAACACAGAGACACAAAAGGAAAGTGAAAACAACTGACAGACTGTCAAACTTAAAGACTGCACTGTATATTGCCTTCGCCTCAATCATTTGCAAATATTCTGACCTCGTTTTTGCTCCAGAATCACACGATTAAAGTAACTGCACATTAGAAGTGAAAATGCTGTTTGGGGAGTCTTCCTCAAGATGGATTATGCATCTGACACTTTTAGATTTTTCTCCAATCATGTCTGATGGCTAGTTCTGTCATGCAGTGCCACTTTTCTTGTAAATGAGTTTGAGGTGCAGCTGGATGCTGTGGTCCTAATTGATGGAGTCAAAGTACCTGCAGTTTTCAGAGGTCAAGCGAGTCAGTATTTCTGCAGAAATCTACGACAGCTCCAGCGGGAATGTCATTGATCACTGCCTTGATTGATTTGCTTTACAATCAGTGATCCCGGCGAATCTCTAATTCACCAAGAATGTCTCTATTACTAACAAAAAACTCCCAGCAAATGTTATCTTTTTAGCACACAAAATATCATGCTAGAACATATTTTCTGCTGCATTTCCCACCACAGTCACAGTGAAGTTAAGCGCTACATCAGCATCGTCATATTTCAGTGTCTTGGCTTTCTGGTGACTTTTGTTTGTCTCATTTTCTCCGCCTTTCTTTTCATCTCTGTTAAAGATTTTTCATCGTGTCTATTGAAGGTTTGTTTAACTGCACTTCATATCTCCTGCTCCGTGCTGTGCGCGCACACATGTCTGTGCAAAAAAACCAGACACAATCCACCTTATTCTTGGGGGCGCTAATGTAGCCGTGATTATGGGTGCAACTTGCTTGTGAGACACCAGAAGTAGCAGTAAGCCACTGGCTAACCATGGTAGCTAAGCGATTTATTTGAAAGTAATTTTGCTTTCAGTTTAGTTTTTAAGTTACTGTTTTCATTTCTGCTGAGCTGACATACGTCTGAACTTCTTTGTTCAGTGAAAGGTTTGGGGGTTTCCTCTGCTGATGGGACTCTTGCGGGATCAGATGTCAATGAGCCTTCATGAATGTGGTCTGCTTAATGATGTTTAAAAATGTATTTGTTTTATGCTGAAAATAAAGTCCAAATATTAAACAACAGTTGCACACTGTCATTTCAAAACGCAGTTCAAATTGTTAAAACTACCAGAACAATCAACATTTACCTTCTAAACTGCAGCAGCGTGGCTGGAATATCTGCCTTGCAGTGCAATACATGAACACACCTGAGGTGAAACTAAAACTCACTACTGTGTAGATACTGATACACCTCAGAGGTCTTCAGATTGTTCATCGCTCCACCGTCAGAGGCAGCTGAGTCCATAAAGTAGCTAAATATGCTAGTAGAAGTTACCAGCAGCCACTTCTTCAGGTCGTCCTTCTATCCCTCAATAGCAGTATGTAGAGGTATGATAACTGTCACGTTTGAGCTGTGACAAGTGATGTTCCCCCAAGTTTTATGTCCCCAATGTCCAAAGAAAGAGGATTAGCATGAATTCTCAGCATGTAAACAAACGCCCGTTCCGGCACGCGCCGGAAGTTGCGCCCATAAAACTGATTGGGCTAATATTCCTTGCGCACACTGTGACAATAAGAGTACCACTGCTCCCTACTGGATTGGATGTGCAATTACACTTTATTCTAGTATAGCAAAAAAAAAAAAACAAGTTTGTCGGGGTCACCCGACGAGCTTGTTTTTTCTGGATGCCGCTGGATAGGCATACAGCTAGTCGGAGAAAAAAAGCATGGCACATAGGTAGAGGAACAACCAGACTGGTATCAACAAAATCTAAAATGGTGAGCAAAATGGCATGGAATAGGAACACTGGTGAGTGACTGGTGTTGGTTGGTATACCAAACAGTAGCGGGGAATCGGACACTCTGCACAGAGAATGGATATGTTGGCAAAATTGTGAACAACAAACTGAAATGTTATGAGAAATATTCAGTTTTTTTCATTTGACTTTCAGCAAGGAAACTTCAAAACTGCTTCATAATTTTCCACCAGCTGCATTAGTCCCAGACTAAAATAATGAGATCTCCTTTTTGTGAGGCATTATTCACATCAGCAGCAGCTTCTTATGAACTTCAAACTTAAAATATGTCATATCATTTAAAGTAGCTGGAATCCAAACCTCCAAGCTCATGTCATTTATTGGAGTCCAGGTGTACAAACTATTGACTCCAATTAGCTTTTGTTGAAGTGCTTAGTCTTTGGGTCCACTACTTTTTCCTCCAGTACTGTGAATGTTTGATGGGGGTGTTCAAGAAAGACACAAGACATTTTAACTTTTTGTGCGTTATCATCTTAAGCACATTGTGTTTGTCCATGAATGTGATTTAGATGAAAATCAGATCCCATTTAATCGTAAAACCAATTAATTCCACAAGGCTCACATTTTTTATTTTATTTTATGCAGAGTGTGTGGTATAACTTCTTTTTCCTAATATTTCCTGTGCACTAACTGAGTTTGGCAATCCCATCTCATCTCTGAAGTATTCCTTCCCAAACACAGCTCTGCACATGAACATTTAATCACATAATCATTTACTGGCACTCTGGATTCATTAATAATTCACTTAAAGCTTAATTTATCAACTCACTTGAAGTTGTACGACTTAAAAGTGCAAATATTTTGATAAAGTCAGATAAGGTTTTGATAACTCTTGGTGGGATTGCTGTTTTTAAAGTGTTATGAATATATATAGCAGCTATCAAAAAAGCTGCTGCATAACCCTTCAAATCAAACTACTAATTTCTCCCACAGAGACATTATGGAAGTTTATTTACAGCTTTCTGTAAGCTTTCTGATTTGTTTTCAACATACAGTACAGATCTAATCTAAAAAGAAAAAAAAGACTTTATAGGCTCATGAATGCAGCTTGTTTGATGATACTGGAGCAAAATTTTTTATTATGTGAGTTATAGGAGTCGTGAGATATGGAACCTGCTATATAGCTGTTACCGGATATATTTGATTTAATCTGATTTTAGTTTTAGTATTGAGATGAATTAAAATGATATTCTGAAATCTCTTGTAGTTAAATGTTAATTATTAGTAAGACATACAGCTGGAACAGCCTGGCATCATCAAACATCATTGTAATAAAAAAGCACATTTTCTTGTTTCTGGTCCAATCCACGCCTTGTATATTTACCCTGACACCAATATGTGTGATTTTAATGTCTAAAATGAAATGTGAAAAGCTTAAAATGCATTCATGTTGGTTTGAAACACAATGAAAATGCACACCTTGAGCAAGATGTTGCTTTTGCCATTGCATCTGACATGACTCTTACCTCCGATTGCACTGCACCTGGAGATGATCTCCCACAGAACAAGAGCCATGGAATAAACATCAGCTTGTTTGAATGACTCAATATTTTCGAGGTTGATTCTGGACTCCAACACCTCAGGGGCCATGTATCTGGCTGTGCCCACCTGAAAGAAAGTAGACAGAGAAAGAAGGGGTTTATAGTACTGAAGTCCTTTTTAAAAAGGACAATTGCATCTTTAAGACTCAACAGTGGTAATTACGTCAACACATACACACTTGTTAAAACGTCCTCACCGTACTGATGTATTAAAGGGTATTACAATGCATTAGATGTGCTGTGCAGCAAAGGGTTAAGACTTTTCATGATGAGTCATTTTCAGACAGAGTGTGGCTCTGGCTTATTACATCAGGATAATGAGTCCATTAGGTTTCAATCCAGGATATTTATATAGTGCCTATATAACAACGCAATAATTTAAGGATACTCGCAGTTTTATTTGTGTCAGAAATGTTCATCTGGTATCATTATTTCACACATTTAGAAAATCAGAAATTAAAGTTTGTTTGATTACTGTCACAGATAATGTGTATATAGCAAGAACGACTTCTGCTCCAGACACAGGAAACAGGTCTTTCAATTATCAGTCTACTCTCTTGTGGAACCTGCTCCCAGTTTGGGTTTGAGAGGCAGAATCCTCTCTACCTTTAAGATAAGGCTTAAAACTTTCCTTTCTTGAAAGGCTTATGGTTTGGGGAGGCTTGGGTGGCTTGGATAACCCCGAGAAATTCCTTTAGCAATTCTTTTGGGAAGCTAGAGGATGACACTGTCCCCAGGACCATCATCAGGACATTTCCCAACCAAAAGCCGTGGGTGGACAAATCTGTCCGTGATGCCCTGAAATCCCTCACTGCCTACATCACTGGGCTCTCCACAGAGAACATGGAGGACTATAAAGTCAGATCTTACAGCATCTGCAAGACAGTAAAGAAGGCCAAGCATCGCTACGGGAGAAGCTGGAGCTGCAGCTTCAGCAGTCAAACCCCCCAGAGGACTGTGGCAGGGGCTAAGGACAATTACTGACTCTACGGCACCCACATCCAAAGTGAGCATCGACATCTCTCTGGCTGATGAGCTCAACCATTTCTTTGCTCAATTTGAGGTGAGTAGTTATATATCAGACATACCACCCAGCAGAGAGGAGGTGGTGCTCACTGTGACGAGCATGACATGAGAAAGATGTTTAAGAGTGAAACACCAGGAGTTACTGAGAGGAGTTACAGATGGGATAACTGGTCCGGTCCTGAGTGCCCATGAACACCAGCTAGCACTGGTGTTTACAGCCATCTTCAAACTCTCTCTCTCACAGTGCATTCCCACCTTCTTCAGGTCTGTCATCGTCCCTGTCTCCAAGACTACCGCCCAGTAGTCCTGACATCAGTGGTGACGAAGTATTTTGAGCGGCTGGTCAAAAACTTCATCACCTCGCTATCTGCCACCCTGGATCCCCTGCAGTTTGCGTATCGTCCCATTAGATCAACATACGACGCCATTGCCTTCTGCTCCACACAGCCCTCACCCATCTGGAGTCTGGAAGGGGAAACTATGTCAGAAAGCTGCATGTGGATTACTCATCAGCGTTCAACACCATAGTTCCCTCCAGGCAGACCAACAAGCTCAGTGACCTCAACTCAATTCCTTTTTGTGTAGGTGGGTCCTCAGCTTCCTGACTGGCAGACCACAAGTGGTTTCGAGTGGGCCACTACACCTCATCCCCCCTCACTCTCAACACCAGAGCCCCTCAAGGGTGTGCGCTCGGCCCCCTGCTGTACTCCCTCTACACCCATGACTGCTCAGCCACATCAGACAATAACATCATCATAAAGTTTTCTGACAACACAGCTGTAGTAGGTCTCATCTCCAACGATGACGAGAGGTCGTACATGACAGAAATCTTCCACTTGGAGGACTGGTGTCAGCTTATTAACTTCCGGCTGAACATCAGCAAAACAAAATAACTGATTGTGGAGTTCAGTCAGAAGCAGCGGAGGAGCTACACCCCGCTCACCATCAGCGAGACACTGGTGCAGATGATTGGCAGATTCAGGTACCTCGGGGCCAATATCCCAGAGGATCTGACATGGACTAACCATATCATCACCTTGGAGAAGAAGTCCCATCACCATTTCTACCACCTCAGACGTCTGCGGGACTTCCAACTAAAGGGCTGTGTATACTCCCGCAGCAATGTGTCGCAGTAGCTTGTCGCAGGTATGCTGCAGTTATTTTTGATTTATGCCCAATTTTGAAGCACGGTCTCCGCTATGTTATTCCACGCCACAACGCAAGAGGGACAATCACGAACTAGCTAAACTTACTAAACCTATCTCTTGTGTTTTTCCACTTCCTCACTGTCTCGGCTGTATCCAGACCCACATTCATCGCTATCTGCCTCCATGAATTACTAGAATATGTGCTGTCCTTGTAGTGTGGAGAACGAGAATCATTCAGATGTGGGTACTTCCTCATTTCTTCGATGACAGGCTCTTTTCTACGCGGATGTAGAATTGACCAATCAGAGGCCTCATTTCTCTCCACCCTACGACACTATCTGCGGAACTGTCTGCGGTCACCTACAATTTTTGGGAGGTGCACCAAAGTGTCTGTGGAGGGTGGGGGGGCATATCTGCGTAATCTGCGTCACACACCCAGACGACCTGATTTCTGAGCATAAACCAGGCTTCACTCCCCATCAGGATACTTAAGAACTTCTACACCTGCACAGAGAGTGTCCTGTCTGGCAGTATAATCACCTGGATGGAGAGCAGCTTCAATCAGGACTCCCTGGACATCAGGAGAATGGTTCGCTCTGCTGAGCGCATCACCCTCCCCAACCTACAGGACATTTACACTAAACGCTGCAGAGCGAGGGCCATCAAAATCATAAGTGAGCCCACTCACCACGGAAATAAACTGTTTTCCTTGTTGCTGCTTCAGGAAGAAGTTACCACTGAAGGCCAACACTACGATGAGGAGGAGCTTCTTTCCTCAGGCCATCCACATCCTCAACAAACTGACTTTGCCTTCTTTCAGTTATTGCACTACCACACACTCAATTACTTTAGGTTCATTGTAAAATTAAAATTCAGTTCATTCTTATATTTATATAGTTCTTAGTTTATTGCGTGTTTGCTATTTGTGTCCTTTTTTTTTCTTTATTTATTTTTGTCCATTGTTATTGAAGTGTGCAAGTACCCAGAGGTGAGAGAGAGAGACACAGAACATTTAAATGTACATGCATGTATGATTATGACAATGTATGATTGTGTATGTGACAAACAAAGTTGATTTGATTGATTTGATTTGATTTAAGGTGCTTTCTCATGTACATTCTGTAGTTAGTTTTCCTAAAGTGAACCACGAGCCTCAATCTGAATCAGCCTGCGAATGCTGAATTCATCATAAGCATTTGTTTCTGCAGGATTAACAATGAACCTAATCAGCGTAGCTACATCTGTATAGGTAATTCATTCAACCTTCTGTAATGTTTTGCTAGGCGCCTACAGTAACTCAAGTACATGAAAATGTTCCTCTCAAAGACACAAGCAATTTTGATTATTTGGTGAGACTGGTGCATACAAGCATTTAAAAAAATCAGAACAACAAACTTTCTTTGTTTGCTTTTTTTTTTTGTGTTCTTTTGCTTGTTATTTTCTTTGGAAGGGTATTTTTATAAATAAGCATTAACTCAACCAATCCTTAGTGAATTGGGCTGAATTGGGCAGCATTAAATGAGAGTTGTATTGCCCTGAGATGACTATGAATATGAACTGGCTCTGTGTTGAATTGAACTGAATTGAAAAATGGTACAAATTATAAATAGACATACATTTAAGATTAAATGGCCTTACCTGTCCACTGTTTGCCAGCTCATCTACAGATAGAGAGTTGTCCAGCCGGAGAGCGAGACCAAAGTCACAGAGGCAGCATGTCAAGTCCTTTTGTACAAGTATGTTGGAGCTCTTAATGTCCCTGTGGGCTATTGGCACCTTATAGCGGCCACAAGGGGTTTGGTCACTGTGAAGGTGTGCCACGCCACAGGTTAGTGAGTTGCCAAGCAACCAAAGGTCATACCAGTTGATAATGTGGTGGGTCAGGTAATCTTGGAGGTTTCCTAAGGGTTGGTAAGCTGTGATCAGCCAGTATTGTCTCTGCAATTTCCTTTCTTCTGCTGTCAGGAAGTGAAGCACATTTTCATGTCTGAGATCTGCATCTGAGAAAATTTCCTTCTCATTCTTCCAAGAGGCATACTCGTCATATTGGAAAATCTTTACCGCGACTGTCTCAAAGCCCTGCTCCTCTCTCACCGAGGAGCCCTGCTTCAGCTTGGCTTTGTAAACCTCGGCAAAGCGTCCTTTTCCGACCAGGACATCCAATTCGATAGGCAGCAGCTCGGTGTTGTGGTTGAGGTTGTTAGCATGTGTGGAGCTGCTGTCTGATCCCTCATCATCCATAATGATGGGGTGATCACTGAAGTCCAGCGGAGGGCCCTTCTTGCGTTTGGAGTGAGCTTGGCGCTGGCGGTAGACCCGATAACAGTAGAAGGAAGCAATGACGACAACAGCCACAACCAGAAGAGGCACCAGGCTGACCAGGATGACAGCCACTACCTGAGAGTCCGAGGGACCTAAAATTCAGAGAACAGAGATGATGAGAATGAACATGCCAACACCTACGCAGCTGTAGTTGAAGTTGCATTAATGATCACTCAGGAACCCTGGGAGACAATACTCCAATTACTACATTATATACAGCTTCAACACAACATTGTCAATAGTGAGTTATTTGTTTCAAGGGCTGCAGGGCAACAATGCATGCACAACCAATCACACTGCACAATTTGTGAAGTCCAATATAGCGACAGAAGAATTAAGTAATTACTAATAGTTAACTTGCTGTACGATTTTGAAATGCATAAAACAAGTTAAATGAATCACTCTGACCTTCATGTCTAGAACAATTAAAGCGTTTGCCGTACACATTTTTAGGAAGCCTTGCGTTCAGTGTGAGAAACTGTTTTCTTTTTTTTTTCTGTAGAATTATAAAACCACATTTGATATCAATGTGACTTCTCTGTGACACTGCACATGAACTGCCTGGAATGCTTCCTATGTAGTCCAGATTTTTCTTGATACACATTGTGGTGACGAGGTGTGGCTGCTGCCCAGCTGCAGGGGGAGACACGGAGCAGTGGCACCGGGAACAGAACCAAAGTTTTTGCTGTGGGTTTGCTAATCATGAGTAGCACAGTGGGACCAAAGACGTTCAGGAATTGTCAGCTACTGTGAAGTAGCTGTGGAAAGAACCAATAAACTACAGAAACCAACTTGACTAATTGTGTGCATTGTTCTGTCCTGGCGGAACGAACCCTACGTTTTGACCACACACATTTGCATAATGCCCACCTCATAAATAGTTTGACTTTTTTTTTCTAAAATAAATCAGACATGATTAAACCTTCCGGGAAGAAGCCTCCCAGAGAGACATATGTAAATGCCTGTAACTGTTTTTGCTTTTAAACACTCTCAAAGATCTGACTGGAGGCATGTAATACACTCATAGGACAGACTTCTCCAAACTAAAAGCAACAAGAAAAACTTCAGCTCTTGTAATTATTTCGTCAAACCCTGATTACAGTGATTACTGGCAGGCCCTATTCATTTAACCTGTCACAGATTCTGTCCTCATTGCAGTAAAGCTGTATTTTCCCATACATTTCACTTTATGATGGATGAAGTACAAAGTGAAAATGGCAGGTTTCTGTATATATCAAGTATTCTGTGGCTTGGTAACCAGAGGCATTGAATTGCATTTCATTTGCTTTGATGCTTATGAAACAATGTTGACGTGTGAAATGTGTTTTTTAACCCCCCCCCCCCCCCCCCCCCCCCCCCCCCCCCGACTTTTGTGTACTATTGTGCTGTCTGATTTACTGTACTACACATAGGAGTAGCTGTAACTTAAAAGCTTATTATTGACTTTGGAAAGAGCAGCTGACGAAACCATTTCCCCAAAAGGTTAAATTAACAACTGTTTTTGATGATATCACATGATTAACAGCTGACCTTTCCCAGAACTGGAAGTGGAGGCCGCATCGAGATAGCCTGACCAACCACACTCATTCGCTTTAGTGAAAATACTCTCTTATGAAATGGGTCTCGTACCCCCACCCATTTCCCATTTTTACAACCACTTCCACCGGTACAGAAAGTACCAAACCAAATGCTAGGCTGGGTTGCACACCAATCTGGAAGTCCATTTGGTGACATCTCTGAATGGTTGTATGTCTATTCAATTTCATCTGAAGGCAGTTTTTTTTTCTAATTTTGTTTGTCCTGCCCCCATAAAAACAAAGTTAGATTCAGAGGAACCAGACTAAGGGCCAATTCCAGTTCCTCCCTTAACCCTCAATCTCAACCCACGGCCTAAACCCTCAATCTTTGGCCCTCAATCTTGGCCCTCGAAAGTAAGTGTAAGGGCTATCTATCTTACATCTATCTTACATTCGTAGCTAGCTTTTTCTGGCGCAATCCTTTTCGAAGATGTCTTGGCGAAAGTACACAATGCCTTCTGGGTAGCCCTTACTCCCATGGGTGGTGCCGAATCTCAATATTGAGGACGAAACAGCCCTTCAAACTTGTCCGTCAACTTGATGTTCTAAGAATCGACACAGCACTTGCACTTCACGGTAGCGCACATTTTTGAGATTGAAGGTTGAGATTGAGGGTTGAGATTGAGGGCTAAGGGAGGAATTGGAATTCACCCTAAATCTGTGCAACAAAGATGGCGGCCAGATTGTCATCAAGATGCATCAAGATATTCTTTTTTTTCACAAGTGTTTTTAAAGATGAACATTTCTCATCCATGATCTCGTGATAACGAGCTGATGAAGTTTGTGCAACATGATCATGTGATATTATGTCAAACACTTTGTTGGACTTTAATGTATTTTAGGAATTTTTGTTTGCTCTTTGCTTGTTCCTTTAATTTTTGTTATTCTTTTCAATGGATACATTAAAAAAAAAGTTTGCGTACACAAAAAAAATTGTGCACAACAGCAGTTGAGATCCTGGCAGACTGTATCAACATCTGTCTAAAAGTAGAGTTCATATTTTTAGTGGAAGGTGACCCTCCCTGTGGAATGTGGGAGAATTAGAAATTTCAAGTTAGTGTCTAGACCACAAATGCAAAAATTCTTCCAAAGCCTGACCCGGTTAACCACATATTGTGTCTCTTTATAGCTCATGTCTTATTCTTACAATTTAAGAGATGCGGTGTCTGGAAGCTGCAATGGTTTTTGCAAACAGTAATAGTTCACGACTGCGCTCTGTTTAGACTTTAGTTTTAGAAGCTGCAGCCATAAAGAAGGACCTATAAAAAGTATATCACCAGATTGAATGCTGTAAACAAGAAAACCCCAACTGGTTTCCAGATTGATGAGTTCTATATTTGAGTAACACTCAGCATTTTAAGATCTTTTGGTTTAAATCTAGTTTAAGTTTTTCATGGCTGAAAAGATAAAGCAGAAAGATCCAACATTATCCATTCGAGAGGTTCACAATAAAACCTGTTTCAATCCAAATGTAAATCACGGCGCAGAGTCAGGTAGAAACAGCAGAAGATGATGAATGTAGGAGCCATCTATTGAACTTCCCAGTCAAGCCCTCTGTTTCCCTTACACTCTTTTTTCTTTGTTTTTTTTGTGTCACTATCGGTCTTTATTTCACAGTGAGAAAGAGGACAGGAAATCATGGCAGAGAGAACGGGGAAGACACGCAGTAAAGGGTCACAGGTCAGGAGTAGAGCCCACGATCGCTGCAGGACGACTGCAGCCCCTGTACATGGGCCGCCTGCCCTAACCACTGCGCTACGGGGCGACTTCACTTGCTCTCTTTTTTCTAAACAGGAAACCACATGTCTGAAGCCCTCCAGGGCCCCGTCGGAAGGTTTGTTTTGATTTTTGTACAGTGAGAAGATATTTGTCACAACAAACCTGTCACTTCCAGACTCCCACAGGCAGCTCTGGGCTAAACCATCGAGATGTTCGAATGGTTAAATGACATACTTCCATTTGACATTTTTAGACAGAGAACCTCCTCATTTAGAATTTTCTTACTTATGCATTTATTATAGTTTGCATGCGATCCCTTAGCCTTGTACAGATTCAAAACAACGCAGCAGTGGATGGATGAGGATTCCTCTCCAAACTGTTCTTTTTATACCCTTTTTGTACACATACAAAGTTAAAATGACTTCGGTTTCGTCTGTGGAGATCCTATCACTGAAGAGGAATGACATTTTTGAGTCATTTTTTTCCCCCGCGTAGCTCCGTTGCCCCTTGTTCTAACTCAAAACTGCTTCAATTCACATTGTTCTGGTCCTGAACAAAAAGATTACACTCTATCCACTCTATCTGATAATGACCTAAGGTTTTTCTTTAAACTGTGGAACTTTCCTTGCAATTGACTTTGTATCAAAACTGTAAATTTTTTTCCTGAAGTTGGGCTTATTTCTTTCTAGATTATACTATGCCTAATAGTTTTTGCAAATGTATTCCAAGTAAAATGGTTAAAGGCACTATTGGCCTAACTACCAGAACAACTGTGGTAAATCTTAGCTGCAGAAAAGCAACAAAAGAGGAACTAAAATAACTTGCGCAGTGGACCACTGGTTATTAACTCGTGGCACTAGAGAGATTCACCCTAATTTACGGGCATCATTGCCTTGTAGCTTGTTTTTAATTTGATGTTTCATTACAACACTGCCCCACTTTAGTCGCTGAGAACATACAGAGTCTGCATACACATTCTCAAGAGTTTGCTAATGCATTTCCATGACGTGGTTTGCACTGCACAGATGCTTTCAATTTGGCTCTGTGCAGAGCCAGCTCTCACAAATGTAACCCGGTGTTATTACTGCTGGGACATCTTAGTCAAAATACATCTGATTCCAGAGACAATATTGTAACTTGAGTCTACAAGCCAATGTCTCCTAAACCCTGTTTGTAATCATCTGGAGAGCATCACAGTGCACACATGTTAGAGTTCCAGCTCCTAACATGACAAGCTGGTAGGAACTGGGATAATGATTTCAGTTCACCCATGATTATGATGTAACCATGTTATTCTGTGGAAACTATAAGGAGGATAAAGTTCTGCTTCTTGTAATTTAAAGCATCAGAGATCCACAAAGGAAAGTAAAGAACAGGCAAATAGATAAGCAAATTCTTAAGAATATTTCATAATCTTGCAATGGAAATCTATTATATGAAAATGAGGTCAAATGATATTTCATGTGCAAGGGATGATGTTTAGTTCAGTGGAAACACGAAAATGTCAGTACAACTACTGTGGTAAAATGTATGCAAGTGTTACTCAGAATCTGGTGGCAACATAAAATTTTCACATAAAACAACCTGGGCCCAAAGATAAGCTCTGAATCATTTCCAAAAGTGATGAAAAATCTGGCCTGGTAGTTTCTTTGGAATGATGAACAAACTGATAACAAATACAGTATCTCCTACTTCTGTTCTTAGGAAAAACATGACTAACAGTTCGAAAAAGGTTGCACCGACTTACTTGAGTTAAAAAAGATGTGCTCGTTGCACTCCTCCTCACTACAGGAGCAGATGAAGAACTCAGAGCCCATGCCCATTCTCTCTTTCATTTCACACTTGCTGTTCTTGTAATCCTCCAGGGTTAGGCCGTACAGTTTATGAGCTGGGTTGTGGCACATTGTATCGAAGGTGACATTGTCATCTTTTTTCCTCCTTGGAAAGAGAAAACACAGAAAATGCTGCAATTTACTAACTTTGATTTGTGGTTTGGTTTGTGGATTTGTGGATGTATAAGCATCTAACATGTTCTACCTTGTGCAAACAGAGCATTTTTTCAGCTGAGTTGTATCCGTAAATATCATATTTCCCTTTTCAACAGTCCACAGCCTAAGTATTATGTAAATGACCGCTACAACAAGGTCAAAGACAATAACTGTGAAAGCCACAGGAAAACGGTAAAAAACCCAACCTGCACAAATCTGCATATTCAGATTGTGAATTCCTGCTGAGCAGTGAGGGCTGCACAGTTCTGACATACATTTAAAAGAAGTGCTGCCGTCCATTATTCTGCCATTAGCTCTCTGCTAACCTCAGCTCATAACATGCACACGACAATATAATGAGAAACAGTAGCGTGGCCTTAAGCTCTTAACACCGTCTCAGATTGGCTTCCTGCTGCTTCTCACATTCAGACGTGATCTAGATGGATGGTTACACGCTCGTGCATTTTCATATTCCAACCACCTGTCTGCAGCGGAAAGACAAAGTGTTGAAAGACAAGGGTCACCCTGAGAGAGAAATTGGAGAGCTTCAGGGAGGAAATGATGCCTGATTTGATTAATAAAGAAAATCTGCTGTTTCTCTCATCCTCCTTCTTTGTGTATGCACGAATGATGATTTAAGAGTTTGAACAATGCCATAAAGCATGTTCTTACTTATAAATACATTTTACCATTACTTAAAATGCATTTATGTCCAAAACTATTGATTTTATAAACCTGGAATGCTGTTTGTAATGTAAACACTTACCAAATAGCGACGCACACGTCATCAATGTTGGGACAGATGGAAGTGATGTTACACTCCACCTTGCAGCTCCCTTTACCAGTGCAGCTGGTAACCTGCACATCACAAAACTTGCACAGCGCTCTCATTTTCATTATATTGGCCTCTGGAATAAGAGAGGAAGGGGGAAACATAACAAAGAGTGTGAGATGAATGCACAGAAACACTCAGAGCCACTGGATGGTTGAAGTAGTCAAATGGCATCTCAGGTTAAACAGCCAAAAACTGTCTCTAAAAGACTTTCATTATTATTAATAATAATCAGAATATGTGGATTAACAGTCATAAAATGTTAATTTTTAATTCCAGGATGGAAATCTCTGGAATTTGCCAGTAAGCACAAACATATTCAGCAAAACCACATGAAAACCCGAGGTATTTCATCCAAGAAGGGTGGCCATATTTTATTTTTTTCTCCCTGTGAAGTCCTCCTTTGGTCTTGTTCAGACTTGACTTTGCCAGCAGGCATACCCGTATCAGTGAGACAGGCTGGATTGTGCGATGAATGCCTGTGGGTTTGATAATCACCTCAGCAGACAACTGCCAGACAGGAAAGTACAACAAATAAAGCAAACAAGGAGGAATCTTTTTGCTGAGAGGTCTTTAATTTGTCATCCCCATGAGTTGCCCCCCCACATTTAGAAAGGTGTTGTGCCAACAAGCGTAACATGATTCACTGGTGTTTATTTAAAAAAAAAAAAAAAAAAAAATGGAATAAGTGTGTGACTTATTTTATTTAAAGAGAAGTTCCCAGACTGTACTTCTGCAATTTGTTCTCGCACTAAGGGGCCTTTAATGATAATAATCAGCAGAAAAGCACAGACCATTGTTCAGAGGAACAAGACACTCATAAGGTGATGAATCGCTTCTTTTCTTTTTTTTTTTTCAAGAAAGAAATCCTTCTAAACCCCATATACAGTACATATGAGTGGAAAGTGGATCTTGTGGTTCTCAGAATTGGGAATTACCAGATAAAAATATTTCAAATTTCTCCAGATTGATCTAGCAATAATGGTTGAAGTATCACTGGGATAATACCTCCATTGTGCTGACAATCCCTCCTGTTAAGTCAAGTCTACATGCATAAAGATAAGGAGGAATGAAAGAGAGATAATGGCTCGTAGAAGGTATGCATGCAGTGAGATGATATAAGAAAAACATGTTTAAAAAGGAAACAAGATAAAAATGCCCGCAGAGGAAGTTCCATGCATCAGAAAATGCAGCCCACGTCAAAACTAAGAGAAGGTGTATTCATTTCCACGAACATAATGCAGTTCACAGACTACCAGAGGATTTTTTTTATTACACTAACACCCATTGCTTGTGAAGTGACTTGACTCTTGTGAGAAGCTGCTAACCAGAATAGCTGATCACATGACCAGAAAGTGAGGCATTTTAGACCAGGAAGTGTAAGTGAAAGCAAGCTTCTCAGCAGCCAAATGTCTTCACACCTATCCTGAGAAAACGGTGTTGTGTGTTAGTCATCTTAACCTAGCACTGTGTCAGTGATGGAGGGTGGGGTTTAACCTGTTGCTTGTGGGTGCACGGCTGCTGTACTACGTGCTGCGAAGGAAGAGCAGCTCATTTAAAGCACAACATGTGGACGCAATTCTGAGCGAGATACTTTCACAAGACGTTCTCAGGAAATTGCTGACATCTATTGTTGTCTGTGCCTGTCTCAACCAACAGACTCCCTTACAAATACAAACATGGAAATATTACGCTTGAACACCAGACTAAACTAAATGGCCGAGCAAATTAAAGTCCTGCCCAGAGGGCTGAAGAGGTGTTTTGAAGTAAATCAGCATAGAAGGGGTACAGTCCATGCCTGAGTGCTGGTGGTGGGAAGGAGTAATTATATCATTAGAGTCGCTCCTCTGAAGGAGCATGTCATTTAAACCCAGGAGGCGGGCTAGGGAAGGGATGAATGGTAGTAATTGTCACCCAGGGCTACGTTTAATTGCAGAGAAGGGGGAGGAAAGGGGATTAGGAGCAGCCAAAGCCACTTGGTGCCACTGGGGCTGAGTCTGAGACAGATGAAGGTAAAGCACTGTCTTCCTCACAGGAGGGAGATGGGTAGGTGGGAACATGGGGTCGAGGGGCTGGGGGCTTGCACACCTGTCAGCAATATGGCTGCACATCAAACATGCACATAAGGAGGGACAGAGAGGCAGCGATGAAACATGGGTGATGTCTGAAAGGGCAGTGTAGCGTCGAAGGGAACATACCATGTTTTGAAATACCACAGAGATGTAGAAGAAAAGCACCACTTTCAGTCATGTCTTTTCAGCTCTGTTCACAGCAGCTGGTTTAAGAGCTAACATCTTAAAGGAACATAGCAGAGTTAAAACAACCTGAAGTCTATTATTAGATGGCAAGGAGTGTGAACTTTAGTAAGGGACCAAAACAAAGTAAATCAAAGGAGTTTTTACTCAGAATGAAAAATGTGTTTGCAACTACTATAAATAGCTCTTTTCAGACAAGAGTAAAAAATGTCTCCCATATAACTGGATCAATACTTATATATTTATGACAAAATAGTTAAGAGTTTAGAAGCAAAATAGTTTAAAAGCAGAAGCCACCAACTCTTTTTGTGCGTATTGACAGTAGTTTACATGAAATTATTAGTCAACTTGTACGAACTTATGACAACGAAGTAGCAAAGACAGAACTTCCTGTACAAACAGTCCTTTTTACACACAATACAAAGTTCAAATGACCTCGGCTCGTGTGGAGAGACCCTATCCACACTAGCGCTTAAAGCAGCACAGAGAAGCAACTTTCATATCACTAAGAACCATTTTGTGGTCTCTTCCTCGGTCCCTCTCTCATTTTCTCTTCTGTCATTACTTTCTAGAGTCTCTTAGTCGCCTCTGCCGTAATGTCCACTGTAGCTCTGTGAGTTGTTTTTCATCACTGTTGATCTGTGACCAAGCGCTGTAAACCCACACACGCACAGTCGTCTCTGCAGGATGGGAGCGCAAAGTTCCTCTGTCTGGTTTTTGCCACTGGCAGAGGTGGAAGAGGCAGCTGCAGCTGGACGACGCTTCATAAAAGCAAGCAAATGTTCCTTCAAATGAAACTGAAATTTCAGTGTGAACACAATTCCTTTGTGCTGCTTTAATAAGAATGATCATTTTGTATATTTTAAACAGTAATTTATTTTGAAATTTTCACCTGTGTTAATATCAATGCTATTTTGGTGCAACTCAGAACTGTTTCGATTCCTGTCGTGTTGGACTCTGACAACCGTTTACACTCCTTACCGTCTAATAATAGATGTAGGGTTATTTTAACTATGGAATGTTTAACTCAGCTCCACTTCCTATTCCTCTGGGTGTGCCTTTTTAAAAATCCCTGTTACCTTCTTCAGAGATACAGCAAATGTAGCACGATGTGAAACCCAGAAGGGCCGCACAATACGTCAAAATGATTTAGCGCTATCGCGATATAAACCTGCACAATATCAATACTGAAAAAACAAGAAAAATATCACAAAGTTATTCTATTATGTTCCGCTTAATAGAATAAACTTCAGTAACATATTTGGCCAATCAGATGGAAACTTACTGTCCAAGTTGCCTAATTAGATGTTAACTTACACGAAGGGGGCTGTTGGTATTGCAGGGTAGTTTTAATAAAACCATACAATACATTTGTTTTTTTTTTTTTCTTTTTTTTTTAGCTGTAAAGCAGAAAGACATTAGCGCCATATGGTGATGTATTGGATTATATATCACACATCGTATGGCCATTGCAATTTTCAACTGCGATATCATGAGCTGGTAGAGACGAGGATAATAAAGTTAGATATTCTAAGCTGATCTGGGTCTGTGATGTCACAGTACCCTGCAAATGTGAATGGCTCAACGCAGCGGTGCGCAAACTGTGGTACACGTACCACCAGTGGTACGTGAGCACTCTCTGGTGATACGTGGGGAAGTCATGACTTTCCACATTTTCACTTTAAAAAAAAAATTAGAAATGTACAATGCATTATAAATACATTTCAAACAAAATATGTAGCTTGAGCTAATCAAAATTGTGTCTTTTAAAAAGATATTTGTTGTATATTCAGTTGCAGTGCAGATGTAACAACTTTTGAGTATGTGAGAATTGTTAGGCAGAGTTGTAAATGTGTGATTCAGTAAAGTAACAATCCAGCTAATAAATAACCACTATAAGGAATAAACATCTCTGTGTGTTTAAAGCTAATTGAGAAGGTTAATATGGCTATATTTTAAAGTTGGTCATCATGGTGGTACTCAGAGCTGAACAGTTTCTCAGGTGGTATGCAGTATTAAAGGTTTAAGAACCACTGGATTTTATTTGAAAGGGGTTTTTGACTTGATCGTCACTTTAGACAAACAAATTCATGCTGTCAAACACAGCAGAAGTGACTAATTTATTTTTTAAATGTATCTGCCCTTTAACCCTTTAACGCTGTAAACTGGTCCAACCTGTACTATAAATTACACGGATTGTCATGTTTTCCGTAAAAATTATATCGAAAAAAAAAAAGAAAGGAAAGGAAAGGAAAGAAAATAAAAATAGAGTCTTGTGGAGTTGGAATAAAAAGGCAGCGGCCGCTCTGAGAAGTTTTCAAGGCGCAGAAAGTTGCACTCACCCGCCTCCTCCAGCAGAACACCACCGAACAGTATCGTTCCACACCAGAACGCGGAAAAACCAAGTAGCTCCATTTAGAACTGGACTGTACGCTCCGGTCTTTATCATTAATTTACCGAAGCTTTGACAGCGGGTTAATATCCAAAGCAAGCGGACTCTCTCCGGTCCTCCAGACGCCCTCCCAGCTCAGAGAGGAAGAAGCAGCAGAGTAAACACGCCAGGCAGGACTTGCCCTATATGACTCACAGTATGTGCGCTTTTCATCAAACAGGAAATCTTCAGAGGGGTTGGACAGCTTTTTTTTTTTTTTTTTTTTCTTCCCTTCTACTTCTCAGTCTTTGCTCATGTGGCTCACGAGTCTTGAACCATGTCATTAAGTGGCTCAGACTAAGACTAGAAATGACATGCTCTAAAATTACTTCACCAGAGGCTTCACCTATAGACTTGCATGTATATGATAACACCCACATTTACTAAACACAAGTTACACGTCACCATGAATCTGTCAGCTCTGAGTAAACTCTGGATCGATTTATCAGAAAGGTAGCGTTTTCACGCACCGCCAGCCTGCTCACCAAACTCCCTCCGTCTGTTGACGTGACATTTTCTCTGCTACATGCTCCCTCCTGGTGAGGCTGGCAGTTTATCAAGCACGACATAAGGAGCGGCGAGTGTCTCCACATCTCACAGTGTTGTTTTTATTAGGGACACAGAGGTTAAACACCCATAAATTACCTGTCTATTGCCCGGGCCGCGCAAACACGTGCGTTTCCTCTACATGCTCGAGCTGTGATGTCAGGTTTCTGTTCTGACCCTGTGACCCCGGACCTCATAAGTCTCCTCATAACTCTTGGCGCAGGGACTCGTACGCCTTCCTTTACTTCCAGCTCACTGAGCTTTCCCCAGCAACTTTTGTTTTACTTTTTGTTCAAGGGATAGATGCGGTGCATTTAAAGGAAAAAGCGTATTTATTGCAGAACTTGGATGAGAGCTTTGCACATTTTTAAAAGGAACTGAAATTAGCTCGGTCAGCATGAAGTGCTTGTACGTGGTAGTTTATACTATGTGTGTCTTCAATCCAAGTTGGCAGCTCGCTGTGTCTGACTTTGATCTACATTTTTGGAAGAACATTTGTTTATAACAATCACTAGCTTCTTCTTCTTCTTCTTCTTCTTCCCCTTTTGGCTCACAGTCAGTGGGTGTGCGTTTGTTTATGCCTGAACAGCGTGCAGCCATTCAGCACTGCAAAGTGGGATCCAAGCCACAAGGTGGAGTTCCGACAACGCTGCGAGCCCAAAACGCTCATTTCCCCATCTGACCTCAGCACATGTGAGGGTCACAACATCCTGCCCGATGACCACAACATCCAAACAAAACTCCCTCGTAAATATATATCACTTTATAGCTTTATCTTCTTTGGTTCCACTGGAAACTCTTGCAGCACTCCAATGTTCCAGTGTGTCTGGGGAGGCTTATTTAAACAGGATCTTTTTTGGTCTCGCACCACGTGCGTCTTGCTGTTACTTTTAGCTTCCCCTCTGTACAAGTTTCTCAGTGTTCCTCTACCTTTGAACATTTTTTTTCCCCACCCCATTGCACAAACAGAGATAAACAAGCGCCAGGCAAACATCCTGAGTGGTATTATGCTCAATAGCAGGTGTCGGGTATTCCTGTCAACCGCTTTGGCGAAAGTGAAAAGGCAAATCTCTGGACGCATGCCTTGAGACCACGCAGAGGATCCCATTCTGAACCAGTCAGTCTCTTTGCCTCGTGTATTCTTTTCTGCAGGTAGAATAACACCATTATGCAGCTTTGCTGAACACACGTTCGAATGCAAACACATTTCTCGCAAGATCTCTTACTTGTTTTATAGCTCCCACGGGGAGGTTAAAACACAAACATGCTAGGAATCCAGGATGAGTGAATCATAATCGGATATTACACTGGGTCACTGTAACCCTTCTGTGTTTCAGTATTCTGGAGCCAAGTGTGAGGCCATGCCGCCTGGCCAGATATAAACATTCACATTGCGAAAATTCTCTCCTGTGCAAGGGGTCTGGTACCCATCCCATTGACCTGGTGAATTCACTGGTACCCATCCCATTAATCACAGCAAGGCAGGGGTGGGCTTTATGTGATGACTCGTGCAGGAGCCACCATTTAAAACAGCCAGGAAGGCTGCAGAATTGCTAATAACTCCCTGGATCGAAAAAGTGTTCACTCCAAAATCAGAAACAGTCATTTAAAGGTGCTCCTCCTCCACTGCATGCCATTTTGAATGTGTCTTTTAAAAAAAAAAAAAATGCTAATCCTTGTTGTTACCCTGTCTACGTTCACATACTTCCGTTTCTCTTATTGGTTGCATCAAGCTAACATGAGCTAACGTGAGTAAGCCAGCAGCAAGTCTCCGCTCCGCTTTTTTTTTTTTTTTTTTGCTGCCGGAGGTGGTTGTACAAGGTTATCATTATTATTGTCTATTATTATATAATGACCTGGTAAATGGAGTAGTTAAAGAATTGCAATTTCTCACATTTTTATACACAAGAGCAATCTCACAAGAGCAGAATCATATTTGCACTAGACTGAAGTGGAGCAAAAATGTGTTTCGTTGTTAAGATGCCTGACTGGAAGAGGAAAAGATTATTTTGCAGATTAACCAAGGCCTTCTTCTTAGTTTATTGTGTTTCTTTGAGATGCCTGTCTGTAGCGTGAGCGTGCCTCAGGGTGGGCCTCTACAATACTTCAGATATCATTGTTTCTACAGAGATCTCACATCATCTCGTGCAGTTTTGGAATCAAAGTATTCAAAACAAAATATAGTAAACAGCTTTAAAACGTCTTCTCGGGAACTGCCATAAGATGAGTAAAGACAGTAAAAAGGAAGGCTAAGCACAGCTCTGCTGGGACCCGCTGGTTAGTCTGTCAACCACTTGGAGGAAAGGACCCTGAGTTGAAGTGGGGCGATCCTGCCGGCGTCAGCTCAAGACTCACAGGATGATTGACTGCAGCTCCCAGCAGCTTCTGCTTGGAAGAGTCCTAAAATGACCTGTATTGGGTCCTGAAACAAAGATTTGGTGTTGTTCTCTTGTATGAGTTGAGTGTCTTTCTCCATCTAAATATTGACAACAATGGGGAAAGCTGGAGAGCCCATGTCTCTGTCTGTAAAACCCATGTTGTATCTGAAATAGGTGGTGGAGACGCAGAGATCCAGTGGGGCAAAGATCTGGTCTGGAGTCAAACTGGTCCTGTCATTTCACGATCCATCCTGCTGCAGCTGTTTCCTGCTGGTTTCCAGTGCCTCAGATGTAGGTTTGCATATGAAACTTGAGATGACATCAAATGTCAGAATGGTTTCATCTGGAACCAGTTTCAGTCTGTGGAGTTCTGTATGTGATGTGGAGTGTTTCCCAGAAGAGGGGCTACGATGGTGGCGAGGTGTTTTGTAATGTAGGTGACTGAGTTGATGCTGCTGCTGATGGCTCTGTGTCTCTTTGTATCTTGGGATTATATGCATACAGTGATCCCTTATTTTTCGCGGTTAATGTGGACCGGTGCCACCCCGGGAAAATCAAAATCCCCAAACTGGAGCCGGAGCCTTCTGAGCCTAAATAATGTGTTTAAAATATTCTGAAAAAGCACAAAAAAGTAGCGAGGCACTGCA
The DNA here is from genome assembly GCA_018398805.1 of Hirundichthys speculiger. Classification (NCBI taxonomy): domain Eukaryota; kingdom Metazoa; phylum Chordata; class Actinopteri; order Beloniformes; family Exocoetidae; genus Hirundichthys; species Hirundichthys speculiger. The sequence continues at coordinate 2,674,565 of JAGFBZ010000261.1, forward strand.
GCGAAACAAGACGAAGGCTCAACTGTGGTCTTTCTGTTTCCTTCACAGCCTCTGGTCTCTGAACCTGTAGTAAACAAACTGCTGGTATTGTGCTTTTTTTGGCTCGTAATTAGCGGCTAACATGCTAACAACAACAAAAGAAAAAGTCCGGTTTTCTCTACATGGAACGAGCACTTTATTCTGGCACTGCAGGAACTTGTAACATCACACAGGTTGTATTGTTTGGCTTCCTGTCCGTTAACAGAGAATGTAAATCTATACACGCTGTGTCAAGAGTGCAGAGGAGATGGAGGACCCAAACGCACAAGTGCAAAAAAAGGGAATTCATTCTCAAAAACAAAAGCCAGACTAAATCAGAATCCACAAAAGTAATCAAGAAGGAAAAAAAGAAACAAAGTCCAAAACAAACCAAAAATCTACCAAAGTAATTAAAACAAAAATCCAGGCTGAAAAACAGAAAAAAAAAAAACCCTTCACAGGACACGAGGCGAGACTTACTGGGTACAAAACAAAGATGTACTGACATCAGACGCAAAAACGGAGGACAACGGACCAGCACAGACAGGGGAGATGACAAGAGTTAAATACACAGGGAACCCAATGAGAGGCAGGATAAAAAGAGCGAAGGAAGCAAAGCTGAAAACAACGGAGACAAGACAGACCTTCAAAGTAAAACAGGAAACAGGTAACACAACTAACACAGAACAAAGAAAAAACCCAAAATGGCGGTCATGGCCGCCCCAGACCATGACACGCTGGGCTGCTGTATATGCTCACTCCACTTTTCATCTAATCCCGTTTTTGTTCTGCCGTCCCATGACACACACACACACACACACCATTACCCATAAGGCCACCTTCTTAAAGGGGCCAGGCTGCCTCACAACATTTCTTCGGTGTGAGAGAACGCGCACAACATCCTTCGATGTTTCCACGATTTTTTTCTAGATTTTTTTATTATATATTTATGAAAAATCCGCGAATAACTAAAACCGCGGAACTTAAAGCGTGAATTGGCGAGGGATCACTGTATATCAGTAAGTGCATGGTGTGACTTGCCAGGATAAAGTCTGTGGTACAAAGCTCGGATCAGTTATTCTCTCCTTTTATAGTTTCTGCAACATAACTGTCTTCATATAGCTGCTTGCTGGATCCCTTTTCAGAGCCATGTAAGTAGTGCTGAGACTTCATTAATGTGGTTCTTCTGTTATAAAAATTAGTTGTTTGAGAAGCATAATGTTACCCGTAGGGCTGCAACTAATGACTATTTTTATACTCGATTTAATCTATCGATAATTGAAACAATTGATTTACTACTCAGATTATGAATAGCACAATAATTTAAACCATCTTTCTTAGCTATGAGGATTTTAAATTAGCCTAAGGTTGTTTAAGAAACATGGAAAATGATTTCTTCAATAAAAAATAAGTAATTTTTTTTAACATGTGTGGTGAACAATCACCAACATGCTCTCTCCTCAGATGTTCCAGCGTTACAGATGTGCTGCCATGCCAAGCAAGGTCTGTCTTACAGGTGCTGCAGGTAGTCATTTTCTTTTCCTTGTGAAGGGTAAAATGCTCCAATACTTTTGAAGGTTTTGTTCAGCCGCTGCCGTTTTTGTTGTCTTAAGTTGCGATCCACAGCATGAAACAGACGTGCAATGACATAACCAACTAATCATTGATTATAAAGTTAGTCAGTGACAATTTTTTTAATTTTTTTGACTACATTGATTATTTCTTTGCACCCCTAGTGGCCGCCATCCTTAGTCGTTCTGATAGAGTAGCAGTGATGTTGTACACCACTGGTAGCTCACTGCCAAAGTTGAGTTCTTAAGCAAAAATATCTGTTTCTAGTTGGCTGAGCTCCCTATCTCATTTAAAAATTTAATGCCGCTTTGAGTAGATCTTCCATGCCTGACTCAACCCCATTTTCTCCAGATTACTCCTTGTTGAAATTACAGATGTGGTAGCAGTGCTTAAAGTCATTTCACGTATAAAACCACCACATTTTATCATCCAAAAACAGGAAAATCTATTAGCATTACGACTGTAGTCACATGTGATACTAGCAGTGTGGTTTACATGTTGAAATATTTGTACTTTTTGGCTCATTTTTGAAAAAAAAAAAAAATACCAGAACACTTAAGATCAGAATCTGTGAAAGCAGATCTGTAGCTCATTATAGGGACGTCAGAAGCCCAGTTACTTTACATTTTATAAAAGCAACTATCAACATATCCTTTCATTAAGGTATTGAGCTGGGTGGCATCTATAAGAGATCTTTGACCAACAGTTGTTTTTAGTTACGGTTTGACTTTACATTTTGCCACTAAGGTTTGCAATTATTGCTGAGTCACACCTGATGTTTTGGTCGTGTATTTGGGTCAATATCTTTTGGCAGGATGGTTGGCATAAGAAATTCAGGTCAGTGTGGAATTTCAGGTCAGTTGTGGTAAAGGCAGCATTAAATAAGCTCTTGCATTCAAGGTTGTTGCACTTACTTTGCCACATAATCTGACCTCAATGTGACATTCATGTGGGTTTATGTGCAGACACACTCACAGTTAGTGGCACAGATATACGCAGTGAGGAATAACAGCACACAGGCTGTACACAATGAATTGGCAGAGTTTTCTTGGTGTCACAACAGCCTTCCTCCGTCTTCTCCCACCGCTTGTCTCCCAGCATTCAACAGATGCTGAAGAGGAAGGGAGGGTTTACTGTAAAAGCTCTAAAGGTTACAACTTAGTATCATAACACCATTGGGGCTATTGTTCTCAGGCCGAGAAGGAATAGCTGTCCAAAACTTTGCCAACACTTTTTTTCTAAAGAAAGATAAAACATTGCAGGGGACGCAAACATGTGAACAAATAAGGCAACATGTGACTCTCCTCTCTGGGTGACAGGCAACATCCTGTTTCTTGTGAATTGATGAAGCAGAGAAAGACCAGTCATCTCAAAAGGACCCAACGTGTGTATACTTCAGAGCATACTCTGTGCTCTAATCCTATATTGTCCTGGATGTATAGGTCATAGGAAAGACTCTCCACTCTGTCTTGTTATTATTCCGGAACCATCTGTTTGCATAGAGAATGATGTTGCACATCAACATCTTACAGATTTTATTTCAAGGGGGATTACACTATTAGTCCCAGCCATATAACTACTTTGGTGGTTAAGCATAGGAGAGAGAAGATGATAAAGTTTTTGGTCACGCCATTGACCAAACCCACATTGGAGTGATGGATAACATAAGCAAAGAGACAGGAAGAGTATAATCTTTCAAACATGGAAGAAGTTAGTTATACACAAGTGTAATCCAGGTATCAGACGTTGGGGGGGAGAAATAGGAGTAAATCAAAGAATTTCATACATACTAAGCTGCCAACAGGATGCACAGCAAATTATCCCTGCATCAGTGAAGGCTGTGTGAAATTGAATACTGCTCATTTTCAGGAACAAATTGCACCATGTCACTTACCCAGTGGAACATTTTGGCTGATACCCAAACTGGACAACTGTTCCACTTTTTCCAGCTGGTGTTGCTATTGGTACCGCAACAAAACACATGAAAACTTTTGAAATTAAGGAAAAAGTGCCATGATAAAGGTAAAACTCTTTGTAATAAAGAACTGGCAGTTTTTGTTGCTGATCCAGTGGAAATTACTGATTTTGGTCCTGAATACGGTCAAATACTGGAGCCCTGTCTGTCTGCTCATCTCATGATTGCTCTAGTTTTACTTTCTTGGTCTCTTTTATCCCTTATTACCCTTTGGAATCAATTGGACACTCTTTCTTATGGTGGTCAGCCACTGCAGTTACTGTTTTATTGTTTCAGTAACCTGCAGAAAAAAGAAATTCTTTTCTCATCCTGTCAACAGAAGACAAAATTGCACAGTGAAATAGTTTTCTTCTTTTTTTTTTTTTTTCTTATCAGCTTTGTACAATGGATTGTAATAAAGCATAACAGCCCAAGGAAGGGTTTATGTGTCAAGGATGTAATTTTTGCAGGTATAGCCAAAGGGCACGAAGCTAGCTAACATTTCGCTAAGAAATAGATTCTACCAAGATAAACAAAAAACTGGCTCTCAATAAAGAGCACAAAATAAACTGTGTTTAAGCACTAAGAAACATTAATGGACAGAGCTCTATTTAGCATAAGGGATCAATAGAGCGTTTGCATTGTCTGTAGTTTCAAATGAAATTCAATGCAAACTCCACACTGAAGGGTGTGCTCATCTGCGAAAATGACATCTCGTGTTAACCATACCACTTTTTGACAAATTGAGCACAATTGTGCCATTGTCATTTTGGAAATATTCCTGCGTAAGTGGAGGAGAAAAAAGGACTGTTGATTGGAAAAATGAACAAGCTCTCTTCCACTCCATCTATTGAACTTCTACTTATCCAGGCCTGGGTTGAGGGGGTACCAGCCTGAACAGACAGTTAGCAAACTCTCATGGCCTCTCAAGCTAGGACGTAGAGCTGGCCCAGTGCTCTACAGCCTGGAACGTGTATCGTTCCTCCTGAATCCAAGGATTGATTACCAGGACTGTTTTATCCCTGCAGGGACCTTACTATTGAAGCTGAGGAATGTGAATGTCTCCCTGTAATTAAAGCACACCATCCAATCCCCCTTCTTATAAAAAAAGGGAACCACCAACCAGTCTGCCAAATCGGTGGCACCGCCGCCCTGATGTCCTTGCAATGTTGGCAAGATGCCAACCAAGAGAGCCTCACAACATCTGGACCCTTGGCAAGTCTCATCCACATCTGGAGCGTTTTTACAACCTCTGTAACCTCACCCTCAGAAATGGGCGAGCCCACCACAGAGACCACAGAATCAGCTTCCTCTGTGGAAGATACGTTGGTCGGATGGAGAAAGTCCTTAAAGTATTCTGTCCACAGACGTCTTTACGGGTGTTTTTTTTTATATTTTATATTAATCACTCCAATTCTTTTCCAGCAGGAGGCTGTTGTCTTTTTTTGTAGTTAGATGCAGTTTTTTTAATTCAGTCAGACAGTGTGGAATATGCTGCTAAAGTTAGACAGAGACTCTTTAGAAGAGTTTTCAGAAAGCTGTATTTAGAACTTTTAAGTAGTCTGTTTCCATTTGATCTATTTGCAGATTAAGACATTTTTAGCATTTTTCCTGGAAAAAAACCCCCACAAAGTTTGTTTGGATTTGGAAGCCTTATAGCATGTAATAATACTTACTCTTCTTCTTCTTTTTTTTTTTAGTATTCATATCATGCACACATTTTTAATTAGAGTAATTAAAACACATGATTTAGGTGACAATTAAGCAAACAATATGATAAACTACTGAAATAAAGTCATTTACCAGGGTTTATTTGTCAGTGCAACTCATCATTCCTCACATGCACACATGACCAGTGAGTTAAAAGAATCGTGCTCTCTGCCTTGACCTCCCATCTTCTGTTGTCTAACAAAATAACTATAAATAAAATAAATGGGGTTTCTTGTCATGACAAATGCACAGACCTGCGGTTACTTACAGCTCTGATTTATAATCTTTCAACCTCGTTATTTCAGTTTTATAGCACTCAACTGTTTGTGTTTACATTCACTGCTGTCTTTAGAATTGCTTCCTGCTGCAAAGACATAGCCAAGTAATTCATCCACTGCTTGTAATAGGCTGTAAGAGGCGATTTTAACAAACGCAGTAAGATGTAGGATGGAAAAGTAGCGAATCGATAAAGGTAAAGTCATGACTACCAGGCTCCTTTTAAAATGCTTCCACAGAGCGAGTCCAGTGATCATGGTTTCCCAAGAAACCCACTACAACAAACACTCCACAGTGTTTGATGGTGTTTGATGGACTCGTCCTCCCGGGTCCGTCTGTGTATTTACAAACATCTGGAGATCGTCCCGATGAGACCAAAGTTTCTTCTGTAGGAAAGGCTGCGCTGAGATGGAGATGAAACAACATTCCTGGCAAACAAGATTTCCACAATACAAATAGCAACAGGCAGTGTGTTCATGCTACACAGAGAGCCTGCACCCAGGGGGACTGCTTTGTTCTTGGAGGGGTTGCTACAAAAGATCGTCTCAGGGGAGAATATTAAGTTAAGAATTTAAAAATATTAAAACATATATTATTTTAATAATATGAAATATCATGTTTGTCAGATGGACCGAAAAATGAGCTAAAAGCTGGGAACGTGCACTAAGCATTGGGTGCAAGTCAACAAACCTCCCGTAACACTTCCACACTTCCTCTGTGACCGCAGCGCAGAGTGGATGAGGCTGGTGGGTACATGCTGGGTGTGCCAGCGCAGGAAGCAGCACTCATCCTGTGCCACCTTCTGCTCTCGTTGGAGGCAGGAAATACCAACATGACCCGACACTGATAAGAACGGGGAGCTGAACCACGGCCACGTGGTAAACTTTGTCAGACAATAGACGAGTCATATATTCTGTGTTTATGCGGGTGCCGAAGGGAGGATGGGCGAGAGACTGACCCGAGTGGTTTTGTTTGCAATGCTGGTAAAATTATAAGTCACAGGACATTTAAAAAAAAAAAAAAAAAAACTGATAAAGGTGAAGAGGACATTGACAGTACTGAAAACAAACACGATCCTGTTGTGGGAATCGTCAAGATTGTGTGTAAAAGAGAAACCCAGTGTTGAGCAAGTTCACTTTCTACACGAACTAGTTCAGTTCATAGTTCACAGAAATTAAAATGAAGTAGTTCAGTTCATCATTTCAAAAAATGAACTAAAACGTTCATTTTTAGTTCATTTTTTTAAAATTCTTTTTTAATGTTGCTGCGAGCAATTATTTGTCAAAATGATTGCCACTGCCCATATACTACACCATATACTACAAGACAGACTTCATCATCTTACTGTCTTATTGAGCCGCAGCATCCCAACTTCTTTGACTCCACCGAGGAGTCACAGCTGGAACCCTGGACCACGTCTTTTCTTTTGTTTGTTTGTTTTCGGTACCACTTCAGATAAAATTATATTAAGCAAAAAGTGTATTTCTAATAAGGGGCGTGGTCTTTTGATTGACAGCCAGTAGTTAACTGTCGTCACTTTTGCTACTTATTACTTCACACTTAATCTGACTTCTGAGCATAAATGTCTCATCTGCAAATAAAAACTGAACAGAGCATAATTATTCTTATTTTAAAGAGATTACTTTTTTGTGCTTGTGTGTTGTGTTCATTGTACGGTCGTGATTGGCTGATCGGGTCTAGAAGGGTCCGAAGATGAAACTTAGCAAAGCAGCAGGCAGCTTGTACAAACTGAAAATCAGCTAAACACAGCGGTCATTTCTGATGCCACCTGCAAAACTACATTTGAAATTAAAAGTCCTGCTGTGTCTGCAGCAGCTCCGCAGCTCCTCCAGCATGGCTACATGTACCCTCACCTCCAAACGTCTTCATTTGAAATGAAGATGTTCAGACAGATTTGATCAAAATGAATATAAAGTGACATTAATTAGCATCATAGGTTAAATTTAGCCAAGCTGAAATAGCTGTGATTGACATTAGGTGGGCGGGTTCCAACTGACCTCCCAGACCTGCTCACTCGGCTCTTTTGCAACAATGCGCTGCACAATTGGACTCCAAACGCACTCCTCAGAAAACCTATAGGTCACATGACCGTGGGCTTGTTTCAGTTCTGCTTCTACAATCTATATGTCTGATCTGTTGAGGGGAAGAACAAAATGAAGAACAGGTACCTGTAGTTTAATGTTCAAAAAAAAAAAAGGTGGGCAATAATAGGCCTTAGTAGTTAAAGCTTGTATGTGCAACAGATATATTTAAGATGCAAAGAAAAGAGAGAAATGAGTAAAAGTTAAGTTGCCTAGATATTCTACTCAGGGTATTCTATTCTATTAAATATTAAGGCAATCAATCTACATGGTTAAAAATCTAATATCAAGGAACAAAAACAGGAAAACATTTCGGACTTTCAAAACCACTACTCCAATAAACTTTCTTTTAACACCTTCGTGGCATCTAAAACATCTCGTTTTCTCATTTTCTTTGTTTGATTTCTTGTCTATTTTCAATCAGTCAGTTTTTAATTCTTTTTGAACCATTACATCGTGTTTTAATTTACACCTCACACACTATAAGTTTGCGTGCTCTGTAAATTGTGTGTAATTTTAAACTAATTACAACTTAATTAAAGTGTATTAATATGAGAAGCTATAATCATTATAAAGTACTCAGTACTCAGTTACAGCTGCTTAAAACTGATACATTCTCATTAATCATTCATGTTTCTTTACTAGTTATAAATGATAAATAAGCGTCATTAAAATTAAAGCGTTTCAGAGATAATCTAAATTCCAGCATTGCTGCAAGAGATATAGTGAGACAGTTGTAATATTCTCCCTCCCGAGAGCGTGAATGTGTTCCAGATATGTTTCATATTACCAGCATCAACTGAGCAGTCAGCCAGCTTGCTCTCTGCTCGCTGAGAAATATGTCAAACATTTTAAGATACAGTTAAAAAACATCGCCGTGACATCGACACTCCAAATGGATTTAATTTAACGCTTCATTCCATGAGGTCTCCCTCAGCTGCGGCAATCATTTTCCCTTGCTGGTTTGTAAATTTACCATGACTGTGAACATGCATTTATTTTCACCCACTCACTGGAAATTGAGGTAGAACTTCTGCTCTTTGGATGATCACTGAGAACCTGCTCCCTATATTTTTGTTTTTAAACAATCTTTGCAAGATTAAAAAAAAAAAAAAAAGAAAGAAAGAAAAAGAGTGCTGATGTCTGTCCATCTTAAATAAAGCCCTTCCAGTTAAAAGGCCACAGATTCCATTTCTAATGCACACGTTTATCTAAAAGGTTCAGTTTGGACTGTCACAACCAAGCACTTGTTTTTTGCCGCCAGTTCTGACCTCATTTATCCACAGAGCCTGCTGGCTATCTCACAAGCCATTTCCTTTTCGAGCACTCCCAGCACCTCTGCTGACAGCAAGATAATTTAGATATTCCAGCGAATATGACTTCAACTCAACCGCAATGTTATTATTATTATTTTTTTTCCAGGAAAAAAAATTCATCATCGAATCTGGCTTTAAAAATTATGTTTCTCGGGCAAATGATTCCCTCTGATGGTCAAGTGATTTATGGGTTCTGCCTAAAAGACGCTCAGTCTTTTTGGTGTCACATGATGAAATTACTCAAATCTAACAAGGACCCAGTTTATGTTAGAGCATATAAACAACATTTATTTCAAAATCAAACCAGAGCAGAACTTACCCGAGCCTGTTTTTTTTTTTTCCCAATGCACATTGCTTAATGTCTCCTACAAACTTTAAAATCCCATCTTTCCTGTTTTCTTCTACATGTGGTCATTCCAGTGCATGAGGGCAATATAAAATGGGTCTTACAACATAATCAGCTGGTGCACGGACAATACCAACACAGTCAGGGATGTGTTGGCCTTTGTTGACAGGAATAACAGAGCAAGTGTTTTTGCTGTAAAGACCGTTCTTTCCAGCTTATTTCTGTCTCAAGGAGAAAAGGATTCTGACCAGTACCAGATAGAAGTTAAATGTTTTAGACATTTTTTTTTTTAACGCTGCAAAATTAAAAAGGATCAATGCGATCATTTGGAAAAAAGATCAAATGATTTGAAATATTACACTGAATTTGCAACATGTCTACATTTCTTTGAAGCAGCAGAGCAGACAAGACCTCAGCCATAATAGATTAGCAAAGAGGGAGCGCCGTAAATGTGCTCTCAGTGTGCTGAGAACAAAGTGGAAGTAGGCACATTAGCGAGCCATTATTTTCTGCTATCATGTTTTTTACAAAAAAGAAGAAGAAGAAGCAAAAAAAGCCAATTTTCTTCACAGCGACGCTTTCCATGCAGCCTGGCCCCGTCCTAAAAATCTGCAGAAAAAAGAACCACAGCGATTTTATTTTCAAGGCCATCCTCTTAAGTCCAGCCTCATTTAAATGCATTGGTGCCGTGGGCCTACGTTCACCCGGAGCTGCTGTCTAAGCTCCTTGTTTTAAGCGCAGCCGCCACGTGAACTGAATTTTCCTTCGCCTGACCTCCACGCAGAGATGAAAAGGTTTAATGTTCTCCACCTGATAAGCATGACAGAGAAAGAGAAATAGAGTGCCCTTCGCACTGGTCCACCTGACCTTATCATGTGGAGATTTCCCAACTGACCCGACCCCGTCTGCATTATCTGCCCGCTGGACAGACTACAAGAGCAAAGACAGAGGTGGCTGTGCGTCGCAGGATGTTGTATTGTGCTCACAGGAACTGCTGCTGCTACTACTGCTGGTCATTGCTATTTAGAGGAAAGAAATCAACCACAAAATTACAGCTCCCTGTTGAGGCATGGGATTTTAAAGTCGGCCCATTGTGTCTCAGACAATTTGCGGTGCGCGCTGAAAAAGTAACAAGGTATGCAAGACATTTGGAAAGAATACTTTGCGTGGCTATAAATGAGACTCTCCTAATTTGGAGCCAGTCTGGTGTATATACAGTAGATTGACACGGTCCAGGCTGCCAGCTGTGGTAATAAGATTGCATACTTCTCTGCAAGTGTAATCCGAAGCAGCACATCTGCTAATATGTACCCAGATAAAATCATTAAATTAAATGCACACCCACTTGTACCTTTCCTCTTTTTTTTTTTTTGCCTTATATTATGCTCAATTACAGGCTCCTGGTTTTTATAATTGAACGTTAAAAAAGCTCATTATTTTCCTAATATTGTACATTCCTATTGAACCTCTTCAGTCTGACACACACTCTTTCAGCTCCGGTGTCTTTAAAACGCCACCTGCCGAAGACTTGGTCGGATTTTTCAGGCGAGTGGCCAAAAAAGGTAGCGTGTGAAGCAAATTCTTATTCTTCGTTTGAGATTGTGCCAAACAAGCCATTAACCAGTCATAATAAAAATGCGTCTCAGGAAACAAAGGAACACCGCACAGGAGGTGTTTCGGAAACTTCACGAGCACTTCTTCTGGAGTGATAGCTCCCTTTGATGTGGACTTGGTGCTTCATAAACCTGTAGACCTCATCACATGCGTATCCAGGTATGGAGCGGCATGAAAGAAACAAGACAAACAAACAAAAAGCTGCAAAAGCAATACCGTATTTTCCCGACTATAAGCTGATACTTTTGTCCCATGCTTTAAACCATGAGGCTTATGCTGAGATGCTGCTTTTCTATAATTTTTCTTCAGCCCTCAGGGGGCGCTCTAGCAGGAAGTGCAAAAACCAAAAACAAACCAAGTAGTTAAAGGCTACTCTGTTTTTGTTAAGTAGCCTAAATTGGCTATGCTACGCTACATTCATTTTGTGAGCATCAATACCTTTTATTATTGGACAAACTGATTAATCCAGGTGTGTCTGACCATTGTGGCTACTCGGACACACCTGGATTTATCAGTTTGTTCAGTCAGTTTGTTGGTTCCCCAGCGGATTTCTGGGTTCTGAGTGGACCCGCCTCAGAGGTAAGGTTTTTATCGCGGATGCAGGACCACGGACGCATCGTGGAGCCAGCAGGTCCGTGACCCGGCTCCAAAGCAGATCCGGCACTGAGTGCACGTGGACTCCAATACGGGTCCGTTCCGGATGTCTTTGCTGTGTGGGATGTGACAAAATATATACTTTTGTTTAATTTTTTAGTGGGTGCGGCTTATATTTAGGTGCACTTTATAGTCCGTAAAATACGGTAGATGGCCTTTAGAAGCCACTATCTGAGCTTTACTGCAAGCTACAGAATGTTTTGTGGCTTTGTAATTGTGTGCGAATGCTGTTTAGTAATGTTAATACAGTAGTACAGAACATACCGGCGAGCCATCTTGACGCCTTGAGGAGGACAAAAGAATCTCTAGAGGAGGTAAGAACTCAGACAGGCGGTCATCACTGTAGTGCCTTTATTCTGGCTGGCTGTGCTGTGGGAAATGCATGGAGGTGAAACAATGTTATTTTGTTCTACTGCTGCCCTGGGAGGTTGTAACAGCGGCAATAACAGAGTTGCTTACTGGCTGTGTGGAAAGGCTGAACAGGGGCGCGAGGACGGCTGTAAGAGACGGACTGTTGTCAGAAAGTGTAGCCAAAACTATTTTAGGAACGTGGTTGCAAAAGAGACAAAGCTCAAGTTACAAGCAAAACAAAAGACTTAGAAAAAAAACCCAAACAAATAAATCTCCTGGTTTGCAAACTTTGCCCCTCGACTTTGGGTATGAGCCACTTGGTGAATCCCGCTGCTGTGCTTAACATCCTGCAGCCGAGCCAGCGTTTCCTTCCTGCAGCAGCCACTGCAGAGCTGGGGCCAGCGCTGTCCCTGGGAAAACACCAGGCAGAAACTTTCACTTATTTTACCTTCCATTCAGGTTTATCCGGCTTACTGTGCTTTATTAATGAGGCACAGTGAGCTGAGACATTCAAGACTTGTTTCCTGACCTCGAACTGCCAAGATGAGGAAAGAGACCGTTTCAGATTATGAACCAGAAAAGCACTCGGAGAGCGCAGACCTCCGCCAAGCGCAACAGTTATTGAAAATTTGAAAGTGATCCAGAATCCAGTTCTTCCTTTTTCACATTTCCAACAACTCCTGAAAATTTAATCAAAATCCATCCATAACATTTTGAGTTATCTTGAACACAGATAGACAAACACACAGATAAACACCAGCACAAACATAACCTCCTTAGTGGAGGTAATAATACATCACATCATTATTTTTAAACAAATGTGTAAAGCTGTGTGTATGTGATATACTTACACGTCTCCGTCATGTGAAATTGCATGCAAGCACATGAGCTTGATTGCCACAGCCATCTTTAGTCATGACTGGGTGTAAAATCATTTGCATATAAGATATAATTGGCAATGCAAATAAATAGACACAGTTTTGAGCAAATGTGAAGCTGTGATGCTCATCGGTTATGCTGAGAATTAAATCTGTTTTGTTTGGCGTCTCAGTTTTGCAAATGCTGAATGGAAAAACAAAAAAAAAACCAATCAACTCTGAAGGTTCAGAGCAAGGGAACACGCAGAGGTAAAAGAAAAAACTATGGCCGGATTACAAATGGGTGGAAAAAATGAAACTTACACTGCTTTCAACATTTGCACACACATGTTCTGAAGAAGAGACTTAAACAGTCTAGTGGTTTGTATGTAGGGGCGAAGTATGTATAGCGTTTGTGCGTACACACTGTCCATACATGTTGGGACTGCAGCAGCTGCTTGCTGGATTCATGAAGTTAAGTGTACACCACCACTCCCTCTTCTCTGTAACTATCCGTCTCTTTCAATTCCTTTATGAAACCTTTGTGCAGTTTCATGGGATAACAGCGAGGAATGTTCTGGCACCATAAAACAGCACCATGAGCCACAGCGCAGAAACTTTAGCCAGCTCACTGGAAGCTCCACTCTCTCACACATCCTAATCTTCACCGCTGTGTACCCTTGTTGTCCAACTGGCGTCATGGCAACGAGGCCGCGCTCTGCTAGACGTTTGCTGAGATATCTGGAGTTTAGGGAGAAATACACACATGCACATTTTGGCAAAAAAAAAAAAAAAAGAAAGAGCAACATGAAGGAAAGAAATATTGACAGTTATTGATGTCAGGGCAGTTCCTGAGTGAGCCACTTATGTGTAGTTCTGTGTATCTTGGCCAGCGGTTGTTTTGCTTTGATGGTTGTCCTTCAGCCCTCATCATTAGTCCAACTAGGGAATAAACCACACACCAGAAAGTATTCCCAGACTTACTTAAAGTATATAGCATAATAGTCACAACTTTGTTATTAGAAGCAAATGTAGTCGTCGTAGGCAGATGGCCATGTTTCCAATCACATGGAAGAGAAAAACAACATAATACTGTTTTTGCAGTATTTTCCTCCTAAAGCTGAAGATTAAAGGCCAGGAGATGGTTTAAGCTCCTGTTTCTATGATGGTGAGGTAGAAAGAAGTGAGTATTTAGATGGTGTCTCCTGCATGAGTACATCTTAATTAATACCGAGCAGCTAGCACCCCCCCCCCCCCCCCCACTAAACACATGCAGCAGTGTGTGAAGCTATAACTGCTGAAGATCCAATTATCAGCGTATGTTCTTCAAAAGTTCAGTGGTTCTTTAATGATTAAAAGCACATGTTCGTCTTTCCTTAGTAAACTGAGAGGCTCAGCTGATCAACATTATTAAAAGTGCTTATTTCAAAGGGAGGATCTTCATTAAAGTTATAACCTACACTTAGTGTTTCAGACTTCCATTAGTGCCGACGCATTAAGTCATTTCAACTGCGCTGATTTTAATGTTTTCCCAGATGAAATGATGATGTGAAAGCTATAAAACTAAGAGATTTATAGAAAAATTGGGTTGTACAGTTATATCCCTCTTCCTCTTCGTTATAAAAATATTCATATAATGCCAGTTTCTACAAATCAGCATCCCCAAGGAAACTAAAAGATTGCATCAAATCTTCATGTTGATTCACCCCCCGGTTCTGAGCACGTGCGGGGCAGCGGGTGATAGTAAAGAGGAAAACTGCCCTCCACATGCTGATGGAATAAAACCTCCAACAGAACCTGACTTGATTGGTTGAAGGGTGAGAGGACAGGAAAGAGACACAACCAAACACAAATATTCCAGGGATACCTGCCATGGGAGGGAAAAAAACAAACAAACACACAGCTAATGAGCACAATAATGGCGCATATTGTACATCCATGGAGGGGAAAGAGAGCATACATTACATTCTGGATTGAGTCCAAAGGCTTCTGCTACAACCGAAGAAACACGTGCAGCTGTCTCAGACGGGCGTGCGTCTGTCGGTTGTGGGTTCACCTGCCTTCCTGTCACGCATTCATAACTGTCTGCGGAGGAGCTCCTCCCTTTTTTCTCTTGTCACTGTGACTGTTTATCTACACGCAAAGGGACGAATACTTCACTGTAATTTTCAGCTATTTTAAAACAGAGTGAGACACCGGTGTAACTCTACGGCAAGTTTTTTTTTTTTTTTTGTTTACTTCCCCCCAGACTCTCAGAATGGTCGCCTCACGAGCTTGACTGGAAAAAGTTTTTCAGCAGAAACCAGACCAGATGGTTTTTGGTTTGTTTTGTCTTCAGGCCTCATGTGCAGTTCAGACGTGAACTCACAGTGACACACAGCAACGCAGCAATGATGCCTCACTTGCATACGTTCGTGAGAGTTGGCTGCATTCCTGAACATTCAAAAGAAAATTAAACACAAATATGCAGACGCACAAGCAAGCCTGGATGAAAGTTGGCACATGCAGACACGCACAGCACACATGGGAGTATTTAGAGATGTGGCCCCTTTCTAACTTAAACCTCACCTATATGTTGAGTTTTTTTGCGGTTCAGAAGCAGGTCAGTTTCTGCAGCCATAACATGCGTGATGTACGGTTACTCTGCAGAGATCAGAACACATTGTGCTCAGATCAGGAAACAGTACTGGGACTGTTCAGAGGTGCATTTGAGGCAGGGAGGAAAAAAAAAACACCTCTTTAGTAGTGACGGCCTCAGGACTTAAGCAGCGCTTGCTATACTGCAAGTGTGCATGCGCGCTGAACCAGAATAAGCAGCATTTATTTCTTTTTCCGCTTCCAGTCCGCTGAAGAGCCTTAAATCCAGAACCACCTCAGTCAGTCATCGGCAACCTCACACAGACTCGGACACAGCACTCCTCGTGTATTTATAGTGTGGTATTTCCCCTGCTTGTTGCTCTTAACCAAATCCACCTTCCATTGTTACGCTGGCTGGAGAGGGTATGGCATTTCTTCTATATGCACCATTCTTTCACTAAGTGTTGTTAGCGCGAGGGCAAAGGGTTATCCAGCTGACAGATGAAGTCAACATCAAGTGATGTGAAAAGGAAAAGGACGATGACATTTGAGGCATTACTGTAAAACGTAGTTACACATACGCGCACACGCAGAGCAGCTGACGCTCAAACCAGCAGAAGGAGCTGCACTGCAGATAAGGATTTAGCATTTCGAAAATATCTGAAAATGTTTGGATAAACTGTGGAGCTTTTCTGCTGCATCTTGAGATCAAGTTCCAGAAACCACAAGGAGCCTCAATTTTAAGAAGGTTCAGTACATCCAGGGTTTGTTTAGGTTCTCTTGTTTAACTAAAACTAACAGTTGAGAGGAAGCTGAGGTTTTCTCACTCTGGATCAAGCAAAATGGCTTTTGTTTGTTTCAGAGCACCAATCACAATCACACACTTAGAACCGCACTTTTGTTTCTAACAAAAAGAAGAAACTATAATACCGAATGAAATTAGCTATTTTTCTCAGTGAGAGTCAAAAAGAATGGGTTAATTATGTGCATGCCAATGCATTGGCAGCACATATTGTTATGCCGTACAATGGCCCTCGGGCCATCCAAAAAAAAAAAAATCCAAAAAAAAACAAAAAACCACTGAGAAAATGACAAAAAATGCGTTTGAGAAGGCGTATATTAGTATCCAGGATGGGTTTCCCTTTCTTTTTTTTTTTTTTTTTTCTTATTATTCCGCATCATTTTTTGTCCGTTAATAGGGGCATAACCGTAAGGTGCACACATGCATGAAATATATCAAAACGTAGGTCTCGACCGTGCGATGTGTGCTATTACTTTACTCCGTCAAAAGTGTTACCGTGGCGACGCTAGATGCCAAAAACCGGTGAAAATCGTCCCATAGGAATGAATGGGATTTTGACGGTTTCCGAGCAAATCTGCTCAAATCAGCTCAAAACCCAGCCCTCTTTGGAGCTCTATAGCTCAGCCATATTTTATCGCAGAGACACCATTCAAACTTTAAACGGGTCACAAGACTTTGGACTATGACATAGTGAAACCACGTGTCGCTGTGATTTATAGTTTTTGAGAAATCGCGATTTACGTTTTATGATTTTTCAGAAATGTCTCTGCATCTCTACCACTCTAGTGATGTCATCACTCCACTCTGGCTTTTCATAAAATCAAACTTTCTGTTACAATCATCTGTTATGTCTCCATCTTTCGCTCAACCTACATAAGCTATACGTCAAAACGTAGGTATTTTTGTCTCTTTTCATCTGGTGTTACTTTGGTTACTGTGTGACCTTTAATTTTCTGTCAAATACACTTAATTGGTGGCTGCTGCCTGTTTTCATCCCCATTGACTTCCATTATAAAAAAGTCTAAAGGACCTGCTCTCAGATCGTTTTTTTTTTTTTTTATTTAAAATGCTCTTAATTAAAATAAAATAAAATATAATAAAATAAAAGTTTGTTCGGGACATAGAAAATCGGATTTTGACAGAATACACAGGCTGACTCAGCACTTCTTCTACAAAGACTTATACAGTTCTCTACCCCATTAAGCCAGTGTACCCTGGTGGTGCAGGGGTTAGGGCAGGTGTCTCATGTACGGAGATCACCAGTTTGATTCCAGGTCAATGCTTTTGTCGCGTGCCAGCAAAAGAGGACAAATTTACACTTTTTAAAACTGCTCTAGTTTCAAAACGGAAAACATTCACCTAACAAATATATCTGTGGGTAGCTGAAAGGCTTGTGGCGCTTCAGCTTCAACTATTTTTTTATAAAACTTATTTAGCTTTTCAATTACAGCCGTTTGTTCCGACACAGAAATACAGGTTTGGACTGATTGGAGACAGTGGAATTAGGTGCTCGCTGCGTCTTTCTCTCCTAAACTCACAGACACACGCTGGAGGAGCATAAGAGCGTAACAGGTATCACGTCCAAACATGACCCTGCTCTGAAGACGGACGTGCATTAAGCAGCAGCAAGCGACAATAAATGTGCTGCAAGCGGGCATGCACATCTCAAAATTTCTTGAGGAATTTTCTAGTTCACCCCTGTCATACACATAACTTATAAACACATAAAGGTCCCATCAGGAAGGTCAGGGGTGAATTGGAGTTCTTTTGGTGTCAGAGCTGTGTTTTTGGACCCCACATGTTGGTAGTATACACATCTTCCCATTTTATTCCCACCAATGTGCAGCGTTGTTGGCCCCCGGAGTACATGTGGTCCCTCTCTCGTTACCAGAGGCCTGTTTATCCACCTGCAAGCTGCTGCCGTGGAAAACTTCACTCAGCCAGGAGGTGAGAGTGAGCTGTTACTAGGCCGTCATCCCGCAGCCCTCATGGTCCAGTAGGCAGCTCATTTCTCCATTTCGCTCCCTCTTTCGGCTCTAAACTCCTTTGTTATAAATTCTGCATCGACTTGGAAAACTGTTCATTGCTCTGCATTAACTTTTTATTTCCTCCTGAAACAGTCTCTCTGGCTGAGTTGTTTATGTCCTGTTTGTGCGTTATGCTCCATCATCCATAAGCGTACAAGTGTGTGTGTGAGCTTAAGTCTCTACTGTGGTTTGCATCAGTTCTTGTAGACAGATAAAGCAGCTCACTGGAGCCAATGACACACTGTAGCTGAAGCTATATTGCTATAGAGATCCCAGATGTGTGAGGTACGGTTTAAACTTTCTTAAGTGAGTTTTCTTTATGCTTTCCATTCCTTATGAATTGAACATAAGCACACCGCTGAGAACAACTTTGAAATTGAGGTCAAAAATGAACTTAAGACCACTTTTATAAACGAGGCCCCAGGGCTAAACCAGCTCACATAAGGTTGCACGAAAAAGAAGATTTTTTTTTTTTTAGTAAATGCAAAATTTAAGACAGAAGTATCTGGAGGAAACCCAAAAGAAGTCAAAAAAAGACCCTGGATAAAACAGCCCTGTGGTTAGTGCATGTTCAGTTGGTGAATAAAAGTACAGCTACACAACTCTAAAGGGGACTGCATTCAGTTTTCAATTCTGGGTAAGGCCAAATGTCTACATCCTTACTTTATACGTAATTTAGAAGTTGGAACAATTGAAGAAAATCCCAGAGCTTCTTTAAAAAGAATAAGAAAAAGTGAAGTTGTCAAGTAGCTGAAGCTGAACCTTGACCTCTACTTCAGTCAGAATTTCTAGTCCTTCCTCCTCTGCTGCGTATTTCAGCTGCTTGGAGGAAATGCATGTAAACTGTCTTTTTCAGAGACTTTTTGACTCGTCAAAGAGTGATAGAGTACATGTGCTTCTAACAACATCAGTAACGGCTCTGCTCTTAATAAAGCCAGGAGCCTTGAACTAAATCATACATCCAGTCTTCATTAATTTTGTCACCTATTTTTTTCTTCCTTGCACAGTTTTGTCAGACTGATTTTTTTTTCATCAGGGCATTCATGTAAAAGTCATGAACTTTCCTCACACCCTCGATGAACACCTCCTGGCGTCAGTATATTGAGAGCAGAGCTGGAAGCTTGTCAGAGACCCTCCGCTGAGCCACCTGGGGAACAATGCCTCCTGTGCAGCGCCCCGTCTTTCTCCTGGGATACAATTGTTCCCTTAATGTCGTTGAAAACTTCAATAGGCTTTGGCTGTGCTCCCAATTCCTGCAACACAATCATAGTAATTCATCATGGGAATATTGAAATCCAGCTGGTGTCTGAATGAGTGCGTTGCCACATGGGATTCTACGGAAAAGCAAGACTACCATGTTCTTCATTTGTTCTTCTGTTGGCCCGAGGAGTGCAAATGCAACAGAGGCTCACAGCTGGATTCTTAACATAAGCAGTGGATGTAGGTGGAGAATCAGATTTAAAGATGCAGCTTGGAGAATATAAAAAAACTCACTTTGATTCTTGTATTTTTCAGCCATTGCTTTGGATCATGCTATTGTTGTATGAGCCAGTTCCAAGCACGTTTTAGCCTTGCATTTGATATGCAGCCGAGTTTGTGCTTGAGTCAATGACAGTGAGGTGGCCAGGTCCTGTGGTTGTAGAATAACTCCAAACCGTCACCCCTCCATTGCTGTGTTTCTGCTGAAATGCTCCATTTGGTTTTTTGCCAAACATAGTGCCGGACAATAAACCCAGACAACCATCTGTCCATAGGACATCAATCCAGAAGTTCTGTAGTTTGTTCAGATGCAGCTTTGTAAACCCCAGTTGTGCTTCTGCCAATTTACTCACAGCACATTGAGATGGCAGAGAGAATCTGATGAGATATATGCCTTTAAGAGAGAGGACCCCCAGGTTGCATTGAGAATATATGACGCTTTCTGTGTCGTATGTGACTCTGACTCGATTGTGCTGCCGTGGCCTCTTAAGATTTGATCAGTAGCCATTGTTTCTTCTTTTCTTTTGTTTTGTTTTTTGTTCTCGCCCTCTCTCTCAATAATCCAGTGTCTTATCTTGAGGTAGATTTGCTGGGATGTCAGCTCTTGGGAAGATTGCTGACTGTCTTGAATGCTTGACACTTGTGATTAATCTTCCTCACTGCAGAATGGTGCACTGAAATATCTTTGAAATTACTTTATAAGCAGCAGTTGCTTCTGGAAGATCATTGCTTATATCTTGCCCTTTTGGCATTGTGTTAACACAACTGAATGCTCCAGACCAGCAAACTGCCAAAACATCTGCTTTTATAGTGGCTTCCAAACCTGCTGATCACCAAGGATGGATGACCTGGCTGCAGCCATGGAAGCAGTGAGGAGGTACTTAGTACTGCCCGCATCACTAATCATTTTTGGCTTCATTTTTATTAAGTAAATAATGGCAAGGTGCTCACCTGAGGTTTAATTTGCCTAATAAGGATTTCTACGATCAGATTAAAAGAAGTCGACTAACTTTTACATGTCTGTTCCTAAAATCCTGTGTTAAAGCCTTGAAGAGCAGATATCACCAACACATGGAAAAACTATTGACTTTTCCTCTCCAAGCTGACAGGAAACAATATTAGGATTCAATATGAGACTTTTCTTCTGAGGCTAAAACGTACTTTTTATATGGGAAATGTATGTTTTTCTCCACCATGTTCAATAGTTGGTGACTAACCAGTGTCTGTGCTTTAAGGTAGGAGGTTATAGTATGTGAGAAGTGTTAGACTGAACCACAACATTAAAGTTTAACTCTTCACAAACAGCATAAAGTTTTGATAAAAATGATAGAATTCAGATTCATATAATACTGTATATATCAGTGTGAGGTAATCATTGGTAATCAGGTAGTCATTGTCAGACCTGGTTTGTGTAAATTTTCTTTGGATGTGAATAAATACGGTTTTTGTTTTTCCTCTGCTCTACATTTATGTGATGTTCTGTGTTTTGGTTCTGTTTTGAATTTCACCATGACAATTTGGAATTTGGAAGAAAATGATCCGGTCCTTACCAAAACTGAGCACGTTGCTCCTTCGTGCACGCTCCACTGCTCCAGTAAAACAGCATGGAAATAGATTTTTTTTTTTCATGTATGTTTCACATCTTTGATTTTTTTTTTTTTTCTTTTGCTGGGAAACAGTCATAACATTAATAATCAGATACAGATACAGGGATAGTGAAAAGACTGAAATGGGAACACCTACCAGTATGTAAGAAGGCAAAGCTTTAATCCGTCAGATAAACCACTACTGGTTGGAGGTAAAACAGAGGATGATCTGCATCTGCACAGTAAACTGCACACTACAGAAAGCTTACCGACTAAATCATTTTAACTGCTGCATCAGTTTTGAATGATTGTTTTTATGAACTTTTCAACTGTCATTCAAAACTGATGCACTGACCAGGTATAGTTAAAAAAAAAAGTCATTACACATGTTAAAAGTCTAAAAAAAAAAAAGTATGAAAATATGTATATGTATTTCTTAATAAATGAGATCTGCTCATTGAGCTTCTTGAAAAATATTTAGTGGCGGCCCAGTGCTCCATGTAAATGTTTCTAAATTGAGCATTAATTCCCCTCCCTGGGGTGGGTATTATTTAGATTTTTTGGCCCAGCAGTGCAGATACTCCTTGGTTCAATGGTGTCTTTTCTGTTGGGGGGGAACAGCAGGTGTGTCCATGTTTGCTGATGATCACAGAATGTAAATGTGTCTGCTCTTTGAGCTTCAAGAACATTAAATCCCCAGGCCTTAAAGAACCAATTAAACATCAGACCCAGTTCAGACTGGTCAGCGATTAAATTGGGCGTGTTCAACTCTCCAGGAGCTGCATCTTTGTCATCCCAGAGGTCCACACAGTTCATTTTGCTGGAGGCAATCAATGACCTTTACAAACAAAATAATAGTTGCAAATAATTACCTGCTGCTTGTTTCATATCATGCAAGTCATGTTTATTACATAAGGACAATTAAGAGAGTGCTGTGCTTGCAATTATGTCCCCTTGTCGAGAAAGAAAAAGCTTAGGAGCTAATTAATGTGCATTTTCATGTCTAGTGATACGCATTTAGGTCAGTGTCAAAACAAAAAGAAATTTCATAGTTGTGGCACTCCTACAACTATGAACATCTAGGAACATCTAAAAGAGTATATTAATCCTTTAAAAATGCCCATCAATTTAAGCACTTTATTCTACAGATTGAACAGACATATTTTATTTGTGTGTAATCTTTATATGTATTCGGCAGATGCCACACGCTGGTTACATTGTTATGTTGTGTTTATCCCAGTGGAGATGCCCTTGATCTGTATCCAGTGTACAGATGAGCCACTGTGTTGTGGGCGGGTGGGAGGGGAGGGGAGGGAGGATGCATCCTCACTAACACTGTGAAATGCACACACAAGATAAAATCTGTGTTGGTATGCTGCACCCTTGTGGTGTTCAGCTGCTACATCTCTATAAGTCCAGATAAGGTACCTGCCTGTCTCCAAGGGAGAGAGATTCAATCTGTGGTATTTCCCTCAATAAAGGACTCCAGCTTCAACAGAAATACCGTATGAAGAAAAGTAAAGGCGTACAGGGGGGACTCTGAGGCGTATAAATGTTTAAATCGCTGTAAATGGGCTACATCGTCTTGTTATCTCTGCTGAGCACTGAGGTGCTTCTGTATATCCACAGATCAGCAGATGCAGAAGAGAGGCAACACTTGACA
The DNA here is from genome assembly GCA_018398805.1 of Hirundichthys speculiger. Lineage (NCBI taxonomy): Eukaryota > Metazoa > Chordata > Actinopteri > Beloniformes > Exocoetidae > Hirundichthys > Hirundichthys speculiger. The sequence continues at coordinate 2,697,469 of JAGFBZ010000261.1, forward strand.
TTCAGCCCAAGTCGATCAGTCGATTGTTCCCTATTAAGCCATCTTGGACTGCCGGTGCTGCTTCTTTGATCCTGTAGAGACGTCTCAGCAGCAGCTACTGTGCCTCTGTACTATTGACATTACAGGCGTCCTAGGAGGTGACAAGGACAGCGATTGATTGGAGCTAAATGAGAGAGAAGAGGAAGATTGATTGCCATCGATCCACTTCTTCCTCCAGCAGACTCCTCCGTCTTTGATTATGACCACTTTACGCCCAATCAAGAGCATGTGAGCTGTGAAGGGGGAAATCCCAGTGAGAGGTATTAGCCCCATTTGCAAAGCCTGTAATTATGGGAGGATGTGAGGAGCCAAGGTCAGCACACAGCAGGTGCTATCAGCCTAGATGGTAATAACAGGGCTTCCCCTCGCTTCCCCCTCTATTTAGTCATATAGATATGAGACCATGAGGCATAAGTGCATAATAAATGCTTCTTAAATTATCATTTGACAGGAAGGCGGCAAGTTGTGATGGAATACAATAATTTGTGAAGCAAAGTGAAAGATAACCACACTCCTGGTTGCTTTTTTTTCCCACATTTTTTTTTAATTGAAATCTTCATCAGAGAGAAAAAAAAAACACCAACTCATAAAACCCAAGTCAAATCCTAACATCCACAGATGTACAGATAATTTCTCAATGATCACACACACCTGAGCAGCGTGTGTGAGGCGTGACCACGTCATCCTCGGCGCCAAAACGTAAAAAAAAAAAAAAAAAGAAGTGAAAAACAAACAATAACAACCGAAAGAGAAAGTTGAACACAAAACAAATAAAAAACCGCTCTGCTGTCCTAATAAATAGTTCCTCTTTTTTATCAGGTAAATTAGTCTCATGCCAACAACACACTTCTTGTGCTGGCTACTTCAGAAAAAAAAAATTTGTCAGCCATTTCCTAGAGATTGTTAGATTCTGTATTTCTCAGGGAGATGTTTGAACTCCACAAGGGCTGTGCTGGCTGGAGCTCCGGGGGTCTGTGCCCAATCAATAGCTCTCTTCAAAGGTGGACCGAAGCATCAATTAAAAGCCCAGGGCCTCGCTCTTGTAGGGGGTAGTTTAAGCAATTTCCCCACTGCATTATATGTGTGAATGCTTGAAAGTGCTGGTCTGCGATGAGTTATTGAGCCCCAGCTCTCCTTTACAATCTGCCATGAGAGACAGTCTGAGAGAAACTCTGAACTACTGTTTTCCTAACAAACAACAATCAATGTGGAATGGCTCAGACTCCATTCACAAAAGATGAATCGGGAAGAGCCTCACGACAGTTGAGTACGACATGTAATACGACTGGTGAGTGTATTACTATGACACTGGTGGCAGTGATTCTTTGAAATGGTGAGTAAAGGATGGAATTAAAAGAACTTTACTATTAAAAGGCAGTGAAATAAGCACCTTGCTTTGAGAGACTAACAGATGGAGGACAAGTTACCTTGTAGAGAGTGAGACTTGTCAAAAAAGGACGGAAGGAAATAAAATGTGCTTTTTTTTTCCTGTATCAAAAAGGGTTTTGGGGAAAAACTGAGAAGATAAGATTAATTTGGGTAAATTTGATTTACTTCAACACTTCGGATACTTTTAAGACCTTGATACATGATTGCATAAACTTTACTGCAATGAGCATATTCCTGCCAGGCAAACTGACAAACAATATAAATGACATACAAACAAGGACATTAAACCTAGCCTGGCTGGCTTTCCTAATTTTTGCCTTTCACAAAGAATTGATCTGGATTCAAGACACGCAGAAGAAAGTGCTTCTAGATGCCACTGGCTAGGATTGCAACCAATCAGAGAAGTGAAAGGTAAGAATGAGGAAGGAAACTAATATCAACAAAACAAAATGGTGCGTAGACTGTTGTTGGTTTTTACAGAACAAACAAAAAAAACTTGTTGATTCAAGGTGTTATTAGCAATTCTGCAGCCATCTTGGTTGTTTTGAATTGTTCCTCTTGTTTGCTCCTGTACGAGTCATCGCTTAAATCCTGCCTCTGCCCTGATGCGACTGGCTTCGGTACATTCTGTACACGCGGTAATGGCCGTGAACGTAAGGGGCCACCCGACAAATTTCAGCAAGAGAGAATTTTGGTGAAGTGTATGGCTATGGCTAGCCAGGCTACATTAACCCTCCAACCTTCTGTCCATGCAGGAGCAAAAGGGTCTACAGTCCAAATCCAGTTCCACAAAAGATAAGTGACATCACAACATACTAGAGCCATCAATTTGCGAGCTTTTTTGCTCGAGAATTATTACACAAACTTCGAGTTCTGCATGCTCCTCACATGCTCATGCACGGGACACAAGTGCGGTGCTTGTTTTAATGAGCCGAACATCAAAGGCCTCTAGGTGCGAAGCAAAAGGTACAGCTACAAAAAGTGATGACAGAGAAACAGATTGGACTCTTATGTTTCTTCCAAAAGATGAAAAGGATGCTAATGTGGACTTGACAAGGAAGAAAGCAGAAGACATGACTGATGTAAAATGATGGCAGGCAGAGTAACAGTTGGGTGACTGAAACTCAAGACAGAGCGAGGGTACGACACGATGAGCAGCTGTGTACCAGGGAGGAGGCTCTGTTGGTGAGATGAAGCGAAGCAGGAAATGGTCACGCTGGTCACCTCTTTGCATCTTGCTCAGGGGACACACTGCTGTAAGAACTCCAGGCTCGGACCACTTCTGCCCAGCAACAAGAGCTAATGATCAGCCTCTCCTTCCACACATATCCTTTCTCTCCTGGCAGAGCTGGCTCCTGGTTTGTGCTGACACATGAGCTGACTGGGGGCAGAAATCTGCTTCAGCCTCCTTAATATTGCAGGCATGCCCTCTGCAGAATACTCAGAAGGCGTTTGTATTCTGAAAAAGGTATATTATGCCATTGTGCTATTAAGAAAAAGCCATTTCTGTTTGTTGGGTAATCTTTCAGATCTATGTAAAACATTGCGAGCAAACACCTGCCTTAACATCTCTTTCTTTCTTGAATTTCCATTAGCAAAATAGAGCTGATGTTCTTTGTTGTGCATTTCTTCCATAATCTCTCTGCTATTTGTAATCCTATTTCCCATAATGCCATTACCACTGAATCTCAGACCATTTGTGGTACGCTGTGCTCTCTGATGTGCAACTCATACATCATGAGTCCTATTAGGGCTTCAAATTATCCTCTGTACTATAAAGCAGCAGCTGTAAAAGTCTAGAGAACTTGGTTTTTGCTATGCTGTGTACATAAAACAACAACAACAACAAAAAAACAACTCACACATGCACACAGAAACACACATTTTAGCTTAAAACTGGTCAAGTTAATGTGTAGCAGCTCTATTGTTTCATCAGGACACTTGAAATGGAAGGACACGTGAGCAGCGTTGACACATCCAGAGAGTCCTAAACCACAACATTTGCTAGTTGTTAGCTCTTAAAGACTGTAATGTGGGAGAGGCTTGTTCACTGCGAGATAAGAGAAAATTGTAGCTTCAAGACAAGTGAAAGCAGATGTTGACGGGCAGAGCAGATGGAAGGAGGAGGACAAAAGCAGATTGGACTTGGCAGCAAACAGCTGGATGGTCACTGACAGACAGTTTGATGACAAACGTGGCTTCTGACCTTCACTAGAGGATGAAGACAAGACTCTCCAGCAGGTATTTACTGTACGACTGAGGAAAATTATAATGAACATATGGCTTTAAAACTGCAGCTCACTCCAAGAACCTGTGCTCCTGCTTCTTTAGGGCCAAACGATGAACAATGGCCAGCTCATCAAAGCCATCTCTGAAAACAGGACAGCTCCATCTGTAGCACCATTGAGCAGATTAATATTTCATAAGACTTCATTTGCACCACCTCTTCTACAAGCTTTCCCATGTGCTATTAAACCTATTGAACGGATAACGTGGAATCATTTGGAAGTTTTGATAAAAGGCACTCAATGTACAGCTTGATTGTTACAAACATCATCATGCATCGTAGCATACTTTGCCTGTAATGTGCACGCCATCATAAGCATTGTATCCGAATGAGTCACATGAACAGCAAGAGCTCACTTGCAGTTGTCACCAAACAAAAAGCTCCCTCACTTGTCGGGTAAAAAAAAAAAAAAAAAAAAAAAAAAAAAGGGGTCTTTTGAGGGACACTGGAGTGGATCCTATTGCCCCGGAGGGAGACAAATTGGGCCCGTCAAGCATCATTGCGAGAGAGACTGAAATTAGTTTGTGGTTCTGCTTCTGCACCGTCCAATAAAGAGGAGAAACCTCAGAGAGAGAGTGTGTGTGTGTGTGTGTGTGTGTGTGTGTGTGTGTGTGTGTGTGTGTGTGGGTGGAGGGGGGGGGGGGGGGGGTGTCAGAGAAGGAAAATGAGAGCAAAGGAGCCATGGCTCGACCGTGGCGCATTAGTAGTGCCAGTGGTCTATTTTAGTGCTGCAGCACCACAGTTGGTGCGGAGCTGAAGGGCATGGGTGAACATGTTGTAAAGTGGATAGAAATGGCTGTAGCCCCGCAGGCAATTTCCTTGGGGACAATCCTCACACATGAAGTCACTGAAAGGCTCATGCAGCTCTGGGATGGAAAGACTGGATCAGAAGAAATGGAGTTGTTTGTGTGACCCGTTGGGATAACGAGGGGTGTAACTGACACTCAGCTGTGGAGTTGAGGACGGAGCTGCCATTAACATGTTGTTACGGCCGGTGAGGAGCCCACTTAGTTCCCGCAGGTGTGCTGAACTTGAACTGAGCAGGCGATCAGAGAGGTGTTCGGGACGATCAGTCTATTTTTTTTTTTTTTTTAAGCACACCCTTACTCTGCCTTGTTAGTGTCACAGTGATGCTAGTATGACACTGCAAAAAGTGTATTATAAAGCAATGTTGCCTGGTTTCAAGGTATCCACTTTAGTGAATAAAATAATGTGCCTTTGTCTCTATGCATCTTACAGGAGTAAGTTCATTTCCAAAATGTTGCCAGTTTCCAAGGTAAAAGGTTTCCATTTTAGATTTACAAAATCCACAGATATAATTTCCAGAATTCTCAGACAACAGAATCTTGTGTGATATTTTTGTAAGGAACATGTGCGCTGCTGAAAGGCTCTACTTGACCTCAAACTGTAACTTTTACTTATCTTTAACTACAGTGATCCCTTACTTTTCGCGGTTAATGGGGACCGGCGCCCCCCCGCATAAATCAAAATCCACGAACTGGAGCCGGAGCCCCCCGAGCCTAAATAATGTGTTTAAAATATGTTTAAAAACCTCAAAAAAGTAGTGAGGCACTGCAGCGAAACAAGACAAAGGCTCAACTGTGGTCTTTCTGTTACCTTCACAGCCTCTGGTCTCTGAACCGTAGTAAACAAACTGCTGCTATATTTGGCCCGTAATTAGTGGCTAACACGCTAACAACAACAAAACAAAAAGTCCGGTTTTCTCTGCATGGAACAAGCACTTTATTCTGGCACTGCAGGAACTTGTAACATCACACAGGTATGATGTATTGTTGGGCTCCTGTCGGTTAACAGAGAATGTAAATCTATACATGCTGGGCTGCTGTTTATGCTCACTCCACTTCTTATCTAACCCCGTTTTCTTCTGCCGTCCCACGACACATACACTCCATTACCCATAAGGCCACTACATTACCCATAAGGCTACCTTCTTAAAGGGGCCAGGCTGGCTAACAGCACTTCTTCACTGTAAGAGAACGCACACAGCATCCTGTGATGTTTCCGCAATTTTTAAAATTTTTTAAAATTATATTATATATTTCTGAAAAATCTGCGAATAACTAAAACCGCAGAACTTAAACTGCAAATTGGCAAGGGATCACTGTATATGTTCTGGTTTCTATGACACCTGTGAGATCAAAATCATGAGGGGAAAAAAAAGAAGAAAAGAAAAATCATGCCAGAGTCCAAGTCCATTTGTGGCTAAAAGACAACAATTAGGATAATTAGCGTCCTTTTCATCTTTCAGTGGGTCTCAGGTTTGACAGCAGTGAACAATAGTGGCATCTGTTCGCCTAAAAGATCTGACTGGCTGAAACTGACATGTTATAGATGGTGAAATAGAGATGCTTCATGCAAGCAGTTTCTACAGAGCATTTACCAGATGGTTATGTGCAGCAAACTTCTGCTGTGTCAGATTACAACTGAACACAGGCTCAACTAAAATCACATCAAAGGCAGAAATCTTAGGGGAAAGTCTGGATCCCTCACTTCCTGGGTTAAAAAGGAGGCTTTTCCCCTTAAATTGTATTCATAAACTAAATAACTATATAATTCTCAAAAATATATTAAGCTTTTGAAGCACTTGTGCTCATTACATACTGTTAAGTCCTGAAAAATGTGGATACCCTTCTTTTGCCTCTAAATAGTTTGGTCCGTGTGGCTGTATTCATGTACCTCAGAGGTGGGATGTTGGAAACCAAAACTGAGTCACAATATTTGAAAAAAAGTGTAGAAAACAACATTGTTGCCTCCAGATACGATAACAACATATGCTCATCAGGACTATACTTAAGAAAAAAAGAGCTAACAGATCAAGAAGATCAAGAATAATGTATGAAACATTTTGTGTGCACATGAGCTGCCCTTTTGGGAAATAAGCAGAAATGCCAAAGCCAGCCTCTGCAGACCACAACCATGTGATGGAATTGCGGAATATATGAGTTACATTTCTACGTCACGCCCTGCTCTTCGGGATCAGCACGCCCCCTTGTGGGTGAAAACAAACACTGTAAAGCTGCTGGCGGGAACACAAGCAGCGTCATACTAAAATCTACTGTGAGGCATTTTGCATTTTGACAAAAAAAAAAAAAAAACAAGGCTTTTTTTTTTTTTTTTTAAACTTTCTTAAAGAGGGAAAGACAGGAAAAGGAGGGATTTGTGGCTACAGGTAAACGAGCGGGACCCGGTTAGCTGTCACTATACGTTTGTGGTAATCACGTCCTCACAGGTCAGTCAAAGAAGTAGTCAATTCTGATGTTAAAAGTCGTGGTCAAATGTGATGCTTGGAAGGAAAGGTCCTGAAATACACCACCTGGACATTGTGGAGGTAATTGAAGATGTTGGGAGAAGACACCTCTGGCCTCTGACGAGGCAGACTGATTGGAACATTCCTTCGTCATAGTTAATGAAAGCCTTTCTTCATAAAACAGTTTTTTTTTTTAAATTGTGGTTCGGAAAACAATGTAACATATTTGTGTGTGCAGCAATGATTTGGGATCCAAACAGCTTCAAAGCAACAAGGTGGTCTTGATTAACAGCTTTATATAAGCAAACACATCATAAACTGCACTGACCTCAAGTCAAATTTGATGGGTTGTGCAAAGGCCTCAAGTACCTGGATGTGCTGTTCTCATCTATCATCTCTGATTAGTTCCAAACTTAGATTAGAAATTCTGAGTTTTACAGAAGTCTTTCCTAACTTGCTATTTTTTTTTTTTTTTTTAGTTTGGCTTGTTTCAAATGCCAAATATTAAGTCATGACACCGGATACAAAAGTTGGGTTCTTAAACTCAGTTTTTTTTTTTACATCACTTATAGGTTTTACAGGAAACTGGAAAGAAGGTGACTTATTCCACCACCATTTCTCCAACTTCCAAATTCTGAATTGTTTGCTGGTTATATGTGCTTGACTGCCGCAACATTTGTCAAGAAAAGGTGAGATTGTTAAAAAAAAAAAAAAAAATAAATTAAAATGATGTTTTACACTGGTGACTGGACTGACTGGGCTGTTGTTTTAATATTCACTGGCTGACATGCACATTAGGTGAGTTGCTGTTAAAAGCAATAAAGTTTATGCAATCACTGCTAAAAACGTTCAAGTCTGCATTGTACATTTTTTTTGTGACCAACACTGTTTCTGCTGTATATTGTGCAGCAAATATGACTCATAACCTGTCTTGTATTTAATATTTAAGAAATGGCCTATGATGGGATGACAGAGTAATAAACATGAGGTCAAACAGCAGCAGGAAGAGTCCCACTGTAGCTTAGTTTGCTGAGAAATGGTTGAGATAGTTACAGTTGAATTGAGATAAAGAGACAGACATCGCAAAGGTGACAAAGTTGGACGTGACATAGGAATGGCCACCATTCACATCTGGCAACATTCAGTCTGTTTGCTGAAGTTTTCCTTGGATGATCTGATAGAGAAGTGAGGTATGGAAGCAACACGGAGGGGATGAGATATAAAACATTAAAAGACAAACAAAGGAGGTTAAGAAAAACTGTTGTCTTACACCTTTAGATACTGCCTGATGTGTGTTATGTTATTGATACTTGTGCACGTACAGTATCTGTATGTGCACAGAGACAGCTCGGACAACCATGAAAAATGATCTTAAAGCCGGGGAAAACAACATTTTAAGAAGGATTGTAAGGACTGGTCCGGCCATTGAGGTGGAAAAAAAGAAGGAAAAAAAAAAACAAAAGCAAAACAACAACATACAAATAATAATAATAATAAAAAAAACAAACAAATAACCACAACATCAACAACAACGGCAATATCAACATTAATATCAACAACAACATCAACACCAACAAAATCAAACTAAAAAATGAAAAGGAAAACCAAAACTCTGGTTCAGAGTGTCTCTTCATCTTTGGTATAAAAATGGCCATCCATGGGCTGCATTTGATCCACAACTAAGAAAGACTACAGAAATTGTCAACAATTTCCTCTATTGCTTTTGCACTGATTGGTTTAAACCATAAGCTCCTACTGACTCTACTGTTCGTAATCTACTACCAGATTTTTTTCTGTTTTTTTTTTCTTTGCTCATTTTATTTTTTTTTTCTCCATTTTTTTTCCTTTTGCGGTGAGACAAGCAAAGCGGGCTAAAAACATCTTAAAGCTCATAAAAAAGGTAAAATGTGGCAGATAAAAAGCACTAATGTCGTTGACTGCAACTTTGCCATGTAAAATAATAATGATAATAAAAAAAAAACAAGTTCAGCATCTGCAACAGACTGCATCCACAATGCAGCATGTCTTCTAATGTTTTCCTTTTTTTCTCTTTGTGAAAAATCTCCTCAATGTCTCCCCCCCACCCCCCCCATCCCAGCCTCCGAGTCATGTCCCACCACCCCCACCCCCCCAACAGACATTTTGTTTACTTCTGACACGTAGTTTACTCTGACATAATAATTATCAAAGTTTTCTTCTATTGAAGAAAAGAAAAAGCTTTTCTCTATTAAATCTGTACAGCTTATGAGATAGATTCTTTTTTTTTCCTCTTTAGAGCAAATCATTCAGCGTCTTGTACCCTTGAAGTAGTCCAAGAGACTGTTGCTTTTATTCCCCTAACTAGACGTCAGACATTAACTCTGTAAAAAGTGTCTGGCGCCCTTCAAATTAAGGCCATGAAGATTCAAGAAAGAAAAAACACTTTGTTTTTGAATATATCTAGAAAACTAAGATTTAACACTAGAACATAAAAAAAGACTGAACAGAAATTGTAGCTTAATATCTGAGGAAGACAATCTCTGTGTATTTCAAACATGACTCCCCTTTTCTAATTACAAAATAAACTTCATCGCCTATCTGCGCATTCAACCTTTTTTTTTTTTTTTTTTAATCATTTTGTCCTTTTTTTGGTCTTTTTTCTTTTAATTTGTTGACAATTTTTCTTTGAGAAACTTTTCAAGCTTCAGCCCAACCCTTCAGGCAGGCTCCCAGACTAAATTTCACTTCTTTGCACTGTGCCCAGCAATTTCCCCTCATCCCCTTCGTCAGCGGTGTTTGCCTCAGACTTTTTTTTTTCTTGCGGGCCAGGTAGGAAATGAAAAAAGTGTCTTTTTTTTGGTGCCTGGGCAATCTTGAAACAATCTCTTCCTTTATTCTTTTCCTCACATTCACAGTGCAGCCACCCTCTGTCTCAAGGCAACGCTGTCACAGGAACATTTGCTCAGGCCGCTGCTATCTGATGAAAGAGAAGAAAACAGAAGGGGGGGGGGGGGGTAATCAAAGCTCAATTTTATAGCACAGAAGAGCAATAGAGCTGACAAAAGCAGACAGCACATTAAAGAGCAAGTGCTGCCAAATTGACGAGCAAATGACAACAGCAGCCAGAAGGAGTTCATTTATTAATGATTCTATGTTTCATTTTACAATCTACATTAAGTCCTGAACTGCTTCACAAAAAACATTTGTCAGACAGAAATAGTAACAGCCTGTGTCTCGAAGTTGAGCTGATATCCAAAAGTTCAAAGAACAGACATTCCTTTTAACATTTAATGCAAGATTTGTTCACTTTGAAATCATTTCAGACCTGAAAGTCACTCTATGTAACAGAAACTGGACTGACCACATGGGGGCGGCATATGACATACCTCTGGCATAAGACATGACAAAGTGCACCTACGGTGGGACAAAGTGGTATTACAGGACATGCTGGGCCGTCCCTACTCATTACCACAGTATTGTTAGTGGCTCTTTTGTCCACAAGTATATGCTCCTGTGTGGTCAGAAGTGGATTTGCTACAGCTAGCGCCTTTGAGGAACCTTCCTTCACACTACAAGCTGCCCCCTGAAACCTGTTCATTTTAATCTCTTTGAAGGTTCAGCTGTCATTAGCAGCGGCCAGATGATACCCATTTTAAAACTTTTTGCAAACCCCATTTCTAGATTTTTCTTTTTCTTTTTAATGCAACAAAAATGTTTATCTGTAATATGGTAATTCGGTTGAAACTTTATTTAACTGACACTACTCTACTTTTTACTTTGTACTTGTGTCTGTTAAATAAAAGGAAAAAAAAAAGATTAACAGATTATGGTTTTTGCTGTAGTTTTAGACTTTGCTGAACTTTTACAAACTTAGAGTTTGGACATACTCTGAGTCTTTAAACCTTTGCAGGCTTCTTTCAATAGCTGCTAGAGCATCTGAAAACTAGTGTGACAGTAGATCAGTTCTGCTTTTGGCTTGTGTTGCAGCCAGTGCATGCAAAAATCTCACATTACAAGACATAGGAATGGAAGGAAATCCACAAGGATGTAATGGTTTTAGCTGGCTACACAAAGACTGATACCTGCCAAAAGCGGATTGTACCAAGAACTGACTTAAATGTCTACATTTTGGTTTCAGGCCTTTATCTTTTAGTTATAAATGTTGTGGGAATAAAAAGAAAAAAATAATCTATGCCACGCTTCATGTTATTTAAAAATCAGGTCCTCTCTTATCTACTGAAAACAAACAAAAAAAAAAAAGTGAAATCCAAAATTTTAAGAGAAAAACAATAAAATTATTTGGGACACAACAATCAGCACGATGGTCTGTTTTTGTTTCGTTAAAAAAAGTCTATTAAAAAAAAAATCTAAGTACTTAATTGCTTTAATATAAAATATACAACAAGCCACAGAGTTTATTTGCAACAATGATTTCGCCATAATATTCCACACTGAGAGAACACTGAGACAGAGTCTGTCTCATTTCCCTGTCGGACTTACTTGGACTGGTATGAGTAAGTGGGAACATGGTCGGCAGCGCTGTCAACCTGGATCTGTTGCTGCTGGCCAGCCACCTCCTGTGATGAAGGAGCCACTGTCTGGGGTGAGGCATCTGTCACCACTCCCTGAAGGGTCCACACACAGCAGGAAATGTGTTGGTCCTGAACCACTACCCTCCGTGGCTACAGCCAGTAAACTTTTCCTTCTATCTGCTTTACATCTGTGGAACTTCTGTACATGCATATCTATCTTGGAGGGGGATATCCTTCCTCTTTTGCTCCTAATTTTTTTAATTTCTGTTGGTAAAAGGATTTTGACAGAATTTTATGAATAAGCACATGTGGTTATAAGGACACAAACTGTGTATCTTTTTAGTCACATAAGATCATTCAAAGAGATCAAAGTTTTCCCCATCCACAGATTCTGACGTACAGTACATTTAGATAAACAATGCACAATAATAGAAAAGCATCCATTCAGCAGCAGCAGTCTTGAATCTTGTGTTGTGCTTTAGTCACTAAAGCAGAAAACATAAATGACATCTAATTAAAGAAATTAGAACGAGATATAATAGGACAAAAAAATGGCAAAAGAACCAGTTCACAACAAGCATATGCTTTCTGTGATCTGGCTTCACGGGGACATTTTTTTCTTACTGGGAACAGTCTGTATTTGGGGTTAAAAAAAAAACTTCTTTACAGATGGCTGTGCGCACTGAATCAATCACAACAAGCTCTTAGCCATTTTATGTGTCCAGCATTACCGATTTCCCCCATCACAGAGTCATCTCAATCACCTTTAACAAGCTCTCAAGGATATGGCGTCCTGTCCATACATCAGCCCTCCAGACGCCGGCCGGTTCAGTGATCTACACCCCCCTGCCGGCGCTGGCACTGACAGGGCAATGGTGAGGATGGGATAGGTAGAAGGCGCCATGGGGTACGCTACAACTACATTTATCTCCTCTGTCCTGATCCCTCATGGGGAAGACTGCAACTTTCTGAGGAGGGGGAGTCTAACAGAGGGACGTCGCAGAGGAGAGGAGCGACTAATGGGTCTGTCATGAGAAACAGTCATTGTCCCGGGCTGGCGGACTAACCAGCTGATGGATGCGTGTGATCCAGCTATCTAGCAGTCTGACCCAGCGACTGGGGGAGACGGCTGAAGAGACAGCGCCGCGAGCACTGTGTCTCACTTCAGCTTCCTTCATCTGATACACAACTGATAGTCCATCTGAATATGACTGCACTGTCAGCTGTAAGACAGCTGGCCCATTCCCCTCACTGAACTGCTTGCCCGGCTGCCTACGCCACCGCCTGCTATGCACGTTCATCATTTCTTAGGCTAGACTGCCCGAACCTGCCAGGAGCTCAGACAGCCAAGCGAGGAAGCGAGAAAGTTAGCCCGGCACTTCAAATGTCTTTCCCAAATACTATAAAACATCTGACTCATCTTGCTTCGCTTGCAGTTTTGGTTCTTATTATTTGTGAGCAGGGAGAGGCAATTTGTTTAAAAGAAATAAGAGCAATTTTCAGTATTTTTCAAATGCAATCTTTCAATTTAATGACTATTTTAGTCTAAAGACATTGTGAGCAAGTTTTGAAATGGTGAGGAAAATGCTTGTGGATGCAAGTTGGTGGGCTGTTAGTAGTAATGATATGCTGCCGTGTGTAAACGGGGACAGATTTCAGGATGTTGTTAAGCACCGTGTGCATGCATGGGGGTCTTACTTCGACAGGGACGGCTGCTGGAGGCACAGGAGTGTACTGGGGAATGTAGGTCCCTTGCATAGGTGCCGCAGCTGCTGCAGCCGTCATGTACTGAAACATACACAAAAGACAGATACAGAGTCAAACAAAATCCTTGCGCATGAAGATACCTGCAACACTCATTAAAATGACAAATCCCAATGTTATATTAGACAAGAAATATTTTTCTGACTTCAGAAACAGATAATAATTCCCTGGGAACACATATTCAATGTAATTACTCCCATAACTACCAGGAAAGGGAAGATTGCTGTACCCTGAGTATCCTTTAGAGGGCGCTAAAAGAATATGTGTACATGCTCAGGAAAGCAGATCAGATAAGTGTATTTAAGGGAGACAGAGGACTTTAAAGGCCACAACTGAAAAGATAAAAAAAAAAAAACAAAACAAAACAAAACAAAAAAAATATACAGGGTAAAGGAAATTAACAATGAGTGAAGGAACGTGACGGAGGAGAAGAAAAAGCAGGAGGTCGTCTGCCTGTGGCCTATATTCCTTTTGTCATGCCCGGCCTGACTTTTAACTGAGTGCTGGTTTGCCGTGTGATGGGTATTTTACAGATGTGACACAGGACTAGTAACATGACAGCCAGGGGGCTTTCACATGCAATATGGATGAAGACACACGCTTCGTGTGAGGCTTTTTTTGTGTAACCTGCTGTGAATAGTTTAAGTGTGTGGAGGCCAACACACGCTAGCATGAGCTGGATTTGCCACTGTGCGTGCTTCGTTTAAATTAGCACATGCCTGTGCACAAAAGATGAGTCATTGCAACTTGTCTGTCCAACTGTGCATGTATACATACGGGCTCTTGTGGGATACATACATCTTGTGCCAATCTGTGCCTCTGTACTTGTGAAAAGTACAGACAAAGAAAAAGAGGCTTGGAACAATAATGTTGCAGTACAGAGCCAACGGATGTGATCCCAGATAAAAGCCACCAGAGTACCTCCCTTCGACTTCCTGCTGCCTTCCGGATCGAGGAAAAAGGGAAGTGCAATTCTTTTCTTTCTCTTTTATTTTTTTCCTTTGCCTCACAGTCTGCCTGCCAGTGCTAAAAAGCGCATTGGCAGTATGCAGTAGGAGGCAGTAATGGAGGGGCTATGCCGGGCTCTGAAGCCTTTCTTGGCTACAGGCCCGTTGGTGCTGGTGAAGTGTCATTACCGGCAGCGTTGCTAATGGATCGGGTACGGCTCCACCGCTCACCACTAATGAGAGCAGCTAAAGGCCATGGACATGGGTGATTAACTCCCCCACTGTTGCTACATAGAGTCAGGAAGATGCCCTGGGATGGATGTGAGTGTGTGTTTATATGTGAGTGTGACCGTGTGGGTCTTTTTATGTGAATTTAAGGTTATCACATCTTCAGGGCTGTCACGCTCAGGACAGGGTGAAGCAGCATATCCAGACCTCCTGACACATTACCACATTACCTCTCTGTGTCATCCCTTTTTCCCTCTCAACTTCCTGTCACTCTCTCTTTCAACCGGCTATCTTCCAGAAGGGCCTATCAGATTGTTGGAGTGACCTTCTCCCTGGTGAATAAAAACCATGCATACCAATTTTCCTCTGGACGTCAGGTCTTCGCCTCTCCTCCCCATTAACTTATTCAGCCAACTCACCTGTGAGGGCCGCATGAAAGCAAATGAAGGAAAGTGAGAGATAATTAGCCAATATCACAATCTCCCTGTCATGGGAAGAATGTCGGTTTGAAATGTTATATTTCTTTTCAGGACCATGAATGGAATTTAAATTAGATTTAACAAGTGAATTTAATGAGACTGGATTTTTTTTTTCAACCATGACCATTAGTTAACCTATTTAATATGGCAGGTTGAGCAAGGCATATTTCTGCAATCGTCTCAGTGGCAAGTCAGGGGGATGTCAAGCCTGGCCACAGGGAAATAGGTTGCCATGGTGATAAAGATGATTTTTGTCCAATCTCAGCTTCTTTCATACTTGCTTGTTCATAGTCAGGAAACAAGTTTGGGAATATGAAGTATCCCTAATTGGCAATAAATGGTGCTTCATCTCATAGTCACACACACAGATGCACATATACATTTGTGCTCATGCACGCACACACACACACCTGGGCCTGAAGCAGATGGTGTGTGTATATTTGATGAACGGGAAGCCTGAATAGCTCCCTAACGAGGCTGGTGTGAGTAGACTCTTTAAGTCTCTTCTCTGCCATCACTCTCCATGACATACACTTATGACCACGGTATAAATTCAGACCGCACTGCAGCAATGCCAAGATGAAAATCCATAGCATAGACAGAAATATTCTGGTGCCACAGTGGTTTGGGCCTCTGCACCACTATAACTTACGAGACCACTTATGCTTGGTGGCAACAAGGGTGAAGGGACAGTGTGGATTTCACAGTTAGTTTTAACATAGATGAGAATTTTTCTCTAAATTGTTGTAAAAGTAGCTGTGCGGAGTGGCACAGAAACATCTCTAAATGTCAAAATACATCCCCCACCTCTCTGCCCATCAGTAAGTCTTTATATCTATCCATCAGTCTTGTCATTGATGACATGCTGTTCTGTTGTATCACCTGCAAGGTGAAGGATAACAGTTGGTCAAGGCAAGAGCATCCAGTTTACTCAGTATAGGTTGTTAATGGCAGTGCAACTGGGGAGATGGGCTCTGATGACTATTGATCTCTGCTGTGGGTTTCCAGCACTATGGCAACTACTGGTGTGAATTACAGTGCTCTGCCACTTTACTTTGAAAAGTTCCTCATATCTTCGTGCCTGGGCAAATTTGGAGTCCAAAAAAGCAGTATCTTAAATTTCTATGTCCACCCCTGCAACTTTAGGAAGCAAGCTAACAGTTTGGGGTCTTTTTTTCTTTTTTTTACATCCTGTAAATGTTTTTTTTTTTTACTTCTAGGTAAAATCCACAGGCGTTGCTGGAGGCGGCAGTGGTGAGAAGCCAAAAGAGCAGACTGTTTTCACTGCTGTTGCCAATGCTGAGCTGTAGTGGCAGACAGCTTTTTCTACAGTTCTAAAAGCATCGGTGCTGAATGATAGGCATTGCCTGCTTCAGTCTATGAAGATGATCAATTGAAGGAGGAGAAAGATGGATCTAAAAAATTTAAACCACCATTGGAGGAGAGGAGTAGATTAAATATATGAACCAGGCTGGATTTTAGTATCTTTAGTGCTTCCAGACACATTGCCCTTGATATGTTAATTGTTGAGAAAAACATTTTGTAGGATGCTTTGTTAAAAAAAAAAAAAAAAAAGGTGGTAAGACTAAAAAGGACACTATTAAGAAAAACGATAATTTGCTCTGTTGTCAGAGAAACCTAGGGAAAATATTGTACGCATTTCTCCAAAGTCATATTGAACTAGTAAATTGGAAAATGTGGTCTATTTGAAAATGCCATTTCAATATTTTCAAAGTTTTAATGACGATAAAATCAAAGCAAGTTATTCTTTCCTACAAAAGACACTTCCCCTGAGCTGTCTGTAAAGCTGCTTTTTTTTTTTTCCTTTTTTTCTTCAGATGTTTCTTCCTTCTCTGATGTAAATACTCATGAAATCAGCATGCGTTACGGTTAAAATGTCAAGACAGAGGAAAAGAGCATGCTCTGTAACCCTTCCCTGTGTGGGTGGCGATTACATAGAGCACTGCACATTTATGGAAATCTAGAATAACATACTGTCTTGAAAGTTCTCAGGACCAAAGGAAACAACTCAGATAATAGAAGGCAAGTGCTTCATACAAATCTGTCTTCCAGGGACACAGAACCCATCAATCACCACCATTACCATGACAACGGTGACTTGGGTTCTACATGTCATGACAAGAATAGGATAGAGAGCACAGAGGGAAGGTCACCTCTTGTCATGTCAAACAACATGCCACTCACACAACTGGAGACATTGACGAGTGTGCAAACACACATGCAGGCACGAACACTAAAATGACATAGACAGCATATGCACAGTAACTATGGACCCGCATTGCGTGACAGATAGAGTCCTCTTAAGTGGCGAGAACTTGAAGATGGCAAATAAATCAGTAAGTGAGCAATATGCGCCAAGAATGGAAACATAAATCAGCAAGACAGATGGATGGCATGTTTATTTGTGTCATACATAAACAGTCATCCCAAGGTTCTTCAGCATTATGTGATCAAGCTGTTCAACACAAATAGAGACTAAACTTAAATGGCTGAGCTGAAAACAGAACCTTTTCTCAAGGAAAAGCTGAATTCCAAAGCAGTGACCACCGAGTGGTTGTGACCAAGGATTTCTTCTTATTAGGTTTTCCTTGCCACTCCTTTTTAAAGCCCAACCCTCCACGCCGATCCACAAAGCAAAAAACATGGCATTCTCGGAAAGCTATGGTCACCACACCAGTGCTGCAGCTTGGGCGGACAGAGAACATTTGGTTCTTTTTTGGAGCAAAGTAGGAAGCCACAGCCACACTCAAAACGGCCGCGGTGAGCCCTGGAACAGCCAAGAGTATTCTGAGGTGTGGACGGGGAGGCCAGAGGCAGTCAGGATAAATTGTTGACTCTGGAGACGCTGCTCGCTGCAGGTGCTCCTCAGTGGTAAAGATGAAGTCACGTGACTGGCAGGAAAAAAAAATCAAAACAACCTCACCACATGTGTGTACACTTGAGGAATGCGCTTGAAGAGCATGTGGTGTCAAGTCCAGTTTACTACACGGGTAGTTACAGATCCTGGTTCCTAACCCTTCTTTTAACAGACTTTTCCAATCAGGCAGAATGAAAGAGCTTTCGCATCTGGCTTAAGAATCAACTTTACAGGAAGCGTGTCTCAATTCCCACTGATGATCAAGTGTGGCATGCTGTGCGAGGTGCTCAGCCATAGAGAAGTTATGCTACACAGCATACTGCCTCAGGAAACCTAAGCAGGCAGAAAGGGGAGACGCAGAGAGGGTAAACCAGAAAGGGAAAAAAAAAAAATGCAAGAAAATGCCCTTAGCCACTTTCTCTTATAATACAACCCATCAAACATCAGAAGCCGTCATCATAGATTAGCCTGCCGCTAATCCTGGCTGTTAGCACAGCTGCGGCAGATTAGGGACGGGGCATTCCTGACAGAGCCGACATGGCGTCACAGTTGCTGACAGCTCACCTGGAAACACATGGGTAACTGTACAATACAGCACTCTTTCAATCATACACACACGGAGAGATCAAAGATAGAGCCAGAGCAAAGCTGTCTGCTTGCCTGCCCCCGGGCAGCAGGGTTAGGGCAGGAAGTCAAGCTTCAGAACTGTGTGACACCTCTAAGTCGACTTTATCCCGAAACAGAAGGGAGTTCATGGTGTAGGGCAGTGACTGTAGAGCCAGTGACTGCAGAATAAGGAAGACTGATGGAGTGACAGATTTGATTTGTGATTTAGTGGGTGAGAGTGATGGAAAGTGGGAGAAAGAAAGAGAAATTAGAGGGTGAAAGGGAAGAAGGTGGAGAACAGAGGGGTCTGTCACGCCGTTGAGCTTTACAGGAAATCTGTTTAATGTGGAAGATCATGGAGGAAATACGCTCTCAGACGATCTAGCAGTGAAAGCATACCGTTTCAAGCGAATGATACGGCAGCTCCATGGTTGACCACATGTTGCAACATTTTCAGTATGGTTTGGTATTTTTTTTTAAGTAAGTAAAATATTTCTTAGTGTGTTTCTGAACTAAATGGATGTTCCTCAAGATATAAGGCCTTCAATTTAATTATCCTTACCTGATTCCAAGAGTGCAACAGACACCTACCAGCTTCTTTCTACAATTTATATTCTCCACATTCATGGCTCAAGAGTAACTGAGGGTTTTCAGAAATTCTTCATCTCTGCACTGAGAATCCCAACAAAGAACTGCAAGCAGTTGGCCTCAAATATATTTAAAGTTCAGTGCAATTCTTTATGAAAAGATGTGGCTTAATTTTTTGAACAATCAGGATAAAGTGAAGGCTTTCAGTACAGCCTGCAACGAGTAACAAGTAACAAGTCATGATAAAATTGTAGCTTAGCAAAATATTTAGATTTGATCTGCATATTTTTCTTTTAAGTACTATTCAGGGATGCAAAATTTAAACAGCCAGTGTTTAAATTTCGGTTCATCGACAAAACGTACTCATGTACCTTAGACTCAACCATAGAACTCTGACATTACTGATATCCTAACTCTTCCGATTCCATGCT
Organism: Hirundichthys speculiger; assembly: GCA_018398805.1. Lineage (NCBI taxonomy): Eukaryota > Metazoa > Chordata > Actinopteri > Beloniformes > Exocoetidae > Hirundichthys > Hirundichthys speculiger. The sequence goes on from JAGFBZ010000261.1 coordinate 2,716,884, forward strand.
TGTTAAAAATGACTCTCTGCTTGTTTATGATATGCTTGTTAAAACTTCCGATTCCATGCTTGTTAAAATTTATGTGAACGCTTACTTTTATAATTAACCTCAAATTGGCATATGAATCTGTCTCGTCTTCCCTGTTTAATCATCAACCATGAACGAATATAAACAAGGGTTGAACTGGGTTTTATGAGGAGGGAGATTCCTTGTCTGTAGAGAACAGGGTAACATAATACATGCATTAAAAAACGATCAGCAATTCTTGCGAACATCTTACAACACGGGCTAACCTTTTGGATAGGACATGTGAGCAGATGTTCAGACAAAGAAATGAAAAGCAACTGCAGCTGATTAAGCTTGATTTTTATGGAAAAATAAACACACAGAAAAGGGTGTAGAGGGTGGAGCTGTTCTTTTCTTCACTGTTGAGCAGCTTTGCTCATCTATCGAAAGTGTAAGAGGCAAAAACTGAGAAGAAATATCAACTACAGAATCTCTCCTGCTCATAAGTCTCACTGATGTGACCACACCACGATGACTGAAGTTTCCTTTGGGAGTGTATCAGAGTGTATCAGCAACTCTTTTATATCAGCTTTGAAGTTCTCTAGTGACGACTGAGGCAACTGTATGGGCTTGTGTGAGACTGTGTGAGATTCACTGTGGCACATTGAGAGATACTCACACTTCCTGTAGTGCCCAGGGACAGATGGTTCATCTGCTGGGTGAGAGGGCCCATCATACTGGCAGGCTGCATGGACATGGTGTGGTCCATGGCTGGCGTGATCACTGCACCCTGGAATAAGAAGATAAAAGATAAATACAAGATGAGAAGAAGACAAAAAGAGACTTAATCGATGTAATGTGTGAGCTTTACACGATGCTTCCCGGAGTTACAACTTGACTCAGATGACGTCCACGTGTAAATTCTAAATGTTTAAAAAGGGTGTATTATTTTGAGGAGTGATAAAACAAGAAATTGCAGGTGAGGAACTGTTTGAAAGAGGGTGAAGTGAAATAATAACAGGGTTTAAAGAATGTGATCCTGGTTAAAAGACTGTGAGACGGAGAGGGAGGAGATGGGATGGGGTTCCAGCAGAGGTAACATCCGGAGACGAAGAAATGAAGTGGGACAGTATCAGCAAACAGCAGCACAACACAGAGACCTTTTTAAGATCAATACAAACTGCTGTCTTCAGTCCATCAAAATCATTAACATCAGCACTGTGGGTTTGTACGGTTTCTGGCGGCAGATACTTTCTCTTTATCCTTTCTCACACGCTCACTTTCAAGCCTCCCCTCGCGATATATTGCACAACATGTTTTTCCTAACAGGCGAATGAGAACGCTAGAAGCTTCTTTTTCACAGTGCAGTGAAACATGAGGGAAAGTGATGAAAGCATTGTTGCTCTTTCATCCCCTGTCATGATGGCTCCATTTCCCCTGCACTGAAGCCTTGGGTGGAACACGTTCTAAACCACTCCTTTTCCTCTGCTGGAATCGCCTCTTTTCTCACTTTGTGTCTGTGTCTGTACTGTAAGTGTGCCTGCGAGTGTTCGTGAGCAAGCTTGCAAGACCTTGATTGACAGTGTGTTTTGTGTGCGCGCGTGTGAGCTTACAATTCAATAGTGCATGTTTGCAAGGGTGTGTGTGCGCGCACCCCACTGGTGACTCTGTGTGGGCCTATTGGAGAACAAACTGTGCAGACACAGCCTGTCAGAATCGCTTTGCTTGTATACACCCTGCATTCACAACATGACAAGCTAACTCTCTTTCTTTTCTCCTCTTCCTTCTCATCTTCCTCCCTCTTGAGCTTCAAATATACAAGCTTCAAGTTGGAATTACAACTCCAAACACAAAGAAAGAAACTGGGTAGAAAGCTGGAATCAGTAATGTGAGTTATTACATTTGATTACTTGACAGTATTATTATTATTATTATTATTATTTTGCTATTCTTCTGTAAAATTATTAAAAACTGAAAGAAGGCTGCAGGAGACTGAAGCTGGGGCCTGTCCTAGCTTTAGTTTGGCAAGAGCTACAATCCCTAAAATTAGAAGAATTATGATTTACTAACTATATATAAAATGGCTGTTTATCAGTGTGAATGAAGTTTCACCATGAAACATACACCACCAGCATCCACTATGCTGTTTGCCAATAAAACAACAAAAGAATACCTCTCTATTCTCAAACACAACGTGTTTCCAGCTGTTAGCTTTGATGCTACTGTTGCACAATAAGAGGAATCTCATTACGTTTTGTGTGGAACTCTTTCAAAACTACCCTGACCAGCCATTTGAATTCTTTTCCTCTGGGGTCAACATTGATGATACCAGGCAGCAGTACTGACGGACATAGAAGAAACTCCTTCTCGATGTCATTGGATGGCTTACCACCAAGAGAGAGCAGAGCAACAACCAGGTCCAGGAGCAACAAAAGACATCCAAAATGAAGCGTGGTGGAGTAGCAATTTGGGTAAATGACAGCTGTCAAGTTCTGCAGAAACAACTTGTTGACCCAAGGCCTTATTAGCCATTCTGCAGACAACCTTGGTCGTTTTGAATAGTGGCTCTTAGAGCCTCCTGTATAAGTCATAGCATTATGCTGATTCTCACTATCGTCCCACTGCAATTGTTTTGGTACGTTCTGTACTGGTGGAAATAGCTGTGAATGGGCAGCGTACCCAACCCATTTCACAAGAGAGAATTTCGGTAAAGTGAACAGGTAAGGCTGACTGGCCTATAAGAAATAAAAGGAAAAAAAAAATTGAAAAGGAAGTAACGGGCAAATTGTGCCAAGTCAGCAGGGATGGTAAAGCTGCATATATAGCATCTTCTCTGGATCCCAGGGACAAACAAATGAGGTTCACAAGTAATTAAGTCAATCTTGCTTACTTTCAAGCGCCTCCTGAGCCGTGGAAGGGGTGGTCACATGCCAGACAAACAGAAATGAGTTACGCATAAACCACGCAAGTTTGAAATCAAGCATTAATCAAATATACCTAACATCAAACAAAGTTTGGTTCATGTAGCTGAAGTTGAAGTCTTTGTACAAGACCCATGCTGTTTTGAACATGTGCGAACAGCCTTCGTTGGTCTAAATGTAGAACTTCGACATGTCTGCACCTCAAACAATAGCAACTGAAAACAAAGTTATTGAATATAACTAATAATTCTAAATCAGTCCCATGCTTTTGGGTTTTTCATTATGTCTGACATTAAAACAATCTAAATAGAGAAAGTAATAACAAATGATAGCTTGTCATTTAAATGTAGCCAAGAAAGCTTTTCCTGTAAAATATAGTGACGGAAGAGTATTTTCTAGTACCAAATGAAAATTGTCGACTGAGTATCGTTCTATCACTGGCTGTGATACAGAAATAAAAAAGGAAAAAGGAAACTGAAAAGGCAGTAAGACAGCGGAGGACAGGAGAGAGATTAGGAAGAGAGCTTATGAAGGTCATGTGAAAGGCAGGTATGAGAGAAGAAGAATGGTGGAAAGGAGGAGAAAGAATTAGAGAGAAAGTTTGAGGGACATGGAGAGCAAAGGACAAAGGAAAAATAAAGAGTGAAGGCCAGGGAGAGAGAAGGAAAGGAAAAGAGAGGAGTGAGAGGGAAGGAGCAGGAGCTGTGGGGTACCTGTTACTGATTCAGTCTCTGACAATGCCTTTATAATGGGAAAGGGAGAGAAACGGAAAGGCTTAATTCACAGACGTGTCAGGGAGAGTTAAGCCGATTTGTGATTTCGATTTTCTATGTTTGTGAGACTGTCTGTGGGAGAGCGGGTTTTAGTGCGTGCATTCATGTGTGTGCTCATATCTGCCTGGCTGTGTGTCAGTCCACTGACATGCTGGAGAGGAAGGAAAACGGGAAATAGATTGACACAATTAAACAATATATATTTTTGATTTGTCCTGTCTGACTATGTGAGACAGAGTGAAAGATAACGGATGCTACAGATGCATGTTCACAGAGCTTCTCAATGTATGCACACACCTTGGTGGTGGTATTGATCCTGCCTCTGTACAGGAGATGAAACAACACCATCTCCATGCTTGTAAAATACATTCCTATACACCCAACAACATTAGAAACTGTACAAATAAGGAGTCATTATGAGTCCTTAAAACCTGCAGCTTTTGTGTTTTTTTTTTTATTTTTTATTAAATACTCTTTACAAATGAAAAGCAATCTTCCACCCAATGAAATGCTGATCAGTATTGGGTGATATTCATTACCTGGTCTTTATGTTTGCTGATCAGACATAAAAACTGCCAAACAGGTGGGGCACACATAAATGTCACGCAAATAATGAGTGTTTTTACTGCCTGTTCCATTGTTGGCTGACAGATTTCTACTACACACAGTAGCCGTTAAAGCAATTTACATCCTGGTCTGGGGGAAGCACAGCAACGAGGGTCCCTATGTGCAGAGATTGCATGGTTTTCACATGCCTGTCTCAAAATCCAAAAACATGAATGTAAGAGTTTTATATGACATGAGACTGAGTGTGAAAGGTGGCTTGTCTACATGTGGGTCTGTGATGCACCGGGAACTTGAAACATAGTAATAGTGGCCATTAAAAACCATTCAAAAGCTGAAATCACTAATAATATAATTATGATTATGATTAATTAATGGACCTCTATGCAAATCTTCCTTGTTTAAAGCACTGAAGTATCACAACAAAGACGAAGAACCATAGGCGATTGAACATTTTGATGTATGTTTTGATGTAAAAGGTAACTGTCCTCAAAAACAGCTAGAAGTGTATTCTTTTGGAGTGAAAAAAAGCAGAAGTTTCATGTGTTTTATATCATCTGTAGATACTGTCGATAAAATCCTACTTTTGTCAAAGTGATTTTTGAAGAGATGACACTGGTCAGGATCAAGCCTCAATATCCTGAACACCACAGGTGCTGGCAGGTTATAACATTCATCATTATCACCTATCTAGATGGTTGCTTCAAATAGGTGTTGATGTGATATTATTACCTCCAGGCCATGTCTTCTCTCAGTAAAATCATGTCGGAGCCATGAGGGGAAGTTCATCAGCTAATCCTCACCTTGCTGGTTCTGATGCTAGACTACTTTAAAGTCTACACAAAATCAGCTCAGTCTCCTGTCCAAATATCACATCCAAATTGCTGTCAACCTTGAGAGAAGCAAATGATTGAGTAAATAAACAAAACAAAAACGTACGGTCTCTCAGATGAAATGTCACAGAGGCACATTAGAACCCTCAATTATATCAAAGAATGAATGATACAGTGTTTGCAGCCTTTAACTAAAACAAAGGATCACTTGTGCTGCTCACATGAAAGACGACCGGGTCGACACATTCCTCACTGCAACTGACAGTCGGTTTCTCCATGTGAGGTTCTGTGGTCGGGGTGTTGATGCTGCTGTCTACAAAGTACCGTGTCTTGTGTCAGTGTAAATGTGACATAAGCACTGCGGGGTTCGAGTATTTCTCCTGAAGCCTCAGCGCTGCTTGGATATTTCTCCATCTTTGGTCACAGACACGCATGCACATAAGGAGTGAGACACTAATCTTGTTAAGTCAGTCATTTTTGGTGTGGAAAACCTGGTGTAAAAGAACATCTGCTGATGATTGAGTGGTCATTATATCCAGTGTAGAATCCCCCAAAGACTTATAGATTAGCCTGCCTGAAGGCTATATACTGATGGTAATGAAACTGAATCCAGAAAAAAAAAAATTTTTTGTTATTGGTTGTGAAATGCTGTTATTCAACTGTAGTTGTTTCTGTATTCTTCAACCATCTGAATGTCTAGGCTTGTTAGGCTTGTGCCCTTATTTATCTTGTTCTGTGTGTCTGCTGTATCAAAGATAACAGGACTGTCCCCTCACCTACCTCAGCTCTGGCCACATTTTGCAGATGCCTTAAGGCACCCTTCTGTATGGGTAATCCCAGAAAGGAAATCGCTATCCTGAGTCTTTCACTTTAATCTGCAGCTTGAATCCCTCCTTGGGGCCTAACAGACTTCTAGGGCTGTCCTTGTATTAACAACATGGTCTGTCTACAAGACATAACTCGCTATAGCCTGAGCAAAGAAAGTGAGCCGATATGTCTTACGTAGCTGAGGCAGCAGAGAAATAAAAACGATGATCTTGTGATCTTAAATGAATAATGTCTATCTAGTCAGCAGAGATGGAGGTAGCTTATGTTGCTGTTTGCTTTTGCGTGGAAATCTGAAATCTCATTTTGAATGCTTTAGAAATCTGCAAACGTAAGAAACGCTGATAGGGACAAGAGAATCATTAACGTGAAGTTGAAGCAGCTATGAGGCACAAAATGCATGATAACAGATGAACATGTGGAGCATGTTACAGTTGGGAGATCTCGCACATCTGGCAGTGATTACAGTCCTCTCATAGGTTCTCGTCAATGTAACAAAGAGGGGCGGTGGATCTGTCTCCTTCTACTTATGGATTCATTTGCCCGTTGATCATGTATAATATTTTGCAAACTGAATTACTGGTCAAGGTCAATGTGTTTTTTTTTTTTTTTTTTTTTTTAACTCTGATTACAAATTTTTCAAATTACAACACTTGTACCATAAACTAAAATTGCATCCAAAACTCACATACAAAGTTACTTAAGCAATGCTCATCGAGTTTGTTGTTTCTTTTGTTAATAATTATGAATACAAAAGACTTTTGGCAAGTCAGTTATTATGAAGAAGGAACTTATGGGGGAAGTACCAATTTGTCCACACTGAAGATAGTAGAGCAAATAGTTGGATTTTGTGTGTGTATGTGTACATGTGTGTGTTTCAGAGAATGAGGGTGCTAGATGAAGCATGTAATGGTATTTGTCATGTCTTCATGGGAGGTCCATCCCTCTCCTTGGTCAGAATGTGCTCATTTATCAGATGTCTTCTGTCTGCCTTTTGTAGACAAATGGATCATTTCACACACAAGGACTTTTCTGAATATTTATTCCATCCAGAAAAGCAAAAAATATCAGAAATCCAATTAAAATACACAGCAAGCTAATAAAGCCTGTGCAGCAGAGCAAATCACTTTTTGTCCCGAAAAGTATTTTTGCTGTTGTTGCAAAATTTGTCAGTCTAATATCCAAAAGCTTCTGGTGTAAATCCAGTAGCTCAATCTCTCTGTCAGTCACCCTGTGGCTCTGCAACGATATCTCTCTTAAATGGATGAAACTTTAACCCTAAACAGATTCTGTGCTGGCGCAGGCACAATAGCAGCAGTTATACTCTGAAAGGGCAGCGGAGAGGGGAGGAAGAGGGATGGAGAGAAACAAACGGGGGGAGAAAGGAAAGGGAGATGTATAGAAAGAAGATAGAATGAGGATGGTAAACAGGGATGAAAAGATATCGAGACAGCGATAGGAGAGCAACCAAGGTCGACGGTAGCCCTGTCTCAAATTTTGCCTCGGCATCCATGAGAACAACATTATGCTTCCCTCTCTGAGTCTGCGGAACGTTTTTAATGTCAAGCGGGGAGATGGGTATCACACAGCGCACTGATTCACCTCTGTCCGATGAGGGCAGATAGTTATGGTTCAGTGCTAAGAGGCCTGGCGAGCGTCTACTTAAAGCTTGTGCCAGAAAGAACTGGCTGGGGTGCAATGGAGAGGAATTCAATAATTCACCCCAGTATGTAAGGGCCAGTGCACGCTGGCAAATGCACACTTGAAGCACATACAGCTCAGAGTGAGGAAAAAAAAAAAAGAGGATGGTTAAGTCATGGGGAAAGACATTGATGCTGCGCATGGCTGGCACTGCAGTTACTCCGGCTCTCAGAGGCAGTGTGAAATGAATTTGAGAGTCTGTGTGATTGATGATCTGTTCCTAAGTGAGATTTACCATTATGTGGAACGAGTTTTTGCACTCAGACAATGTGTGCTCAGGCAGTTGTGGGTCTGTGTGTGAGCTGCCCATATGTATTTGTCATTTGGGGGCGTTTAGTTCTTCGGTTTTCTGCAAGTCTATTGACCCAAGATAGAGAGCCAAAAAGGCAAGAGCTCATGCAGTTTTGACATCCCACACCTAACAGCAGAACGGAGCGTACACCTGAGCGAGGGAAGACCAATGATAAACAAAGGGAAAAAGAATGAAGAAATAACTAGCTCCAGGGCGAGTACATCTTGAGTATAAACAAATTATAAAAACTGACCCGAACTTTCTTTTTCACTGTCAACAGAGTCCTGGCTGCTGTGTGGATGAAGTCCAATTTCATCTGAATAGACATGTCAAACACACACACTTTTGATGATCAGCACAAGCTGCAATGCCACTGATTCTCGTGAAAGAGGCCAACTCTAAATCAAGTTGCTGTCAACATCAGCGGTTTAGTTTTTTTTTTTTTTTTCAAAACATCATTGATTATCTCTAAGAATTTACTATTAAGGATGGTTGACATCCACAAAAACACCATTGTAAAACAGCCTCTGATGAACACACACACAGGATAAGCGAGTTTGCATCAACTATGCATCACCCACACTGACACTGGAAACTGGGCTTTGAAAATACTTACATTTTGAACATTTCAGCCCTTTGTTGGCTAAATATAATAAAAATTTAAGAGATACAATAGTTATGGCCCACCTGTCTAATTTAATGTTGTCCTACAGGTGTGCTTGAAAAGAAGCCAGAATATGATCCGTCTGCCCCATTCATTAGAGAAAAGCACAAACTTCTCTTTGTAATCTTTTCAACTTCTCGAACTCAGTTGGGCTGATGAATTTGCAAGTGATCACAGCTTTAACTGAAGAGTGAATGAGAAAATGAATAATTTGAACAGTACAATAACCAACTGGCCTTGAACATTCTGGAGTTAAAACAACTCCGAGGTCTATTGTTAGATTGCAAAGAGTATAGACTTTTGTTAGGGACGCAAATATGTGATTTAGAGTGGCAATGACTTACCATTTACAAAGTAGAAATTACTTAAGTTTGTCTGTAGGGATCCTATCTACGCCGTCACTTAAGTGACATTAATTCAAAACGGTTTTTAAAAATGTTTTGGACCTGTTTTTGGATATTACATGCATTTATTCAACTGAATGGCAAGATTGAAAAAAATGCAGAGAAACAGAGAAAGGCATGATGTTCTACAAAGAGTTTGGCCAGCTGGGAGTTGTACTAAAACCTCGTTGCTCAGGGCGTTTGCGCCAATGACAGGCTTAGTGTGACCTCTTCCCCTTCCATGCCCCGCTGCCTCCATATTGCTCGGACACCAGGAGCCCCATCGCACAACGCTCCATTGCTTTAACACGCGACACGGGGAGGGAGCTGCCAAATTGCAGTACAATCAATTGGTTTTTAATGTTTTCAGTGGCCCCCCCAAGCATTTGAAGCTAGGATCCTTAGCTAATTTGATGTGATTCAGTGAGCTGATGGCAGGCTGTATGTGAGTAAAGGGTGGTCTGCTGTGTAAGTAGCTGGTTGTTGATATGAGCGTGGGTCATAAAGAGGGACAGATTGGTAGCTATGATCCACAGACGGTTGTGACAGCTGGTTTTAGTGCCAAGCAGCCATTTGGAGACAGAAAGAGGCGGAGGAAAACAATGGGGACGGGGCCACTGGGACAGATATGGCCACATAGCTAATGCTGGCACAAACATATGATGGGATGTAGACCACAGTACAATGTAGCTGCTGTGTCAGTGGCAAGTGCCAAAGACTCCAAGAGGACTCATGACAGAGGCCTGGAAGACGGATGACCATCAAGCATTGCACAGGCTTGACAGAATAAACAGTATGGAGCACACATATGGAAATGAAAAACACAGTGCAAAAACATGTAATGGAAAATATGAACATTTACACAAACCCACTGTAGATGAGACTGTATATATTTTCTGTGACTGACAACAGTAAAAAAAAAATACATGACTTAACAGTCTAATAAGGAAATGTACTTTTAGACAAACAAACAAACAAACACGAATCCATGAACGCATGTATTGTACAAAACATACTGAGCAATAAACATACGGAGCTGCTGCAGTTAGAAGATTTCAGGGGCTTTTTGTCCTTCATAAGTGCTCTCTATCAACAACGGCTTTGCTTACAACAAGCAATCTGAGCATGAAGCAGCAGCAAAAACAGGCTCCTTGTTAGTGAGTCAGCTTTGATACAAGCGAAAACAAGCGCCACAGAGAAAGTGCACACCTGACGGAGAGCGTTGAGCTCGGCAAAGAGACAAAAAAGTGGCCTGGCAGAAGGCAAACTGTGTTCCTCACAGATAAGCTGCAGCAAGGTTTGGTACGTGGGCATGTTTGTGTGTGGATGGTGAGAAGGCCTGCTGTGACCAGATTACATGTGCGCCGTCCCACAGCAAGGGAGGGCGGCGCAAGGCTAAAACTGAGTGGTAAATGGCCACAGCAGGAGGTTGCATGGCTGGTTGAATGCTCCTCTACTGATGAGGAGGACCATCAGCTGTAGAGTCCAGGGTCTCCCAGACTGTTCTGTTGCAACGACTCTCAAGCAGTTATCTTTGTGGCTTGTTGATGCAACAGCATCATCAGCCAAGCCATATATATTTTCATGTAAATAGTGAAAGAAAAAAAAATCAATAGTCTATTAAATTATCAAGCAACAGCACGAGTTAGCATAGTTACAGTACCTATGACAAAAAAAAAAAAATCTAAATTTGCCCTTGGCTGGTGCTCATTTTCAGTCTTTAAATAAAGTAATAACAGTGAAGAACAAAATGGTCTGAATGCATTTCAATGGTCACAAAAAGCCTCAAGCAAACACTAAAACCCCTAAAAGAATGATTTAAAACCTCTAAGCAACTAAACAAAAACACTTATAGTAAATGCATCACTTAAAAAGCTCAGGCTTGAAACATTTTACTGAACTACTAATGCTCTTTATTGTAAAAGCATTAGGAGGGGAAATCTGGCAGAGATTCTCATAAACTACTGTAGCTCAGAGGCAGCCTGTGGCATCAGCGCTCGCTCCAGTTAGAAAACAGTTAAGGGAGCACAGGTGTGCCGCAAGATAACGTTTTCTTCTCTAAATCATGGTTACTGCAATAGAAAAAGAAACAAAACCAGCCTCTCAATTACAGGAATAAACCTACACAGTATTATAGTGTGATATATGCAACCAATGCATAGTATCGTGTGTATAAGAGAAAACACAAGAGCCTGTCATTTGTAAAACAAAGGTGAGAACAATCCTTCAGTCCTATGGTTTCACATAGAGACCCAATCTTTTCTGTACCTTACCTTAGATGAAAAACATCACCTGACATATTACACTATATTATTTGTTTATCCATTCATTGAAAAAAAAAAAAACACCCTTAAAACAGAGGTCTACAGTCTGAGATGTAGTTCTCAGAGTTTTGCATTTTCTCTGAGCTTGACACAGAGAAGACGCTTGTCTGACACAGAGATAAACTTGCTGGGGTGTCCACTCCAGTTAAGATTAGCAACTTATCTTCAACTTTTTTCCTCTTGTAGGGAATCTTTCTCATTGTTGAATGATGGACTTTAAATTATTTGGATATGACATCATAATCGTTCCTAGATTAATGAGCAGCAACAATTATTTCTCACTTGAATGCTCCAGACCAGCAAACTGCCAAAACATCTGCTTTTAGAGGTTGCAACACTTACTGATGACTGATTAATCAAGTGCATTTCATTAGCAGCATCTGGCTGCTACTTACCCTCTTCATTTCTATGGAACCAGTATATTGAGTTTTCCTACACACTGCTTCTGGATTTTTACTTTTACAGTTGTTCAATACATAAAGACAGTATAATAAGCCATGCACCATTCTTCATATAAGATTGTATTTTGCCAGTTATATTAACAATTTTGTAACTATGTAAAAGGAAAAAAATCTAAAATATTATAAAACTTAAACTAATTACCAGGTCTTTCCCTTTTCTTTCTGACATTTCCAATCCATAAACATGGCAACAGAGCCATAGTCGCACATATGTACGACAGCAGCTGTCCTCAACTCCAGCAGTTGATGAAACATTTCTTACAAACACAGATTTGGAAGGGGAAAAAAAAAAAACCAAACAAAAAAGCAAAAAGAATGTCATCTAAAAATAATCAGACATAATCAAGGTAGAACATGAAAAACAACCCCCCCTCCAAAAAAAAAAAAAAAAAAACACAAATCAGAGAGAAAGACAAGGACAAGTGGATAAGTGGTGGAATGTCTTTAGGCACTGAAAGCGCTTCACTAAACCATGTTTCTCAGGTTGTGTTTTGGGATATTTTTAATTTTAGAGTTTATAAAACATTGATCTGCTTATACTTTTTTCCATTTTTAAATAAAAAGTGAATATTTGCAACAAACCTTGGTATATTGTTATTCTGTGCACAACAGTTTTCCAAAATATAAATGATGAGAACTCTCTAAATGCAAACATAACTGTAAATATAATACTATACGCTGATGTAGTTGGAGGAAATGTAATCTGATATTATCTTAACAACGCAGATGACAGATGTGAGTTGACTGTTAATTATTGATCATTGTAAATATTATGGTGATGTTGGACTTCAGCCTTTATAAAAGTGACTCCAGTTGCTAAAAATATAAGTTTTCTATAAAATATCAGGTTGCAGAAGGCTATTTATCCATCCATCTCTAGGATCAGGGGCTTAAAGAGAAAATCCTTTTCTTGCCTAAGGCAAACTAAATGTTGGATATGAATTTGAAAAAAAAAAAATTAAAATCAATATACAAATTGATGTTCTAAAAATGTAACATCTTCCAATGTTTGTCAAGCAAAGAGCTCACTGCTGACTTTAGAAATGTGAGTTAAGGGAGCAGGTGAACAGTTTTAGATCCCTGGCAGAAAACCTCTGTAAACTCAAATATTACTTTACAACTTACAACAAATGCTACAGAAGAGCTTTAGAGAGCATAATAACCAGAAACATCACAACCAGGCGTGGAATGTGCAGGAGCTTAGACAGGAGGGCTCTGATGCCGGCGGCTGAAACTGAACGGACATATTCAGTACCTTTCCATCGAACTTCAGGTACTCTATATGAGTGACGTATCTACAAAAATCCCAATGCAAAATGAAAGACGAACCGCACCTACTCATGGTTGATTCGTCCCACTGCTGTGGTCGTAACCAGCAAATTTAGAATCAGTTCTTTTCCTCTGGCTGTGTGCGACAACTGAATTTTGACATACTGTGCATCCTTATATTTTATATTCATGCTTTTATATATTTTGCTTTTAAACTGGTAATCTGGTTTAACATTGATCCATCTTGATTTTTTTTTTCCTTTAATCCAAAAAAGTGAATCATCTCTTAAAGTAAACAGTCTTATTTAACAAGAAGAAAAGCTTGATATTGGCAGTAATTTTGCAAAAACTCAGACCAATAAAAACAGAATTCTGGACTCCTTAGAAAACAAATGTTCAGTACAGTCCAACCAGAAAGATTAAATACCATCTGACGCAATGCACCTACCTCCACTGCTGCAGACTGTGTGGTTAGAGTGCCAGATCTAATTAATATATACTTTTTGTTCTCCTCTGGTGTGTGTGCTAGTAACCTGGAGCAACAATGTGGATCTAGTCTCGTTCTGTGGTCTGGCAAATGAACGTTCTCATGGCACAAGCAGCATCAATAAACTCCCAACCAAAACTGTGCTTGCATGCTTACTGCAGGACAGATGGAAATATGTGAAATTATCAAAATGAGATAATTTACCTCATCAGGCTGCAAGATCAAAAGGTGTTATTCTATACCTATTTTTAATGTATAGTTGCAGTGTGTGCGTATGCAGTTTAGTCTACATATGATCTTCAACAGAAGGATGTGTTTGTTTTTCTAAATATTTTTTTTTCTTTGAGTCATTCATATTTCACTAAATATGAATGAAATCTTCATGTTGTAAATTATTCTCAGCACAAACATAAAAAAAAAAAAAAAAAAGAAAAAAGTTCTTCCGAAATGATTTCAACAGCTCTCATGAAATACTGAGGAGAAGTGAGACACTGGGTGCAAATCATAGATTTTAAAAATCCGGGTGGGAATTCGAAGGCAGCTACTGCAGAGTGAATGGTGGAGTACTTACTGTTGGTTGCATAACATATTGTTGATGAGGCATCCATGATGTACTCTGGACCTTAAGAGAAACAGATAAAATGTGAGATGAGGGTGGCAGTCTAGGTTTTCCATACTTTGTTAACCAAATGGTATCCAGTATAAAGCAACAACTGCTGTTCAGATATACATAGTGGTTAAATACTCCATTTTAATACTGCCAAAGTATGACTTGTTTCTAGAGTCATATATTAAATTCCTTCTCTATTAGTATAATAATGATGAGCTGACCCAGTGTTATTGCATGAAAGGTGACGTCTTTCAGTGACAGTCCTCAAAGAAGACAGCAACATCAGATTATTATCATAAATAATAAAGTGTTAGACATAGAAAAAGCCACAGCATTACACTGGCTAATACTGTGGGAAACATACACAGACATGTAATGTTCAAATGTGAGCAAAGTTAAAGAGTTAGTTAAACAGTCTCAGCATCAATTATCAAGAAATCAGAGGAAGGAATGATGCACAAAAAGAGCTTCTTGGTATGCTGGAGGGAGGAATTAGACAGCTTGTAGCTGACAAACACACAGACTGGCCACAGATCCTGGTAAAACGATTAGATTAAACAAAGACAAACATGGAATAATCTGCTATAAGAGCAATCAATCCTCTGAGCCAACACAAATGCGTGATTTGGATTCACACCTAAACAAGGCAGATATTCTATAACACGCAGCCAAGCCTGCTTGTTTGTACATGGCAATGTTTGTTCTCTCCAGCTGAATGGGAGAGCAGGCTGACACGTAGAAAGCTTATCTTTAATCACTTATCCTAAGCATGTTCGAAGAAACTGCATGACCATCATGTGAATATTCCTCTGCCAACGTGGAACCAAGGCAGCGCGTATGTAATGCCATTTGCTGTTTTTTTTTTTTGAAGGATTATGCAAAAACCACCAGACCGGATTTCCTGAAAACAAGGAAAAGAATCAAATACATTTTTTTTTTTGTGCTGCTCTGATTCACTTCTGGAATAGAAAATGGGCCTTTTAGAGGATACACACTCTGACTGTCCTGTTAGTCTTAGAAGTAGAAGCCCTGCAGTTCTGAAACTTAATGGCTAAACAGATTCAAAGCTCCTTTACATCTTCGGCCTGGTCTCTCTGTATTCAAAGAAAACAAATCATGAGAAATGTGCTAAAATATCTGGTTGCTAAGAGACATGTCCATTCACTACAGCCTCCTCAGAGGAAACAGTATCAAACATTTAAGCTATTAGAACAGAAACAATATTCTGCCAAACACGTCTCATGTTACTGAAGAGCAACCAAAACAAAGAAAAAAACATTGCCTGCAGATCCATCATCCATCCATCCATCCATCCATCCATCCATCCATCCATCCATCCATCCATCCATCCATCCATCCATCTCAGGATCATGGGGGCGTTGGAGCATTTTCTCTGAGTTTATTAGGAATGAGGCGAGTCGCCAGTTAACAGACAACTATTCAAAAGTGAGGAATTTCATGTTGCCCTGATTTTTCTGGCTCTTTAAACTTGAAACCTTAAACAATTTCAACACACTTTGCCCCCCACTTACAAAGTGCTGTTATTATCAGGAAGAGGTTAGTCATCTGATAAAAACATATAAGTTCTGTGCTGTCATACAGTATACATGCAAAACTGAGTTACTATTTTAAGAATGGAGACTTCAACTCTTGAAGACTTGTTTGAGATCAACAATCAAAAAAACATTAAAGAATCAGCTCATTAAAAATAAAGCATATGCTAAAAGATGATTAGCTATTAGGAATGTAAGAAAGTGCTCTGAAATAAAACACCTGATGAGTGACTGTGACTTTAATTCTCCCTGAAGAACCAGAAAACACTTCTAACAAAAGAGGTGTACTGAATCTAATTTAGAGCAATTAGTACAATTATACTGCCATGTTCGGTTCAGTGAAAGTTAACAGTAAAATGTGTAAATCTGTGGAGCTCTCTACCCCTGGGTGAACTTCACAGCTTGTATTATAATCTAAAGACAATAAGCCAAAAAACTGGTCAGTCGTTCAGCCGTGCGGCCAGCCAGTCGGACCCCCATCCAACCAGTCACACGTGAAGCCAAACAGCCTTCCAGGTAGCCAGTTAGTGAGCCTTCAGCTCCACATCCAACCAGTCAGCCACACATTTAGCCAGCGCGTCCGTCTGCAGAGCCTGTGATGTAAACCAGACCACAGCTGGCTGGCGACACTACAGCTGAAATCTTGGTAGTGATCTGGTTTGGACTGGTTCCTGCCACGTGGATAATCCAAGATTTTTTTTTTTTCTTTTCAGGAAACAAAGCGAATAATTCATTCAAACTCACTTATGGAAGGCTTATGAGAACACTGGAAGATTTCTGTTAATATTTTAAGGGTCATTTGCTAATATGACAAATCAATTCTATCAAAAGTGTCTCCAGAAAAAAAAGATCATCTCAATGAAAACATAAAAGAGGGAATGGCATGTGTCGTAATTTCTATGCTCCTTGAGATTTTCATTACAAAAGCACAACTTTTCATCATAAAAGGAAGCAATTTCCTTTTGTCTGGCATACCAAGTTTTGCTACATGGTTCGTCTTTTTCTCCAGTGTGTCTCTTTGTATTTCAGCAGAAGATGAAGGACTCACCTTCCTGCCGTGACTGGCTGAAGGGCAATATTACAGGAAGTGGCGGCAGAGCTGCCCGATATTGAAACTGTGAGGATTAATATTCCTCAAAAGCCTGGCCATTGTTTTTGATAAATCAATTTGGGAAGCCTTCTGAGAGCGGATTAGAGACGTGCCCTGGCCCACTTTTCTGCCTTCTCCTTCTCCCCTGCCTGTACACCACAGGTACTGGACCAGAGTTTTAATCAGGCATCTCTCAAAGACGGGCACAGCAACCTTCAGCAACACCCCTCCTCCGCCCACCCACCTAAGCTATCTTCATCGCTGCCACCTGAGCGATCCTTCCTCATCTCCCTAGTTGTCTTTCTCTCCATCTGTCTCTTATATTTTCCCCTCTATCCTTTATCTCCTTTCTCTTGCTCGCTATCCGTGTTAGTCTCTGCATACCAAACAGAGCTGATGTTAAGTGATATTGTCTGAGCGAGAGGGCACAGTGGCAGAGCCTCTGTGATGTTGAGATTCAGCAAAGGGTGTTGTGTAAAATGAGCAGTGATGGAAAATGGTTGACATATCAAAGGGACAATTTTCACGTTCCTGTTGTGTTCTGAAGCATTACTCCACAGATCACAGCTGTGAGGAATGGGATGTGGAAAACTCACTCTGGAAGAGGAAGGGACGTGTGTTGATGAGTATATAAAATAAACAAAATAAATAAAATAGAGACAAAGGATTAGGAGCTAAGAGAGTGCAAAGAGTTCAGGAAATGGGAAATGAGGATGCTAGTAGTTTTTCCTAGATATTTTCCTCGTTTTCTTTTTTCTGACCCTGTCGGCCTTTTTAGTCCTCCTTTTTATGCTGCTTGTTTTCTGATGCCTGTTGTGTTCGCCGCCCACAAAACAGATGTCATTGAGCACAGCTGAAGCAATGAAGAAACAACGAGGGAAGAAGAGAAGACATCATGCTGTTCTGCAGCCCGTCCGCTCTCTTCTAATCTCCCTAACAAAGATAACTCCGCTAAAGTAAGTACAGGAAAATAATTTACACATAATAAAGTGCATTTTGGTCTACCTGATATGTGGAAACGGGGGAAGCAGCTATGAAGGGCGTGATGGAGGTCTGTGCTATCATGCGGTTGGTGGCAATGCTGTAAGGCGAGGAGTAGAACCTGAGAGGGGAGAAAACAGGGAGACAACAAAAAAATAAAATCAGGGAAAAGTGAAAAACAGAGAAAAAAGCCAGCAGTAATAATAGTAATAATATAATAATGATAATAATGAGGCTGTCTCCCACCTCTAAGTTATCAAAGTTTGAGATCTGATCTTCTTAACTGAGTTGACATACAACTAATCCAATTTCACTTAAAAAGAAAAAAAAAAATCCTGTATCGCTTAACGAACCCTTGATGATCCACGCTAGCCTCTCTTTTGAGAATAACATTTTGACTTTTTTTCCTGAGGCCCAACACTTTGGGTATAATGCTACACCTCTATTTTATTTATTTATTTTTTTCAAACAAGATACTTTACACAGTTGCATTCAAAACAACACTTAATATTTGCAAGTTGGTTTTCTTTAACATCGCAATGCTGCTTCAAGGGAAGAACAGAACAAGCCAATCTGACCTTCTATACCAGGGAGATGACGTAGTTAGTACCTTAGATTTGCCCACACTTGATTGATTTTCTAGGAATTACATAACATCTAAAATATTTAATCTTCACGTGTCATAACCTTTTATGTTTTCAATATTTACAAATGTTCAATTTCTTGGACTATTTCAAGGTTTACATAATATAGAACAGATTTTTTTCTGTAGTCTTTTTATGCTTGTAACACAGAGGCTTTGTAATTCTCAGGAAAAGAAAATGAACTTGCATAGACACACTGGATTTATCCTGTAGCTAGTTTGAAACTAACACTTAGCCATATATTTTATTTTAAGCATCACCCTTGCTTAAAAAACACGGTATTTATCATCTCAAACTCCATCTTTAAATATTGCCAGAGGTTTTCTGTATATTTTTTAGCAATGGATTCTAGACTACACTGCACCATGCTATGCTGGCTGCAGACTTAAGTAACTTGCTTGCAGTCTCAGCATGGAGAAATCTTTGCATTTCACAAAGCTAAAGATGGAGGTGTAGAGGTGTAAGGTAGATGGCTACACTTTTGAGTCTCAGTGTTGAAGGTTAATTTGCTCCAGCCAAAGGTCCCATAGGCCACCTGAGTTTATACCTCACACTACATGTTGTTTATACATTGTATTTAACCCTAATGTTCTGCTTGGTCTCCTGGAGACCTTCAGATGAAGCAGACATGTGGGTGAAAATCACAGTACAGGATAATGCACTGTGCATTTATGGCACGAGTGTATTGATAATTTATAAAATACATAATTTACATGTTTGTTAAAGCATAGAACAGAATATATTTATTGTTATTTCAATATTTCTATAAACTTTTCAGGTGTTAACCCTTCCATGAATTTTAACAGGAAGGGTCTGTTCTTATTATTACACAGCAATGTTCTTTATACAATAGAAGATTAAATCCAGTGTGTAGGATCCAGTATTTTATTTTTGTCCTACATAATAGGCAGTTTTTTTTCTAATCAACATTAGCTTGAACAAATACATGTAAATTTAGTCTAATAGCATCTATCTATGAGTATTATAAATGGTCACTGGCATTATAATTATTTTCTAAATCCACTAATCCAATTTGCACTTGAATTTTAATGGGCCTGTGTCAAGTGACATGTGGCAGATGTGAAGTCACATTTTTATTCAACATTCCTTTTTCTAATTTAGATTATTTCCTCATTCTGTGCTGCCTAATTTACTTTATTCTTCATTTTACTTTCCTCACTTGGATGAATCTGAGTACCCTGCTACTTAATACTCTGATACTTATTTTCATTTTTCTTCTGTTCCCCTCAGGAAGCAGTCAAAACGTCAGAAGGAAGGTCTTGAGAATGAAATGCTGTTTTTGTAGCTGAGCTGTTGATTCGCAAAGATATCTTTGGGATTGAGCAGATTTGTAGCCAAGCAGGTGTTTACACTGCCAGCTGTGTCAAGTGAAGGATGACGTTCATCCAGGTTGTTAGTTGAGATTGACTCAGAGTCATTGGGGGATAAGTGTTTAGGAAGTGGGAGGGAGTAAGGGGTTTCCTGTGAATGACTGAGGGAGATAAGGGGGGGTGGTGGTGGGGTCGGTTCTTCCCTTCCTGTCTCGGAAGAGTGGTAAAAAATAAAACGAGTTGCTGGGTCATTTATTTCCACAGCAGCATTAAGTCATGACATAAAAACACACAGGAACACGCATACATGATGACCCAAACACACACACAAGGTCACCTAGCTCCACATTTCCCATCCAAACCCACCGATGAAAACCAATACCTGGAGTCCATATAGATTCTGTTAATTAAATACTAACAAAGTGCAGACACTACATTAATCTTTATGTATGACAGTCGTATTGACTTGGGTTCTATGAGCCAAGAGGTGAGTATATTAGGTGGTGCCAAGGATAGATTGACTATCAAGCTCTTACCCATTCTGCATTGCAGCAGGATCGTATGTTAGCGCCATGCCAGTCTGGAAGAGAAAAACAGGAACGAGGCAGGATTAATCATGAATCCCAGCACAAATCAACTATAAAACAACGCCAGCAAATGACAGCTAAAGTAAATATGACAGCTGCAAAGACGTCATATGAAGCAAGAGCAACCTTTTTTTTTTTACTTTATCTGTTGTTCAAGACATTTTCCATCAGAGGAACTAGTTTACATTTTGGGAAATGTTCTTTTTTACTTTTTTTGATACTTTTTGGACCTCAGCAAACTAGATGTATTAACATAATTGATGAACCTCGGAGGTGCTGGTTTAAAGATGCTTCTATGTTTTCTGCTAGCATATTTATTTAAGTCTTATTTACAGATGCACTTAGGAACCACACATATACGATATACCATACACTATGATGCACATTATCAACTCCCTCTTCTAACATTACTGGGTCCTTCAGTTTGACCCTGTTCTTGTAGATTATACACTGTAGGAAAAAGCTGCCAATATATTCCAATGTCACAAAGATTATTTGCTGTACATTAATTGTACTAGGGGAATAACATGGTTTAGATTCTGATTCTCTGTGTTTAAAGTAAATTAAATCAAGTCTGAATGAGCTCATTTCAAATTGGAAAAACTGACAAGTGACAAAGCCAGTGCAGGACAAAGCAGAGTCAATAGGACGAAGTGAATTAGTATCGAGGAGGCTCTTTTTCAATTTCAGTCATGTACAATCTTGTTTTTATGAATTAGAGTATATGAAGTAGTGCTTTTTGGAGAATAGAGGAGCAACCAAAAACTGACTTCCTCATCTGGTTATTGTGTGTGTGTGTCTGTAGTGTGTGAGGGCCTCCTAGAGTCCAGAGGAGAAACCTGTGTGCTGCAATCCTTCATCTGCATTCCTGAAGGTTCTCTCCCGGAGGAGAGCTAATCCGATTTCTTTTAACGGGAGGCTGCTGAGGATGGCAGATTTCATCAGAAAACACACAAGTGCAAATGCACACACACACACACATACACACACACACACCGTTACTTACACACGTACACACACACACATCTTACACTCTCTTCTTTTCTCTCTTCATCCCTCACTGTCCTCATCTCTTAATCTTCCTCCTGACCATCTTTCTCTACCTCTTTCTGCCCTTGTTCCTCCAGAGTGTTACCTGCACATACAGTTAAGGGCATAATAGTTCAGAGGAGCTTCATTTATCCCCCACAGAGGAGGGGGATAAATGAACCTGGACCAACCCCTAAGAATGAACAAAAACAAAGAAACTATGCTGGATGAGCAAGTCCCTTCTGAGAAAAGATACATGTGGATGTGTGTGGTGGTAAGCAAGCGTGTTGCACTTTTGAGAGCGTATTTGTACAACCGCTTTTTTAATAAATAGAAAAGGCGACTGCAAGTGTAAATGAAGGCACTTATATTAGTCCCTGGACTATGCAGTCATTTTCTTTATTTATGCAGCTTCCTTCAGAATCAGTTCCTTTCTGTGAATCCATATGCTTCTTTGTATGAATGTGCACCATCTCTTTACTGATGTGACTCTCAATCCATGCCTGCGAGCATGTCTGCTAAGAGCAGTGGCAGACATGGTCAGCTGTTTGGTGAGGCTGACAGCTCCCCTTCGCGGTGCCCTTACTTCCATGTCCTGATGAATTCCACGGCAGAGAAGCTCCTTACTAGGAACCTGCATAATCAATAACTGATTACTGATTACAGTCAGCGTTTAGCTCTGTTAACGAGGTGAGTTAAGGAAAAAACAGGCAGCTATAGGCTTCATTCATAAAATGTGAGCAGAACAGATTTGTGCGTGAAGTGCAAGCAGAGTGAAATTTAACACATTTTGGCATTCATGATCGTGTGCGGCTTCTGTAAATGAGGTGCGCAAATAAATTGTGCTGTCATCCCTTGGACAAGGTTAATGCCTTATATAGACTGTTATTTCCCCAGGTATGCCGATACCTACAAAAACACCTATTTTAGACATGAAATTTGAAATAGAACATGTTTATCTTAATCGATGGGCATTTTGCATATTTAAGGTTCAGACTGTGTTTCTTTAAGTGTCAATAGGTTGTTTAAATAGACTGACACCCACACAGCAGCTTAGACCGCTATAGAGCGCCCCGGTGGTGGAATGAAGCTGTGGTAGATTCTTACATGAGGTTCAGTTGACTGAGAATGCAACTGCCTGCAGCAGAGAGTTTTGCTGAGAAATGCATTCATTTTTTCTTTTCTTTTTTTCATTGTTTGCATCCAAATTTAATATCCAAACCATTTTTGCTTCACATCTTCACATCTTGAATGCTTTGTTAGACAGATGACATGGCATTAAACATCTACATTAAGTCCTGCACTAAGTGCTGTTACCTCAGAAATTACCTGTTTTATTGTTCTGATTGTGGCTCAGGATTTTGTTGGTAGACTTTTTTTTATTTTTCATAAAAACAGGATGACATTAATGTCCTGGCAGTGGCAATAAGCTTTATTTTATTTGACATTTTTACATTGAGATTTACACTAAATATGTATTACTGACAAGTGCTGATGTCTTGAATACGACTTGAATTTCAGAGGTGGAGTAGCTATTTTGTCCATTTATGTGCCCTTTTGCAGTAAACGACAAAAAAAAAGACACTGCGGAGGTGATACATTTCTAAGAAAACTTGTGTGGAGTACGAGCCAGTTGTTTTCTTCAGGGGTCAGTCATTAATTTGGCAAGCTGTGATTAATTTGGCTCGACTTTAATCTAGTATATATAAAAAAATACGCAGCCATCTCAATAAATCAACCTTTGGAAAATGTAACGTGGGCATGAATGTTCACATGCATGCTGGTCTTTAAAACATGTGTGGACAACCAGTCGCTCAGTTGTATTGACAGGTGCTGCATTGTTCATATACGACAAGCCCAAACTGAACTACCCTCCCACACACACAAACAGGGGTTTTTTCACCATCTATACACAGAATCTGTCTCTTATATTCTGCACATTGTGGCAACACACAGACATCTGCCAGGCTTTCACACAAAGTGCAAATCTTGACCCCCCCCCCCCCCCCTATTTACATTTACTCCCATTTGTAGGTGATTGAGAAGTGTGATTTGAAAAGTTGTTTTCGTGCAAGTCAGAGTGACTGTTGGTGAAAGTAAAGGAGAGTGAAGACTCAGCGAGAGGTGAAGATGATCACTCATAGCGCTTGTGAGTTTATGTGTGCGGATACATGTGTGCTGGAAAAAATGCAGTGACTAATATGTTTGTCAGCATGAGGCAGTCAGAGACGACACTTTCTCGAATCCCACTTTGGGTAGTTTACAAGAAAATCTGTCATATATTTCTCAGTCCTCGCTACCAGGCACCCTGCAGCACTCAAGCCCTTGCAAACTCTGACTGATCATGCAATGTGTTCCCTCTCTGTTTCTCCCTCTGAGTCGCTGTGAGTCACTTGCTCTCCTCCTCTCTACATATGCTGCTGTGGTGTCTGGGAAGACTTCAAACACAGGGAAGAAGACACTGGGAGACAAAGAAGAAGAGAAAGGGACTGCAAGAGGAAGAAAACACTTAAAGACAGAGTAAAAACTGGAAGGAGGGAAAGGAAAAGATAAAGGCAAAGTGACAGACATGAAGAAAGAGATTAATGGATCACATGGACTGTTGCTTTCCTTCATCTGAATTCAGAAGGAGCAGAGTGAGACACAGCCTTGGTTCTGATAAACAGGCTAACGTGTAATGCCTATCTTCCATCTCCCTGCCCACAGCACATCAGTGACTGCACGGATGCACACATATGTGTGTAACATGCTACACAGGGCTTATTGTATTGACTCATGTACATTCATGCAGAATGCTTTGCAGTGTGAATGTTATCATGACAGCTAGACCATATCTGGGGGTGATCTGACTTGGAGGCTAGACCAGATATATGCCAGTTGTAAATGCAATCTGCACACGCAGATGCCAATAATGTAGATCCATTATGTAGTCTGGTAACTTAAATTAATATGCAGGGTTGTAATAAGGTCAAAGGCTGTACAATATGTCTTACCAACACTTCTTTCTTTGTATTCTCGCAACAATTGAATCATAAGCAACTGGACTTAGATTTGTCTAGAAGACGTTTCACCTCTTATCCAAGCGGCTTCATCAGTTCTCAATGCATCAGTCTGACTAGTCCGCACTAGTCAGACAAACAGTGGAGTATGACTCAGGTTTTCAATCTCTGTGGAGGTGTGCACCCACCACTTTAAAGTGGTGGGTGCACACCAGATGTGGGGAAAACAGTAAAGGTGGACTCATCAGAGAACAATACATGTTTCACATTGTCCACAGCCCAAGAATTTCACTCCTTGCACCATTGAAATCGATGTTTGGCATTGGAACGAGGTGACCAAAGGTTTGGCTATAGCAGCCTGGCTGTGTATATTGACCCTGTGGAGCTCCTGACGGACAGTTCTGGTGGAAACAGGAGAGTTGAGGTGCACATTTATTCTGCTGTGATTTGGGCAGCTGTAGTTTTATGTGTTTTGGATACAATCCGGGTTAGCACCTGAACATCCATTTAAGACAGCTTCCTCTTGGGTCCACAGTTAATCCTGTTGGATGTGGTTCGTTCTTCTTGGTGGTATGCTGACATTACACTGGATACCGTGGCTCTTGATACATCACAAAGACTTGCTGTCTTGGTCACAGATGCGCTAGCAAGACGTGCACCAACGATTTGTCCTCTTTTGAACTCTGATTTCACCCATTATGTTGTGTGCATTGCAATATTTTTAGGCAAAACTGTGCTCTTACCCTGATCACTGAACCTTCACACTCTGCTCTTACTGGTGCTGTGTGGAATTAATGAAGACTGGCCACCAGGCTGGTCCAATCTAGCCATGAAATCTCCCACACTAAAATGACAGGTGTTTTAGTTTTATTGTCAAACCCCTGTAAGTCCATCCACCCAACGACCAACAGGAGTAATGGGAGAATCAGTGATTTACATGTGACTTCACAGCTTATAAACTTAAAACTCCCCACCAGTCAGTCTGAACTGACAAAGCCTTCTGGATAAAAGGTGAAACGTCTTCAAAAACAAAGAAAAAGAAGTCCAGTTGCTTACATTCAAATGTTTGAGAGTTACCATGACCTGGATGAGGCTACACTAGCAGATGCACCCAGGGATATATTGAGGATGCAGTTAGGTCAGACTGCATTAGTAACTGATCTAGGCTATTTATGGTGTGGGAACTGACCTGAGCCAGAGTGAAGGACAATACTCTCTTGATGTCTTGAAGTCCTGCATCATGACAGGACTTTGCCAAATGTTTTCTGTTGCTTTTGCGTAGTGGTGATAGTCAATTATAAAAGTAAAAAAGAAAAAAAAATCACACACAAGATAAGTAACTCTATCCTTAGTTTAATCACAGGGTAGTGACTTTATTAGTAGTTTTAACTTGGCGGGGGTGGATCAGTTTTGATTTGAAGACAGTTGCTGAACATGGAGGATTTCAACCTCACTGCAGGTTTACAAAATTGGATATACGCAACACTCTGGCATTTTGTCTTTGCAAACAGCACACATTCATTTGTGTGTTGAGGGTGGAGGAAAGGATAGATCAGAGGTTTAAAGTCTCAAGTTAAAACTCATCTTAAAATATTTTCTTTGATCATTGTAAAAGTCTCTTTCGCCTGAGTTGGGTCTAAATTTCATAAACTCTGATAAATAAATCTATATTCAGTGCAGCATGAAGTTCTCACACATGGCCTTGACCTCAGACAGCTAAACCCTGACTTCTGAATCATGTTACAGTGATCCCTTGCCAATTCGCGGTTTAAGTTCAGCGGTTTTAGTTATTCAGAGATTTTTTCAGAAATGTATGATATAATTTAAAAAAAATTTAAAAATCGCGGAAACATCACAGGATGTTGTGCGCGTTCTCTCATAGCGAAGAAATGCTGTGAGCCAGCCTGGCCCCTTTAAGAAGGTGGCCTTTTGGGTAATGATGTGGCCTTATGGGTAATGGAGTGTGTGTGTCGTGGGATGGCAGAACTAAAACAGGGTCAGATGAAAAGTGGAGTGAGCATAAACAGCAGTCCAGCGTGTATAGATTTACATTCTCTGTTAACTGACAGGAGCCGAACAATACAACCTGTTTAATGTTACAAGTTCCTGCAGTGCCAGAATAAAGTGCTCGTTTACATGAAGAGAAAACTGGACTTTTTCTTTTGTTGTTGTTAGCATGTTAGACGCAAATTATGAGCCAAAAATAGCACAATGCAAGCAGTTTGTTTACTCCGGTTCAGAGACCAGAGGCTGTGAAGGTAACAGAAAGACCACAGTTGAGCCTTTGTCTTGTTTCGCTGCAGTGCCTCGCTACTTTTTTGAGGTTTTTAAACATATTTTAAACACATTATTGAGGCTCAGGGGGCTCTGGCTCCAGTTCGCAGATTTTGATTTAGGCAGGGGGGCGCCGGTCCCCATTAACCGCAAAAAATAAGGGATCACTGTACTATGGTTTAACACAAAGTAATGCAAAACAGTGTGTGGTGTGTGTTTGTTGGGGGGGGGGGGGGGGGGGGGGGGGCGCTGAGAAGACAGCTACGACTAGGAAAGGACAGGGACTTTTACACATAGACCTTTGACTTAGGTTTAAAGGTGTGTTAACTTCACTGCACAGTGCCAGTTTCACAGAGCTAAGCTACAAGTTAGCCAGCAATGGATGCAACAAGCGTGTCTGTGAGATTGTGCATGTACGCCTTCTGCAGTACAGCCTTTAGATGAACTCAGATCTCTCTAGAAACTCTGGCTCCAAGTTATTCCTCCACCATTTCTTGTGTTCCCTGTAGTATCTGTATTAAGTATTAAGGTATCCAAATTTTTCTCATAACATGAAAATTCACATATGCTTGTTTGAGTCATCATCCAGGGTAAAATGCCATTTTAATCACATTCTGTGTGAGCACACAATAAGCAATGGAAAACTTAAGTAATTTAACCTGAGATAAAGTTTTCTTTTTATTTTCTGTTACCCAGTATGTATGTGTGAGCCCTAACTTTGGCTCAAAGTACATTTACAGCAAAATGAAAAAAAAAAAAATTGATTTCCCCTAATTTGGCAGTGTCTCTTTGTTGAATCCTTCAAAAGCAAGCATCCAAATATTCCAACACAATTTCTTATTTTACATCACTGGTCAAACTGTGTTAATGTGCAAAACTGTGACGGTATGCTGCGTTGTGATTTGTGATTTGGGGTGAACATGCTTAGCCGGCGTATCGATGTGCAGGCTGCTGAGCATGTGATGGACAGGGATAGACACAAACACGAATACACAGCTCATGTGGTCCTACATGCATCACAGTTATCATCACCCACATGGACACACATAAAGCATGTGCTTTCTGAAGGAGAAACATTTTATCTGTCCCGGTCTCCCGTACCTTGCCATTTCAGCACAACCATCTGCCCCTCTGACTGTGTGAGTGGGTGGAGGTATATGTTTGTATTCTCTCCCATCTATACATTCCAGTCTGAGGTACTCCTCTGCGTGTCTCCTCTGTGTGACCTTTCCAGTATAGATGGTTGGTAGCCTATGAGGACATTTTAACCTTGTCTTCATGTTAAAATGCTATGTCCAGTTTCAGATATGCTGGCAGTCTGATGTATGGCACAAATGCAAATGCTCATGTGCATCCAGGGACAGATTGATCAAAATATGGGTTTTTTTTTTTCCACCTATATATTTTAGCTTGAATACAAATCACAGACATGAGTGCTCTACATAAACACCAGATGTTGCAGTCTCTCTTGGGTGCTGCATAGAAAGGTGGGGCCTGTTCTTAGAAATGCCATTACCTCAGAGGTAAACGCCTTGCTCAGATGTCATCATAGTGAAATGGAAATTGTTTAACTGATGCATTTGGGTTAAATTTGGTCTGCCTGTTCTAAGTTGTTCCAATTATTTGCTGTGTGTGAAGAATTGTATGGCGTATGTGTGTCAAACAAAATTTAAGTCTGCATTTTGCTCTGAAGAGATTTGCACTGCACTGAACAAGCACCTACGCAGGACTTTGTTTCAGTAAAGGTGGAGAAATGGAGGGGATGTGCATCCACCTGTCGTTGCTTAGCATCTTACCTCGCCTTCTCTGTGCCACGGCCTCCCGTTCTGAGGATACTTGCTCTGGCTTTGGCGTTTTTTCTGCCCTCCATCGGCAAATTTGCACAGCAAAGGCTCTGTAGGGGCTGCGGAGAAAAAGAGATGAAGGTCACAGCTATGTTAGGAGGAATCCATCCCGTGACCCTGCAGAAAGAAAGAAGCCCTTATGAACGTTGTCTCTTTTTGTTCTTGTACCATTGCATCTATCTGCCCCTCCTTTCCCCTTTCTCCTCTGCTTTTCCTATGGAGCAGCTAGACAAATTCCCAGTCCAGCGATGTTGGCAGGCCCTCTCTGTTCTCGCCCGGGCTGGCAGCCCATGAAAGAGCATTGCAGGGTATTGTTGAAAAAATAATCACAGTAATCGCTCTTGTAAATACCTCTGAGATGGTAATGGAGGACTGCTCTGTCAGCCAAAGCTTATTTCTAGCAGGCGTTCCTGTTCCTGACGCATAATCCCTGCGTGTTTTACTATCACAGCCATAGACCCATTTTTCCACTCAGTAACCAACGATGTAAGCACCTCACTGTGCTGTGTTGTTTCAGTCAAGGCTGATAGAGACTGTAATTATGCCGTTTATGTTACAAACGCGAGGTACCGTCTTTTTTATTTATGAGAATATTTATTTAAAAAAAAGTGACAAAAGACACATGCCCTCTATTCAGCTGTGGCAAGCATTAATCATCAAGAGTAGGAAAGCATGACATGACATAGCTGTTATTAATCCAGTTATAAAATGAAAAAAAGCACCCTGCAGTGTGACCTCCTCTACGCTCTCTTTGTATCAACAGCCTTTTGTATACATAATTACCAATCAAAGGTCGATGAAAGTGTTGCGATGACCTACGTAGCAGTAAAGATAACTTCTCAAAGGGCACTTTCTCACGCTCGAGCTGCAGGTGAGCAACAAAAGAGACAAAAAATGGATTCAGGTAGAGAACTCTGCTGATGAGATAGTGTTGTATGGAAAAAAAAAAAAAAGACCTGAAGAAAGACTGTTTCAAGAAAAGAAGAAAATGAGAGAATAAAAAAAAGCGTGAGAAACTGGTGGCTCTCTTGGCTGGGGATCTGGAGGTCTTGACAGTGTCTGTCCCCTTTTCAGTCTGCCTCAGCGAGATCAGAATCTCTGAAGAGGCAGGCTGTGGAGATGGGGGGGGGGGGGAGTTGTACAGACTGGTAGAAACAAAGGCATATGAAAAATACAAAAGGAAAAAAGCAAAAAACAAAAACAAAACTCAGATTGTCGGAGAAATGAAAGTCAGGATGAACTTATAAACAAACAATATAAGTTTTTGATATTCTCCCTGGTTTGAGTGGTAAATCTATCAACAGGGGAAAATACATTTATATCAGAAAGAAACAGAATTCTAAGATTTACAGAGACCATAGAAGTATACATTTTCAAGAAAAAGCTGTGAAAACACTGCCTTATTTTTCAAGGTTGGATAAACTTCTTCACAGCAGAGATGTCATTACTGGCCTGCATTACACTTGCTGCACTGGATGATCTGGACAATTTAATCTTTGGAATCAGCTATTTTAATAAAAAAAAAACATGGGAATGACTTTCACCAAGTAAAAACATATCATCATAAGCATCAACACTTTACTGAGAGAAGACGGTTTAGGAGAGAAAACAATATACAGCATTTATTTGGGTACACTGATCTTTCATATAGCAGAAACAAAAACAACAGATGCGATACCGGTTGTGTCATCTCTACAGGCAATAAAAATGGATCTAAAAATGGGAAACTCCAACTAAAACTACAAAACTGAAATCCCCCAGAATCTCAATTTTTTCCCCCCTTCTCATCTGGTTGTGTAATTATTTTATTTTGTATAAAATGTCCCAAATGCAAAGTTTTTGAGAAACTGGGAAAGGGAAGTAAAAGTAGAAAGTGAGCCTTAACCAGGATCTAACACCTGCTCGCTGGGAGTGCTGTACAGTTTGGCAATAGTGCAGAGAGAGCAAACAAGCTTGTCCATTCTCTGACCCACTGCTGCCATGCACCTGGTGGCTTAGGAGGGACCTGACGGCTCGCCTGTCATCGAATTCACATTACAGGCCTGGCAGCTTGTGACACGGCTGCTCTGTGACGACACAGGCCAATGATGAGGCTGTCTGCAGGAGGGGGAGCAATGGGACCTTTCACCATACAACCGCAGAGATGACACCCACAGACAGAACTGTTGATCTGTTCATCTCTGCTCACAGATGTTAGAAGAGCTTGGGGTCTTTATATTACAAGACAGGAGAGAAAGAGGTCAGGTTTTTTTTTTTTTTTTTAAAAAGGATTGTGAATGAAATGGCCTGACATGAAGTGAGAGGAGACTTTTCCAGTAGATTAAATGAACAGGGGATCAATGAGCCAAGCATGTGATTTGTTTATCCATTTAATTTTCTCACATGTCAGAAGCTCTATCTGTTGCCTGGTTGAGATAATAATAATTGGACTTGTTTTAATTCGCGCCTGCAATGCAAATGAAAAAAGGGCTGTGGGGTTAACAAAGCTATGCATCTGCTTTTATGTGGCTGAAGGGCCTAAACACATGGAAGGCACTTCTTTAGGAGAAATTTAATACTAAATATGCGTGTGTTTAATTCCCTTTATGTTCTACTATGAGACTAAACCTTTAAGGATCAGGTCAGGAGAATACATTTGGAAAGGGACAGTGCGCTACACAGGAAAAAAAAACTAACAACAGAAGCTCTTCCAAACCTCTTCTCTGGCACTTCGGGAGATAATTAGCTATTGGAGAAATTTGGAGAATCTGACACTGAGCACGCTGACGTTCTCTCGGAGACTACATCCCCAGTTCCCACAGCGGACTAGCCAATTTGTTTAAGACTCAAGCCCAAGATCAACAGCCTCACACCACCCCACCCACCGTGCGAACACATTCACCCCTCTTTAGCCCCGACACACACACACACACACCACACACACCCTCATTCTGCCCTTAAAATCTCTCTGCTACAACCATTGAAAGCATACAGAAATACCCTCAGACACATGAACACACAATACAAAATACTCCCAGCCAAAAAACCCTCTTAGACCTCTCACCACACACAGTCATCCTGGCACAGCCCTGCGCGAACCACCCCACTTACTGTAACTTTCTGTACATTCTATCTTGACGATGTTGCCTCCAACAGCAACATATCTAAAATTGGCTCCCACAAATGTGTTGAAGTGGAGGCGCTTAAAAAAAAAAAAAAAAAACTGTTATGGAGCAATTTTACCGTAATTTAATGATCTTAAATCATGGGAGAAAGACAGAAAGCACTTTTGGTCAGAGGTCAAAAACTGCTGCTAACAAGGTACTCCATGGGAACTCCTAATTGTTTTTTTTTATGTGGGTTTATGTAGGAACTGGTAAATACAATAATGAGGGGTGAGTAAGAGCATATGTATAAGCATGTGTGTTTTGGTGAATACTCCCTAAGACTTAACCACACTCTTGCACAAACAAAAAAGGAGAGCAACACAAAACAGTTTAGCGAGAGCGAGACCCCCATGCTGCTAACCTCATTTGATGTCAGCCTCAGCTCAATCATGCTCCTCACTGTGCATTTGGCTCTAAAGAGATAGTCATAGCTTTCTGCTCATCAATGGAAACATTACCACCCAGTAAAATGAACCACTAAGTACACGCAGATGTACTTCTGTAGTAGACAGTGCAATTACAATAGCAATTTAAATGGAGGCTTGTTGCTAGTTTCACCTATTAGCAGAGTGTTCATCAGTAATCATGGCTGTTGCGGTGGTTTCCTACTGTATGAGTGAGCATCTGGTTGAAATCAGGCCTTTTCTCTCCGTGGTACTGGTAGACAATGAGAGACTGCATGCTCTGGATGATCTTGCAAAGCTGGTGGTATAATACCATCTTGGTCCATGAATGCAAATCAGTGCATGTATTATAACAAATAGCTTTCAGTGTGTCATACATTCATTCACATGCTCTGAATAGGACTATACATCTTTTTGACCTGAATGGCGGAATGAATGCGAAAATGTCCAAAATTTGCAGAAGAACTGGGTGAAAGGCTTTGTTCAGTAAAATGAGCAGCTTTTCACCATCAAGGCATTTACAAAAGAGTCCTCTCACAAGGGTTTGGATTCAAACTGGGCTGGCCTTGCTTTGCTCTCAGTGTCCAAAGCTAAAGAGGTCAAACAGAGGGAACCGTTCAGCCACTTGGATCAAAATATGTCAGTATGAAAAGCTTTAGTGAAAGGAGGCTTATAACTTCTCAATTATAACTTTGGTAAAAGCTTACTGCAGGTGACTGGCTTGCGGTTCCGTGAGCTAAGCTTCTCTGAAAAGTCTTTACGGCATGGACGTATTTAGTGAGATCATGAAAAAGTAAAAATGAAGAAAGTATTTTATTGGAATTCGGCTGTACTCTTGCTGCTTGAGAGGATCTCTAATTGGATCAACAGCTGTCTGAGTCTCATCAGCAGACTTGACCTGTTTGCCCAGACTGAGGAAGAATTGTCTTATGGGAAAGTGAGAGCGCAAGAGTGGAAAGGAGATAGAGGGAGAGAAAGAGAGAAAAAGAAAATGAATCCAAGTGACAAATCCTCCACAGCTAGAAAAAGATGAAGACTAATTGGAAAATACATAACAGGTGAGGACAATTGAGAGAAAAAAAACCCCCTGAAAAACGATATCGGTGTTGCAAATATACCAACATTTTCACCGTCCAATAAACCAGATCAGAACGGCTGCCAACAACCAAAGCAGGCAGCAGCTTTCCTACAGGGAAGGCTTTGACGGATCCCAGTCGATAGCTCTCACAACTGCCACGCTGGCCTCACATCCTTCAGACTGGAAATGAAGACAGTCTGCCAGCCGTTTTGCTGACAGAGACGGCACACATGGCTCAATGACACGGCCCAATAAATGGAGCGGGTGCTGAGTGGCGTGCATGGCAGGGGAGACACACAAAGAGGAGAGGGTGATAGATGTAAAGACTGACGCAGTGTCATAGACCCAAAAAAACACATGAGGAGACTGACAGAAAGAGACAGAGGGTTGGGGGATTCACAAAGGGTAGCTGTGTAAGGTTGTGGTCCGGTCTAGTCTCCCCCCCCCGCCTCCCTGTGGGATGAGCTCTGGGAGAAGGATGTCAGCAACGCTTTGCTTTGCATTTGCTACACACGCTACAAAGCTATTGATCAGCTCTTACCCAGACTTTTCCATAAAGGGCTTCTGCAGCAGGCTCGGGGGTTCAGGCCTGAGAACATATTATGGATTACAGGAGGGGAATGCAGGGAAGAGCCATGGATGCGGGCGGTAGAAGTCTGATCGATGAGCTATTGCACACTTAACAAGAGTAATGTTATGTAGGGAGTCTCTGACATGTTAATCCATCTCTCACTCTCTCTGTCCATCTCCCTTTATCACCGTCTTATGCCTATCTATCTATCTATCTATCTATCTATCTATCTATCTATCTATCTATCTATCTATCTATCTATCTATCTATCTATCTATCTATCTATCTATCAAAATAGCACTTATCCAGGACCAGATTTAAGCAAGTAAACAAAGATGATAGATGTCACAAGCTCTATGTGTCTGATAGTCAGTCCATAATACATCAGACAGGTAGAATTGACTGAAACTGTGCTAAGGGAATGTGAAAACAAACAAACAAAAAAAAAACAAATAAAACAAAAAAAAAAATCAATGAGACATAGACTAACTGACAGGTGAAGAATTTTCAGCTTAAACAAAGAGGTATAATTATTTTAACAGGAATATAATTGCCCATTTGAGAGCCGACTCTAGAGTCTTATACTCAAACACAAATTTTAAAAGCTGAAACTGCAGTGCAGTGCCAAACAGGCAGTGGGTTTCCAACTGCTAGCCAAGTCCTGGGAGACAAGCTCTGCGGTACCAGTTAAATGAGATCTTCGTTTTAGCTTAATCAGCTAATTCCACTTACCGTTCCCGACACCAGTGTTGCCATGGTTAGTAAACAAATAGCTTAAAAACAACACAGCAGACAGAAGTGTGAGATTGAGTGGAAATCGGTGTACAGTTTTTGCCAAATCTAATAAATGGCTCACAATCCTTCATCCATATATTAAAGTAACATTTATATGAGTAGAGAGTCCTCACCACATTTATTCCAAATGGCACAATTAAGTGTTTCTGAGCCCCACAGTCAGCTGTAATGTTAAAGTGGTGGTGGCAGATGTTTCTAACGCTAAAGCCACAGATGTAGCTTTATGTTGCCCACATCTTTGTTGCTGCAGTACGGCTCAATATCACTAGCTGCTTTACACAGCTGTCCAAGGTGGCAATTACATTACAAGCGGTTGCACCGTGGTTGGCTCAAAACTATATGAGACTAAGAGCACAATTTGAAGGGAGGATACAGAATAGGACTATAGCTAAGAAAATACCACTGTGAGTGTTAGGCACTGTTAGACAAAAGAAAGTCTTCAGGTTTTTCACTTACACATTTCTGGTTTCAGATTTCAGATCTTTTTTTTCAGGTTTTCTTTTTTCAGAAGGTGGGTGGGTGGGGTGGGGTGGGGGGCAGGAAACGACATCATGATTGACAAAGCTGAGAACCTTTCTCAAACACGTTGCCTTTAGGGACTGTTGTACTATTAACCATCCAAACAAATGCTTTCTTCATACCAGTTTCACTTGGTTGACAGTGAAAACCTGACATACATTTAGTAAGCTGCTTAGACCAGACCAGTTGCAGTATAAAGAGGTGATCTTGCCTGATATTGCTGTTCAACAACTATGGTTAACACTTCGAAACGTCCCACTTCTACATGCGGTAGAAGTGGGACGCTGTGATGCTCAAAGCTGGAGCTTGAGCATCACCCGACCATCTCCTGCTCTATAGAGTAAAACTCGACAGATTTGTTGCTGGTGGCTTTTTTGAAACAATAAAATAAATAAATGAATAAAATTTTTAAAAAATCGCTAGTCAGCGGCCGCAGTGCATTATGGGTGAACTAGGTGGAGATGCATTTTGTCATAAAATGCCTGTGTTTTATATTTTATTGCTCTTGTTTTGTTTTCCTGGCTTTAGTGTGTTTATTTTGAGGATTTACTTTAGGTGTTTTTTGTGGTGGTTTGTAGATCATACTAGCTAAGGCTAGCTGAGGCTTTGAAACCGTGATCGAGACTGATTACACATTTGGTGACTGTGCGGGCCGTGCTCATGGTGTACTTTGAATTCAGCGTGCACAGAGAGTTCAATGTGTGGCATTGAAGGTGGTTTTACTAATGTTGTTGATAACTTATTAGAGTTGGGCGGTGGGTGTGGTGCAATATATCGACATCGTACTCCTAAGGATTCGTGTTTCATTCGGTCTTTCCATTTTCAATTGTCAATCAAAAATTTAAAATTGAAAAAGGGACGTTTTATTTTGTTTTTCGATTTTTTAATCTAACACAAAAAACGAAAAAAATGCATGGATTTTTGTTTTTCAATTTAAGACTTGGATCAAAAATACGAAATTACAAAATGGGCCACGGGATCGAATTTGTTTTTAATATTTAATTTTTCCGGTTTACCTCTGTTGTACCCAGGGGCCAAATTCTGGGCCCCTACAAAGGATTGTGGGCCCAACCCCCCCCCCCCCCCCCCCCCCCCCCCCCATTCACAACAGACTTAGGTTTTTTTTATATTTAATTTGTTCATGAATTTTAATTTTGGTATTAACTAATATATTCAATACATAATTTTTTCCCCCTTAGCTTCCCGTGGGCCCCCCTCTGCCATGGGCCCCCCCAAGGCTGTGTGACTTTTACCCCCTGTCCGACGGCCCTGGTTGTACCACTGCTGTCTGAGCCACTGTCCATGTGGGCAGACAGGAAAGCTGTTCTGTCCCTGTTAGCACAGCATTATAACACTGCCAACACCTCCAGTGACCCGTGAAACCTTCCAACTACAGAGATAAATCACACAGGTCGCCGCTTTGTAATTCAGTAGAACTGCCCATCTACAAGAACTACAACAAATATTTCCCAGCATATGACACTATCAGAAATCACAGCACACACAAGTTTTGAGCACTGAAAGTACATTTTGCAATACATTCCTGTGAGGGGCTGGTTTTAGTTTCTCGTGAAATGTCATTATTCACATAATTTGCAAGCACTGAAACTTGAAAGCATATTAGCCACCATATCAGTTTGAAACACCCTCCATTTAATGTCTCAGCAAAACAATGATGGTTCATTTATCAACACGCTGTTTTGCTGAGCATGGTATTTTATGGTACTGCGCTGGCTGATAGTCAGAGTTACAGAAATTAATAAACAGAATATCACTAACAGTCCCCAGTCATGAGCATGTGTCAAACTTGGGTTTGTTTTGCTCTCTCATTTTTTTTTTTTAATTTCCCAGATGATTCAAAAACTCAGCTTTTAAGTGATCTTGTTAAAAATAAGATTTCACAATCTTAAGGCCTTGAAATTAATTCTCATAATTGGACAGGGTTAGAATTTTTTGCTGTGATGACAACCAAGTCGCCTCAGTCAGAATATCTACAGTGAAGGCATGCAAAGGCAGTGCATCTGTTAACTAGGTTTCCACCATAGGGGCTTCCAGTAACAATGTAATGGACAGGGGGAAAAAAAAATGAAATTACAGCACAATAAATGAATTATCAATAAAGAGCCCTCAATACTGTATCTGAAGGAGGATCAATATGCCACAGCCGGGCTGTAATGTGGACCTAGGGCTGAGGGCATGCCTATAGCTGAGGGAACAGCCAGATCAATAATGTCACCGAGGGTGATTGACGATCAATGCCACCAGTGACGTTGATTTATGATCAATGTAGGCAGGGCACCCAACTAATAAGAGGGGGAGGCGAGGATGTGGGTGGTGTGTAAGAGGGATTCCAGTGTCCTCTTTACTGTAACTGATTGGGGATCGATGAAGGGTGGCACCATGGCTGATTAGGGATCAGGCAAGTCTGTGCAGCAGCTAGCAGCTATGTGTGAGAGGATTTGGTTGGCTGCGTGGAGACCAGCTTGTCTGAGGTGAGCTGGGCAGAGCTGCAGACACTGTAATTAAAGCTGCGCTGAAAGGAGCTTTCCACTGTTTGAGAGAAGCTGCAGGAGCAGCTCTCTTTGCTCTTTCACTTTCAAAAGGAACCACATGCTCATATAAATACAGTACATACACTCATACACACTCAAATATACACAAACACAAACACAGTGCAGAAGTCTACAGTCTTTTATACTATTTTTATTCACAAAAATCTATTTCTGTTATTGACATCTTTCTAGTTTACCTTGTTTTATCACGTCCTTAAGAAATTATAAGTCCTTTTGAGCTCCTGACTGAAATGAGTGTAATTTCTGAAAATAAAGTTTGAAGTAAACATTAGGGCTTATTAAGCTTTAAGGATCAAGGCTGTCCCCTAGTTTAGTTTTTGCATATGTTCAAGCACAAAGGTGAGCTCGGTTGTTGGCAGAGACACAAGAAAACAGCCACCTGAATTTTTTAAGACGCCCTCCCCCTTTTTTTTTTTTTTTTTTGGATAATGAACAATAAATCTAAAGATGATGGCTTGCACAGTCTCTCTCAAAAGGCTAAACATGCTCTCATAAAACTGAAATTTACAGTCAGTCAGCAGTGTCTTTGTTTTCTTGGCTCAAGCGGGGATGCTGCAGTTTGCAGTCAGTACAGCTGGTGTGGTCACAAATTCTGGGCTGCCTGCAGACATCCAAGGAGGGTCCATGTGGACCTTTGTGGATTGGCGCAGATGAAAAAAAATGACAACATATGTACCAAGCTGACATGAGGCCATTTATCTGCCTGAAGATTAGGAGTGGGAAGAGCTGAAAAGGCAATTAGTGATTTGTACTTACAGTGAACTGAAAATAAATGTCACAAGACAGATCTACAACTAATGCTACATTCATTTAAATCCTTCTAATAATACATCCGTGTTTAGCATTTCTTGTAAATGATTTGGCCAATACAATGCAATACAAGACGACCCATTCTCCCTCCTTTATTTTGTAATGCGAGATGCCAAGTGGTCTGGTTCACTACACTGGTCTTTTTTCCACCTTCCATACTATACTATCAAGTAATTGACTGTATATTCAATTCATGACACAAGTTAAGACACACTGTGCTTGTGGTTATGAACAAGCAGAAGTATTTCAAATTAGCCATTGCCTTAGTGATGTATAACTTTGTGAACTAAAAATCCAGAGTTGGAACATTAGATGCATATTTAGTCATCTGTTCTGTCTGAAAGATTCGTATATATCTGAACTTCAAACAGCGGATCAGACATTTTCAAGGCTCATAATTCATTCACCTTTTAGGTATTCTCTTTGTTCTCAAGCAGCGTTGACACTAATTTTTCTCTGCCTCTCCAAAAAAAAAGTCCCTGACAACAAAGTGACATCTACCCTGTGCTTACTGAAAAAGCTACCTGTTACCACAGAACTGGACTGAACTGATTATGTTTCTTTTTGATTTGAAAGTGAAGGCCTAATGATTATGGGAATAAAAATCTAAGCACTTCCATCTTAATATTTTCAAGTTATTATTTAGAATATGTATGTTGTATTCAACTGGCCAACTGAAAGTGTAAAATAAACCCATACGTCTTCAGCTGCTATGATCCTTGCTCCTTTTCAGCATTGTATTATCTATAACGAGAGTAAGTGACCTGTGTGAAATCACTTTGAGTAAGTTGAGTAAATCTCAGACATGATGAAAGGCTTGGTTTTTGTTAATGGGGTGCAATTAATGTGAGAGAGCTGCATCTTTCCTCCACATGTCCTGACCCGTGGGAGAGACAAAGAAGTAGTCTAGGCGGGAGAGATATCGACAACATGGACGTCACTAGGGTTCAAAAACGGTGGAACATTGAAGGTAAATCCCACCATAAAGTTGAGGCCATCAGCATCTCAATAATGCAGTGTCAAGGTCAGTGCAGTGTAAACGGTAAATTAGCAGATCTAAACAAATGCTGGTGTTAAAGTGATTCTATTCATTAGCATTTACCATTCTGCCTTCCAAAATGACCGACCTGTCCCAGACACGCAGGTATGAATTAACCTCAACAGTCCCAGGACTGTGGGGCAGCGCGACACTGCTGCAGAGGAAAGCACGCCGCCATGCAGGCTCTCATCTGTCACCAACAGCAACGAGCTCGCCAGCCGCCATGACATGCAGACTAATTGGCGAAGGTGATAAGGTCTGATGAGGCCAGTACTTATTGAATTCCCTGGTCTGTTATTTAGATAATGCTGGATAGGAGCAGAATCCCCTCATCTTTTCCATTCTCATCCATTCACTGTCCCAGCAGGGGGCTGCTGGCTAATCTGCTCCTGTTTATAATGGCTGTTCAATCTGAAGAGATTTGGACACGGTTCCCCTAGCTTACACACATTTAACATTCCCCACTGTTGATTTTACCTCATAATGGCTCTATTGGACAAGTTAATCAGAGTCCCGAAGCCCATGTCTACCTTTTTTCCCCCATCTTTCTTCTTCTGAAAGGACGAATGGAGGTAATGTTTTTTCTCTCTCCTGCTTTTATATGAGCAATTACCAAACATCACTCACGTTTTTGTAATGTGTGTGCAAAGAAGTGAGAGAATGTGTGAAAAATGTGACAGAGAGAGAAAGAAAAGTTGAGACAAACAAAGTTGCAGAACAGATGGCCAAATGGCACGGCAACAAACTTTGGAGATGAAGACGGCGAAGCCACAGAGTGATGCTAAGTAATGTTCTCAGTATGGGACATCACATCAAAATGAATCACAGCTGATGAGAGCCATGCAATTAATGCCTTTGCTGCATAACATTGTAACATATTTGGATTTCAAATTCAAAATGTTATCAGGAAAATACTGCACCTTGGACATTCATTAGTTCCAGCAGCATGGTAGACAGATGACAGAATCCAACAAAGTACATTTTTTGAGATGAGGACTGAAGGGACCGCAAGATAAGAAAAGTTTAAATATGAAGAGTATAATACAAATGAACTCAAACTAAATTCAGATTCACTGTATCATGTATGTACTGTCGACTGTTGCTCCAAGTTATTTGTCTACATTTCCATTAAAAGTGTAAAAATATCTTGTCCAAGATTATTGGCTACATCAATCTGTTGCGATTGCATTCACCATTCAGACTTTTTTCCCCTCATGTTTCTGCATGCCTGTGAAAGTAATGTAAACAGCCGTGCACAAGTATACTCCATTTGCATGCAGTCAGATTAAAAATGAACTAAATCACTAAAAGGGAATTCCCAGTATTAGAGTACAAAGTAGAGTAATTGTGTATGTGTGACAGCAGTGCATGGAAACAATTGAAAACATTGGTTTTCTACATCTTTGACCTTGTTGAACCATTATCTGCTATTTTAAAAATAAGAAAAAAGAGAAACAACTATAAATCGGGATTTTATTTCACCACCGTATGGAGTGTAGTTGTTAACTCAGAATTGAGAATAACCCAATCTTTTGCATCACATGAAGACAAACCAAACCCTGTTAAGTCCTCAGAATTGGAGTTTTCTCTAAGCAACTTTTTGAAATAGGAACTTTTACAATGCCAGTTAGCATAAAGCATTCTGTTGAGCAAAGCGGAGGGGGAAGGAAGCACTTGAAAATATTGATATATCATATCCAGAGTGCACAGCTTCAGCTTCAGGTAAAGTTTTTTTTCTCAGTTCATTTGGCTCAGATGCTGGAAAAAATAACTAGGTTTTGCAGCTAATTATCAAAAGCAAGAAGGACGGAAGTCTGAACAGTGCAGTCATTTATTAAAGATAAAAACTGAGACATTACTCAGATAGATAATAAACCAAATTACCCCAACTGTATTGTACCTGTCGTTCCATTTGAAAGTAATACATATACATTTGAAGGTCTTATCTTATCAGATAGCGGCCAAAAGTTGTTACAGAAAAGCACCAGAGGGGTCATTCAGAGATGACACTGGTGCATTCAGTTGCTGCTCAAATAATGGAAAGTAGTGCATTTCTGGAAGGAACCAAATACAGCCATTTGAAGTGCTGAAAATACCTCTAAATAGAATACGCCATACTCAGTGTCCACTTATTTAATGCCCCACAGAGTGTACTGTGGCATCCAGAAAAACAAAAGGCCATGTTCATAAGGGTCAGTTGTTGTGGCTTTATAGATCAGGGACCATGCTGACAAGGGGGCCATTACGGCTGGTACATTTAAAAGCTTACATGGAGAGGGTACAACCTGGAGTTCACCAGGGGCGCAGCGAATCAATATTAGCCAGACTTAGAAATCTGATGTATAATCCTTGATCTCCGAGGCCATTTGCTTTGCCATCTGAAATTGGATACACTCTGACTGCATCTCCCTCACATGGCTGGCTGTGTAGAGCCCATGGCTGGCTACGCAAATAAGACATCCTAAAAAAGAGATCTGGATGCATCTGTGGTAAGATTACACATTGGGCTAAAAGGATATCACCAGCTCAACCAGCTAATTCATCAATCTGTGTGTATGTATATATATATATATATATATATATATATATATATATATATATATATATATATATATATATATATATATATATATATATATGAGGATAAAAGGAGAAAAAAGAGGAGCTACTGAATAAGATAAGTGTATAAGTTAGTGATAGTATTATCAAAGCTGCTTTCACCAGTATGTGAAAGACTACTGCAGAAAAGTGGCCTTTAAGTCAAAGCCTTTACAAATGTTAAGAGGTGGTAAAGGACATATGTTAATAAATGCTATAACACTCTATTCTGTAGGTATGATTTACAATAACATAAAAGGAAATAGATCATCTTTGCTTATTTAGCCTGTAAACATTGGTGCCTTTTTGTGGAATAATCAATTTTGTTAGATAAATGACTTGAATGAAACAAAGCAGAAACACATGTTTTGATTCATTACTACACAGACTTCGTCACATTTAAACATCTGTGGCACTTTGTTCACAGAAGGTTGTTCAGACTTGTCGTTTAGACTATTGTATCAGATTCCTGTCTGTCCATCATTAAGCTATTTTAGGAGCTGTCTACATAAAACAAAACATTATTCCAAACCACCTTCTCCATCTGGGTGGAAGTAAACTTGACAAGACGCTGGATGACACCTAAAAAACAACAGAAAAACACTTCAACTTCCTTGTGTGTTATCTTTAGAGCAAGTAAAAGGCTACAGCTGATATAAATCCGCTGTTGCACCGTTCTAGAAAGACATGTACTTTTATCTGAAAATAATCTCCTCCACGTGAAGGAATATGATCTTAGCACTGACATCATTTTCTGATAATGGGCAAAGTATGGTTCCCAAATATAAGTAGCAGCCATTTTAATTGTATATAATGTGATTTCCTTGTGTAATACATACTTTCCCAAAAGGATGTGCTCCAGATGTAGAAATGTGGTGATCTGGGGCCTCATGTACTAAGACCTGCGTGGATTTCCTTCTAAATCTTTGGGTGGAAATTTCTGTCCGCACAAAAAAGATTCAGATACGTTAAACCTTGCATATGTGTGAATCCATGCACAGTCTTTTCCTGCATTCGCAATCAATCTGAAATTCAGGAGCACATGCATGAGCACAACACACCCTCAAGTAGACCAGTTTGCATATGATAATGATTATCAATGGGGATGGACAACCTGCTCATCCAAACAAAGAAAACGGCAAAATCAAAGAGAGATTTCACCAGGTGCAAGTTGAGGCCAGGAAAAATATTTTATTTGGCACTTGGTCTTCTGGTATAAATAGTACAAGAGCAAAATGGAGTGGGTGGAAAAACGTGGAAAATGACGTACAGAACTTTTCTGTGCATACGTGAGGTTAGTACAAAGGCCTCTGGTGATCTGCAGCTCACCAGCACACAGACCATAATGGCTTCCATCTATTTTCCCCA
Source organism: Hirundichthys speculiger (assembly GCA_018398805.1). Taxonomy (NCBI): domain Eukaryota; kingdom Metazoa; phylum Chordata; class Actinopteri; order Beloniformes; family Exocoetidae; genus Hirundichthys; species Hirundichthys speculiger. Next base: position 2,760,221 of record JAGFBZ010000261.1, read on the forward strand.
GTTATATTGTTCTCTTTCCTAGTTATTTTGCTTCGGGGTGTTACTATAACATTTCTTTTTTTTTTATAAAGTCCACAGTGATATAACGAGTTGTTGTGAGTCAAGCAGCTTCATATTCACTTCACCTGCCTCTGTTCTGGTCCTAAACTTGGTGAGAAGATATTGTATTTGTCTTTGCCTTTGTTTTCCACAGCAACGAGGTAAGGTTTCAGAGTGTGATTGATTAGTTCTGATTTCTATTTGGCATTGATTCTGGCAGTTAAAAAACTATTTATTTTTGGCCAGGTGGACCTCCTGGCAGGTTCTCTTGCACAGAAAATAAATGGGCCCCATCACCACCTCATTTTAACTCAAGCTTTTCTTCTTATTTATTTTTATTGGAACAATCCTAAAATACAAAGCTTATGTATGGAACACTTTTGGAGAGCTGATATTTAAATATCTAAAAAATGGCGTTGGAGATCTTTGACTGTTCCAGCCTGCATCAAATATCACCTCAATTCTTGTTTCCTCTGTGTTATTATTGACTACTACAGCATTACACATATAAGTCAGACCTACCTTTGACTTGAACCTTTTAAGTGTTTTAAATTCCAAACTGCTTTGGAGCTCTTAACTAATTCCTGACCTGATCCTTTCTTCTGCCTCGAGGCAGGTAAAACAAAACGAACGAAGAAAGATTCCCCTTGAAGAGAGAAGCTTTGCCCCAGTAACAGCTCTTTCTGCTGTGTAACCAGCGAAACATGAAAAGTGAGCTTTGTAGGAAGGGTATATTCTTTAGGTGCCTCTCTGCTGTTAGCGCGGGTTGTCTGTTTTTTCTATTCCCACGGCTGCGTGTATTGCTGGAGTGGCATTTGTTGGACTCTCTGAGGCCTTTAAGCTTGCTGTTTTCCCCCTATTACTTGTGCCCAGTGGGGGGACAAGCAGTTCTAGCGAGATGTGGTGCAGCTCGGCAGGGGCACTCCCCAGATACCATGGATTCATAGTTTCCACCTGATGCACAGGATGGGGAGAACAGAGAGCTGGCAATTACCTGACTTCTCGCTATATACTGAGATCCTGGCTAGCTCCGCTCTCCTCTGAAGGCTGTCTGAGGGCCAAGCTGAAGGTAATGAAAGCAACACTCTCCTAATGGACTATTGATGTGTGCATTTGAGGGTGTATAAGAGGAGGACAGAGACAGAACAAAGTAAGGATAAAGACAGTAAGAAATGTTTCCGCTGGCATATTGGTGCACCGCTTTTTTTGTTTTTCCTGTGGCAAAAAGTGAGCATCCATGTCTGTAAGTTACCGAAAAAGTGCTTAGCAGAAATGAAATAAAAGTGTGATTCATTTACCATAATTTGCTGGGCTGCCAGCAAAGGAAAGAAAGACAGACAGAGACACTGTGTCTGAGACATGAGGTCACTGAGAACCAGGTGTGTTTCCATCGTCCTTAAACTCAAACACCAGCAGGCAGTTTTCATATAAATACACATAAGAAGAAAATCGCACAAAAAGCTGTAGGTGACAAACACACAAGTAACTTGGACACCCTCACAGTAAATTTCACCAACTGGAACATGCCCCACTCCTGTTGATGGTCCACTGGCAGAGCATATAAAGTGTGTGCACATTCCTTTTCTATGTTTCTTTGTGTGTCAGCTAACCTGCTGGCGGGCTATCAAAAGAATGAATGGGCGTCCACTCCTGGAGGTCCGGTGGCACAACAGAAATAACTCTGCTGACCACAGTGACCTCAGCTTGTTCTCACACAGCCTGCGTCCTGTTCTAATAGAGGCCTGAGCTCTATTTTGAGAAGAGCAGCCAGATTTATCTCACTGCCCCCTGTGTCCTGGGACAGTGACAGTGACGTCGATCTGGTGTAACTGATGCCTGCTTTTTTTTCTTTGCCCTGCTTCCCTGACGCAAGCACACACAGGCTAAAATAAGTCACTTCTAGTCAGTCAGATGACCTTGGCTGCCCCTTCCTGCCTCTGTTCATTTTTAAATTTCATTCCTTAAAACATAAAAAAAAAAAAAGAATAATAAAGTGGCAGTCAAATGCTGTCATATATTGTATTTATTTGTTGTGATAATATAGCCAGATAGTCTGATATCCCATGATAAAAAGGTGCAGGAGTCGAGAGCCGTTCAGTGAACCACAGAAAGCATGCCTACTAAATTGCTTGCATACCTCAGAGACCTTGCAGCATGATTATCCTCCTCAGCGAACTTAATCTTCATACTGGAGGATGGGCAGGCTGGCCGGAAGGCTATGAGCTCAGTGACCTACTCTATCTGCTGACAGGCTGAATATTATTCTTTGGAAAAGAAATGCATTGCCTCGAGACCTGCATTAGATTAAGGTGACTGATAGCTATGACCAGGAATCTACGGATCTGGGGAAAAAAAAAAAAACATACACATCTTAAGACCTCTTCACGACAAAAGTGGATAGGCCTTGTTAAACGTTTGGAAAAAAAACGACAGGAGACTTTTGCTCATGATTGTGAATTCCACAATATGATTTTAGAAATTGCCAAAAAAAAAAGAAAAAAATAAACAACTCAAGGGACAGTCTCTCCTTATATCCACTGTATCAGAACGGTGTTTATAAAAACTCTGTGTCTACTTTACGTCTACGTTTCCTACTTTTTTAATGATCCCTTGGTGCCTCTCTGTTGGGACAGCGGAGGAAATAGGCTTGATATGCAGGTGGAGGAGGTTGAGAACAGAACTACTGTGATTTGCTGAGTTGTCTAGTTAAAGATGTTGTTTATATTTATGCTTTAGAAAAAAAGCAGGGTTCAAATAAAGCTTGGCTGTAATATACACATCTCCACACAAGAAAATAGGAGGAGCGAGCCGACTGCACGTGAAATCACTCATGTACAGTGGACACGCGGTCTTAGTATAATCACAGCGCAAAAGAGAGGCGAGCATATCAGTGAACAAACTGAATGCATGTCAAATAAAGATGAAAGGAAAAATGTGATAAATCACGGCAGCCTTGGGTGCTTGTTTAGCTCTGACTAACATGGTGTCCATTCATCTTTATCTTGTAACAAAGATGAGCATGAGGGAGGCATGTGCAGGAATGTGTGATACTTAACATAATGAGTACGGAGGAGGGATTTATGTGCAGAGCGAAAGTAAGAAAGAAAAGACAGGGGCGGCAGGGCACATAAGAGAGGGAGGGATAGATGGATGAAAGAGAACATAAAAGCAAGGACAACCAAAAGTGCAAGGAGAGGTGTGAGCAGGGTGGGAGGGAAAAAGATAGAAGGGGATCAACATGGTGAACAGCTGGGCCAATGTCATGGGGGTCAAGCTCAGGAAGCAGTTGCATAGTCAATGTCATCCTTTCATCTCATCTGCTAGAGATGCAGCAATCTAAACTGAGCTCAAATTTAACCTTCCAAAAGCACAGGTTGATGCAACTTTTATGCCTCTTTTCTGCACCACCCACAACTTTTCTTCCCCCTCTACCCTTTTCCATCTGTTCTCTTTTATTTTCCTCATTTCAGTCACATTTTCTCAGCTCCTAATCTTTTTCTAGCCTTTGCATGCCGGCTATATTTCTCTCCATTACTCTCCCTCGTTATGCGTCTTCTTGTCATGGTAACTGTCCTTCAATGTTTCTCTCCATATTAGATGTGGTTGAGCGGAGAGCAAAGTCAATCATTCCTGGCTGAACCCCTCCAGGAACTTGAGCTGCTCTTCTCTGCCTAAACAAACTTTGAAGCCAATCAAAGGGCTTATATTCTTTTCTGTGAAAGGGGACTGCAGAAGGTGAATTCTTTATATTTCAGTGACAGATCCACTCAGAGCAGCTCCTCGCTCCTCTTCATCTCTGCAAACCGCTGGCTTCGCTTATGAATGATACAGTTCAGCGGCAAAACAAACAAAGCGTGACAAATCCAGATTATTGTCTGTCGGTGAGATAAGGTTATAATGAGAAAATGCATCAGGGGAAATCGATCCTTTTTTCAGGAAGGTGTCTGATTTAGTGAGGATCCCAATAATAACTTCCTGTGTGTCCTGCCTCTAATGGGAGGTGGGTGAAATCAGAGGTTGCGGAGGAAAAGCTCATGTTAATCGGACTGATTTCAATATGATGCAATATCCTGGTGAGTCCATTTGAAAGGGGTATACTGTACCTAATTATTATCTGTAGCAGAGTAAACTGAAAAGCAGAGACAGAAATAAAGCTGGTTTTACAATTGGTGACAACGGCACTGAATGAATTATAAACAGATAAAGCATTTGACCTTTTATTTGGGTAAAAAAGAAAAAAAGAAAGGAGAAGGGAAAGCAGTCCTGAACAAGTCACAGATCACCACCTCCATACGATGAAGTAATGCAGTCACGGGAACTTGGTGCATTCTTGGAAAGGCTACCACGTCTGAGAAACACAGACAGCCAAGCCACCAGCCTACTTGGCTGCATGTTAAATCTATATGCCATCAGGGAAAGAAATGGGCCCGCCGACCGGCCGGTTATTAGCCAAGGGAATGTGGGAGGGATGGCACACATTAACATAGATTACTCAAGTATGACTGACAGTTTCAGAAGGGCTTTTTGTGATTTAACAAGTGATTTGGGACTAGCCTCAATGCAGAGAGGGACGTTTTAATGCCACGGACTGTCTCTGCCATCTTGGCATCGTTGCTGTGGTGAAGATGACAGTGGAGAGAGAGTTTTTTTTGTTTTTCTAATTATTTTCTGCAACAGCACCCCCTGTGACAACACCTTCATCCTCAGTGGCTTAGGCCATGTGTTCTACAAGTAAAGATGGAAAATATTGGTGGGCCAACATGTAGGATTGAGGACCTACATGTTGTGGTGCTTTGTAGAAGCACAACATCTGAGTAGTTAACACTGGGCAGATGTAGTGGTGCAACAAAAGTGAGACTGTAATATAGATCTCCAATATACCTTTTTTTTTTGGTAAAAGAAAATTAGATTTTCTTTGTTAGATTAATGTGGGAAACAGGACATTTTACATGAAAAAGTACTAGTATTAAAAAAGAATTTGGCTTTTACTGCAGGCATGAATGAACAAATCTAAAATAGTAATTGAGAACAGACATTCTGGAATCAAAGAAATTAAAACTGAGCAGATAAGGTTAAAAAGAAACATCAGAGCACTGTGGGGTTATTTTTTTTTCTTTTTAAAGCTAAGCTTGTTCATATTGCATGTTTCCGCTGGGTTCCATTTCTCAGGGCCATGGTGGCTCCTTCCTGATGCGGTTTTCATTATTTATCCAGCATCTATTGGACAATATTGGATCCAACTCTTAGCTCTGCTGCCATATTGGCAGCAGACCTTTGAAGCAAGCAACAACAAGGGAAGTGAAAAGTAAGAAGCAGGAGTATTATTCTGGATCGAAACTTTGTTTCCCTAGTTAAGACATTAAAAGCCAGCACTGGGTTTATCCTAAATTGGTGGTGTTATTTTAGAAAGGCTCAACTTTATTTAGCCCTTCTAAAACAACACTCCTCTTTTTATTTATCTGTCATGTAATTTTTGAAAATCAGATTAAGTTAAAATCGCAAAAAGTGTTGCAGTTCACTCAAGCAGCTCAGTCTTTAGTGTTTTAAAGGTTCTCAGTTTTGCCTCTGTTATTGCTAGTTAGAGTATGAAATGTGGAGGAGATTATTTACCTGCAAAAACTAAACAATGGCTTATGCATCTCCAGTTGAAATTACATTTACCATAGGGTGTCATTTCTAAGCTATTTAATGCATTATGGAACGAAGGGCTTTAATCAGCTAGGCTCGGTGAAACCAGTGGATTAAATCACTTTTTATCTGCACTTCCCTTGACTTTCCCTGTGCACACGGTTGCAGTGTAAATCATAATGCGTCCCTGTTGGCCTCACTTCAGTGTGGTTTATTGCTGTAGTCACATTTCATAAATTCCATTTATTTTGTGTATTGAGAAAATCCACATCCAGTAAAAACAAGGATAACTCTTTTATCTTCCTTCCAAGCACAAACTTGATCATTTCTCAAAAAGGAGAATATTGTGTATACATGTTTTATTGTATGCGGCTGCCAAACACAAGCACACCAAAATATTCAGAGTACATGCAAACTCTGAAAACTTTGTTTCTATATTTGAAATGACAGAGAGAGGATATATATTTTTAGGCATATTTAGTGCAGCATGCGTGGTGCTTGAGGTCTTATTTGTGTGCGCATGTATGCATGTTCACAACCAACAACAGTGACAGGGAGAGCTGATGCCGCATTGCACAGAATAGCTAAACAGCTGTAGTGCTCCATCAGGGCTATCGATCATGTCCCCCTCTCTGAATCACAATCAGACGTGGGAAGAGCGGAGCGGCTGGAGAAGGCCTCTGTGGCTGGCTTGTTGGACAACCACTATGCACCTCTCATATAAACCAGTCGTCCCCAAGCAAACCTGACCTGGATGGCTGATGAGATGAACCTATATGTGAGCACCTCAGTGCATATTTGTACTTCTGTAGAGTTTGCTAGACTGCTCAGATAAGTATTGGATTTCAGCTCTGCAACTGTACCCATTGTTAATATTAAAAATAGGCTAATTTTAAATGCACGTATTACTTATCATGCAGTTTCACAGAATGCCTGATAAGAATTATTACTGTTGAATATAATATTAAAAAAGGGATAAAACATTAATTCAGACATTCATATAATGCACAACAGTTAAGCGAAATGCATATCTCAATCAGTTAAACTATATTATTATTTTTTTTAATTACTATAGTTTTAGAAAGTTCAAAGTGACAAAATGGCAGTGTTTGGTGCTTTCATTTTGACTTTGCTTTTCTTGTCTTTTAATCCCATCTTGCTGTTGTTGCAGATGGTGTGCCAACATGCGCCTCACAATAAAAGCTCTGTTAGGAAATGAAGGGTTTCTTTTCTCTGAGATCTGGAAGGCTGAGATTTTAATGCATAGCTTTACTAAGTAATAAAAAAAAGCTTGATCAATTGATCAATTACACTTCAAACTGAGGCAAAGATTTGCCTCTAATTGAAGTTTACTTCAAATAAGGCCCGAGTTGAGGCAAATAAAGGTGCCAGTCAGTATTTGAGGAAAACATTAATGTTTAGTTATATATAGCTGATCAAAAATGTGAGACAAGCTTTTGTGTCTCCACATCTGCTCCCTGTGTTTATACATTATTTGTGACCCAGTTTAAACTTCTGCTAGTAGTGACTTTCTTTTCAAATGTTTTCCTGTGGACAATTGAACGCAACAATATGGCATGGCACCCAACATTCCAGACATTTAATTCCTATTATGGGACAGTGAGGTTACCTCTGCATATCTTTATGTATTGGCATATAGGAGAGCAGATACAGTGTAGCAGCACTACCAAAGCCTCTCGCACACACACGCACACACACATATATAGTTATATATATATATATATATATATAGTATATATATATATATATATATATATATATATACATATGTATATCCGGTATTACGGTAAAGCGCGGTAAAATTTGACGCACAATGATTACCGTTTATGTTTGACTTCATCTCATTAACGCGGTCGATTACAGGGATATGTAATATCAGCCTCATTCAAGTCTGCCAGCAACTCGTGACTGTGTCTCGTGTGAATATGTAGCTTGTAACATCGGCATTGTAATTTTAATATTAATGCCTGGTACAACTAAAGGTACATTTGTTTGGACAAACATAACGATAACCACAAAGATTGCTCATAAGAGTTTTATTTAAGAGCTGATCTTATCATTTTTCCATGGTTTTTCTTGATTATAACCTAAATCACTTAAGTTTTTACATCAATAGCTATGGCGTTGTACTGCCAAAAACACTGCTTTTATGCATTCAGTGTTTTCTTTTCTGTCTGTTTTAGTCACATGATGACGTTTAGTGGTACCAGGTATTAAAATGAACAAGAAAGTGAAGAAAAAATGGTGGTCTAATAATTTTTTCCATGACTGTATACATATATATATATATATATATATATATATATATTATATATTAAGAATGCAGAGGGACAACTGGTGGAGGACATTTATCCTGTCAGCAGAGCACTTGTTTACATTTTATTGTAATCTGTACAAGCAGCTTGAAGGAGCTAAGGCTAATGCTTCAAGCTACTGAGATGTTTGACCAAAAGTAACCTGGTCAACGCGCCTCGCTAACCTGCACTTCGTAAATGTTACTGTTGCGTGTTCAATCCTAAAAGGGCCGGAACGATGTTCCTCTGATGCAGTTAAAACATTAATTTATTTCATTAACTGATCCGAAAACCATAACGCCAGCAATTAGCGCCACAGCGGTCAAAAACCTTTTGCCCTTCCGGGTCAATCACCTCACCAATAACAGGCAGCTACCTTTATACCTGACCCTCAAGTAACAATACAGTGACACACAGAGTGAACTACAATTCATAACAACATATGTGGCTCCTTTACAGCTGTTTCTTAATTTGCACATTTATACGTATTTAAGTTTCAGCTTAAAGTCCAAAGTTTATTTCATTTGAACTTGCACTCAGTAATTTTTGTTCCTGATAATTGTTTGCATGTTTTGACCTACTATGGTTGTTAAAGTGTTCATTTGAACTTGCACCAGACAAATAAGCTTTGTTCCTGTTAGTTATTTTGTTCATTTGAAATAAAACCTATTTCTGTGCCAGTTGTTTGCCCTTTTAATGTGAAAGTTTCATTTTGATAAAATTTTGGCTTCTGATGTTTTAGTATGACAAGAAAATCACAAGATATTGTGAATTTATTTAAATGTATGTGTTTTTTGGACATTTGTAAAACAATAAAGAATGCTGTGATAATATTGTAAACCGTGATAATTTGGTCACTATAATCAAGATATCAAATTTTATATATCACAGAATAGTCACGGCCAGACACGTCAGTCTGTACAGCTTTGGCATGATCTCATTCAGATTTCTGCTGTGGAAGGAAACCAAGGAGATCTTTGTCTCTGGTGTCAAGCTGGAAAAGGGTGAATGCGGGAATTTATTTGTGATACGTCTGAAACTGTTGGTGGTCGAGGAGGGACAGGAACATTAATTGTTCGTGAACTTTAAATGCACATCCAATGATTCGTTCTGCAGTATTTTAAAAAGCACATCAGCTGCGCCAAGACGCACAAGTGGTAACAACTGGTTCTTACGCAGGTAAGATCCGGGTTTAGGGAGATGGAAGATTGCGTTCTGTTAACTGTTAACTGTTTTCACTCCCTCGCCGTTGTATTCAACAGCAAAACCAAAATGCTCCCACACCGGCGATTAAAAAAAGTTTTTCCCCATTTCTCCGCTACCGCTGGCCAGGCCTGCTTGTTTTTATTTATTTTTTTTTTTTCCCTGCATCTTTGAGCTGAAGCCAACCAGCCAAAGTGTGATAGGCTGGTCACTGTGAGTGAGCGGAGGCGAGTGGACATTGACATGCAGTGGCGGGGCTGTTGCCTAAAAGTTATTGGAACATAAATACCGCGGGACATAAAAGCGTATTGTCCCGTGCAGGTCGTACCGACTGATTCGGCTACTGACGCACTGATACCAAGTACCGTTGCATCCCTAATATATACAGTCATGGAAAAAATTATTAGACCACCATTTTTTCTTCACTTTCTTGTTCATTTTAATACCTGGTACCACTAAACATCATCATGTGACTAAAACAGACAGAAAAGAAAACACTGAATGCATAAAAGCAGTGTTTTTGGCAGTACAACGCCATAGCTATTGATGTAAAAACTTAAGTGATTTAGGTTATAATCAAGAAAACCATGGAAAATGGTAAGATATCAGCTCTTAAATAAAACTCTTATGAGCAATCTTTGTGGTTATCGTTATGTTTGTCCAAACAAATGTACCTTTAGTTGTACCAGGCATTAAAATGAACAAGAAACTGAAGAAAACAAGGGTGGTCTAATAATTTTTTCCATGACTGTATATATATATCTTAGCTATTCATTGTGACTGAGTGGCTAAGATGGAAATGCAGAGGCTTGTCAAGTATAGGCTAAAAATTGGCGAGTAACCAGTGAGCTGCCCGTGCATGTATATGCATGTACATGCATGCATGTTCGGAATATTGTTTTTGTTTCTGCCACCACAGCTACTTTGAGCATACTGGTGAGCTATGTTTAAACCAGGGGTCTCAAACTCATTCCTGAAAGGGCCGTGTGGCTGTGTTTCTGCTGGTTGGAACAAAAACCTGCAGCCACACGGCCCTTTCAGGAATGAGTTTGAGACCCCTGGTTTAAAAAATAAATGGTTGTTAAAAACAAAAGTTTGATTAGAATTATATGGATAGGGACACTTTATTCAGGTTCAATGTCATGGGTGGATGACCATATTTGCATTCAGGTGATTTGCGTTTGTGTTACAGCTTACATAGTTTAGTGGTCATGGCTATAACACAAGCATGCACTCGCATGTACACAAATGCATGTGCAAGCGATCTTGCTGTGCTGTGCCGTGTGTGGTGGGAGCCTCCTGGGCGTGCCGCAGAGCTGTCAAAGAAGGATAGATGAAGAACCTCGCCTGAATAGCAAAGGGCTCCTGGGAAACCCCACCAACATGACACTGACACACACACTGGCAGAGACTGTCAGTGCACAGAAAGTAGGTATATCTGCTTTTAAACAGGACATAGGTGAACATGCATGGAATGAATCTGAACACAAACAAAAAATTTATTTAAGGTCAGTGCACATTTATTAAAGGGCTATTTGTTCCATCCGTGAGAAACTGAATATCCAGAAATCTACATTTACAAGTCAACATGGACAGTGCTGGGGGAAAAAAAAAAACCCCCCCGCCAAACGGGGAAAGGCACCTGGGTACACTACCTCTATTTCAAATATGTACATCTGTTGTTATTTTTTTTTTATGTTATTTGCTTTTTCATGAAGATATTCAGTTGATTCCTAGCTTAAACCAAGTGTTGTTCATTGCTCATCTTTAATACTCGTTTTAATAAAAGCTGACATATTTCACTGAGAGACATTGTTTGTGTTAATTTTGCATGTGATTTTGCATCACATTTGTTGTTTGCAAAGGTCTGCGTTTGGACTTTTTCCTTCTCCTTTGCCCTGTAGAGAACAACAGCTACTTTAAGAATAATTGTGCTGTTTAGTTTTTATTTCCTGGTCGTCAGGTGGTGCCCAATTTTTAACTGACTAATAAATTACTCCTGTTATTAATAACTGTCTCAAGGCACTTATTAATAAGGGAATAAGGCATTAATAAATAAGGCATTAATAAATAAACAAGCACTCTCTTATAAACACTTTGGAAGCAACATCATAACATGGCAGAAATAACCTTTTATCCGTCTTTATTCAAGAAACACATTGACTACATACTAAGGGCCCGATCTTCCACCAAATCTCCTAAAGCCGCTATTAAGGGATAGCGGGTAGCGGGAGAGACCTTCCCCCGCAAAGAACGAAATCTTCCACCTCCCTAAAGATGCTATCTTACCTGCGCTAACCGCTATATTATGCATGGGAGTGGTTAGGGCGTTCCACCTGTTAAACCAATCAGTGCGTCAGTAGCCATTGCCTTTAAGAGCAGGTAGCGGTACCTGCAAACTGCTATGGAGCATCTTTTCATCCAGATCGGAGAAGCTCTCATACGCAGCTCGTCTGGGACTCTGCTGTAGAGCTTTCTCCTCTTCCTTCCTTCCTCCTCCTCTGCACTGATATATACATAATAAATATTTTTACACAGACAATTCCTATCGACTACCTGAAAGTTCCAGATAGTTGGTGCTCTCCCGGTAAACACGGTCAGGCAAAGCCGTGGGAACATATTATCAGCAGGGGGTGCTAGGACAGCTGTGCGTCTTGGCGCAGCTGATGTGCTTTTTAAGATACTGCAGAACGAATCATTGGATGAGCATTTCTGCCTGTCAGGGGTGAATGAGTTTTTTGACACCATTGAGCCAGAGGAACAAGTATGATGACATCTACTTTCTACCACTGAGCGCATCTCAGGTCCTCCGAGCGCAAGGAAAGGGCCAGTGCACGAAAGGATACACGCACAGTACAAGAAACTCCACAACAGTGTTCTGGAAAACCTTATCTGCCAGTTACAGAACCGCTTTAAAGATCATGAACAATTAATGTTCCTGTCCCTCCTCGGCCACCAACAGTTTCAGACATATCGGAAATAAATTCCCACATCCAACCTTTTCCAGCTTGTCACCTAGAGCCACGGAGCTCTGTTTGATGATCTGACCTGTTTAAAAACAGAAGTGACTGTGATGTAGGCCATGATGGATTTTGAAGGGAAATGTACCAAAGATCTCCTTGTTTCCTACACAGCAAACATCTAAATGAGTTGACCACCCGCTACCCTAAACCTGCGATCGGCTTTAGGAAAGCGGAAGATCGCATTAGCGGTTAGCTGAAGGTTACTAAACCCGCAGTTTACGGGTAGCGGCTAGCAGATAGCGGGAGGTGTGCGATCGGGGCCTAAGACTTAAACATTAACTCTTAACTGTAATTATCCATCCATCCATTCATCCATTATCTATGCCCATTTAATCCTCTGCAGGGTCATGGGGATCTGCTAGAGCCTATCCCAGCTCTCTTTGGGTGAAAGGCAGGGGTACACCCTGGGAACTGTCACGCAGGGCCACATGCTCCTACGGGCAATTTAAAACCACCAATTAACCTAAAATGCAAGTCTTTGGACTGTGGGAGGAAGCTGGAGTATCTGGAGGAAACCCACGTAAGCACGGGGAGAACATGCAAACTCCACACATAAAGGCCCTGCTGAGGTTCGAACCAGGAACCTTTTTGCTGTGAAGCAACAGTGCTGACCACTAAGCCACCGTGCTGCCTCACTGTAATTATCAATAAGAATATTTTCTCATTATGGTTATGTTTCTCTATACATTTTGTTGCTTTAGTAGTTCTTGAAACCTTGAAGTACAATGGGAGATTAAAGCAACAACACTTTGACAAATAGTTCTGTATATTTCCTGTTTAGTTGCATGCAGTTTTCAAATGCAAATGTTGTTGACATTTAAGATGTTCCTACTTCTGGTTTTATTTACACGCTGGTTCTAATTAGATGGAGATTGTTTAAAGTTTGTCTAATCAACCAACTGGCTGAATTTCTTCCCCATCAGACTGTTTAATAGCACTTGATCGGAAATCAAACCCAAATCTCAGAATTTACTTTGGTAAAATCAACACTATCATCATTTGAAGAAAACAAACAAATAAACAAACAAAAAAATACAAGAGATTAAAAAATAGCAACACACCCTATAAACTCCACAAAGGAATTATTGAGGGGCACATTAGCTAAAATTACAAACGGTGACAAATAAGGAGCTTCAACAGATTTTTCAATGACCAATTGTCTAAGTGTAAGGACAGAACAAAGAAAGGAAAAATTTTCATAGACCCCTCAGAGTGACCCATTGTAGCAATAGATCAAAGCAGATCTTGTAAACCTAACCATTTTTAATTGAACAGAAGGATTTCTTTGATCAGGGTGGTAAATCTCCATGCTTGGCACAAGCCTGAACAATCCATTAACAATAATAAACCCAGAGTGGCAGGGAGATAGACCCTTAAAGACGAAGGTCAGCCTGATATTACAGCTTTAAAGGTTTCCTATTACGGCTAAACTTCAATATAACCGCTCACCTTGCATTTAATGGCTGCTGGCTATGCAGTGGCTGAGCACATATGGACATTCTAAATCCACTCTTTCTGAGATATTACTGGATAGTGGAGAGCGATTTATGGATCTGTTTCTGTGCTGCTGGTTGGAGTGTTGTTAATAAAATTGCCACAGGGGTGAAGGAGATCTCCTGGTATGGCCCTAGCTGGCCCACACATCCTGCAGGATGCACAAGAGAATCTGAGTGCGGCGGCACCTGGCCTTGAAAGTGCTTAAGCAGCTTTTTTCTTCATCCAGGCCTTTCTTTATGACACTTTCATATCTTTACTCTCATTTCTGCTCACTTTTTTAAAATTCTAGTCCCTTTTGACATCCTTACACACATAAAGAGTTGTTTTGATTCCTCAAAATCCTTAGCTTTGGAGCCATAATGTCTCATTGGACACCAAAACATTTCTATAATAACACAAGCTGAGCTGCTATCTTGTCTCCTCATCTTTTGTGACATTCTTTCTTTAATCCAGTTGTCCCTGCTTGTTTTCTCCTTGGCTTCTCTTTACAGGGTGACTTCAGAACAGAGAAAGAGGAAGGAGAGAGGAAACTGCTTACGGTGAGCAGGAGCAGAAGAGGAAAGAGGGGAGAGTGCAAGCTCTTAAGTAGATTGCATAGAACAGCGCAAAGGCATGAGGGTGAATATTAAGGAAGGTTTTCTTGTGACCGAGGAGTTCCAGCCTGCAGCAAGAGCACCACCAGGGAGGGAAAAAGATGGTGGCAGAGGGAGACAAACTAACAGAGAAGAAGAGTCCTACAAAATAATTGGCTATTCAACCAAAACCATGGCAATTAGCTTTAGTAGTCAAACATCACAGTGTACACAATCTATCCGGCAGTCCAGCACATCTGAGATGACAAATTACCATAACTGAATTAGAAAGGTGGTTTCTTATTGCAAAGGTGATGATTTTTCTAATAAAGACATAAAAGCAGTTAGATGGGGGTAATGAAACGCAAAGAAGGTGGGACTCACCTGGAATGCCTGGTGGGGTTTTCAGGTATTTTCCATTGAAATGCTGGATCACAACTTCACACTTTTCTGTAGATTCCATTCTGCAAATCAGAGTCATACATTCAGTTTAGAAATATTTATTATTATTATAGTAATAAAAGCCCTGTTTACAGCCTAAACTAAATTATTCCAAATGACCTGAGGTCTGCTGTTTGGGTCAAAATGATGTTTCTTCAAGAACGAACAAATGCAGGTATGAGATTCACTTTGACAAAGGTGATAAGCGTCTTTGTGGAAAAAAAAAAAAAGACTTTTTTTCAGTGGGGCATGAGGTAAATACTTAGATAAGATACATCAGGGAAGAACAACACAGTAAACTGTGTCCCCCTGGCTGGGTTATATCAGTGTGTATATCAAAGTTCAGAGAGACCATCCTAGAGTCCATCTATCTATCTTTTGTGGGACATCCCTGTCTGCATTTATAAGACATTCATAATGAAATTCAGGGCTTGGAAGGAAAGAGTTGTTTCTCTGTACAACTGATAGAAAGATGGAAAGAATTGAGGATGCAGAGATGTGGAAGAATTAGTAGAAGGTAAAGATGAAAACATAAAACGTAGTAATTCCACGCTCAATAATACTGCAGCTTCCAATGTCAAGAAATACAATACAGGAAGCTGACAGACTAGTTTTTGCTCCCCTCCAGCCACGGGATCAAAGACTGTGATCATGCCAAGCAGCTGGTCAGTAGAGGGGCTCTCATCTTTCACATCTCAAATCCACAGACACTCATGCCATGCAGATATTACATCAAGACACATACATATGTATATTAAACACATGACTGCACAGATGTGCAGTTTGCTGGTACACACACACTCTCTGAGTATCTGCTCTGCTAAGATGCACAATGCCAGCTTGAGAGATGAGACCTAATAAAACACACATATAGTGATGTGCAAAGTTTTAGGCATCTTTCATTCTGTAAATAAAATAACAATCATGACTTATCAGTTTTAGTAAGATGACATTTTGATATCTCTCTTACAGTGCAAAATAGGAAAAAAAAATATTTTATGTTCATTACTTAAAAAGCAACCCCCATGGCAAGTATCACAGGTTGTAAACACTCCTTGTTTATTCTTCCTACAAGCTGTTAAGTCATGGAAATGTGGAAGACATTGTAAAGCCTTCAGTTTGCACCTCTTGAGATAGTCCACTGTTGACTGTAAGGTGAGGTTTAGGATCATTATAATTTAGTAGAAACCACAACGTTTTTGTCCAGAAGTTGCTGGTACTTAATTGAATTCATTCTTCCCTTTACCAGTAACCAGAAATGTTCCCTGTGCCACTGCTTTCAACACAAACTCAAAGATGACTGATTCCCCTCAGAGCTTAATAGGTGGAGAGGTGTTGTTCTCATAACATTCTGCACCTTCTCTTGATCTACTTATTGGATTTTAGCAACAACAGTTCACACGGCTTCTGTACTTGCATATTTGTTCATTTCCTAACTGCAGACTGTGAATTTTCCAGTGAAGACACAGCAAAGGTTTTGCTCTGATGACTCCTCAAAGCAGGCTCCTTGATTTAACAGTGCACCAGCTCCCTAGAGTCTGCTTAATCTTTCAGAAGGTTTTCTTTAGTCAGGCCAGGGTAAAGTGGTACAAGTTCTCTGAGAGCTCAAAAACATGGATCTCTTTAGTGCTTAGACTTCTCCATGGTGTACCTTTCTTATTTTTACTCAAAAGCTGACCGAAAGAAAAATAAGACACTAACCACTGTTAAACTGTTAAGCGTTTCTTCTGTATGTTTATGCCCTTTGGATATAATTTCATTATCCATTGACTCCAGAGAAACAGATGGTTTGATCAGGGGTGCCCAGTCTTTTACATGCCACTGAAAGACACAGAAGCAGGCAAATGCAACAATTTGTGGAAAAGCCTCATCTGCTTTCTTGCACTGTGCTAGTGGGTCAATGTGTTTGATGACTTCTTGACAGTGCAGTATTTTTTCAGAAAGCCAGTCTGGTTGACCTCTTATTTCCCTGTGCTAACAAGAAAACAAGAATTCACCCCAGAATTCAAAATAGTTAAGAATGTGACTTTTTTAATTTTTTCGTATATGCTATATTAATGACATGTGCCTGGCAGGGATGTTCCCACAGTCAGAGAAGCTCTTTCCTCGTTTTTAATTTTTTTAATTTTGATGCTAAAAATGATTTGGTAAAATTAGGGCTGGGCAGGTTAACGCATTATTATCGTGTTAACGCATTAACTTATTAAAGCCAACATTTATTTTATCGTGCGTTAACGCATGTTGCTCACATGCTTTTGTTTTGAAAAGTCTGTTACTGGCTGCTGCAGAACCAGTTGGCAGGTAAGCTAAAAACAGACATGAAGAACGGTAAAAATCCTGTGTACTTTACAGTTCAGGTAGCAACTCAGGTAGCAATATTAACAATTTTGTCCAAAAAAAAAAAAAAAAAAAATTCTGGACTGAAACAAAACTTTTGCGTTATTCCTCCATGTTACATCAGATTTGCTCCATGCGTTCACTGTCGTGCTATTCTCTTATTGGTTACTTCAGTGCGGCTCCATCTAGTGGTACGGATGTGTAATGACAACAGAAAGTCCAGCCCTTGATTATAAAACAAATTCAGTTCTGTGGCCCGTTTTTTAATTTTGCATATTTTTGATCCAAGTCTAAAATTGAAATATAAAAAACACAGGCATTTTTTTCATTTTTTTGTGTTAGATTAAAAAACAAAAAACGTCATAAATTTTCACTTTTTAATTTTTTTTTTGATTGACAATTGAAAATGGAAAGAATGAATGATACACAGATTGGTAAAGTTACTGAACTTTAACATGGACATTTTCATTTTAAAGTTCTCCCAGATGGAGGATTCAACAGAAACAACAACCATTGACAAGTTAAATTCCCCATTAAAGGTTTCTGCTGTTACCTCAGAAATTTCCTGTTTTAATGTTCTGAAAAGGAGTTACTGATGGTGCAAACGTGACTATTGAAAGATAAGTGAAAGGCTATCTGTCTAACCTCCACTCAGCTGGCCAATGGAAAGATGCTGAACTGACTGATGCAGGAGATGGAGAGATGAGATAGTTTCCAAAGACACCAGTCTGTCCAGTACTATAATTTCATAACTTTAAATTAAACTGAAGAATATCAAAATGACATCAATCTTGTAATCTTTCATGAAGAAACCACAATGCAATGGCTAAAGATTTCTTTTACTTCTCGACTTGAATATTTAAGCTCACAGTGCCTCTGACATCATAGCAGCTTAGGCACCTAAAAAACATTTTCATGAAAATGAAGATTCGTCACAAGTGACATTATGACTTCTAACGCCATAATGTTAAAATGTTAAATCCGTTTTCATTATTTGTGTGTATGTGTGTGTGTGTATAATAGAACAAATTTTCATATCTATCAATTTTCAGATCTCCACAACTGTCTTGTAAATATATTTCAGAATCTATTATACACACAAAACACTGATATAAAAAAATTAGACTGTTTTTCAATCCTGGCTTGAATGATTGGTGTATCATGCTTTTTTCCCCCCCCCTGTCTTTCTTTTTTTTTTTTGCAAACTCCTCGTAAAATACTCATATCATCCTGCCACCCTCTTACTTCTCAGCCCTCTGTCTCTCATCCCTCTCGTATCACTACCCTCATCCTTCTTTTCTTTTTTTCCCATTTTCTGCTATAGCTTCTTTATCGCTCTCTCCGTCCCATCCATCTTACTCCCGGCCCCTCTACACCCATTTTTCTGACGTCTCTCTCATTCCTCCCTGTCTTTCAGCCCTGGTTATTTCCTCCATCGTTCACCATGACCCTCACTCTCTCTCACTCTCCATGTCCTCCCTTCCTTCCCTCTCTGTCCATTCTTTTCTTTCTATATTACGCCCAATACACATCAACAGATTTCTCCCTTTCTTCTCCCTATTACTCTTTAGAAAATATAATCTTTCACGCTTTCCTGAACATGTCTCCACCCTTTTCCCTCTCTCTTTCCTCTCCATCTATCCAGTGTTTGTGTGGGATAAACTAACTGATCAGTTTTACTCAGATGGTCAGATTATACAGATCACCATATAAGCCAGGTTACTTTATATAAATAAATACAACTGAAGCCAATCATCCAGATTTAATGACAAATGTTCAAGACTGATGTTCAGTTGTGAAGCTTTTCAAGTGACTTCTCTTGGCCATTTTATGAGATGCGCAATTTTATATGATTCAAAGGAAGTAGTAACTTCTGTTTATACATTATTTTAATATTAGTAGTATTCCTATTTAAAAACTGCTAATGCTGCTGCTGTCTTGACAAGGAGGCTCTTAAGTTGGTATATGCTCCCAACTTTGGTAGGATCAGTCTGGCACAAAGTGGTGAGCCACAACCCATCCTTGATTAGAAGACTCATGCCTATGGTGGATGTTCCTTTTATGCTTCGTCTTAATGACGGCCTTACCTCATCTTCAACCGAAAGAAAATAAGATTATTACACTACTTTAATGGTTTGAAAGAACTTCTTAGAAATGTTGCAGGGTTTTTATTTGGTTTCTGGGGAGAGATTTGTCATTTATTTGATGGCTCTGGCACATTTCTTTATTTTTTTGAGATAAAGGCATCCAAAAATAAAAACAGTGCTTATTATAAATTCACTTCTCGAAAATAGTGATTGCTATTCAGATGATATTAGTTTTGTTAACATTTGATGGCATGTGTAAATATACAATATCACACATTTTCAAAAATAATCCTATGTTGAACAAAGAGCAAAAAAGCAGATTTGCATAAAGACTACGAAGCAGTGCATTAAAGGCATTAAAGGCAGCCACATTCACTGAATATATCCTCACCATTTGCTAGCTGCTCACCTTTTGAGCGCACCTGAAACTGTGAACAGAGTGGGGCAGACTACACCTCAAACCTTAACCAACTGCAGACAGGGGCAGGGTTCTAGCTTGTGTACATGAAGTGAGGGAGGATGTGACAAACCTTGGGGGAATTCATGATGGGGACATGTTTTCTTGGAGAGCACTGGGGAGAAGGGGAGGGAGGAGTCAACTCTTTGAGTTTGGTTGCAAATATCAACAGATGTGACATCACCCAGAAATTGCTTTCCCTATCTTTAATGAAGTTAACACACACACACTATATATATATATATATATATATATATATATATATATATATATATATATATATACACACTGCAAATTATTTGGTTCTTACCAAGAAAAAAAAAAACTTAAATTTAGAAGCGTTAGATATTTTTTCTTGTTTTAATAATTACTTTCTTATTTTAAGTCTCAGTATAATCTTATATCAAGTAAGATTTTACTTTTTTGTCTCAAACAGGCAGGGAATCCTAAAGTGAGACAATTAACACTTAAAATAAGATGTTTTACATTTTTTCCTCCTCCTCATCTCCTCTCCTCATCAAAATAAATCTTGTTTTAAGATTCAATAACAAATTATACCTTTCTTAAATCTAGAAACAAGTGTTCTCTACAATCTCAATTTAAGAAATCTTACCAAGTGAAATTATCTTGCTGCACGGACAGATTTTTTCACTCGTTTTGAGAACCGTTTTTCCTTAGTTGTAGTGTTTTTATCTTGTTTGAAGACGCCCTTTTTTTGCAGTGTATATATATATCACGATAATCACGATTAATCGCATAATTTCCCTGATTAATCACGATTAATCGCATTGTATACGAAAAATCATATAATGAATTCAAAAGTAGTGTAAAGTGCACTTTTATTTAAATGTTCTGCTGCCATATGAACCAAGGTGCCATAACATTTGTTGTTCAAACAGTTTTAACATCAGCACTTGCCAGTAACACATATTTAGTGTAAATCTCATCTTAAAAAATGTAAAATAAAATAAAGCTTATTGCCACTGCCAGGGCATTAATGGAATCCTGTTTTTTTTTTTTTTTTAATGAAAAATAAAAAAAATGTCTACCAATAAAATCCTAACAATCTAGAGGCTACAATCATAACATTAAAACAGGTAATTTCTGAGGTAACAGCAGAGACTTTTAACGGTGAGTTCAACTTCGCAGTGATTAAAAATAACCTTGTTTCTGTTGAATCGTCCCCTGGGAGAACTTTAAAATGAAAATGTCAATGTTGAAGTTCTGTAACTTTCCGTAATTATCTGTGTATCATTTCTTTTTTTTTTCCATTTTCGATTGTCAATCAAAAATTTTAAAAAATTAAAATGTGACTTTTTTTTTCTTCGTTTTTTGATCTAACACAAACCAGCTAACCAACTAAAGAACAGCTCGACAGTCAACACATGGAGCAGATCTGATGTAAAATGGAGGAATGACGCGATCATTTTGAACAAAGGGGTTTTAAAGTTTTTTTTCAGACAGAATTGTTAATATTGCTACCTGAGTTGCTACCCGAACTGTAAAGTACACAGATTTTTACCGCTCTCCATGGCTGTTTTAGTTTTGCCTGCCAATTATTTTCCGGTTCCGCAGCAGCCAGTAACAGACTTTTCAAAACAAAAGCACGTGAGCAACATGCATTAACGCGTGATTAAATAAATGTTGGCATTAATAAATTAATGTTTATTAATTAATTAATTAAAATTAACTTGCTCAGCCCTAATATATATATATTTATATAGACTCATGTGCTCACTTAAGCCTCTGAACCTCATTAATGACATACGAGCCTGCAAATTACAGGCCCATCATGATTTCAGTTCAAAAGGAACATTTGTTCGTTTTGGTTCACGCAAACTTAACAACCTTGTATGAAGCAATGATTAATGTGGCTGTGATCTCTGTTATCAAAACTCAATCTTTTTTAAAAGTGTTTACAGACGATCTGAGATGTTTTTGTTGTCCTCATGAACAAAGTCCTACAATCACTCAGGCTTGGATGTGTATTTAAAGATTCTGGACTTGTTCATACTGAGTATTTCACAGTATTTCCTTTTGCTTTTAATTCATACTGTACTCAACATCCTACTTGGACAGATTGGGAGGCAGTTACAAGGAAACGAAGCAGTCATCCAGACTGTCTGATAGTCAGTCAGGTTTTTGTCAGTTAGAAAGTCAGCCAGGTAGACAGTGAGGCAGGTTGGCTTTTCTGTGTATGCTGCTAGTTAATGGCATCAGGTGCTGCTGTCTGCAATGATTAGTGCTGGAGCTGGAGTAATGGGCTCTGATAACAGTAATTGATCAGCCCACAAACACTTAGCTCAGTTTACTCTCTCTAATGCCTCTCACAGTCCAAGCTTCAGCAGCGGCCTGTCTGTCTGTCAGCCGACACAGCTAATGGGAGCTCTACTTTTCATAAAATACATTGATTTGTTTTGTCTTCTTTGCATGGTTTTCTTTCTGGCTTTTTATTTCTCCAGCCATCCGTATTTTTCTAATTTTTTCACTTCACACTCTTTCTTCCACTTGACTGCACTCACTGCTTTCACTTTCTATCGCTCAATATTTTTGTCTCATAATGACTCCTCATTTCTTCCCTGTCTTGTCACCTTTTCTTTATTTTTATTATAACCTCTATGATTAGTCCTTTCAACCTGACCATTGTTTCGCACTCATGCCTCTCAACCTCTCCTGGTCTCTTAGTCTCCCTTTCCATCATGTCTCTTCTTCCTTCCACTGAGGAGTGTTTGAACAGGTGGCTGGTGGCAGGTTGTGGCTGTGCTCTGTTTGTTGGTCTGCAGGAGGTTGCCTACCTGTCTGAGGGAGTATGGGTGAGAGCTGGCGTTTTAATGTGTGTTGGGCTTGCATGCGTATAGATGCATGGGTGTGTGGAAGCTGTCATATCCTTATTTTTGTGTGTAACGGCCTGTTTATGTGTGTGTTTGGCTTCTCTGTCCTGCTTTAACCTCTGATAATAGAGCAGGGAATAGGAGAGGAGTTCAGCCAGAGCAGGTGATTAAGAAAAATCCCTGCAAGATGGCGGTTGCGTGACCGTCAGCGGCCTCCTCTGGGTAAACAGGAGGAATGTGTGGAGAGGAATGAGAGCCTGGTTACTGCTGTCGAGGACAAGGACAGAACAGTTTATGACTTTGGGGATTAACAAGCTGAAGTGGGAACTTTTCTAAGTAGAAAAAGAAATAAACTGTTGAGTCATGGACTTGGTCTTGAAAATATAACAGCAGTGACTACACTGCAAGGATTATGGAGTAATTGCAAGTGTCCATGAATGTTGGTGAATACACAGACACAAGCATCATCATCAGGCATGTGTGCACGTAACAAGGAAAAAAAAAAATCTGGGGATAGGACATGGCTTTTGAGAGCATCATATCTCTTTATGTTTCTTTAAGTATTTTTTTTTACGTAGAACACAGATCCTGTGTATGCACAGGCATCTGTTTCCTTTCACATGGTTTAAGAGCCCTCATTCAATAAATTAATGAAAAGAAATACTATCAACCTGTGGCGACAGGTTTGTAATGTCTTCGAAAGCTCCAGAAGGAGCTTTCCAAAGATTAAAAAAAAAACATTACTCTCATAAGTGTGTGTCGCCAAGGTTATCTCAGCTTGCTGTTAAGATAATTACGATGCCTTAAGTTACAAAGATAAGGTTTTGGATTTGTTACATTTTGTAAATGTTGACAGAAAGAGTATAAAGGATAGTTGTTACAGACTGTTTTTTTTGTGTTTGACCCACATCATGCTGAATCTAAAAGACGGGGTTCTTTCCCTGGATTCATTATCATTATTTACCTGGCAAAGCCAACTCCTCTGCTGACTCCATTGGCATCCCTCAGTATCCTTGTGGAGATGACATGACCAAGGGGCTTCAGCATATTCTCCAGCTCTTGTTCATCCATGGACACTGGCAGGTTGGAGATGTACAGATTGGTGGGGTCCTGCTCTTGTTGCTGCAGGACCAGAATATTGAGGAGCATAAGGCAGGGAGGGAGTGGATGGATGGGAAAGGAAGGGAGAAGAAAAGAAAAGATGGAATTATAAAACATGGCTATTAGTCAGTGATAGGAAATGTTACATAGGCATCAGTTTTGCATTATGAACAATCTTGTAATATGCTGCAATCTGGAAAACCGTGCAGCCAAATCCTGGAAAAAACTATATGACTTTTGGCCTTTGAAACAAACAAGTTTGTCTACTCAAATCCACTATGGATAGATTCATCAACAATTTCCTATGCCTCTGGCTTTGTGTATGAGTGATTGAGTGAATGCTGGCTGCATTATAGATTTGTGTAAGTAGAGAGTATTATGAAGGTGCAAGTCTATGTTACCATTTTACTGATATGATTTATATATTTATAATAGCTGTATGAGGTCATCAGCTTGTTTAATGGTCAACTTTAAAGTTACAAATAGAGAAGAGAAGTGTATTACACAATGGTGCTTTCTGTATAATCCACACAGGCTGCTACTCGCTAGGTGAGGCTGGAAAGCTTGTGGTGGGTTGAATCTGAGGTGATAGAGGGCGTGGTGTAAGCTCCAAAGTAGAACAGCTTGAGAAAGCCTACCAGTCAGTCACTGCATCAGGCAGCCACGCTATGTGTCATAACAATATGCATTCATCTGCGTTTCAAGCCAGTCACTCTCTAAATTAAGCATGAAATGCCATCCTTGATGTTAATTATGTATTTATGATGCTGTAGGCTGAAAGCACATGGCATATATTCTCCTTTGCACATTGCAAATCCCATTCGATCCATCCCTCTTCCAGGATTTAAAGTGACTCATCCAGGCAGGCAACGCTTAAATCTCTGAGAATCACATATCTAAACCTTTCACTTAGTAGTAGCCATCTAAGGTGAGGGTACCGGGTAGTGTAATATACTGAACAACATCTATGAATATCACTCTGTCAGGTTTGGGGCCAGTTCATGTTTAAATGTGTCAATGAATTTTAACATTGAAAATAGATATGGCTCATTTGGATAACCTTTTGCATAGATATTGAGATTCTTCTGTTTTGAAATGCATGTTAAATGTGTATAATGTATGTCAGTTAAATTAGATTACTTTTCTGCTTTTTCATAACAGTATTTCCTACTATTAATGAGTATTGAAGGTCTCTTAATAGAAGCACTGTCATGTAGAAAGGTAAAAATATCAGTGCCACTGTCCGCTGACTTCTAAACCTTTCAAGAAAAACAAGAGCAATGCATACATCCAACCGATACAAGAAATACATCTATAAAACAATTAGTGCGTGATAGTAACATAAAATGATAATGTTTTACTAGTTTAGGAGTGTGTATGTGTGGTCAGCAAAGTCTCATAACTTGAAAAACTCACTGCATGACAAGGGGAATAAAACCAAGGGCAGGAAAGAAATAATTTTTATGTCAGTTAAGTTAAGCTATTTGCACAAAGTTGTTGTTCTTTTGTTTTTCAATCCTAAGAAACCTTTAATGTTTTTTTTTTTTTTAAGAACAGTTGATTTAGCCTTGAAAATGACAGTTGATACACATGAAACTACGATAAACAGAAGCTCCAGCAAGTCTTGGCACCTTCTCAGTTGGGGGTTGCGGACATACTTCATTTGCCAGGTGAATTGACAGCATCTTTAAAGACATAATCCTGAAGAACTTTGTGATTCACCACAGGCAGCACTGTCTCACTCTGTCTTGTTGTGCCTCCCACTGATTATAAAGGTAGAAGGTAAGAAAAAGGAGAGTAAGTCTCTCCACCAGTATCCTGGCTCCATCTTTCCATCTGTCAGAGGAAAGGACTGCTCCCTCCCTTGAATAATTAGTTGCCTTATCTGACAGGACATGTTTGATCGGATTGAAATCTTTGGGAGGAAGCTTATGCATTTTCTTCTTTAACCAAGAACTTAATTACCTAACTAAAGCTCCTTCCTCTGCAGGTTGGTTTCACTTGAGTGCTTTATGATATGTGAGAAAAAGCTGACAGGGGTTTGCAAAACACAGGACTTGCCAGCGAATGAGACTTAATTAAATCTACCTGTAAAAATCTACTGTACATTTGTTAGTCTCCTGTCAAGTCCTGTGAACGTATGTATGGCAGCTGTTCTTTCCTTTGAGTTTGAATGGTTATGTGAGCTGATGTTTTTGAGGATTATGTCAGATAGGCTTCACATTTCAATGCAGAAAGGAGGCCTGGATCAAAGAGTTAAATGACTGACTGACTCACTCACTGGGCTAAGCCAATGATAAGTGAGTTTATGTGTGCGTGTGTGTGCACTTGAATGGAAATTTCTCCTATAAGCATGATACAGTATACGCAGCGGAAGAGCACGCTAGAATGTGAAACGGTAATATGGGTGCGTGGGCTAATTGTAGAGGGCTTCGTCTGCAGAGAGGATTATCACGGGGAGGCCTCCTCTAAGCACGGCTGCCTTACTAACTTTTCTCTTTGATGACGTTCCGCACCACAAAGCCCTAAATACCCAGAAGAGAAGGTTAGGAAGAGGAGTAGAAATTGGGGGTATTTTGACAGGAGGTGAGATGGGCTGGCCCATTCCACAAGGAGATTTAATTTCCCTTAATGTCAGCTTTTGCACACACTCTACTGTCAGGCTATAAAACAGGTACACACAAGCGCACACACCTCAATTAAACAGTAATTGAGGTGCGTGCGCTTGTGTGTGCCTGTGTGTTCCCTATCTCAAAGTAATTATGTATGTGCCTTTGTTCTATTAAATGTATGATGTATATTGTACACTCACACACTTTTTTAATGTGTGTATGTTTCCAAGAAGAATGAGCAGGCCTGCTTCTGGTGTGCATTATGGATGGTTGTGTCTGTCTCCCTGCCATTGACCAGTCGTGTAGAAGGTTAATGGAAAGGCTCCAGGCTGCGCTGGGGCTTTGATGAGCATAATTCCCTCACCTTGCTACCAGGAGGACGGGAGGAATCCAAATGTGTGTGTGTCTCTGTGTGACAGAAGGCACCATGGAAGGGTTGGGGTTGACGACGTGTCATTCCCTGCTGACGGATGGCCCCCTCGCTAGAGCTGACAGCCCTGTAGCAGTTATTTCATTTCAACCCCCTTGCTCTGTTTACCTCACTGTAATTTTGGAGAACATTACTATGCTACAGAGGAGGGGAAGCATTCATTGAAACTACAAAGAACAAGAATAAGGCAGGGAGTTGAGCCATTGATCATTTGCAGAAGGTTCAAGAATGGAAAGATAGGAAAAGTAAAGCCAAAAGAGAGATGCAGGCAGCTGACATGACAGGCAGACACAACCCATTAAAGGAAGCCCTTGTTGCTTTTTGACAATGCTTGAGGGAAGAGAGACGTCAGGTGTAAGAAGTCTCTCATTGTGCCTTTGGGGCTCTCAGGGCTACATCCTTTTTACTGATTAAAGTCAGAGAGGCAGATGCGTATTTTAAATGGGGGCGCAGCTTCTAATACTATATAGAAGCTGGGACCTGCTGCCATATTCTTACTTCTATATCTTTTTTTCTCCCTTTTGTTCCTTATGTTCAAACCTCCCTCAACTCCATTTCGCTTCTCCTACTTCCATGACTTTATTGCATCAATCCATTCTAGTATTGCTCGCTATGCCTTACTTTCACTATTGGCATCTTTCATCTCTTCATCTCTGCTTGTTTGTCCTTTCCTTCTCTATCCCTTCAGCTTGCTCAAGAGATTAGAGTTGTATGTGTAATTGGCACTACAGGGCTTTTTGGCTGCTCCTCTGAGCAAAGATACACACTCTAACAGCCTGTGCATGCTCGTGTATCAGGCCGTCAATCCTTGGTGGAACAACACACCAGTCGCTACCCTTAGGTATGCCACTCTGGCCTGATGTGTGACTAACCAGCAGCCTAAAGGAGAACAATTAAAGCCAAAGACAATGGGGTATGTGTCGACTGACTGGAGAAAACTGTAAGGAAGGTGTAGTTGCTCTGTCGCTGCTGCTGTGAGGATATGTTGCTGACAAGTTTGCAGATGCCACAGGGAGAGCTCCTGTTTTCTTGTATAAAGGCTGAGGATCTCAGCTCTTGCTGTCGGAGCCTGAGTCTGCAGAACACATTTAAAAGACAAGCAGGCCAACCAAGTGGAAGGAAGAAGTAAGGGGGTGTGCGGATAGGGAAGTTGGAGAGGGGGGGAGGCATATGCGTGCACTTCAAAAGATTGGATTCAATTTGTGAGGAGCCAGAGAATCCAGAGACAAAAAGGTAGCACTACAAAGAACCTATCATTCTGTCAGCTGGCTCGTCAGCTGGTCGGACAACAGCAAGCAAATCCGGCCGGACAGCTTGCTGCTCTTTGATGAGCGCTTCCCAACAGTTTCTATTTTCACTCATGAGTGGATGGCTGAATCATTTCTTTTTTTGTCCTCCTCTTGTAGAATCTGTTGTTCAATGCTTCCTCAACACATTAGCATTTTGTGATACTTCAATGCCACACAAATCTATGACTTTATAATACGGTTTGTCCTCATGGTAGTCTGTTGGCTGCCGCCATTTATAACACATGTACCAGCTGTTAGCTAAACTAGGGTGCAGGAGACGCAAAATGCCACAATAGAAATTAAACATTTCAATTTAATTATTGTTGTCATGCATAGGAAATGTAACAGATTCAAAGTGTGGAGTTAACAATGGTGTATATACTCAGTCAGTCTACATACAGATGGTGAAACTATGTGGGGTTTCATCCTTTGAACCTCATAAACATTTTTACAAACACAGATGAATGCAGATGCACACTGTAATCCAGCATATGCACGAATGTCTCCAAACCAGACATGGTCAATCACAGAACAGGATGCTACAGCGTAAAGGAAAGACAAGAGGGCATGCTGGTAATGTGTGTGGTCCTTCTGCTGCTCACTGGGGGTCTAACGAAATCAACATTTCAGATTCAAACCTTCTGCTGGAAACAAAGGACTGAGATACAGTTTGTGCCATCACCCAGGGCAACCACATCCAATTCAATTACCATATTGTATCAGTAACAAAAAAGCTGAAAACACCAGTCACTAAACACGGTTTTAACGATGTGCAGTAAATGAGTACTGATAAAGATCCAAAAACAGCAAGCGTACCATGAAGGCATACCCTTTACAGTGCTTAAAATGCAGAGCAAAACCTAATTTATTTTTTTTTAACAGATAACATCTTTTCTCTGATTAATTATTTTAATTATGTTAATAGGAAGCATTGCTACTGTATAATTACTCTGACAGGTACACCCATAGGGATGATTGTTAATAATAATAATAATAATAAATGTTTCTTTTAAAATGTTACAGATATCTTCTGTTAGTTTCTGAAGTTTTGGCACATTAGTATATTAATCAGGGCAACGTCAAATCAGATTTCTTGATGTGACAACATGTGACTGTGTGAGAAGATGTATCTGAGAGGACACCAGAGGGAGATGATTAATTTTCCTCCTATGATCCAGATGTTTGATAGAGCAACTGTTTTTAGTGTGCTGGGAAAATAAAAGTGTCAGCAGCAGTGTGTTACGAGCATTTTGTCTGTAGAAGAGCAAGCAGCAATTGACAATGCACACGGTGTAAATGTCTGGCAGTTCTAAATAGGTAGGCAGCCTTGACTTACTTAAAATGTCAAAAGACAACATATTGTCAGTGTAAATGCATTTCATATGGCCTGATCAGATCAGTGCCATTCACTGTGATACTGGTACACACCACATGTCAAAAATAATTATGTTATAATTTATAACTTCTTGTCTCCCGTCTTGGGTCAACATGCCTGTTTTCATGATTCATAACCATCCTCACTGTAAACTACCACACTATGAATTATTTAATGTTTGTGTCACAATGCCTCCATAATTTAACTGTCATTAACTGCAACGGGAATATTCACTCACCTAAACACGATGGGTAATGAAAATTCCCTTAATTAGCCTTCCTATGTTGTTTTTTAAGCAAAAAGTAATTGGAAGTCTGTCACAGGTGCAATAACATGTCCAACAAATCACAATCCACTGCTGCGGAGTACACATTAACACATCACATAATTCAGCCGCAAATTCTTTCCTTGATCATAATCCAAGCAAACAGCAGCACCGTGTGTCCGACCACACTGGAAAACTGAGGTGCTAGGTTTGATTTTCAGATCTTCAAGCATTTACTCATACAATTACACATAATGTTCCTGCATAGAACTGCATCATAAAAGCGCAACATCACACAAATATATACAGGCCTACAAGGGATTGTATACACAGAGGCTCACCCTGCCAATCTCTTTCCTATTTCAGCATATGGAACATAACTTTCTGGCTTCTTTGTGTTATGCTGAAATGATTGATGCTGTATAAGGAACAAAGGTGGGTGATATATTATTGAGCTTAGAGTTTGCTAACACAGCGGTGGGGCTTTGCTTACTCACTCAGCCAAACCTGATCTCTGCTGAAGTAGCTGGTAAAATATGCATCAAACTGAAGGCAAAGTAAGTGTGATGGTGCTAAACAGGCTTCTGTTATGTTTATCCATGTAACAGTTAAAGGAATTATTGCAAGGATGTGCATTTAAAAATACAAAGTAAAGCTCTCAACACAATTTTGAAGCATTGTGACCCAAATGCATTCCTGGCAATCTCTGAAGATTTGGAATGCACTTCTCTCTGCTACACTTCAAACTTTACAACAGTTTGACAGCTGTTCCACTTGAAAAACTAAAATGTAGGTTTTATTCCAGACAAATGTTGCCCTTCTCTATTATCAAAAGAAGATAATAGTTTGTTAATGTCACCTCCACACTCTTTGTTCTGAGGGTACTCGACACCAAAAGAAGTGTGAGAAAGAGTTCACAGGAAGATGAATTAACTCTAAAGGGGTCTTTTGAGGCCACAGACTGGCCAGCGGCGGAACATGTCACTGCTGGGCCGGGCTGAGGCACATGACCGGGCCCTTTAAACCCAATAAAGCTTGTGATTACATCGTTTTACAACACGCACACATGCCTGCAACAGCGGGGCTTACAAGCATTACGACATTTGACACATAGCTCAAAGCATTTGATAGTAAGAGTTCAACACCACGAACAGCGACCATTTCATTTTTAAATCAATCAAACCTGTAGTATTATGGCATAATATATTGTCTAAAATGTATTCGGCGGTATGCGGTTGTGACATCACGCGGGAGACGCACCACCGTTACTGTTGTAGTAGCTACCGGCATTCATTCATTCATTCATTCATTCTTCTTGGTACTAAGTGCCGATTTCACCTGATGTGTTCCCATTGCTGTTAATAAATACCAACTCCGAGCACGTCGATGTATGAGCCTTTTTGCAAGAGTAACTAACTCACATATTGTTTTCAGTGACAGTGATTGTGAGATATTGTACCTGTGAATCTGGCTCCCTGACCGTGGTGCCAGTTTTGGTGGGCTTGACTAGCAGCCAACAATGTCAGGTTCATCTCCAAGAGGATATGTATCCAGCTTTCTGCACTCCTTTATCCTTTTCTTTGCATTTTGTTGCTCCACTTTTATGTTTGTATGAACTGTCACTCATGATTTAATTAATCCGTGATCCACCAACCCTGCACTGCATAGACTCTGTTGACTGGTGACTGATGATGACGCTGATAGACGGCTGTTGATGACGATTTTACCCAAAATACATTTGCAGATCTTACTGGCAATCCACTTGTAAATTTGCACATTGTAAAGTTAACTGTGAGAGTGAACATGAAGCCAGCCATGCCGGACAACATTTAATTCACTGTGTTGAAGAAACCTACATGACCAAAAGTCAGTCTTACATTTTTTTGACCAACTATGACTCACTCTGGCTGGGGAAACCTATATATAACCTCATACGTAGTGTGTGCATTTTTCGCAGAAGTTGTTGTATCCAGTATTGTGCAAGGTGTGACTGATGCATGAGGAGAGGTCTGTTTTTTTGTCTTTCACCGGGCCCTCCTGGGCCTGGGCCAGGGAGAACTACCCCTCCACCCCCCCCTGAAGCTCCACCACTGAGACTGGGATACACTCTGTGAGTCCTTGGAGAGTGACATCAACGGCACGCCTGAGTATGTGACAGTCTGCATTATCTTCTAAGTGCAGAACATCACCCTCACACCAGGACAGCGAGGTGCTCCAAAAACAAATCCTGAATTACCTGAAGGGACTTTCAGCTTCTGAACAGAAAGAAGACAGCCTTCAGGCAGTAACACAGGAAGTTATTGAGGTTTGTGCAGAGGGGGAGCCCAAAGTCAGGTTAAAAGAAAACTGGAGTGTGAGCTCCATCTGAGCAATGTACTAGATGTGTGGGTGGAGGGGGCTGTGGGTTGTGGTTAATCACTGGCTGCAAGGTGAGGGCTGACTGAAAGCCTGGAAGGAGCCAGTGAACTGAATATGTTTTTCATTAGGTTCAGCTCAGGACAACACACAGTATTTCCCTTCTCTTTCCCCGGCCCTTGAGCCACAAGTTCCCTCACGTAGCTACAGTCCTACCATAGACCTGTGTCATGGATTTAACACTTCTCCATTACCCTTATCATCCTCCACCATCTCCAACCAACATCAGGAAACGCAAACACCCCCTTCGCCTGGTCCACCAGCCTGTCTATCTATAACAATCAGTCGAAGAGACTGCTGCAGTTAGCTTAATGTTCTGCAGTTGGCGCTGAAGATGCCATCATCTAACTGCTTCAGCAAGCCCATTCTCATTTGAATAAAGCAGGTATTACTGGGAGGATCATGTACTTACTTTCTCCAGTGCTTTCAACAAGATTCAACAGGCACTGTTGTATCAGTAGCTTCAGAAGATCAGAAACTGTGGGCGGATGCCTCCGCAACTGCTTGGATTGTTGAATACCAGACAAACAGATGACAGTCTGTGTGTCTGAAGGTCTGTGTGTCTGAAAGGGTGGTCAGAAGCACATTAGCAAGAGAACTATACTCCCATCATTTTTTTTTTCTTGTCTCTGTAAGCCTCAGAACATCTGAAGAGTCCCATCACCTGCATAAATACATAGATGACAGCAGGAGTGGAGTGTTCCAGTGGAGGATAGGAGAGTACAGGATACAAAGCTGGTGGACAGATTTGTACGTATCACCGCATACTAAATGTGGAGAAAAAACATGGGTGATGCATATAGATTAAGAGTAGGAATAAATCTTAAAAAAATATATCTACAACATATTCATACCCCCTTTGTAGGTGGCAATGGAGGACTACAAATTCCTGTGTTCATCCGGAGAACAGAGGGGATTGGCAATGCAACACTGGGGATAACAATGGAAACCTAGGCCTCTCATTGTTTGCAGGAAGATGTTGCATATTTTCTATCGGTCTGTTAGAGAAAAGCGCAATTTTATTTGCATCCATCTGCTATGATAGCAGTGTCCTAGTCAATGACTCAAGGAAACCAAACAAACTAATTGCAAACGTGTCTCTGTGCCAAAGACTGCTCTTGAGCCCCTTCAGCTGATTGGGAAAAGAAGAATTTAGCACAACCTGCTAACCATAAAAGACAACATCACACATTCTCAACAGAACATACTGATGAAACAGAAAATTCGTCAGTGAGAGGTTTCCTTGGCTCTGCTGCACTGAGCGATACAGGAGGTAATTCCTGATGAGAATAATAACTTTTTACAATGACTCTGCGCCAGACGAGGAGGATACTCCAGGATAAAATGGATAATCTATGTTCCTCTTTAATTATTCTTTTAGTGTTTTTGTACTTTTGATTTTGTTCAATAATACACGATAATTGAATTTCTCTTTGGACTTATTAATGTAGTTTTCCATTTAATTTAGTTCTTTTGTGGCCCACCAAAAATGACAAACTGAGTGCTGATGAGGTTAAAGAGTAACGATTATGGTCTTTTCTTTATAATGTTGATACAGTGGTTCTTAACCTTGTTGGATGTACTGAACCCCACCAGTTTCATATGCACATTCACCAGATTTACCAAATTCAATACATACATACTTTTTATTGGTGCACAAAATGAACCGTAAATTAACATCACTGTTTTCAAAGAACAAAACCAATACAATGCATGAACTGCATGAATTACATACTTTACTTATTATTTAGTGTATTTATCATTCATTTTCTGAACCCGCTTTATCCTCACTAGTCTCATGAGGGTTGCTGGAGCCTATCCCATCCTGGAGTCTAACAAACACTCATCACCTAATTTTCATCAGGCTACAATTATAATGAATATTTACTGTAAATCAGTGTGACTTCTGCTGTTGCCTTTGAGAGACCAGTTTAGAAATGCGTGGTTTCACCTTGGCAAGTGCCAGTCTCATGTCATTTTCACAGCAAAGTCTGTTCTTTTTCTTTGTTTTTACGTCCAGCATCCTTGAAAAAGATTGCTCCTGAGACCTTCGCCCATCCCCTGAGACTGACTCACTGAACCACTAGGGTTCGATCCAACCCTAGGGCAGGCGTGTCAGACTCATTTTCACCGAGGGCCACATCAGCATCATGGTGGCCCTTGAAGGGCCAGACTGACAGCATGAACGTAACAAAATGCAATGTAAATCAAAATAAATTAAACTACACCTTATTATATTATTAAATAAGTGTTTCTGTATTTATTATGTATTCAAGTTTCAAATATTTAAATCATTATATTAAACTCAGGGTTTGTGGTTGTAACCCTGCTCTCGCACAGGTGATGTTTACATCACTGAGAGTATCCATTACCTTGGTTTCAGAAGCAGAAATGATTCTTTGTTTTTCTTGTAGGCTAAATTTAGCATACCTAGCTCCGTGTTTGCTGTCAAAATGTTGAAGTAGATTATACTCTTTCACAACTGACACCACCTCATAACACAAAAGACATACTGTTTTTTTTTTTTCAGCTTGAGATACAAACTTTCTTGAACATGTTAGGGCTAGTTTGTAGAGGTTTTTCTCAAGTCCATCAGTTCTGAAAATCGTCTTGATGTCTTGCTCATGGTTATATACTGTTATCGTTGTGGGTAACAAGGAAATGCATTATGGATGATGAAGTGTTTTGTCAATATGCGCTTTAAAGTGGCGTAAGCTTATTTTAAGTCTTAAAATATTGGTTTAAAATTTAAGCCAATAATGCACAAGCTCTCGAGGGCCGCATACAATGATGTAGCGGGCCACATTTGGCCCACGGGCCTTGTGTTTGACACATGTGCACTAGGGGCTCCAGGTTAAGAACCACTGTGTTAATAAAATCACACAATAAGACCAAAGCAGCAACGAGCTTGCTCATATTCCAATACATCCTTGACCCCAGTCCCTTTTGAAGATATCAATCTTTAAACAAAAAAAAAAAAAAAAAACACACATTCACCAAACTAGCATTACCACCTCATAGTTTGCTTTATCACTATGCTTTATCACACTCACATATAAAATACTTTGATGTTTATCAAAAGATATTAGGGTCTAAGTTTGTCTAATAAAACTTAATCTGATAGAACACATGTCAAAGCCATGAAGGCTGATAATGCAGTACTTCAAACGTGGATTTTGCAGGAAATAATTTACAAGTTTGTAAAATGTGAATGCTTGGTACATATTGGTAATCTATCAACAACATTAATTCAGCATTGAAATCAAAATTTCATCATACTTGCAAACTTTTCTCCTTTCTTGAAAAAAATGCTTTTGCAGGAATTCATCAAAAAGTATGCCAATGTGAAGATTAACCTCTGGATATAAAATATTAATATTTGATAAAAACAGTTAATATTTGTTACGACTGACACATGTACTCTATCGTTTTGGACAACCACCACACTTTAAAATCCAACCTGTTGCCAGTGCTATGACATAATATGGCTCATCTAGTTCCTGAAACAGTTTGGAGCTAAAAAATGTTAGGCCAATTCAACTGGTGGATAATTGTAAATTTAGGAGGGTATTATTTTTAGCCAAAGATAATTACAGATTAGGCCAGTCAGTTATTGTGACCCTCCAGGACTGAATCGAAATACTGCATTCATTGTAAGGAGGGAGCATGTAGCGGTATGACTCACTCACAGATCCTTCTAATACAGACAACAATGAAGGCTTTTGACCTCAAAGGGTCTCTTAAATCTGGTCAGCTCTTGTTATAAAGTAAAGATAATTTTATTGTTTGGTTTGGATATTGCTGACAACATGAAAAATGATGATCCTCACAGGGCAAGCATTCTGGAAGTACCACATCAAGGCTTACTTTGCCTCTTGCAGGCGTATGATTAACTGATCACACCTTTACTTTGCAAAACAGACGTAACACCACTAAATTATGTCTGCCATCAGTGTCATGGCTCATACATTTTGATGCTGGGTAAATGCGAATTTAAATGGGTCGATATGGGTTTCACCCGCTTAATCACGACCCTGTGATTTGATTTTGTATCTCCCTCAGTGAGCTAATATTCCAGAGATTAAAATTTCATGTGGCGCTCATATCAAAAATCCATTATTAACATGGAAGATGGGCACATCAGCCTTACCCCTGTGCCCTCCCACTTGGAGATGAACTTGTGCAGGCATAAGTGGGTGGGCACACGTGCACGGTTAATTCACAATGCCTTTTACTATGACAGATCAAGACATATTCATCCTCCCTTTGTCGAAGCTTTGAGGATTTTCCCTATAAGCATTTATGTCCTTGCCCAGCTCACTCAGCTCAGGAGTAGACAACATTCACAAATGTCGTTCTGGTTTCACAATACATTTTCATCACTATAACCTCTGCATTTTTCCATTACGGTCTTCGCAACAACAGCTCATTGTGTTGTAGCTAGGGTAAATGCATTTTTCCTCTTATGCATCATTCATGATATCATTTCTGAGATTGAATTCCTCTTGGCTGACATCATGTGGCTGAGAGTGACTCTGAAGGTTTTTGGTTTTGGAGTGGGATTGAGGGGTGGGGTAGTGAGTGCGTATGGGGGTGCTGAAAGGAAATGGTGGTGAGCTATTTGATTTCCACTATAAGGACCTCTGTCTGCAGATGTGGGAAAAGCCTATTGTATTTATAAATTATAGACATCTATATGACTTGTACAAGTGCTCACCCTTTTTCCTATTCAGCCTCTTCTCTCTGTTAATATAAGTCTTTCAACATGTTAACTTTCCAAAAATTCATTTTCAAACAAATATTTTTCTCAGCCATCTAAGAACATTTAATAACACTTGATTTATTTCTTGTGGAAAAGAAATGAAACCTAAAAAAAACAAAGAAAAACAAAAAACCAAAAAACTCTCAGCTCTAAGCTTTGTTTGGGCACAGTGAGAAATGACAAGAAAAGCTGTCATCCTTTTCATTGCTAGCCTTTTGACTAGTGAAGAGACATGCCAATTATTCTTGGCAATTAGCCACTTCACACACAGGAAGACCATTCATAAAGTTTACTCTTTTCTCCTCGAGCTGTAAGCATTGACTTCCCTGAGCTATAGCGAAAATGATGTGTGCACTTGATCGATCTTTTCAAAGTCAAAATACAGCTTTAATTTGTATTATTAGTCTAAAAAACTGTCTCCGACACTTGAATGTGCTCTGGATGGGAATGTACCTGATTCAGATGTCACCATGTTAGACATTTAGCAATTACAGTTGCTGTAGCAATTACAAAAAAGAATGAATTGTCAAATGTGACAAAGGCTGCAGGGAAATTAGTTCAAATTTCTGCTGTCACACAATAAGCAGTCAAAGTGTTTCTAGGTCAAACAAAAATGCCTTACTGAGATAAAGATAACAATCACAAATTAAAAATAAATCTGGGGTCAGGTATAAACCACAACCAGTGTAGTTGGTCTGTCATGAGGGTATGTTATATCTCTGAAAAAGACATGGCGGACAAATCCTTGAGCCATCACAGGCTGTTTTGAGTTGTGGAAGAGCAGTAGAACTTAAAAGGCTGGGAACCACTACTAAACTCCCATGATCACAGGAATGCTGGAAATTGACCTATGCACTTCAGCGCTCCTAAAAAAATCCCATGTGTTTCCAACATGCCACAGATCCAGCTCCGCTTCAGAGGTTTTCTTATCCAGTACATGCTGTTCTCAAAGCCACATGCATTCCTCAGAAGTGCCTTCAGTGGGGTTTACTGCATCATAAAATTGTCATACAGGTTAATGCCACAGCGCATGGGTCAAATGAGCCATTGCAGTGGATGTTAAGTGACTTCAGCAGGCTGTGCATGTCTGTGGGGTGGGCAAATGTGTTCACCAGACTGCATTGGAGGACAAAAGTTTGCAGATAGTAAGGAGTGCAAAATCTAATGCATGGCATTTCAACAAGCATCAACAAGTTTTATTGTGAATACTTTCACAGAACCACACACTGCCACGGCTCGTTTTCAGTCTAGTTTAAAAAGCAGGCATATACAATAGTTGACAAATCAGATTTGGGATTAAGTTGACAGCTTGGATGTGTGAACCTGTCAGGAGGGGGGTATAGCGTCATCAAAAACCAAGAGAATGACAATCTCTTTGTTGCTTTCCACACTCCATCACCTGCTCTCCAAATTGAGGCACAATGCAATTTTCACTTATGAATCTACTGCAAAGCAAATAGTATGCGCTGTTTTCCTTTTCCACAAACACACCCTGAGTAACTACCTAGGGTCATGGACTCATTTGTTATTCCTTAATGTGACACTACTCAGTGGGGAACACTATGACTGCTATGTGAAACCACACAGTGATGTGAGCATCACATGTCTGACTGAAGGAGAAAGTCTTTGCCGGAGCTCTGTCACTTCTGTAGAAAGATATGAACACACAGTGGAGGCGAGAACCACAGAAATATTGAAATATTTATTACAGAATTATTTCTCAATGGAAAACAGCAACAACAAAAGTAATAAAAAAAGCAATAATGGAAGTGTTGTGCGGAGAAAGCCACTCAGAACAAATCAACATTTATGTGAAATCAGTAAGGTTCAGCGCTGGAGTTGATGCAATGAGTTTCAATTACAAAACAGCACTGAAGAGTATTATCCCTTCCAATCACCCGGTTTTTGAGAGCTGCTGTGTGTTTCTGATTAATTCTTCATTTTAACACTTCTCCAAATAACATTCACTTTTCACACATACCATACGTCTTGAACTTCAGTATAGAAACAATCATGTTTGTTTAGATGTCAAATCTTTAATATTTGGTCTCAAAGTCACTCGTCAGAAGTGGGCAAAAGGATGCTGAAAGATACAGACTTGATATTGGGGTCTTTTTCCTGCTGTGAAATAAATTTGGGGCCAATCAGTCACCTCCCTGGTGCTATTGCAATAAAGCTCCAGCATGCTTCACTGTTACCTGCAGACACTCTCTCATGCACTGCTCTCCACCCGTTTGGGGAACAAACTGCCTTCTGCT
Organism: Hirundichthys speculiger; assembly: GCA_018398805.1. NCBI lineage: Eukaryota > Metazoa > Chordata > Actinopteri > Beloniformes > Exocoetidae > Hirundichthys > Hirundichthys speculiger. The sequence goes on from JAGFBZ010000261.1 coordinate 2,799,158, forward strand.
GTAACCATAAGTTGCAAGTTTTGACTCATTGTTCCAGAGTGCATGGATTTATTTTTGAACCCCCATACCTTTTCATGCATAGTTAAGTTGCTTGGTCTTGTTTCCATGCTGGAGATATGTTTGGTGTTTTCTTTGGCTGCAATTCTCCCATGACAGTGGATGGGTGTACCTGGGGCCCACTGGTTTCTGATAGTTTTGGACTCATGGCACTGCTGGACTAAGGGGAATAGACATAATACGTCTTTCATCTGCTGCACCAAGTTTCCTTGGCTGATCTCTCCATCTATATATTACAGCTTATGCTGACCCCCCCCCCCCCCCCCTGCATCTTTCTGGCATTGCTGTTTAATTTCAATTTTAGAATTTACATTAGTCACACTTATGAGTTCTCTCAGGATAACAATTCAGTAAAGGTAAATATTTTTCTGTTAAAGAAAAAAAAAATCAGTGGGGTTATTTTTCGAAGTCACAGCTCGTCTAAAGTGTACATTACTGAGGGCATCATTAACAGTAGCTGACCTAAATAAAAGGGACGAGTGCTTGTTACAGTCTAATTATCACCCTAAATGGCCCGGAAGAGGGGTGGTGCAGCAGGAGGTAATGTGTTTGTTGTGGACACTAATGATACTATGGAAGCTGACTGACAAAGCTCCTTGGGTTTCCCGCAGCGTTCAAAGGCCTCATCACTCATTCACTTTTATGAAAACTTGGAAAGGTCTATTCATATTCTATAGGGGCAGGAAGAAATACTTTAAAGCAGAAAGAAGTGGAGGAGTGAAAATAGAGAGGTAGTTTAATTAAAAAAAAAAAAAAGTCTTATACCATCATGTCATTCTTGGGCAAAAACAGGAAGGACTCCTGGGATGAAAAGTTATGTCACAAAAAGTTGATATTTTTAAAATATGTTTAAAGACTGAGGGAAAGAAGTTAAGAATCATAGAAGCAAAAACTGCAAAGATAGAGAGAGGGCAGGGGCAATAGTTATTTGATAATAAGGAGGGAAAGTTAATAGCATAAAAGCTCCCAGACAGATATTATGGGTCATGGGAGCAGGGACAGGGGCATCAGTGTGCACGTGACAGAATGACAGAATGAATGAACTCTTGAGAAAATGTAATGGCATGACAGACATGCATACTGTAAGACTGATAAGGGTCACCTTATCCTGAGGTCATAACAGGCCAAGAGTGAGAAGTGAAGAAGAAAATCACTTATAAAGTGACTGTGAATAAATATCAATCATCTTATGTCCGTGTCTGCATTATATCTTCAGATAATTAACTGCCACGTGGATCCCCGCAGGTCTGAGCATTTCCATAATCACTCCATAATTTATTATCGCCACTTGAGAGGATATACTCATAATAAATGCCATCATCATTGCTGTTGTCATGATCTTTTTGCTTGTATCTGATGTGTGTGGCTATACCAAATATCAGTTAATAGAGACTGAAAACAAATCAATAAGCTTTCAGGAAGCAATGCTAAGGTCCACTGCACAAGACTACACAATAAACAGCAACATTAAGGAAGAGATACGAACCTTCCTCATAAAGCCTTCAACAAACTGGGCTCCTGAGTGATTGCACCATCGAATGAGCTCTTGGTTTTAGAGTGCTTGTGTCATAACATGGCCTGTCATGTGATGTCACAACCGTCAAATGAGACCTTCATCCGAAGATGACGAGACAAAATGGATGTTTCTTGTGTGCTTGCACTTTTTTCACATTCATTCAAATCCATCAATTTTCACATTGCAATTTTGTGCAACAAACATGAAGTGAAATTGAGTCTGAAATGATAAAATATAATAGCTGAATGCTCTGGTTTACAAAGTTTTTAGACCCCAAACAGAAAGAAATTGAGTTATAGAGACACACAGGAGTACAGATCGAATCAGGGTCTTACAGCAGGATAAATGTGTTTGCCACCTCTGAACAGGTTTTTAAAAACAGGGCAGTTCAAGCCCTGGCATCTCCTCCTGGGCAGTTGGCTGGGAAAACCATCATTGTCTCCTGCAGCACTGTTAGCTCAGTAACGTATGAAAGGTGTCATTTTGTATAAGGTCATCAGAGATTGCTACAGGAACTTGCAGGTGTCAAACATGACTGCAGAGAGTAGGAAGGGATTTGTGATATGATGTCCTTTTACAAGGCAAACCAAGGGGATTACTGTTAATCACGTCATAGTATGATTAACAACACCCATGTCCTTCCATTAGCCTGACCTTGTTAAGTACGTGTGGTGTGATTACATGGTCTGTCACTATCATGTGTTTCCACCATTAGCAACTACAGCGAGTGTTAGCGGAAATCTTTGCAGCTGTTGCTGTGATGTTGCAAGTACTTTTTGTTGTTGGTTACTGTTGTTGTTGTTGCCATTGGAATGGCCTTAAGGCTGCCTGGCTACACTTGTATTCTTGCTCTCGAGTGTGAAGGCTTGTCGTGTTCTTCTCGCTTTAGCTCGCTTACTCTATCTTTCTGGCTCCCTCTTCCCTCTCGCTCACAACCCTGGCTGCTATAATTAGAGTAATTGGAATCAGATGATGCTGGCTTAATTGGAAAGGAATGCAGACGGGGCTATGGGGCTTTTCCGCACAGGAAAATCAGCTGGCAGAGTGAACATGCGACAGTAGGGAGGCATGGTAGAGGATGGGGTCTACTGTCATGCATTCAGCCTCTCTGGTTTTAATAAAACTGGCAGGATTCGGTTGTAAACACAAAAAACAAATTTGCAGTGTCTTATAGAATCTGAATACTGTTATATGTTAGTAATACTATATATATATATGATGCCAGGGAAGGTAATAGATGTAAACTGAGTTTGGCATCATGATTTATGTACAGTTATGAGTCAAAGTTGAAATTTCAATCTTCACATTTGACAGTAGCTTGGACTTTGGGTAGTGCAATCCACAAACATTTCATAGTTAGGGTTAGAAGGCCACGGGGTGATAACGACACATATTGCATGATGAAAGCTAGCTATACACTTACCAACAAAAGGCCAGAATATTAAAGGTTAGAATCCATCGGTTAAGGGGGCAAGTTTCATTTAAACTGTGCCAGAAGCAAATTCTTCCTGCAAGTTGAAAGAGACTGTGGGACAGTGAGTGAAAGAGAATGGGAGCGAGGGAGAAAGGCGGAAAAGAAGGCAAGGGTAGTTTCAAACTGCAGAAAGTCACAGTTGAAAGTCAGGCGGATTGTTTGCTGTTTGTGAATCCAGTGATGCGTGGGAGGAGTGTTAGATTCCCTGTAGGCTCTGGGAGCCTAATGAAGGAATGAGACACACTCCTGCTTCAAAAGCTGGGACTTCCTCATTTACACTAAACCCTGAGGGAATTAATTCTGCAGCTGGCCTCCACATCAGAAGGTGGCAGTGTGGTATTTAATGCTAATATTTTCAGAGAATGAGAATGTCTGTGTGCGTTTTTTGTTTATTGAGTTAAAAAGTTGGAACTGCTAGAAGTCAGCAGAGGCTGATTCAGTTATCGTGACACTCCCACTGTCTCCACACAACTCATTTTCTATCACCAGAGTTTGCATCTTGTGTCTAGAGATCCTGATGGATTGGTTCGTTTGTCAGGTTCAAGCTCTCTATCTCCTGCTACATCTCATTATTCTTAACATGGGGGTGGCAGCCAGGGAAGAAACCATAAGCACACCTCCATCTCTCTGTCTCCCACATTCATTCTATTTGTCCATGTGGGTTTTAAATGTGTGTATGCAGCGCTTTTGTTTTGCCTGCTGCTTGTGCCGGACTGCTCAGAGCCTTTGTCTTCCTGCGATGCTCCCCAGATCTCAGTTCGTTACAGAGCGTAATTAGCGTGGCGCGAGCGGGCTCCCCAGCCGACACACAAAACTCATTAAATTCTACTAGCCTGCTTTTCGCTGGCACACTCTCCTCGCCCCATATTAATCTTCCTTCCAACCCAAACTTTAATTCTCTGAGAAAATGTTTATGGGAGGAATTACAGCTTCCACCCTCACATGCAATAACAGTGTGCCTATTTACTGTTTTTTTTTCTCTTCCTCTAAGAGCCAGTGTTGTTTTGTAATGTTGAGATCCAAGGTCAGGGTTAATCAGATGCAAGGTGCCACACTGCATCCCTGATGAATGCAGCAGGTTGAATGTGAGGCCAGTGCACATTTCCTTCATCCCTCTCTCTACCTTTTTTTCTGTCTGCGTGGGTGTGCTTACCTGCATCTTCGGACAATGACAGAAGTAGTTCACGGACCCCTTCTCACATACTGTCTCACCACTAACAGGGCCAGACAAACAAAGTCATTTGGACAGCTATAAGAGTAAGATGTATCATTTACTGTGAGATGGATGACATGATGTCCTTGTAGAAAGCTTTTATTTTGACTAGAAGTATTACTGCAACCCTCCGGTCCTCCTTCCACCTCCCCTCTAATTGAACAAAGAGGCAGAAGACAACTATCACTTGAGTTACAAAGGAAATTGTCCCTTCAGTATGGTTGAACATACACAACTCACTGAGGAAAAATTGCCGTATTTGTTCAAGAGTCTGGTTTAAGAGGACTGAGGACAGACTGAGCAAATTGGAGATGGGCATCTTTGATAACCTATCTGATCACAAGTGCAAAGGCCAGTAAACCCCTCCACATTACTTCCCATAAAGTTCTTATTTGGCAATGACAGATCAGATTTCCTCTCACTGGCTGTAGCAAAGTGATCAGTTTTCCTTTCACATTAAATACACTTCATTGCTGAGCCCTTTATCCATGCTGGGGCAGTGATATTTTTGAGTGAAATGTTTTAAACACATGTCATGAAGAAGAAAATGTAGGTACTGAAACAAAGTGTAAATTATTAATATTGTCTACCATGTGATAATAGGTCTTGTGTTCCCTTTGGATATTATTTTAATACCTAAAGAGGACAAAAGAAGGTGGCTTACAGGTGATTTACACAATCTAAAAAAACAACAACAACAAAAAAAACACTTACACTTTAGCATAATTGCAGCCATGCTGTACTGTTATCAGGTACTTGTCAAAAACATCCTGCTCAGTAATATTATAGCCCCTGCAACATAAGTTTTTGCTTGCTGTCAAAAAAAATCACAAGATCCTGTGTGTTGGAGCACAGTCCAGCATCGTGGTACAACTTTTGAAGTCACAACACAGACACGAAAAAGTAGAAATTTAGGTGAGGCTGACAGCTCCTGGAGGGGTCTGGGACCAAACAAGAAAAGGCAGAGCTCCCGTGGGTTGAGCACCTGCCAGATTCAGCTGAAAGTGAGTGTGTGATAGTGGAGGATCAGAACCTTTGTGCCATCCCTTAGCCACTGCAGAAAGAAAAAAACCCCGCCAGGGCAGGTGAGGAGACGGCTACCACTGAGACTTTCTGGGACGCTGGTGCCAAGCATTTAATTTAACCTACTTGATGCCACTTTAACTTGACATTTAATTCCACATATCAAGTCAGCTGGCAGAGGATACCAGCAAATTAATAGCAGCAATATGGTGTCACAGAGTTTTGGTTTTACTAGACTACAATGTTATTAATATTATTTTGAATCATATCTTTCTTCACCAAGATGAAAGTTTTTTAAAAAAGCCATAGAATTATCCATCATTGATAGTATCATCTGCATGAGCTTGGATGAGCAAAGGCTGATTAGAAATGGTGAAGAATTAAATAGAACAGAATTTGGGGGTAAGAACTACTTGGTAGCGTACTCGGAGTACAACCCATTATTATCAAAGTCTGCCTTCAAGTAAAACATCAAAGCAAATATTTGAGGAAAAAATGGTCCAGACTCCAGGAAAGAAACGTTCACAGCTTCCAGGTCCCAGTTCCCAAGTCAAGTCCATTCAGTCCCATTAGCAAACTGCAACACTAGTAATGTTATCCAGGTAGGTAGCGGTCCCCAGCTACAGTAATGGTTTCGCCCAACTCTTTGAAGCCATAGTCCCTGTAATGGTTCTCTGAAGAGAGTGATTGCAGGGTACAACCCTCCAGGGACTCATTAGCGAGGAGAGGCACCACGTGCAGAAGGCTGTGTAGAGTCTGCATGTGGTGACCAAGAAAATCTGGGGGAAAGTAGAACGGAGCAGTAGCTGGGAATGCTAAAGAGCCTAGGCAGCACCACGGGCCACAAGAAGGATGGAAAAAAAAAGACACAGTTTTTTGGTAGAGTGCAAAGATTACACAGGAGAGTCAGTGGGGATGGGATATTGCCATGGGATCTTGGCTCTTAGATCCAACACAAATTCACAGCTGGTTTCTCAGCAGAATGCCATCACCAATGTGCTGGAACTGCACAAGTACATTAGACATTGGACACAGTAACCAGGATGGGGAACCACCACTTCCATGGATAAGATGAGGACATTTTAGAAGACTGTACAATTACCCACTGGACTCTGATAAGACGACATTAGATTGGTTGTGGATTTAGTCCAAAACTCCAAAGTATAGGGTAATATAATAAAAACATGACAAATTCATCATGTAGAGAACCATCCATTTTACAGTCTTATCTCACTAGATTGTGAAAACGAAACAGTCACAAAGCTAGTTGGCTGAAAAGCTCTGACGTCTGCCTTCTTGCTTTGGAATATTCTTCAGCATATGTTACATCTCTTTATATATTCATATTGTTATTGCTATTCATATTAGTATTGGTTATATTGCTTTTACCTTTTCTGTGTCAATATTTCATCAAACTGAAAAGACATAAATCCATCTTCATCCCTACTTTGTTGCATCATGGAAAAAAAAGTCAGAAGTGAAGAAAATTTGGAGCATGAGGTGTTCGTTAACTGGAAGATCTTTTCCTTTAAAAAAAAAAAAAAAAGACCCCCAGCATTTACATTCCCCTAAACCCTCATCTTTCATTCCAAGCCTGCTTTCAATATCAAAGCTCCTTTTGAGACCCTCTGGTGGAATGATAACAGAGAGAAGGGGACTTTAGTGAAAATGTAAGATCTTGAAAAGAGGGAAAGATGAGGAGAAGAGAGGAAGACTGACAGAGGGGGAGGGTGGGCACCAGGAAGACAGCGTATCAATCGCCCCTTTAACTGACAAGTATTTTGAAGTAAGGTGGATTTTTTTTCCTTTTGTTTTTTTTTCTTTTTTTTTTTTTTTTACATGCATGAAAATGTGAACACAGAGCTGACAATGTGATAAAACATCATTAGACATCCATGAAAGCTTTGAGTTTTGGTGACAATGGGATGCTTCTGTCAGATATGGTGAGGATTACTCACAATGGCGGGGTGATATGACTTCTTCTGGAAGGAAAAGAAAGCCTCTGTCTTTTTTTTTATACCGTTGAATACATGTGCATTTGTTTGTGGGCCTGCATGTGTATGTGCGTGTGTTTGGCTTGCGTGCGAGTGTGGCTACAAACATAAATGTGTAGTTTATGTTTTGTGTCTTTCAGGAATGTGTGCAAGCTGACTGCACCTGGAAGCTGTTTGAGATAAACTCAGGCTGTTTAGAATTACTTGAAGCAGTGCAACATGCATGCCAATCTGACTACACATGTAGGCATTTGCATCTGAGTCTGTGTGGCCGGTACAATTTTATTTACATGTGCACATTTTCAGGAGTTATAAAGGAGATGTCAATATTATAAAACAAGAACATAACCTTGACCAGAGAACATGTCTCATTTTTCATAAGAATTTTTGGATGTGAAAAGATCCAATGCTAAAATCCAACAATATTCAAATCTAGGATATCTTAGCCACATACACTCAAAGAAAAACATTTTTCTTTGTGTCATATTGCATATGTGACTTCATTTGGAAGCATAACGGTGAACTGTTGTGCTCTGAGTCAAAGTGTTGTTTGTCAAAATCAAGTTTGGTGGCATGTGTCTTGGTTTTGTTGAATCAGGACTTTTTTCCTGTTGAGTCATTTTTTAAACTTCAAATTGGAAAAAAAAAATAAAAAGGGGGAGGGCGTGTATTTAGTGAAATAAAATAAGATCAAAGAGACATAGCATGAGATATATTGGGTCTATATTACCGGCAATGAAATACAAATCAAACCTAAGAATCACAGAATATTTGCACTTCTCATATTATCCCATTTTTTTCTGATTTGGGGAATTTGTATTCATTGCTTTAAAACTTGTAGCAGCATATCAGTTTGTCAGTCCTTGGACTTTTCTGATAGATAAAGACAAGAGAATAGAAAGAAGGAGGAGGAGCAAATGAGAAAATGCAGTTCCTTCTTTTACAGACTGACATGCTATAGAAAAAGTAAAACAGTGGTAAGAGTATAAACACATTAATAACGGGCAGTTTGTTCACTTGCAGTAGGAGTAAAACAAGGACAATGTATAAAACCAACAATGTCATACAGCACTGCAATATTCTGAGCTGAGCTGCAGCAGATTCACAGGCTGAGAATCAAACCAGCAACCACTGCAGAAGGCCTTTGTACAACAACCTGCTCAACCAAATGAGCTATCTGTTGGACCTTTCTTTGTTCTCTTTTTAAAAATGTTTTTTTTTTTCCCACCTAGCTGCTAAAAGATTGTTTCAGCCCTAGATCTTTTCCGTTTCATCTGAAAGGGGAAAGGGCAGATTGGACATTTTCTCCTCCCTGTTGGGGAGGCTGAACAGGACAGTCAAACCAGAACTCTGTTTAGCTCCTGGCTCCTGTTGTAGAAGTCAAGGGACACCATTAAAGACCCTACTTCCTGGAAAAGGTTCTTGTGGTTAAATTGCAGCTTCTGCATTAATACAAAAAGTCATTTCAATTCTAGCAAAGAATAAAGTTGAAATTCTCAGTCTTGCACATCACAGAAAGTTAAACCTCTCCTGACTTCCCTTTCCAAAACCCTGTCTCTGCAACTTCCAGCCTTGTCACAGTCTGTCACCAGGGGTTAGTGGTGTGAAAGGGCTACTTTCCGTGTCTTTGAGACAGCCAGCCTGTATCACTGAGACAATCTTTTTTTTTTTTCCAACCAACGCCCACATGGGGCCCAAGCACGCCACCGCCGAGGAACCAGACACCCACCGCGACCCCAGGAGGAGCCCCCAGGTAGAGAGGCCACCACAAACCGGACGCACCACGGCGAGGAGAGATACCCCACGGCCGTGGCCTGCACCACACCCAGGCACGGACCACTCCCCAACCGCCCACCACCGCCGCCACCCAGCAGGGAGGCAGCACACAGGAGGCAGCGACCGCCCCCCCAGGGAAAACCCAGGGTAGACCGCACCACCAGGACAGCAGATCCCAGCAGCCCCACCGCTGCACTAAGACAATCTTAACAACTACTTATACACCAAGTTATTTAATTAAACATTAATTAAAGATTTCCGTGGTGTCAGTGAAGCGACTGTAATATAGTACACTGATTGCTTTTAAAATACAATCAATGTCGCTGGTGTTGCCTACAACAAGTCTTGAAAAATATATCTGAAGTTTGGCAAAAATCACTTTAACAGAGAACGTTTGCTCATTTGCAGGTTTCATAATTCTATACTGGACATTCATGAAAACAGGTCAACGTGCTTTGGTATTCAAAGAGGAGATTATTTATGTAATGCAGGAAATTGCAGCAACACCTCTTTCTTCTGTCTCAGGCACTTCGTTCCTGTTTTTTTTTAAGAACTAAAAATACATACATCGAATATATACGCATGGTTGTTTTTGTGCCTTTGCTGCTGTCTGACCTCTGTCTTGTATTTTCAGCATCTGGGAGCATAATGAAGGAAATGTTCACTTCCTCCCTGTCTGCATCCATTCTTCTCATCATCACTCACTCCTAAGCTGTAAACATCTCTCTCCAGGTTGTGACACTGATGGAACCACCTACCAAGCTGAGGTAGCGAGAGCCCTACGGACTTGTGATTGTGTGTATGCGAAAAAAAAGAGAGGAGGAATAACGCTGAAGTAAACAGATGGGTGGCATACCTCCACCTAGTCTTGCAGCCATCTAATTACAGACTACATATTTTCTTTATTTCTTCAAGAAGTTGGATGAAAAAAATAAACCAGAAATCATTTAAAAAGAAGAAATCATACCTAAAAATAAATACTCCAAGTTAGCAGTTTTGTAGTCTGGATTTCCTAAACCAAACTAAGTCCAGCCATATTCTGATCTTTTCCAACCAACCAATTTCCCCCTAAAGACTGCTAGATCGGACCTCCACACAGATGATTACTTTTCCTGTCTCTCCTTTTTCCTTTGGGCTCTCTGTTCTAACTGTTACCGTGCCAGCAAAGGGACTTTGAGCCTAGTACGGTCTCTAGCTTCCTGGATAGTATTAGCGGAAGACTCTGAATAACCGAAAGCTCTGAAGAGCTCTAATGTCAGCATGAGCACAGGCCTCCTGTTACCAAGTGATCTTACATCCAGGTCTTTGAGATGCTATTTGTACCTATATGGAGACGAATCTGAGAAACTTACCCCAGCGATTTAAAAAGGATTGTGTCTTTATCTTACTTAACTCCGTTCTCGTCATTTTTTTTTTTTTAAATGCTTCCATTTGCCTCTCCTCTGTTCACCTTTCTCTGTTATTTGGACCATGCAGAAGCTCATTTAATGCTTGAAGGCTTAACATCTGATTTTCAGCTCAGACTATTCTAGCTTCTGTTTTTCTCAACCCTAAATCTATTACAAACAACAGAGAAGCAGAGGCAGACACAGTACCTCCTGAAGGAATGCAATGACAGTTTTTTTCCTGTTTTATTTCAGATAGGTTTAACTCCCAAGAGAGGAGAAGGGAGGAGGTTTCCCTTTGGGAAGGAGTTAACGACATGCCAAAGTCTTTTCAGATGGAGGAGAGGCTTGGCATGTGCCACTGTAAACAAGCTGAAATACTCGGAAGCTCAGTGACTGAGCAGTGCAGAGTAAAGCTTTTCCAACGTGACACACTGATTTTGATGTGTTGGCCAACTTTGCTTTCTCACACATTAGGAGAATGAAGAAGTCAGCAGTGCACAAAATCAGCTGCCCATGTGTGAATAACACTTAAAAATAAATAAAAATTAAAAACAGTATGTAACACAACAGATGTGTGGAATGTTTCGTGCTGGGTGTTTATTTATCATATTACACAGAACGGATGGAGACACCTCCTCTCTGCAAACCTCCATCAGGTATAATTATTGTACAGTATGGTGGCAGCCTCCCCTGCAGATTGGTTAATCAACACTTTTTCTCAGTCTCTTCTGTTTCCCCACCCCTGGTCTGGCAGGCAACACCACCGACATGCCAAAGCAACATTCCAGAGTTGAAATAACCCAAATCTATTATTAGATTGTAATGAGTGTAAAATTTCCTACACAACATGAAAGGACATGAATCAAAAAGGATTTGAGTGAATACGGGAACACAACACAAAGGTAGCACAGGAGGAAGTAGAACTATGAACTATAATAGTATGGATTGGGCCCTGGCAGACAGTAAGGTCAATTTAACTATGTATGTGTCAGGGATGTAAGGATATGGAAAACTTGATATCTCCATTGTAGTGACCAAATTATCACGGTTTACGATATTGTGGTGTTCTTCATTGTTGTACAAATGTCCAAAAAAACACATTCATTAAAATAATTTCACAAAATCTTGTAAATTTTCTTGTCATATTAAAACATTAGAAGCCATAATCTTATCAAAATGAATCTTTCACATTGAAGGTGCAAACAACTGGCACAGAAAGAGATTTTATTTTTAATAGAAACAAAATAAATAACAGCAACAAAGCTTATTTGTCTGGTGCAAGTTTAAATAAACACTTTAACAACCATAGTAGGTCAACATTTGCCAACAATTATCAGGAACAAAAATTACAGTGCAATTTTAAATGAAATAAACTTTGGACTTCAAGCTGAACCTTAAATAAGTATAAATGTGAAAGGAAAAAAAAAAACAGTTGCTTGTACAAATTACAATAAAATGTAAACAAGTGCTCTGCAGACAGGATAATTGTCCTCCACCAGTTGTCCCTCTGCATTCTTAGAAAAACCAAAATATGGCCAGACCTCAGATTTGATCATTTTAGCGAGTTGGTAAATGTCCTGCGTGCTATCACCATTTTCCGCCATGCTTACGTTACGATGCCAATGTTACAAGGTACACATTCACGCCAGACACAGATGCGAGTCACTCGCTAGACTTGAATGAGGCTGATATTACATATCCCGGTAATCGACCGCGATAATGAGATTAAGTCAAACATAAACTGTAACCATTATTGCATAAAATTTCACTGCGCTTTACCGTAATACCGGTAACTAGTCCATCCCTAGTATGTTTACCTAAAAATGGATAACAGGGACTATTTGTGCTGGCATCTCTGTCCAGTCACTGCCATCTAGAAGCAGAAGCCATGAACTTTCCTCCTTTTGTGTCTCTTGACAGTGGTTTGTGTGACATTGGTAGTCAACCTACAGACTTATAACAAGACTGCAGAAACCTAACAAAGATTCCTGTACAAACTGTCCTTTTGATACACTTTTTGTACAGACAAAAAATTTGCCCTTACCTCAGTCTAGCTATAGGGACCCAACCTTCTCCACACCATTACTTAAGTCAATGACATTTTTAAGGCCTTGTCAGAGTCTTAAAACAGCCATTTATTTTGACGTAGCCACATTGCTGCAAGTGCTAACATTCAAAGCCATTTGGATACAAACACATATTCTGTTTTCACTCAAAACTGCTTCATTTCACATCCAAAAATGGATCAAGGGTTGTTTTAACTCCAGAATGTTCCTTTAATCAAGTTTATTTTCAAGAATTCATCAGAGGATGCTGTTCTTTTTTCTCACTTAAAATAGATGGCGTTACAGAAAGGCGACATTTATTTTGCATTAGTTTTAGTAAATATGTGTAAAAAAGACTTTTTAAAAAATTAAGAAAGTACAAAATTCAGAAATTTTTCACAGACAACTATGGAAAAAATCTTGTGATAGAATCTTTCAGCAATAAATAACTTTGGTAGATATCAACCTCTCTGAGATGAATTCAGACTAGACAAGAGGGATGAGAATATACTGGGTGTTACATTTTATATATATATATATTTTTTTTTTTCTTCACCATCCATAGAAACTCATTCCGTCCTCAGCGCATTTGCCTCTCCTGTGGCAGTGGGTCTATAGAAAACTTGCCCCGACTAAAACATGATGAGCCTACAAATCTCCTGCGGCTGACAGAGGGAGATGTCTGGCATCCCGTGTAGGAGGAGACCAAGATTTGATTACACTCTGTCACAGAAAACTTGGATGAAAAACAAAAACCTCCATCGGAGCAAAATGGTGTCTGTGCTGAGGGAACAGGCCTCGCATTGTGATTAATGGAAAAATCAGAGACGCCACAATGTGAAAAAAATGGCAAAAACAAAAATATTATACATCTCTTTCTGCTTTCCGGCAGGAGTCCATAGACTTTTGTCATGGGCGATAGACAAAGTTTGAACTTCTCCAAAATGCATTCTGGTGCAAGAAGTTTTCTTTGATTTCCTATCAGACAACCAGTTTAAAACTTTAAAAGTACAATAAATCATATCAGCAAATAAAGCAATCAGAAGTGAGGAAAGTTAAACTGTTTTGTATAGCTATGGAATAAAAGTGGTATGTAGATTTGTCAGGACTTACATTGTCAGAGAGATCATTTTTATTGCAGTTACTTGTTCATAACTTAGTAATCTGTTCTAGGACCTTTCTGTCCTTTTATATTCATATGAGAAAACCCGAGCCAGAGACACCAGCAGAAAAGACTCCAGAGGTGCAGAACGTAAGCATCAGTGACAGAAGTGAGAGTGATTTGGTGAGGCGTGCGAGGCAAAGGAGGAGCTGGACTTGAGGTGGGCTGCAAAGCGGCTTGTAAAGTAGGCAACAAGGGTAGGCAGGTTAAAGCGGCTTAAATAACGCGCCTTAAACGAGATTTGCCAATTCGATGCGTGAAGGGGAACAAGCTGAGCTGTCAGCTGATGTGGACCGGGGCTGAGATCAGCGGCTATCGCTAATGCGCTGAGACTGGGGAATGAGCTTGAATTTGCAGCCAGCATCAACAAATGCTATGCTAAATTTTTGTGCAGTCTACTTCAAATGCCTTATTTCTATTCATTCCTCACCAAACCTCACAGCTAGCTTTAAGAGCTAATGATAACAAACATATGCTGCAATGATATAGTTCTGTTAAGTGATTTACAGAAAACTGTCCTGACCACAGGCTGGTCTGAAGAGGGGTACTCAAAGGTATGGCAGGGTGCATCTTTTGTAAGTATTGCCAACAAGCAGCTGTTGGAAACATTTTATTAAAATATGTTGATAAAGCAGTATGGTTGATATAACAGTTCCTAAGTGTCTTTATCTTTTGTACAGATATACATATATATTTCAGATAAACTTTTGAATTGAACTAATGGTCCATATAGCTTCTGACAAGGGCTTCTTAGCATTCCTAAGCCCTGATAAATGTGCACAGATATAGCATCTCAGGCATATACAGCATACAAACCCTTTCTCCCTGCCTGTATAGATCATTTTCTGGCTGACGCTGACAGAGCTGTTAGCAGTGAACATCTGGTTTCCCTGTGTTTACTTCTCTCTGGGTTCATTTTAAGTAGTACACAGAGAGACACCACAGACAGCCTGACTTCAGATCTCTGCATCCTGATTCCTGCGTGTTTATATTATTGTCCATCTGCATGTATTTTTAATCACAAGATTAAGACAGATACCAAATTTAGATTAAAGAACATTCTCCTTTTTGGTTCCGAACTGCTCATTCTCTTAATTCTTCAAATATTTTTTTTTTCTTTGTATCCGTTCAGAAATTTAGAGTAACTACTGCAAAATAGCTCACATTTTCTAAGCAAGTTCAATAAATCAACTCCACATTCCCTGGTTGGATTGAGTTAGCAAGATTAAAATACATCATTTGGTAATTAAAATAGCAGATGTTTCTGTGGCCAGGCACGCCAGTGGGATTAGCTGGGTTGCAGACTGGATCCCAGGGAGTGCAGGACAAGGTCAGCCTGCCAACCTGCCATGTGCTGCGATGCCTATGCCTGACAGCAGTTGATACATACACTGAGCTATTAGGGTGCGGCAAGCAGTGGGGAGATGAGGAGGTATGGAGGATGGATGGAAGGAGGGTAGTCTGCATGAAGCCAGATGGAGATGGAAACAAGGGTGAATGATGAACAATAAAATGACAGTATGGAGGGAAAGAGCTATGGAAGATGCTTTTTGCAAACCTGGTGAGGACAACAAACAATGAGTTTGAAAAAAAAAAAAACAATAGCAGGCTAAAGTGAGGCTGACATTACCACCTTGACGTGGGGGGTTTTGTGAATGAAAAAAAAAAAAAAAAACCTTTTGTAGTGTTATGACAACTATTGCCACAGAGAAAGCTTCATCACAATAAGAGCAAGCAGTGTTGATGCTTGTGAGTCAAAGAAAATGTGACAAAAAAAGCAAAATAGAAAAGAAAGCCAAATTAAAAAGTATTTGAGCATGTCGAGAAAGGGAAATAAAAACATGGCATTGGTCACAGTAGCCTAATAACTGCTTGGACATGACGGAAAGTCGAGACCCTGCCAGGCTGCCAATGATGAGGTCATGGGATTGGGGAGCTAGTGGGCAGCCAGTTAGTCATGATCTTGGCACATCCATCAAAGTTGTGAAGATAATAAATCTAAACTGACAGCCATCATAGTCTAGCTTGAGCAGCAAGGGACGGGCCAGAACAGTCCAGGCAATGAGGTGTGCAAGGTTTAGTGCATTTAAAGCTTTCTGAGCTGCCAGGGAGATCCATTCTGACTGGGGATGGTCATATTTTACATGAAACAGCTAAAAGCAGTCGCTTATATTTTTCTTTTTATACAGGAGGAAATTAAAGAACCGTTAAGAAGTAGCAGCTTCTTCTCTTTGTAGATCTTTATCCATTTCTATAATGGGCTGCTGTTATTTTTCTTTGCTCCCCATTTCCCTCTGTGATGAGTCTCTGCGTTCCTTATATCTCATGTGCCCAGACCAATGTGGTTGCCCTGTCCTCAGCAACACTCCAAGACACTGTTGCAATAAAACACAGGTTTTGTAAGGCCCCATAAGACATCTCATTGACTTCTGAGCATCCAAGTGGAGAGAGTAACATTTATAGAAGTTAATTAAGAGGCATTTTGATCTTTCAAGGCAGTTAGTGTCTAAACAAAGGTGAGGTGGTGGAGTCTGAAAGGACATACAGCGCTGGGGCTTTCTTTTCTTTTTATTTATTTATTTTTAAACACTGGCATGTCATCAGTGTGCAAAGTGTTGTCTATAAAGGTTGAAGGCTTTATCATTGCAGAGCAAGCTCAGAGAATTGAACTCTCAACCCCTCTGGTAATTTGTGAAGTATGCAACACAATGACTGTTGCAGGCCGACCAAAAATGTCACCCTGCCCTTTCCTCTTGTCAGAAATAAATTGTCAGAGTCCTTAGGGCACTAACTAATTACTGTTCCCTCTGCTTGGCTGCCAACATGGAGGGGATGTGTATACTCTTATTGTATGTGCGTGAGATGTCGCCTCCGTTTTTTTTTTTTGAAAGTGTGAGTCTGTCTCTCTAAATGACTTATCACCACTTCTGTAAGGTCAAGCTCAAAGTATGTATCAGCTCCTTTGTGAGATGATCAGCAGAAGTGAGACAAACAAGTCAACCACAAGCCCTCACTAGATATGACAGCTAACGAAAGCAGAGGTACATGGAAGTGAACAAGGTGTTGTGGGTTGTTATTTTGAGAAGACGAGACACTAAAACCCAAATCTGCAACACAGAGAAACATAGTCACACGAAATACAATATTGAGGATTCCTGCATGTGTGAACTGAAATCTTCATTCCATCAATCCATTAATTGAATGGGTTCATTTTAATTATGTAATAGGCGCTTTAGGTCAAGAAATACAGTCACTGCAGTCAAGTACGCACTCTTTCATCACCCCTCCATCACACCCTCAGTCATCACACTTCATTACAATGTTTGACACTTGGCACAAAGTGTTTGTGCTTATATGCTGTTTTTAGTTTTTGCTAAACATGGAAATGGGTACTATGAGCAAACATCTCCACTTTAGCTTTATATGCCCTAAGAAGATTGCTTCAGAAGTCTAATAGCTTGCTCAGATTCAACTTAGCAAATATAAGCTGGGCTGTCATAATATTAGCAGAGAAAAGGGTTTCTTCTGAAAACCATTCCAAATAAGACATGATTGCACTGTTTCATGCTGAGAAAGTATACAAGAATAATGTGTATGCTTCACACATGCAACACTGAATGAATAACAAATGACTATTGGCGTACTCCAGTATTTAGGTCCGTAAATTAAAATGACAGACTCACACTCTTTGAAAATGCTTTTATAACCCTTTTTACACTGATAAACATAAAGCAACTGTTTCTTTTGAAATTGATTCTGATATTTTTCATCATTATGGCATTATGTTATCAGGATCAGACCAACAAATATGTGCTTTTACTTGCTGATGATCAGTTAACTGGGTGCACCTGATTTTTAGTACCTGGCTGCTACAGAACCTGTTACTTCCTGTTTTTCCACATATTTTTTAAGTTTAGTTTTTTTTCTTTTTTAGTTCTTCCTTTTTCATGGATGGTTTTGCTTGTCTGAGATTTACATTTTAAAATCAAGAGGGTAAAATATTAGTATGATTTCAATATCACAGGCGACTCAGATTCATTTTTACTCATACACGTTGGAGCTTGACCAGTGCAACCTTATTTAAGAAACAAGAACACCCTGAGATTATAAAACACAGCCACCACAGACCACAGCTGCTTCTGTCTTCGGCTGTGCTGGATATCTCTCTGGGAGACGTACAGAGTTATCAGCAAGTTATCAGCCTGTGTGGACAGAGAGCTTCATTAGCACAAACACTGCATGCCAGCTAACACTGCATATTTTTACACCCCCACTTGCTCCTTGTGTGAGTGAGTATGTGATGGTGGATATAAAGTAGATGGGTCTAATATCACACATCTCTGGAAGCATCGACGAAAGAGCTCACTTACTGTTTTAAACTAGAATACATCTGAGAAACATTAATCAAAACTGTAAGCAGCAGTATTCCATGCCTGAACATCATGTAGGGTCAGTTTATTTTTTATTTTTATTTTTTATATTTTCATTTTGTTTACCTCTGTGTCCTGTTGCTTCATGGTGAGTTGTTTTTATTTATTTTCTGAATAATTTCATCCAGTAACATTTAAATATGACTTATTTTGGCAGGTGGGTAAACAGAAAGTCTGTTCTATGCCATAGTTTAGTTGGTGATTTAGGCCAAGTTGATTTAGGAGTGCTTTTGTGTGTCATGGGGGAGAGCTATGCTATAGTCAGCAAAACAAGGCTGTGGCTTGGCGGTTGTCCCTGCAACATGTTTAATGGGCCCTCCACACGTAGTGCTTCCCTGGTGAGAGTGATGCTAATTAGTGTACAGCACTTTGCACCTCTTTCCGGCTGCTCACCATCCTCACACAAGCACACACCAGAGCACTGGCACACATATGAAAACGTGTCCATACACATGTGTTTAAAGAGCGGGGAGGATTGCAAACCCTGAGTAAGCAGGCAACATGCAAATGCAAATGCAAACAAATAAGCTCACCCTCAGTTCAGCATGCAGATGTATTCATAAGCACACGTGATCATATGCGAGACACACATCGATCTCAAAGATGCAAAAATCAGCATGTTTCTGCCCTCAGCATAGTTTTATACTGTAATTTCAGTTCTCTTCGACTGCCTTTTCCTCACTCCCCTAACTTGATTTGGGATCAAAGTAGTGAATGGAACTGCTTATTATATGTCGGCCTGAAAATTTTAGGATTTTTTTGGGGACAGGTGGAGTTCAGTTGGTGCAATTTCAAATACACAAACATAATATACAAGTATACAAACTGTTTTAGTTTTGAAAGAAGGAATCTGAATACTGTATTTCAGCATCATCATCCAATTCTCATTTCATAACATTCCTCCTATGCTTTTTCAAAAGGAGACAAATCTGGACAGCAGGCAGGTAAGTTAAGTATTGTCTTTATCATGCAGTATTGTTGTCAGGCCAGCAGAATGAGCGCTGGCGTTTCCCTGCTGATATAACAACAGACCTCCAGAGACAATGGCTTCCTTGATGACGGTAGAATACATCTTTCCAAAACTCAAATCTACCTCTCTGTACCAGTGGCATCACATATATGCAACCTATCCATACGGTCAGAATTGCTGCACTTTTGTACTATTTTCTTGTAAAAGCACAGGTATGTTTGCATCTTTGCCATGTAGAACGTAACATCAACTTTTTTAAAAGTGGACTGAGACATGCACTTCATATGAACGCGCATCATGTCTCCAGTGTCTTTTGCCCGTTTGAGATGAGGTCGTGCCCAGAGGACTGCGTGTGTCAGTGAAGAGTTAACGTCCAACATCCTCCGTAACTGTAGACTGTGTCAAGTTAAAAGAGCTTTTCGACGTGCTATTGAAGTATGTGGGTTGAGAGATTTTACTTGCATGATGAAAAATTAAAATGATGCAATAGTGGTTTCCAGTTTTAGCCTTTACGCAATGCGATTTTTACGACAATTGTGATTTTGTTTATGCATAGAAATGTGTTTTCACTCGTTCTGTCACAGGTTTCTCTCATTTTGACCCCATCGACATGCAGCATTGTTAAAATGATATGTCACCATTTGCAATCAATCGCTTGATTTATGCTCCTCAGGCAACTGCTCTGAAATTTGAACTACTTTGTTCTACTTGTTTCAGCCTTGGACTCATGATAACATCACCTCAAAAACCTTGAGCATTGACATGACTTCCAGGATTATCCAAGTTCACAGCTCGTCCCTCTGCATCGATTCACAGAACATAGGATCAGCATCTTCGTTTGTTCAGCCTGGCTCCACAACAGCTTTTATTTGAACTAAAAAACCACTAAAAAGCTTCTTTTTTTTTCAAATGGATGCACTGACGCTTGTACGGATATGTGTGTATATTGGTATACTGTAAATGTATGAGGAAAAGAGTGGCTGTGTACATGACGTCCATCTTAGTTTATGGAAGAGTGTGGGTAAGACACACGCTAATGGGATGCAGAAAATGGTACGAGCAGTTAAGAGCGGATATGGGCGAGTGTGTGTCTATGGATGCAATCAATTACAAAGCATTGGGCCTGCATGTTCTAGTCAGAGGCATAAATGTCAGCTCACTTCACTTGCACACGCCTCCATTTGCATCCATTAATGCAGGGGGAGCAAGAAAAAGCGTGAGAGCAAGTGAAAAGAGGAGAGAAAAAAACAACTTATGTTTTATACGGAAGAGATGAGAGTGGGTGGGTTGGTGAAAAGCAGGGGGGAAGGGGGGAAAAATAAAAGAAAGACTAATAATACTAATAATACAAATACATGGACTGACCCCTCTGCTATGTAAAAGTACACACTGTATGCCCAAACATATGTTAAAATTGCAAGGCAAAAACCAAGGTTAATAATTATCAAAATTATGTACGTGTGTGTATATATATATATATATATATATATATATATATATATATATATATATATATATATATATATATATATATATATATGTATATATATCCCACAGTGATTGTTTAATGATAATGATACATGCAGATATTATGTTGCAATTACCTAAGATGTTATGAAGTTGGTGATAAGGGCCCAAGACCTAATATTCATATATCAGTGTTGTACTTAATAAATGACTATTTGGCTCAATGCCAGCAAATACTTAATCTGGGAACCCATCATCTTTAGTTTGATGACTATGCCTCTAGAGACACTGGATAATTCTCAGCCTCCGGTGTAGCCAACAGATATCTGAATAACAGATTAAGGATATCCAGGCCATGGTTTCCTGTTAATATGACTGGTCATTGTTAATAAGCAGATACCATGAAATAAAAGCTAAATTGACATCATGGAACGGCTAATGGTTTTGACATTATATTTTGGGAAATGTGTCCCATGTCTTCTGCTTTCAACATGCTGTTTACATGCTTACAATCAAAGCCTGTTCAAGCACAGCTGGTTAATTCATCTCATACTACATCTGGAAATCTGGACACCTCTGGTACCAAAAATCTTCTGCAGCTTCATACCAAGATAGATGTGCACATAGATTAACAGACATCTATAGAGTGAAATCCTTGGGGGAAAAAAGAAAATAAAGGAAGCTATATTAGAAAAGAGGGAATTAAATTATTCCAATGAGCACGTTGGACAGGAAAACCAATAGTGAAAAGACAGGCAATCCTGTCTTTGCACTATGGGTAAACATTCAGGAAGACTTGGAAAGGCATTACTTTGTTCCATATTAGTCAGACCTCTATCCTTTCAAGGGAATATGAAGAGATGCTACAAAGGACACTACAATCCTCAGACAAGTGATGAGGCTCCAGCTGTGATAGTAATTAGACTTTTATGTATTAAACATAGGTTTGTAGAAAGTACATATAAGAAATAGAAAGGGAAGAAAGGGAAATAGAAAATAAAGGCTGGATGGAATCCAGAGCAGCAGCAGGATACTGGTATCTCTCTTCCTTCCTCTGTCTCCCTAAACAGCAAACGTATTCCCCAACTACTGTACTGTGCAATGTCTCAAAAGCTTCCGAAGTCATTAACAATGTGACAGCAAAAACTTGTAAATGTAAACGGCTAACTCTCTTGTCGAGGGCTCTTCCCATGCCTATATAGCCTGAGAACAGGAACTGGGTTCACACAATTTTCAGTTAATCTCATCTCCATCCTTTTGAGGACTACTCAACCCTCTTCTTGATTTTAACTGATGCTGCATCAATGAGCAGTGGTTCTTGGATTAATGAGTCAAACATGTTTAAGTCGTTCCCAGAGCACATGCTGGGAAAACATCTTGATTGGAATAGAGCAGTCAATTGAAATATTCTTTCAATATAAAAACAAAGTTTTAGCCAACTTCCCGTTTTAACCCACCCTACAAGGAAGTCTGAACATCAACTGAAAACTCAGCTGAATAAAATGTAAATGAGAAATATTTATTTTTATTATTTTTCATTATGTTATAAGACTTCGTTTAACTTGCTGTGTTGCTGTGTCATCTTGTTAGTACGATTGTTTTTTTCAGGAGACACCACACAATAATCCACAAAGCTGTAAATGTGCCAGTGTTTAACAACGCCTTGTAACTGGACCAGATGTTAAAAAGTCCATAAAAATAACAACATTCTGGAGAACATAACAGCAACTTTTAAAGCTAGTCCAAGATGAAGTTCAGAAAACGGAGAAAAGGTTTGAAAAAAAAAAAAACACAAAAACATGTGAGTAGCATTCAAAGTGAAGCATAGATAATGCAATAAAGAAGTGATAGAAAACATTACTGGTCAGATGTTTAGCTGGCAGTTAAAGCACAACAACACAAAATCAATCCAGATGAGGCACGACTGGACAAAAATCAAATGAGAGCTGAAATGGCAGGCGTGCAAAAACAAAGCATGATGGCAAGTCAACTTGCATTTGTAAGTCGTTTTATTTATTTATTTTTTTTAAGCATACATGCAAATGATTGGTTCCAATTACTCAGGTGGCTGTTTGAGAATTTTACATTTTTTTATGTGGTAGATATTTGGCCAAACAATGTTTTTTTTTTTCATGGGAGAACAACATCTTTTCTCATTCTTGACCATGTTACTCCATCTCAAACATTTTTCCAACACATTAGTGTGTTAAAGGGGTCAGGAGCTAGTCATAATGTGACATTTGAAACATGTATAGAGATAAAGTCAGTAAGGACCTCCCAGTGCACAAAATCATAGCTGGTAACAGCTATGTTACAAAGCGTACCGACATCTGCAGTAAAATTCCTTATGAGTACCAAATAATCAATAAGAACTTAACAATAAAACAATAATGCTGAAAGTGCTTTTCATCGTAACAAAAGATGTTACCATTAAATGTTTTATTCCTAGATATTTTGCAGTGCTGCTTCCATCTCCTCTATGACTGACACCCCAATTCACATGCACTGCTTTGTTTGTATAATGCCTGATGGAGGGGCCATATGTTTTACAAGATGAGGTTATTCATAGGTTGTTGTGTTAACCAGGAACACTGCTGAACCTGTCACTTTCTCTCGAGCTGACAAGCTTTATTAGAGAAGAGAAGGATGTTCCTGTTTATTCATGCTTAGTGTATGGCACGTGCCTTGTGTCAAACTAGATCCACCATGCATAAGCTTGTTACATTTGTTCAACTTGTGCTGCACTGGTACAATGGCTTTAGTCAGTCAGTTGTGATGGAATCAGAATTGTTCCTGAAAATAAGCGCGTGGGAGAACAGGGACACATGCCATAATATTGTGAGAAGGCAAATTGCCATTGCTCGAAAGAAAAAAAAAAAGCGATTGCTCATTTATGGTGTCTTGTGCGGTACCACAACAGTAAGTCTTTTTTAGTTTTTATGGATGCCTGAGAGTCATCCATGGGTAAACATATGGCAGAAATTAGAAAAAAAAATCAGCACCCCCAGAGCCCAGTCACATATAGACACACACAGAATCACACAGTTCAGAACTCCATTCTGTTTGGCTATTCGTTTTTGTCAGTTTGTGACCTAACCCCCCCCCCCCCCCCCCCCCCCCCCCAACATTGTTGAATTAACCACAGAGAGAAGCGTGGGTGGCTCGGGCCACAGTGCCAGGAGTACACTGGCCCAGAAAAAAAGCCACAACACAAACTGACTCTTGGCAGTGGAAGGAGGCAGTATTTTTCTTTTTTCCAAAAACTGATTACCTACTCCCTCTGCAGCGCCTGCTCTCTTACTTTCGCTCTAAGACAAGCTGTTCCCTTGGCAGCTGTTTCCACAATGCAGGTCCTCAAACACGGAGGGAGATTGGACTGTATATGTGTGTTTATACATCCGCGCAAGGGGGGAGGAGGGAGAGAGGTCACGGTATTAGGAACTCTCCACACGCAAATGAAACCAATGAAACATGTCGGGCTGTTTCTCACCGTAGCCTCTAGGATAGTGAAACCGAGCACGATTAGTTCTCAACTTTACTATAATGCCAGAAACCATTCTCTTTCAGGGGGCTACGTCTGTCGTTGGACCACCTTCTGTTTACTGGATGGTCCCATTGTCATGGTTTTCCAGGTGTAAGCTCTCCTGGGAAGCTGCTTTCACCCCACCAGTTACTGACACTGTTATAATAAATATTCTCCAGATAATCCATATCAGTTCAGCTTTGCTGACATGAAGATAAGGATATTATCTTATAAAGCCTTATTATATTTTACATTCACCTCGTATGCATTGATAAATTGCAATGAGTCCTTTGCAGGTGCCTTTAGAGGGTAAGATGGTTACCTATGATACTTTTACTTAAAAAAAAAAAAACAAACAAAAAAAAAAACATCAAATGTGGGCAAAAAGCCAATGAGCTGAAAAAAAGAATAAAATAAAGGAAACCCCTTTTCTGTAGTTTAATATATGAAACATTTTTGCCGTTGGACAACAGCATGGAAGCAGATGGCAACAGAAGGGTGATGTAAACCATCCGTTTCCCTTAGCTTGTCTTTTATCTCTTTTACATTATTGTTCCAAAAGGTAAAGGGGCAGGTATCATTTCAGCAACCCAACAGATCGCCTGTCTAACACACATAAACACTTACACCAAAAGCAAATCTCTCCCATCAAAGCACCTTTATCTCGAAGACATCCCACTGAGCATGCTCGCTAAGAGCCCGCCATTGAGCCCCTGATACAAAGGCAATGAGATTAGGGCCTTGAATTACTCACGTTATGACTTGATTGGCCAATAATTTGATTGCAGTTACATCTCTACTTCCCCTGTTTCTTCAGATCTCATCTCCCCTGTCCCTCATTCTCTCCCTTCTCCTAATCCCTGCTTCCCTCTTGCTTGAAGCATCAACAAGAAGTCTGGCTGTCAGCTTTTGAAGAAGAGTGTGACTGTTTCCATGGAAATGATAAAGCAAATTTTTTAATTAAAAGAAGGGGTTGGGAGGGTGCTCGGGGGACTGCTGAGGTTACTTCAGTTTCAACTGGAAAACCAAAACATTATGAAATTCAATACAAACATCTATGCATTCATCCATTAACCTCTGCTTATCTGGGTTCAGGTCGTTCAAGCTGTAGCCTAAGCTGTCTGGGAGGACAGCAAGGAATTCCCAGGCCAGCCAAGAAATGGAATCTTCCGTCTGGTCGGGGCCTTCCTCCAGTGGGACATGCCTGAAAAACCTCCCCAGGGACGTGTTCAGGAGGCATCCTAATCAGATGCCCAAACCACCTCAATTGCATCCTTTTGCTTGCAGGGAACCAGTGGCTCTCGCTATGTTGTTTCAGTTACGGTCTCCCAGGCAAAATGATCTTGGGGGATGTGCCAGACTGAGGGCGATTAACTCATATGGGTATTGGAAAAGCAAGAACTTGATGTTCCTTCTTCAAACAAGGCATACTGGGCACCTGGAGCAAGGGCTAGAGGAGGGGCTAGTTAGCGAGCACCTGGTGGCTGGGACTTTACCCATAAGGTGAGAGCTTTGGCATGCAGATCCTTCTGCTGCTGAAATTGGCCCTGAGGAAAATTTACAAAATATCAAAAAAATACATGCAGAAATTACGAGATTATCTATCAATCTCAAAATATATGGAGTACATGTAAAAGGCAGCTACATGAAAAACTGATAAAATCTGATTCTGGTAAAATCAGAATTGCTGTGATTCCTAAGTGTGAAAACAACACTACTTTGTATTTGTGTACTGCCTGTTCCAGCATGGAGACCAAAAAAAAAAAAAAAAAAAAAACCTGAAATACTGAATACCATGTCCCACAGAGGAAGATTAGAAATATTTATGTTTTCCTGGGTTCTTTTTGAACACTCTTGGCTCCAAAAGGTCAGTCAGCAGTCAGTCCAGATGGTGAGTCATGAGCTGGAGTGCAGCAAAAAAAAAAAAAAAAAAAAAAAGAAACAAAAAATCTCTATATGTTAGCTTCATTGTAGAGAGGCACATCTGAGAGAGTTATCATTAGACATGGCAGTAGCTCACTTATCAAGGCTGTGTCTTCCTTTTTCTGACAGTTAAAAGGTCTTTGTACCCTGTTAATAAGAGTTAACTGACTGTGCCGTGGTTCCTCGGTTGCTATAGTGCAGACTGTAACACTGTTATGAAAACACACTATATACAAAGCTTTGTCTTGTTCTCATGAGGACTATCGGAGGCTGAATGCACCAAACGGTTTTTATGCAATGCAAGCAGCTGTAGTGAAGGCAGTGTGAATGAGGGGGGAAAAAAAGTTCATCAGAAAAAACGTCAGATCATGTAATGCACAAAAAAGACTCAAGCGTACTTTTAAGGGGTTTCCAGCTAAGAGTTGATGCTGTTTGACTGCCAACTGTGAGGAGTGTATACTACCCTGAATATCAGCCTGGGAGACATTTTGTATCTATGTCACATACCATATAGAGTGAAAGATGAGGATGGACGCTCCCACTGAGCTGGTAGCTTGATAGTGATCATTCCTCCCTTTTCTAACTTGTCTCGATTCCCAGTTATAACATTCTTAAGCTGCTGGACTTCTTTGGGAAAAGGCTGCCATCTGCTATGAATCACATCATGCTCTGAATCAAATATAACACACACTTACAGCCCTGTAAACACAGGCATACACAAATGATGGCAGCAGACAAAGCGCAGTTGCTGGCAGAAACAAATATAACCCCTTAGAGCTGAACGTGTTTGACACATATAAAAAGGAGAGAAACGCACTAAAAGGCTTAAATGTTTCTAAGTAAACCGGCCTGAAATAAATGGTGACATTCAGCAACTAAAAAGGTGCAGATATAGAATGATATGTATACTGTATATTATGCTTAACTTAAAGATATAAAGATTCAAAACTTAAATGGCACAATAATCATCTCTGGCAGCTACAGAAATCTCAAAGGAACTGCTAAGACCTCTATGAGAGCCCGTTAAAAAGCGCCCAAAGACAAAGGTCACCACCTTGATGGTGATAATAACAGCACAACAGCACTGAGATAACCCAAGAGATACTGCGAAGATAAAACCAGAGACAACCGTCCTCCAAAACAGCAGCACCACAAAGACGGCGTGAAGAATACAGAGATGACAGGGAAAACAAATGTATCACAACAAAGCACAACAAACCAGTCCTTGGACGAAACATAGACCATACAGCAAGTGAAGGAGACAGAAGACCTGCTTTTAAGTGCGAAGTGAAGGAACGGGAAACAATGTCAGAGATAACGAAGACAAATGCAGATAACAGGAGAGAGGAAGGGAAAAGGGAAATAACACAAGTCAGCATGTACATGGAAGACTGACATCACAATGCATGCATCCAAAATATTTACACTGCAGACAAAAAGGGTAGAATTCAGCAACTTCTCGATAAGACCCTGTTCTGTACACGTGTCGAAAAGCAGCATTTGGATGTATTTCAAAAACATTGCTTGCTAATTAATTGATTAAAGTACGTGAGACAGCAACAGATTTAGTGAGAAAACTATTAGTATAAAATTCTGAACCTGAAGATGTTGCAAAGTTTAAAGTTTGATTTTCTTTTAAAGCTAGAAATACATATATGAATCCTTGGAGAATGTTTTAGAAATGTGCTGATGTTTTGTTTTTTTTTTGTAAAACACTTTGATGGAGAGGCAATGATCTAAAATCACCTCCGAGGGGGCTAAGGCACCCTTGTGCTATACATCTACCTGTCTCCTCTTAATTTCTCCGTCTGAACTGCTGACCATCTCTTATTACTCCATCCAGACCCTGGAGAAAACTGCATGTGAAAGATCCCTGGCACCACCTCACTTTAAGACACATTCTTTTTCTTTACTTTCTCCTTCAAATTCCTCTCCTCTTCTGCAAAGTAAGAGTTGCAGTATTACAATTTACAGGAGCTCTTGGAGCATTGGCCCCTGCTGACCTTAGACAAAATATGATGGCCATTCTTCATTTTTATTTACTAATCTTACTTTATTTTTGAGCAGAGACAGAAAAATGAATGAATTAAACACAATATTACACTAAGTGAAAAAAAAACATTGTTTATTTTATTGTTTTTTGTTTAACTCATTTGTTCATCACATCATCACATGTTGTCTTGTCTATGTACAAAGCCTTGTGGGAGCGTAGCGCTACAGTTAAAAAAAAAGATGAAAAGGTTTGTGTTGCTCTGAGCTTTCTTTTCCTCTTTAGGCAGAAGGAACAGGTGAGATGGTGTCAGAGAGCTGGACATCATCTCCAGTCCTGATCTGCTCTGTGTCTTTCAGCTCCATGTTACTACAGACCTCTCACGCATGATTGAAGCTGCTGGAAAAGGAAACAGTCAGCAGAATTTAACGTGGCATACCAGTGGAATTTATTTAAGAGGCAGATGGAAAAGAAGGTCGAGAAAAATATGCAGTATGATGAAAAGAGGAAGGGGAGGGTGAAGGAATCTGAAAAATGAAAGGTGAGATGATAGTCTGAGAACAAGGAGCCAGCGTGTCTGTTAGTATTTAATTGATAGGAAAAAAAAAAGACCACAGTTAAAGAAATCCAAAAGTATATATGTTTTACACCATAAAGAAATGCACTGATCACCTTATTATTGCTCAGGAACAGATACAAGTCAGTGTTTATTTTGCAAATGTCCCATATTCAATACTGTACAAACAAAATTCAAGCACATCGGCCAAAAAATGTTTCGGTGATAACACTGATTCAAAAAATCTGATTGATTTTCAGGATTAACCAGGTAGTTAGAATTAGTTATGTGTTTGACAACAGTTGTTTAAAATGTGTTGCATGCCCGAAATGATGTTGTACTGAATTGAAGCATTACTTTTCTTTATTTAGGATTTTATGCCTGGCTTAAAACAAGCAGAAACTGACCCATGCCCTAAATATGGCAATACTAGTCTAGAACTAGTCAATTATGAAATAGCTGTGGACCTGACACCCAATAATCCAATAATACCCAATATTTGCTCCTTATCACAGAAAAGCATCTCACCTGGTGGTGAAAATGTGCACGACTTAAGCTGCGTGCTTAAACTGAAGAGAAATAAAGAGATGTTATTTTACCACCGCAGTTAGAGGACTGTATGGGTGCATGCCTACAAAAAAAAAAAAAAAAAATGACACAAAGTTCACTAATTTTGTGAAGAGGCAGCACTGTGCTGTGATACTACAGAGCTGGGCACCTACTCAGACAGCTAGAGCTACAGAAGTAAATTCATCACTAAACTCATTTTTGGCAGAACCATGATAATAGAGAATGGAGAATTTCATTTATTGCCCAGTAATTTTACAAAATTTTAACTAGAGAAACCATTGATAACTGCGACCACAGCTTGAGGGTAGCCCCAATATTTCATAGCTACAGTGTGGATTTGTGATTTTACGTCAAAGCAGTTTGGTCTGATGAAAACTCTGTTGGTTGTTTTGGTGCAGTTCATGTCGGCTGGTCAGAGAGAGTGACCTCAGTGGTCAAGGCCTGGCCTCTAAGAGCAGAAACGCTACCCAGTTCCTCATGATTTTAAAAAATCTATATACATTGTGATGTGACAAAGTCAAAACATATGAATTTATGCATTACTCTGACTTTAAATATGACCAACTGTAATGCAAAGTAACTCTCAGGAAAATGGAATGTGAATTGACTTAAGGATGTATATAGACTTTAATGGTATCTCTAAGTTGGTATGTAAAGTAATGCTGCTGCAGTGAGCCAATTTCATTAATCAAATTAAGTTTTTTACTAAATATATATACAATTAAGTCACTTCTTTTGAATGAATTGTAGTAACTTCACATGCCTTAGCGCTCTTTAATATTGGAAAAGAGTAGGTTTGTTCAGTTCATCATTTTCATAATGACAGACCAGCACAATACGTAACGTGCAATTTATTAGAAACTCAACTAAAATCTAACATATTCTCAGTTTCAGGAATGTTACATTTGTTGATGACATCAACAGTCTTCTGGTTCCTCTTCCCTAAATATAGATGTTTTTAAACAACTTGGGCACTGAAGCAACCCTCGAATTACACAATAGATAGATTCATTGTTATCCTTTTGATATACATTTTAACAGTTTTCAGTCTGAGGTGACACCATAAGGCCCTGGAGATCTGCTACATGTATGGCGGAACTGCTGATCATGTCGTTTCACAATAGTAGTGCTGTGAATAATGAATGAGCAGGGGAAAGGAAAAAGAAAAAAGAAACTTCCACAAGATATGCAAAAGGATGACAGCGTTATTTATCAGTGAAAGTGCAATGCATTTTTTTTTTTGGTGCAGCATGCATCTTTGCTCACTGTTCAATCCTGTGTTGATTTTTAGATCAGATCTATGAGTACATGCAAACATGCACATCACTGTCCTTCATTGTTTGGAGTGCCTTTCAAAAATCTTTGCCAGAAGACAACATGGGGTGTCCAGGTTTCAATATCAGTGGTACATCTGCTGCTGAAGCCAAATGCTGGGAAGCCCAGTATGCTCATTGGGGGTTGAGTACTGCGAAAATGTGCAGTGACAAGACAGTCGCACAGATGTAAGGAGGCGCAGAGCGATGGAGAGAGGAAACGCAGAGATGACGGTATAGAAGAAAGATTGATTGTGGCTGGCACTGAGGAATCTAATCAATGAGTTAATTGGTATGACTGATGAAGACAAATAGAAATGGGTCAGCTGAATCACAAATTTGATATGAAAGACTAATATGCCTCAAGAGCACCAAAAGATATGGCGAAAAGAAGTTAAGTTAGATAGTTATGGAGTTAAACCAATTTTAAAAATCTCCAATTTCTAAATCTGTGGGAAATGAAATAGCTCTGATTAAAGAATGCACCAAACATTCTTGGTGAAAGCTTTTTTTTTTTTTTTACCAGTGAAGCTACGCTATTGATTTTTCCAATACTCACATCTATTCATGGACTGTCTTCTCAGGGCCAGCTCTGTAAATGAATGCAAAGCTTTTCACCTGGTCTATGTGTGTCAGCGTTGAGCGTGCAAGCCCAGTCCTTTGAACGCCGTCTCTATGGGGCTGCTAATTGAGCCAGATCAATTCACAGAGACAGCGAGCAGGTTGGCACAGTTGCTACATCAAAGAGATTCTAATAACTGCACACTGTGACCATTACCAAGCCTGAAAAAGCCATATTTATGTTTCCTTCAAAGCAAGCATGGCAGTAATGAACATACTGAGAATGCAGGCCTTGAGTGTTCTCTTCAAGCCGTTGATTTAGACACAAGGCCATTTTGGAGCAATTTGGCAACAGACACTATCCACACATCCATAAATACAACCATTCAACTTGCGATTTAAATAGGTCCACTTTTTTTGCAGAGTCAGTGGAATACAATAAAATAATACAAGTAAAAAGATTGACAACAGAGTAAAAAAAATGGTCTCTCTCGATATTTTATGTTTTACACAACAGCCGTCATACAGTACTCTGTTACCGCTTTACTAGGGGTCAGTTTCTTAAATGCACAGAGTATTTTAGAGTTTTTGGAATGATAAGCCTTTGATGCATGGTCTGGTCATATAACATAACAGTACTAAATTTCACCAAATTTCAGCCTGCTGATTTTGGTACATGAACCCCTTTAGTTCGTCTGCTTGGCGGTTTAAGGATTGCATTTCAGAATTCATTGGAAGGACATGTAAGAACTTGTATTATCTTGAGCTGAGCTGAACTGAGTGAGGATGAATATATGGATTTGCTTTTGTAGTACATTGTGGCTTGAGTAGTGAACATGTACAACTTTGGTAAACCCTGACAGGAAAACTAACCACCTGCACTGTTAAAAAAAAAAAGAAAAAAAGAAGAAGTTTAATTACACACCACTAAGTCCAGTCTGTAACTATTTATTCTTCTATTTACACAGCTGGCCTTTAGTTTGGTAACATGTAAAAGCCAAGTAGGTGGAGGAAATGTTTCTGTCATGTCAAACATTTAAGTATAAGCCAATGGCTATTTCCTGGAAGAAGTGTAAACCTAGTTCTAGCTGTACCATCAAAACTAAAAGTAGAAACTACTTGGTCATTATGTGCAGGCCACCACTATCCTAGTTATTCTCATGTCGTCTCTTGACAGTTATCCCTTTCCGATCTATCTTTCCATAAATCACTTTCTCCCTCACCATTCTCTGCCTGAAAGGTAATAAGTTTGTAACTTTGTTCATTAGTTCTGGCCCGTCTCCTGCAGTATAGGCTGTCTGTGACATTATGGGTGGCAGAGCTTGCACTCTCGCCTTCCAGCGCTCCTTCTTTCTGCAATCTCTCACTTTTTGTCTCCTTCTCAGCTTCATTTTTCTCACAGTCTTTCCAACCTCTCCTACCTTCATTTCAACTTTCGGCGTCTCCGTTTCTCACTTTCTCTCACGCTCGCAGCTCGGCACGTCCCTGCGTTGCTCTGCAAAATAATTTACCACACGCAGTGCTCCCGTGGATGATTGAAGCGTAATTAGACAGCAGAGACAGAGGAAGCCAACAGAGGTGCTTTGGTGCCAGTGCTTGTCAGATGGTCTGTCTCACTCTCACTGGCTTTGCCCTTCAAAACTATCACTTCTGCAGAAGAGAGAGGAGCACATAATGTGCTGAGCAACCATAGAGCCAACTTCAGCGGGAAAAAAAAAATGTATTAATCAGTATTTCACTGAACTGCTAGTACTGGGGAGCAATTTTTTTATTTACGAATTTATTGTCTGATACTTAATAAATGAGACTGTGGGAGCTGTTCATCTTAATAAATCAGCTGGCATCATTAACACAATTTCTTTCAAACTTAATTCTTTTAAGTTGAATACAAACTTACAAAAGTTAAACATGCAAACAGTCCAAATAGTCAACATGATGCAGAGCTGCTTTTTTTATTGAAAAAAAGAAGAGGTGCTATTTCTTTGAAGAGCAAACCTTGTTACTTTCAGACACAGATTTCATGTATTTGTCAGCTTGCTTCTCAGCAGGGGCCTTTCTGTGTGGAGTTTGCATGTTCTCCCCGTGCTTGCGTGGGTTTCCTCCGGGTACTCCGGCTTCCTCCCATAGTCCAAAAACATGCAGGTTTGGTTAACTGGTGGTTCTAAATTGCCCGTAGGAGTGATTGTGAGTGTGCATGGTTGTTCATCTACATGTGGCCCTGTGATGGACTGGGGACCTGTCCAGGGTGAACCCCTGCCTTTCGCACAAAGAGAGCTGGGATAGACTCCAGCAGATCCCTGTGACCCTGCAGAGGATTAAGCGGGTATAGATAATGGATGGATGAATGGATGTCAGCTTGCTACACAGTGGGAGAGAGAAAATGTGGCCATTCAAACACAACTCAAAATTCCATTAAAAATTGTATAAGCTACCATTCAGATCCATTTATACTTGACCGGATACTTCAGAACCTCTAGATTTTTCTTCACTGCATCCTCATTTCCAAATCCACACTGCTCCCTTGCAGGTCTGGCAGACTGGCTGCTGCTCTGTATGGAAGTGCACATATCAAAATATGTATAGCTCTCTTGCCCACTGCCACCTTGGTGTTGATTTTTTTTTTTTTTTTTTTATTAATCTCTTGAAAATTGCTTTTGCACTTTCACAGAGCATGGCAACACATCCACTATAGATGCCTACATTCTGTGCCAGGGGTCGGTAACTCGCAGCTCTTTAGCCTCTCTGCAGTGGCTCCCTGTAGCTTTGGGGGAAAACTTGTCAGAAGACGATTCTCGCTCTGGAGCACATGTAGTGCCCTGTAGGTTGCTCGCCAGCAGGGGGCAGATGAGTATAATTAGCGCAAAATACTGCCAGGTTACTGCAACGAGGAAGTCGGATCTGTGTGTTGCATCCTGGGAAAGAAAATAAAGGCGAGCGCGTGTTCGGTGACTAGCGCCGGACATATTTGTGTTCCTCGTGTACCGCAGTAAAAAAATAGAAACATTTCTCGCACCAAGTAGGTGCTGTCGTGGTGTAACACACAAAAGGAGCGATTATTGGAAACCTTCCCAAACCAGACAAACACTTAAATGAACATGAAGACGTTTGCATTTGGAGTCCTGTCAATCTTTGGATCCGCATACTGATGCGAGCAGGTTTTCTCCAGCATGAACTACAACAAATGTTTTATTTTCAGGCTCGATGGTTGATTGCTGTACGTGGCTGAGGAGAAAACAAGAGGATGACAACAGACTGAAATGGACTTAAGTCATAATTAAATACAAACTGGCCTTTTTTTACATTTACATTTTTTTTTAAGTTATTAAGCTGCAGCTATACATTTTATTTATTTTAAAGTGGGCTACTTTTTATTTGATCAATGTTTTACAAATAAGGGAATGACTCAAATGAACCTGCATGGTTCTTTGTTTTATTTCCAAGTAGGTCTACACATGCCAGTGTTTTTTTTCTTCTCATTCAAAAGATTAAAGATTAAATATATTTACTTCCATGTCAACAAATTGATAGGAAATTGTCTTGGTTCAGCTCCCAAACATATACAGTACAGCAGCAGCCAATATTCAGTCTTCATAAGAGTTTGAGGTTTACCTATGTTATAACAGGTAAAAACAGCAATAAAATGTTAACATTTTTCTGTTTGTTCTTCTAATGAAACTTTAATTAGTATCTTGTATGACGTTTTGCATTAAAAACTTTAAAAACTGTCAAACATACTAGGAATAAGCTTTTGGGTAGATTCAAATCCCTCCGAATACAGAAAAACTATATATAAAACTTCATACACTGTTTTCTTTATTTTACGGGTCAAATAAGTTTTGCGGCTACAGATGAATTTTATTAAGGGGAGAGGGGCAAAAAATGGCTCTTTTGATAATAAAGGTTGCCGACCCGTGTTCTGTGCAATGTACAATGTACGCCAATCTGTCCAGAAATGTTGTCGACAGCCAGCCGTTCTTTGAAACTTGTCATTTTGGTTTCCTGCCATCGCTATTTCCAAACGTGCCATGTTCCTGACTGCGTGTGTTCTTATGTGTAAGTGATACATACGCATAGCAAACATGTCGTCGTTTACGTCATCGCACCACCCACTCACCATAAACTGAACTAAGTGCTTTGTTTCAGACTCGGCACGCTCTAATGGAATACTGTGCATCATATCAGGTGGGCTCCTGGGTCATGAGTCATGTCCGCTTTAAAGCCTTGGAAGCATTCAGATACACCCCCTTAAAGTTACATTTGCAGCTTTCTCCCTCTGTCTAGAAGGGGTGTTTGATTCATATTACAGAAAGTCCAAAAGCTGAACTGTCACCTTGTTGATGTGATTCTGAGCTTCAGATGCTTGTAAATTGAAAAACTCAAAATGAAGCAGTAAATGCCATGCTCATATGGCGACAAGCATCATTCAGATCACTGTATGCTGCATATAAATGTAAAGCAAGGTATGCAAAAATGTGGCAGAAATGAGCTGCTGTGAGTGACTATAATCATTAGGATACCTGTGTTGATGGCAGCTTCAGAGGGAAAGTGCTGATCACCACACTGACACCATATGCTCCCTCCAACAAACACTGAGGCAGATGTCAGAGGGGAATTGGCATTGTGCTCAAGGTGGCACACATCGCATAGAGAGGTAGATCATGCTGCTGAGTGAGCACCTGTATCCTGAAAGTCTGTCCAATTATCGGGCCCTATACATGGCATACTATATCCCCGCTGCAGTTTCTCCAGACTTAACCCATGCTGCAGGGACGGCAGGCGCACTAGGCTCGCTGTTGTCAGCAACCAACTGTAACCGCATTGTCAGCTGCCCCTTTGATTACTGCCCAGAGGTCACCCTGTGTTGAGCTGAACTTTGGTGTCCTAGGTGTCAGCAGAGCCAAGACGTCAGTGGAGTCACCTTTAAAGGATAATAAGAGGACTGCTGACTGACTGTAGACCACCCTAGGGGAAAAACATGTTTTTCACATGAATATAAATGTGATGTTGACAGGAAATTTCCCCAGGAGAGATAAAGGTAAAGACAGAGGAGGAGACAAACCAATTGAAAGGAAGCAACATACAACATGGGAAAGAGAGCAAGTGGCCTGAACACTAGTTCATTTTATGTCATTAAACCATTTGAAGTTTCCACCGGTGACTACTGGTTGATGGGTTAATACTTAGTTATCATAACTTTAAAGACACTTTTAGGGAAAGGCGGGGAAACAGTGCCTTTCTGTCTCCTTGTTGCTTACATGAACCATAAATATTGGTTATGATGGACGACAAGTTTGAACTACAACTTTTTTTTCCCACTACTCTGTTTGACACCTAAGGCACTGTGGAAAATGATATTATAATGATACTATACGTGCTATAATGTATAAATAATCTATTAATTTCTTTTTTAATATCAAAAGAAACAGATCTCTAACATGATCAAAATCAATCTTAAGAGCCAAAAATAAACTTTTTCCGAGGCTTTCTGAGGGAAAAGATAATTTGAATAATAGACATGTGCTTGTTTCTTTTTCCAAAGTTCTTCCAAAGTTATTTATTTATTTTTGGTCAATAAACACGTCATGGCAAAGCTACAGCGCAGTCTTTCTGGGGGAATATTTTCACTGTGGGAACACAATACCCAAAGCCAGCAGTTCTACTGCTTGTAAGGTGCAAATAAGACGTGACAATAGATATCAGCCATTGCACACAGAGTTTACAGAAATCTGATGCTCAAAACTTGAGCCCACAATACCGTGCAGGACATATTTCTCAGAGATTTGTAAAACTGATGTTAGTCTCATTTACATGTTTATTTGCTTTATGTAAAAATATGAGACTTAAACTTTAGATTTAAATTCATTTTTTATTTTCCAACGTCTGTACTGTTCTCCAGGTTTTATTTTTATATTTGAGAATAGCTCTATCCAATCTCCTTGAAATCTGTACATTTTTTTAGATTTCCAGTGAAAGA
Source organism: Hirundichthys speculiger (assembly GCA_018398805.1). Lineage (NCBI taxonomy): Eukaryota > Metazoa > Chordata > Actinopteri > Beloniformes > Exocoetidae > Hirundichthys > Hirundichthys speculiger. Next base: position 2,836,083 of record JAGFBZ010000261.1, read on the forward strand.
GAGGGAAGGTCCCAGACAAATACCCTAGCAGTGGAGTGATGTCAAGTGTTCTGTTGCTGTTGATAGTTCGTAGAAAGAAAATTGGAAGGTTACACTTGAAAACAGACACAAACAAAAAAAATAAATAAATAACTGGAATTGGCCAGCAGAATTGTATTAGGTGCATCTCTAGCCACATCTATAGCAGAGCAAAGTACAAAGTATGGGATGTTGGAGGTTTTTTTTTTTTTTTTTTGGTTTTTTTTTGCTGAGGCTGTTCACTATGGAAAATGCCTAAATATAATAAAGAGGGGGGAAAAAAGAAAGAAAAAAAAGGATAGCTTTATTCCCATCTGGGCTGTTATCAGCAGAAGCTGAGTGCAGCGGTGTACAGAGGGATGATTTCCATAAAGACTAGCTGTTGTCTGAAAGCAAGCAGCTGTCAGGCAGAATTACCTCACCGACATAGACACCACAATCGAGGGTGCCCTACCCATAATTCAGTCTGATTGGCTCAAGGGGAAAATGGCAGCCTGTGGCGAGTGAGGCGGGCGGCTGGTTGACAGGTTTGCATCTGTGAAGCCAGACGTCCCGTTCGCCTGTTATCATTCTGTCTGCTCAACCTGTCAGCTTCCTCAGTTTGGAAAGCTACCTGAACAAAGTGGCAGAGATAATAGACTACATGCTGTGAGGAGGTAAATACTTGCCTATACTCAGTTTTACACACACACACATTCTGTTTTACACACACACACATGATTCTGTTTCTTTGCAGAAAGTTGGATGAAAAAAGCAAAACTAATGTTGCAACTATGTCATACAAAGATATAACTGAGAGGCTCCAGTATGACCAAAGGCAGGGAAATACAGCAGGCCTCTCTGTCTCCAAAATCTAAAAATACATGGAATATTTTCTTGTAAAACTACTTTTCTAGCTTGTTTGCTCTTGTTCCTTCCAGTCATTCTGCTAAACTGGGCCTCTCTCAGATCTACTGTGTATTCAGCACAAGAAAACCCATCATATTAATGTGAAAAAATAGTCTTTGAATGTTAAAATACTTGGTTTATTGTATATTACAGTATTATATCTGAAATTAAGAATAAATTACATCCATAGACATTTGCTCTTATTATGACAAAATTAAGTTGTATTTGTAATAAAAGGTTTTGCATTTCCATGTGGACACCCAGCAATACTGTATGCACATACTCCGGACTGAAACGCACAAAAACACACACACTCTTTTCACCTGCGCTAAGTGCTCTTATCTGTGACTTGTGCAGAGGTGAATGACAGGAAGGGAGGCACAGAGGGGAAGTGTCCTTTAGGTGTCTTAATTATGGCTCTTCTCCTCCCTCTCGCTGTCACCATCCCCAGGAGAGGGCAAGACAAAAGGAAGCCAATGTTTCATCTCTGCTGCCTTGGTATTTCAAATTCCATGGGGAGTAAGAGAAGAGAGACAGCAGGCTGTTTCTTTGGTGGATGGGAGAGGAAATCAAGTATTGCTTCCCTTTTCTCTCTGATTCTTGCCTCCTTTGCAGCTGTGTTTAAAATAAGGCACCTTAATAAAAGCCTTTAGATGGCGTGAAAGTCGGAAAGAAAAAAAAAGAGGCACAACTTGATTACTGTGACAGTTTTATCTAATGAGCTGAAAGCCTCTGGCTCTGACTTGTTATTTGTTTATTATTTTTGTTGTAGAGAGATATATGCGACAAAACGGGGCAAAGGGAGGTAGAGAATGAAACTGAACTGTCAGTAGTGCTCGCAATCTTCTTTGTGATTTGCACCCTCCTCCGAGCTCACCTGCATTTTCCTGCAGCCCCACCTGGGAATGCTGCTCTGCCAAAAGCGGATGGGTGTCACAGACACTTTGGCAGGCAGGTCGGCAGACACAAAAACAACAAGCTGTTAATTATTGATGGGAATAAATTGCACTCATTGGATGCTGGAAGAGCAACACATGGTGGATGTGAAAATAAACATGGTTATGAATGTGCGTGTGCTGAAGGGGGAAAAAAAGAAGGCCAAAAAAATAATTAAAGAGAAAACGTTAAACAAGAGAAATAGAGATGGGATGCTGTGGAAGCATACGAAGGACGAGCCAATAGAGTGATGGTAGCCATACCTGGTAAAGAGACATTAGAGAGATGCAGAGGGAGTCTATAAAAGCAAACTACTCCTTAATGTCTCTCACAAGTGTGATAAAAGCTAAGAGCTGCAGCTCAGAATGCTGGCCTTTCCATTTGTGTGAACAGAGCAAGGGAGCATTCAAATCTGAACTACAATGCACACATGCTAATAGAAACTGATTTTGTAAATGTGCCCACACACACACAAATGCAAACAAAGTTGGTTAAAAAGGTCAGCTCTTTTGTTTTGGGACATAAGACCCCTCTCATGAAAATATTGACTGAGGGAAGGGGAGCGATACAAAGTGCAGTCTTAAAATGAGATGGACCACGATCTTATCTATATTCTGAGAGCCAGCCCTCTTATAAATATTGGAAGAAGGACACTGGTGGGGAAAGGAAACGGCAAATGGTGCATTTGAGAAATGGCACACCTGAGCACCACACGGAATATCATCTCCTCCAGTCAGAAACTATCCCATTTGATCAAAATAATTGCCACCTTCATCGTAATCATCAATTCTGTCATCTTCGCTGGCGCCATTCTCCATCTCATCAAACCTTTTTTGCCTTCAAGGGGGGGAATTTTTGGATCAGATCAAATGCTTACATCTCATCTGAGAAAATCACTCATGATGTTCCCTCAAAGTCATCACCATATTTATTGCTTCAATGCTACTGACATTTTCTTCACCTATTTATAGCCTGCGCCACCAAATATATTATTGGTGCAGGAATAGTCTGCTTTATATGGGCTTGTCCATCATAGATATCCAGAGAGAGGGTCCTGCCGTCTTTTAGGGTATGACCAGTCTATATACAGTCAAAAAAAAAAAAAAAAGTAGAAAGATAAATGCAGCAAGAGGATGACAGCTAGCCTTGACCTGAGGATTGGCAGGCATCACTTCTTTCTGTTGTGGTGTCACTTCTTTTTTTTTTTTTTGTAAGGCAGCCAAATACATAACAATTAGGACAAAATGTTTATATAAGACTCAAGATTCCTTATTTAAGTGAATGAGATCACACCCAGGTAGTGTGAAGTCTTTCCATGTATGCGCATGCCTGTTAATATTCCTGTTGTTGGACTGAAAGAGCCTCCCTCACCTGGTTCCATTATAAGACTTTAATAACTGCACAACACAGCATGAGTGGCAGGTCAAAGCTCGCTCAGAGCAGGGCCGCTGACACACTGGTAACCATGATTGCCTATGGAACACTGCAGTGAAACAATGAAAGCCTCACACGCAACACAAACCCACATCACCTCTTGAAACAAAGGACCTACACTTGTACGCATCATGTCCTTTAAGTGCCAGTAAGATAAAACAGATCTGCATGTACCATAGTAACCCATCAAGTTTGTCTATCAGCATACTCTAATGCAGCTAACAACCCACATTAGGTCTTTTTAAATTAAAGTGAACAACTCTGTTAGTTAACAGTAACATGGAAAACCCCCTCTTTTAAAGCGTATGTTTGTATGGAGATTTCAGATTTTCTAGATCTATTTATTATCTAAATTCAGAGCACTAGTGTTAATGCACATAGGAAATGAAGATGCCAACTTGATATCAACGTCTCCTTACCTTGGCCATTTGGGCCTGCACCCCAGTGGCTTTGAGGGACGACACTGCTTTCTGTGCTGCAGCTGGGCTGTCAAAATCCACAAAGCCATAGCCTGGAGAGAGAACAGGAGAAAGGAAGGGGAAAGACAAAAAAAAAAAAAAGAAATACAAAATGAAACATTAGTTCGGAAAAAAATGAAGGCAGATCACTAACAAGGAGAACGACAGGCACTTGGTAATTGTAGCCGTAATAGGTTGGTAACATGACTACAGAGGCTGCCAGTTCTCATATCTAGTAAGCACTACATTGTTTGATAATTAGCGACACTGACATTCATAGGGGGATGCTATGCATCTTAATTAGTAGCATGGATGAGCGATTTAGTAATAACAAATCCCGGCACCCTGCCCACCTCTACCTCCACACACAGTCTGATTCACCGAATTACACACAGCTACACACACTTTGGTGCAAACACACACAGGCAAAACCACTCCGAGTAGCTGTCTGTGATGGTTTGAGATTTAATGACAACTCAGATGCATTCATTTCAACTAATGTAATGGTAATTTATGAAAACTCTGATTGAAAATCAATGATTAAAGAACACTGCACACACTCGCATACAGGCAGAGGCATGCCAATTAATTCTTCAAAAATATCCCTTTTCCCTTGTTCAGGCTTTTGACTTTTGGAGACTGTGAAGCCGGCAGGACAACACCATGTTCCTTAACGGCCAGCATATTAACACAAGCCCATTTCACAGCCTCCGTAATCCTCTCCCTGGTAACAAATCTCTCAAAGGTTGACAGCATACAAGAGCCGCTGACATTTCTCTCTTTCTTTTTCTTCAACTCAGTTTGGCTCACATACTCATAAAGACACACTATTTCTTCCAATTTAACCTCCCTCTTCTTCTTCTTACTGACTTCTTTGTCCTTTTCTGCCTTCTAAAACAGTTTCTCTCTCTCTCTCTCTCTCTCTCTCTCATATTTTTTTCCCCCAACATTAACACCCACCAGCCCCCATTCTGAAATTCATCAGTGGAGGAAAGCGGGGGAAATGAAATCTGGGGCTGTGATTTATGAGTTATTGTGATCCCAGCGTTCTGGGGGATGTATCAGAGACGGGGGTCACGTCTGTGTTAATTAAAATTTTGTGGCGGATTAAAAGCAGTCAATGGTGCCCTCTGATCCACCGTTTCAGAAGGAAAGTGTAATTAGAAAAGGATAATAACTGTGTGATTTGGGGGGGGGGGGGGGGGGGGCTGTTACCGTTGCAACATTAACTTACCAACAATGTATTTTACTCACGCAAGCATGAGAACGCGCAAAAAACTAACTTTATCACCTGTGGATATACAGCTTATTACACACGTCAGAAGTCTTACTTTCTCTGAGATATTTGGTGGGTGCTGTGGTGGTAGAGATGGGTAATTTTGCTGTAGCATGGTGGTGTATGAGCACGGAGTAATGTGAAAATCATTGCCTGTGGCGGGAGAGAAATCGTGTATGAGGACTAATTAATGTCCGACTGTTAGAGAGGGGTGGCTCTTTAAATGTGGAAAGATGAAGGGCCAGAGTAAACTGATTCAAGTAGGCATCCATAAGAGGGACTAGATGTTCTTTTTTCCAAAAGGTATATTTATCAAGAACAATAGAATATAATAGAAATAATCATAATATTAATTATAATAGGTAATGATGGAAGACAAAAAAAAGAGTTACCAAGAAAGAGACATCCCCAAAAAAGAGTAAATCTTGGACAGTTACATAAAAGTGACTTAAGTTCCATGCCTTTATGGCTCGGGAACACTTGTGGGGCATCACAGCCATGTTGGTAAATAAGGAAGTGTTTAGAAAAGAAGTTGAGAGAAACACTAGTCATTGGAAGCCAAAAATAACAAGAAACGTGGATCGGACACAGGTTTATCATGACAAATTATCAGTTGAAGCAAGACTGCGTTATTTGGAGATGGGGTTTTTGAATGGTTTAGGTCAGTGGTGCACAAACTGTGGTACGTGTACCACCAGTTGTACGTGAGCGCTCTCTGGTGGTACACGGGGAAGGTCATGACTTTCCACATTTTCATTAAACAAAACAAAACAAAAAACAGAAACATACAAGGCATTACAAATACAACATTTCAAACAGAATGAAATGTTGAATTAAAATTGTGTCTTTAAAAAAAAAATATTTGTTGTATATTCAGTTGCAGTGCAGATGTAACAACTTTTGAGTGTGTTTATTTTGCGCTGTATGAGAGTATGAGTATGTGAGAATTGTTGGACAGAGTTGTAAATGTGTGATTCAGTAAAGTAACAATTCAGGTAATAAATAACCACAATAAGGAATAAACATCTCTGTGTGTTTAAAGCTAATTGAGAAGGCATATATGGCTATATTTTAAAATTGGTCATCATGGTGGTACTCAGAGAGCTGAACAGTTTCTCAGGTGGTATGTACTATTAAAGATTTGAGAACCACTGCTTTAGATTCATAGAAGATCCCAAAGGCTACACTACTGACCCCAGTAGTTCTGGAGGTCCAATTCTCAAGTCACGTGTACAATTTACAAATGGATGAGTGCAGATCTGACAAACCTTAAAGGTGGCAAGTTGTTCTAACACTGTCATTTGAACAAAGGCATAGCCGACGCAACCATTATATATTTGAGGGCAGTGGTGCAGATCTAACTGAATTAACATTGATAGTCAAAGGCCTATCTAGATAACACTCACCTTACATGATTCAAATTCAAATTCAAAATTCAAAAATACTTTATTAATCCCCCAAGGGGGAAATTCAAGTTTCAGTACACCAGTTCAAAATTCTGGTGTACTAGGGGAGCTGCTAGCATCCAGCGCTCCTTTTCATGCCAGGTCCCGTGGTCCGAGTGCTTACTCCAGGTAACGGCCGTTTTAAAACAGTTAACAGCCGTTAGAACCAGTATATCTCCATAATGATGACAAGTGAGATATCTCCAGGTCAGAGGAGGAAACACTGATGAACCAAACCGTCTCCCCTGGGAAGACCGAGCTCCATTCAGTCCGGCGAGCGACAGAGCCCACCAACTTGTTATTTGTCTGGTGAGTTAATCACGCTCCAAAACTTGATGTCTTCTGCATGTTTTATTTAAATATTTGCTGATCTCAGCAAGATAAAGAATCTCATTACAGAAACTTTAACTGTAACTTCTAACAAAAAAGGAATGTTCAAAAATATATTACAAGTTAAAATTGAAATGATTCACACTTGTGCCTTCATATAAATGATTAGAAACATTAGAAAATGTGTGAAAACAGAAAGTACAAACACTTGAACAACAGATTCATACAAATAAAAATAAAAAGTATTTTTTTCCAATAAACAAAATTGATCAGAAAAAGAAAATCCCTCTGCAGCCAAACAAATTTACCATCTATGACGGCTCTCTTCCTTTGTGCCCCTTTGATAATACGTAAAGGGCTACATTTACATTTTCAGTGCATTTATGAGAGCACTGAGGAGCAGCGAACTTTAATAACGTCACAAGTCTGGAGGCATTAAAGTACAAGCGAGCTGCAGTCAGATCTGTTCGCTGTTTACGGTCCCTGGAAACATTTGGGTTGTCATTTGCACTACTTTGCAGGGCGCTTTCTCTATTCGCATGAGCTGTGAGTATTTGGAGCACATACCTTACTTGAAGCACATTTCTTATTTGCAATGTTTCCTTATGTGAAGCAAGTTTCATTATTTGCTTGTGTTGCGAGTATTTGCACCGCATGTGTTGTCAAACTAATGAAGCTGTCTTCTCAATTTGCTGGTTTTTCGTCTACTTGCATGCATTTTCTCAGATGGCAGTATGTTCAGCTCTGCTGGTGACTGGAAAAATAAAAATCAGCTTATATAGAACCTCTGATTAAAGTAATATAGCAAAAGAACAGGTCTGATTCCTTGCCATACAGCAAGCTGCAAATGACAATAATGTATGGCGTTACATTCGCTGCCAAAACACCATGGGGAGCGTATTCTTACAGTGAGCAGCGTAACAATCAATTATAACAGCGCAATTTGTTAACTGAGAGAGCGCAAAGCTCTGATCACGAGCACGTAAAACACCCTCCCTCAACCCAGCTGTACGCTCTCACCCAAAACTTTTGCTCACTCTGAGTTTAGTGGGTGTTTTTGACAGCTGGGGTGGTAACCCTTGGGACTGATGTGGTTGGCCGAACCTTCAACTCAAATCCAGTGACAGCGCGGGAAAGACAAGATGAAAAAGAAAGAAAGAAGAAGAATTAGAAGAAGAGGGAGAGGAGGAGGAGGAGGAGGAGGAGGAGCAGGGACATGACAACAACGGAGAAGGTAAGGGAGCATTTGTTAAGTAGAATAACTTTTTTCTCTTGGGACATTCATTTTCATTCTGTAACACTGCATGATTTCTGCTACAAATAAAATCTGTTAGTTGTGGAAATGGATAATTAGCCTGAGACATAGACATGTAGTGTTATCTAATAAAAATTAACGTGCCAAGAGAAAAAAGTTACTGTACTTAACAAATGCTCCCTTACATTCTCTGTCAAAGTAAATATATTTTTCTTTCATATCTTTATCATCAAAATACAGTATCACGTCTCTCTCTGTAAGTTGAATTATGTGCTCAATCTTCTGGCCAATAAAATATTGTACATCTGTCCAAAATATTATTGTATATTTGTGCTGCAAAAAAAACCAAAACAAAACAAACAAAAAAAAAACAAATGAGAAATTGTTTTTATTTGTTGGTCACAGAAAGTACAAAAATAATCTATATCAAGGTTTAAATCTTTCCAATTTCTTCTTGACTGGGTACACCTGTAAAATTTTGAAAGCAACAACCTTAACTACATTGCTTTAACAGAACCTCCCTCCATTTAATCAAATCTGGTTCCAGTTAAGGTCTCTAAATAAAGAGGACCAAAAGAATCTACATGGAGGCAGAATAAGTCTTCCGAAAATATTCTGATCAGTTTATTTGAGCATTTATTTTTGGTGACGTCAACCTTACTGACCAGTTTGCCCGTTTAGCAGGTCACTAATTGGAGTATCAGTAATCGGCAGCTCACCACTCTGCAAGGCATCAAACATCACTGCATTTTCCTTTGGAGTTACAGGCAAGTTAAACTTGGACAAAAAAAAAAAAAAAAAAAAAAAAAAAAAAAAAATCAGTATTTGCCAAAAGCCTCCTATTAAAATTTAAAAGCTATTTGACAAGTATGATATCTTTTTCCACTCAGTTTTTAAAATGAAGTGACTTCTTCTAAAGCAGGGGTCTCCAATCTCGGTCCTCGAGGGCCGCTGTCCTGCAGGTTTTAGATGTTTCCCTCCTTCTTCACACCCTGATACAAGTGACTGTGTCATTAACAGACATGTGCTGACCTTGATGACAAGATGATGGTGTGTTAAAGCAGGGAAACATGGAAACCTGCAGGACACTGGCCCTCCAGGACTGAGATTGGAGACCCCTGTTCTGTAATGTATGTATGTAATCAGAAGTTGGGGAGAAGTTGTGTTTGTAAATGAGTTTCCAGGTCAAGAGAGCTTGTTGATAAAAATCACACAATTTTATTGGGAGCTTTTCAATTTTCTTAATTACACTTCAATAAGAATCTGGTTCCTCCTATTAAATTTAAAATATGTTTGGGAAAGGCAGATAGTATGCACCAGATAGTATCTTGTCTATTTAATAGATTAGTTAACTATTTCACTTTAAATGAGTTATTTAACATTTCAGAACTTAAAACATACATGTCACTACATTGTTTTGTATTGCATAGAATATCCTTTTTCAAGTAATGGCTTTTATGTTTCCAATTAAAATCAAATAAAATTTTATCCAACATTTTATTCATTTGTCTTGGCAGTGCCAATGATAAGGATGCATAAACAGATCGGAGATTCCTTCTGCCTTTGACAGTAAACTCTATTTTTTAAGGACAAATCTTTTATCAGCCACATATTGAATATCGTTGTTTTGCTCAATAATGGGGCCAAAATTAGATAAGCTGCAGAATTTTTTTATCTTTGTCAATAAACACTCTCAAATATGTAACGTTTTCTTTAACTATTTAGCACATATCATTTAGCACATTTTGGAGTGTTGTTTTCTCTTTGTACACACCTTACAGAGCCTACTTGATCAGAACCAGAAACATAGCTGGATCAGAGTTTTCTAGGTCACAAAAGAGGAGCAGACATAGTTGCACTGTAACATTTCACACTGACAAGTTTTAGTCAAAGGGGCAGCCTTCACATGTCATGCCAAACTATAACAGCATATCTACTTAGGTTCAAGGTGATGAACACACAAAATCAGCTTTTTTTTTTGTCATTTCAGTGAACTGATCACAAGAGTGATGACAGATCCTCCTTATTCATACTTGTAAGAGCATTTAAACAGAACAGTTTTAGATTCATAATGTAATTTGGACCCTCTGGGAAAAGATTCACTTTAACAATCAGAATATTCCAATAGTGGATTCTTAGAAACACTGATTACAAATTTAATATTCACACCACTACCACCTGGAGTGTACTTATCAAATTTTAAACAGGCTGAGAGTTTTAGAAATCACTGACCTATATTGAGACTGCTCTGAGTGGAAAGAGAGAATTTGCAGAAAGAAGAAGTGCAAGAAAAAAAAAAAGGTGTGTACAAAAGAAAGGCAGAGTGAAGATGGAAGTTGTTTGGGGTAAGTTAAATGCATCTAAGAAGACTGAACTGACTCTTAAAGAGCTGCCTGCATTAATAGATCCAGTTTGCTCTTCCCCTGAGCAGTTATTGTGGCTCATATAACCATAATGATTTTTATAATGTGGAATGTTTGATCTGTGGCCACAGGGTGGAACTGGTAAAGGCCTGTTTTGTTGAAAAAGAAAATGATAATTGAACGATATGGAGACATTAGAGCCTCCATTTCTGCTTTCATCGAGCAGACGACTTGTGAAGTGATTTTTAAATGTACACTATGTGTTGTTTTGGCTGAATACTGAGAATTTATTTTTGTCATTCTGACTCATCCAAAGTATTTTAAAAAGGAAGATCTATGTATTATATGTATATTATTCAGCTCTGTTTATATTTAGAACTAGAGTATAAGTGATGTCTACTTCCCCACTTTGATTCTTATATTAATTGTCTTACAAAAAGAAATATAAAACACAATGGTATTACTAATTGTACATTTTCAGACTTTGACAAATAATTACTTTTGGAGACAATTGGAAACATCATGATAGTTCCTTATCCACTTTTGAAGACACTGGTTGGAAATGAATACGAACCTCATGGAATAATATTGACTATGAAGTTTACATTATTCCTCTATAATGTATTAACAAAACTACTACAAGTGATCCCTTGCCAATTCGCGCTTTAAGTTCCATGGTTTTAAGTTATTCGTGGATTTTTCAGAAATATATAACATAATAAATAATCAAGAAAAAAATCACGGAAATTGCGCAAAAATCCACCCGACAGCAGACGAGAAGCCGCAGCTGCCAGCGGAACGTCAAACGATGACTCACAGCCTCCTGTAAGCAACACGAGAAACGAAATCTGTGCGCTGATTGGCCGAGACGCATCACCCAAGCATCACAGGATGCTGTGCGCGTTCTCTCACAGCGAAGAAATGTTGTAACAGAAAGACCATATCAGTTGAGCCTTTGTCTCGTTTCGCTGCAGTGCCTCGCTACATTTTTGCGGTTTTAAAACATATTTTAAACACATTATTTAGTCTCGGGGGGCTCCGGCTCCAGTTTACGGATTTTGATTTTCGCGAGAGGGCGCCGGTCCCCATTAACCGTGAAAAATAAGGGATCACTGTACAGGGGCCTGGTTAGCCAGTAGTAAGTTGGATTTGTTTCCAGTGGGACTATGTCAGAGCTGCTCTTTCAGAATTTCTATCTGCAGCCATGTGGTGGAGGGCGTCTAGCTAAGTGATCTCGGATTACATCACTGCTTTTGAGGATGATGTGGTCCCTTTGGCTTCATCAAGTTGTGATCTTCTTCTCATACTAAACTTGAATCCAAGTTGAAAGCGGCGGGGATGAGAATCAACATCTCCAAGTCTGAGACCATGGTTATCAGCCAGAAATGGGTGGAGCGCCCTCCTCGTGTTTAAGATGAGGTGTCGCCTCAAGTTTAAGTATCTTCAAGGTGTTGTTCACAAGTGAGTGAAGGATGGACCAGGCGAGTTTGTGCAGCGCAGTCAGTTACGTGGACTGTCTAGCAGTCAGTTGTGGTGAAGAGAGAGGTGAGACAAAAGCCTGCCTTTCTGTTTACCAGCTGATTTCTGACCCTTAACTATGGTCATAAACTGCGGAGAAAGAGTGAAACTGTTGATACAAGCGGTTGAAATGAGTCTCTTCTACAGGGTGACTGGAGTCTCCCATCGAGACAGGGTTGGAAGTTCAGTCATTTGTGAAGGACTCAAGAGTAGAGCTGATGCTCAATCACATCAAGAGGAACCAGGAGGAGCCACTTGAGATGGTTTTGACATTTGGTTAGGTTGCCTCCTGGATGCCTTCCCTACACAAGTAAAATGGTAACAGCCATCAAAAACAAGCATCACTTTTAAAGGAAAAGAAAATCTGTCAAGCTTTGTGAAAACACAAGTTCTGAGGTTAATTTTTGTAAAAACATTTTTTGTTCAAATTTCATAAAAAAAAACCAACTTGATTTCCAAATGTGTTATCTCTCACATACAGAAAAAATACACTGTTGTGATTCTTTTTTCTCTTTCTGGTTCACTCCTTTTCAGAACGCGAGGCTAACTCGCTTTTACCTGCACAAGAATGTTCACCATACATTAAATTTGTGTATTCAGTTAAGTCAGAGGCTTCTAACATGTCCAGTGTCTATAATGACCATGTTTGTGGCTGTACTGTATTTGCACCCTACGCTAGCATTTAGTGAGTCACTGAACTGAAGAAAAACACAATTAAGCTGTGAAAAAGCAGACGGGTTAAGCAGCAGAGTTACACTCAATTTAAGACAGCACATTCAATGCATTTACACGACACACACACCTGCACAAAGATGCACACAGATTCTGCTTGAGAAGGACCTTCCACAGCAGAGCACACGCTGTATGGCTACTGTAATCAATGTGGGTACTCTAGAGTTACAATCTCAAGTGAGATGCAGAGGGCAAAGTGTTGCTTTGAAGCTACTGCACAAGCACAAACACTCAATCGATAGCTGTCACTTAAAAGCAGCTCAAAGTGACTGACTGACTACATGCGTGGCGGCTGGTAATGCTGCTCAGCTGTACACCTACATGCACATGCTCACATGGAGTTGCTGAAGGACACAAGCACACAGGGAGGATGAATACACACACACACACACACACTGTGTCTCTGATTGGAACTACAAGAACATGAGCTGCCATATCATATTTCCTAGCTTGGCTCTAACTGGGAGCCTGTCAAGATAAAAAGAGCATTTTCAAACTGTTGCTACATTATTTGGCAATGCTATCATTGCCCAAACTCCCCTCAGTGACTGCGACTTTTGTATGTAGGAGACATGTTTGCTTTACACAACCCCTTAAAGTCCAAGTAAAGTGGAAATAAAACTTGCATTCCGAGTGTTATTAAACACTCAGTGAACTGTGAGTGATGAAAACAATCCAAGTATTAAAGAAAATGAAAAAAAAAAACTCTGTTCTGACAGACAGTGGGCATATCCACTGAGAGCTCTGAGAAGATGGATCATACCACACTAACTGGGCAAATAGATAGGAGTTTGATTTTAATTAACTAAACTGTTTAGATGTGAAATTAAAAAAAAAAAAGCTTACTGGGAGAGATGGAGACACAAACTAATGCCACATATTTTGGCTCTCCATCCGCACTGATCATACATAGCAAAGCTGATTTTGTTTTACTGCTGTACAATGACAGAGCATACTATTCTATTCTGCAATGCAGATACTAAATATTTCTTGCTGTGGATGCTGTTAAGAAAATGGTGGCACCTCACAACTTACTCTCACAGTGTGGGTATCTTCTGCCAAGAATGCAGCCAGGTCAGGTCAGCACATGAGCATGCAAGTTGGAGAGTGAATGTGTCAATCTGGCTATGTTACTCTGCACCAGCTGTGCATCCATTATTCTCAGTCTCCACTAAAAGTTTGCAAACAACCATGTGAATAATTAGGCAGTTGTTGGCAGTCATCCCACAGCTTTCTATCAAGTGTCCAGTTACTCAAGTTACTTTGGTTTTCTCAGACGTTGCACAATGCTCCAAAGATTTGGGCGCAGTACTGGTTCATAACAAAGTTTATGCATAGTGTGTTAATGACAAGTGCTGTGGACTCTGCAGTAAGCAGCTGCATGAATAATCATGGTGCAAGACTGTTAACTTAGCCATTTCAGTCACTAAGCATAAATCTGATTGTCTAAGCTGCTGTAAAGCTTTTCAACATCTGCAGAGCTATGTTTCAGTTTTGCTCTTCAGAAATTTCTTCTTCTTCTCATTATACCTTTGTAATTTAAGTAGGGAAGCCAAGTCTAGCAAATTCAGACATCTAGAAAGAACATTTTTAGTAGTGTTAGGTCTGAATTTTCTTAACTTTTCAGGTCCAGAATTAGTGCAACTAGTGGTTCTCATTTATATACAGATACACATTAGTTACATATTGGTATTAATATTGTTATCAATAGCATTATTAATATTGTGTAGTTGAAAGCATAAATGACATTATCTTTTAGTTTATATTACACTGTTTTATTGTTGATCATTGTTTTTATCATCTTGTTTTGTTCAATGAACCATATGTCCATATCTCAGTGTCTTAGATCGATCTTAGTGTATGTTTTGTCTTCACTTTATATCAAAAATGTAGCAAACTAGCACAGCTGTAGCCGGTTAAAAACACATGTTTGGAGACAAAGACCTGGCTAGGTAAATAGAATGGCATTGTAGGATATGTAGTCTCTCTTTTTCAGGAAATGCCAGTAGTGGATTGGACCATAAGACGACGACGTGGCGACAACGGACTGGACGAAAGAACGGAGTACAGGACCGGCCAACGGGAGACCCAAATCTAAACCACGGCACCTCTCCACCTAGTGACACACATTTCTGTATAAATTGTTGTTGTTTTAATTTGTTCCGCCCCTCCTCATGCTAGAGACTGCCTCTGTCAGGGAGCTGTGATGTCACATTTTTTGCAATTAAACATCTGTGTTGTACTGAGCCGACCAAGACTCTCCTTTCTAACAAAGAATACACAACTAGAATCTTTTAAGAAAAAAAATCCTAACAGTAGTAAGTCAAAATATGTGTCAAATTCTCAGCTAGATGGCATGGCTGTCTAATTTAAGCCCCCCCCCCATATCTATATATATATATATATATATGTATATATATATATATATATGTATATATATGTATATATATATATATATATATATATATATATATATATATATATATATATGTGTGTGTGTGTGTAAATACATAAATCATTGATTTAGCTTACTAAGCTAAAGCTCATACTAAGGAATGAGCACAGTAGCACCTCGGGGCTATGCTGTACAGTCTTATGTGAAGAGTAGAGATAAGAGACTCATTACAGTGAGTATCGACGTATCAATCAACTTTGCATCACTCATACATTCACCATCAAATTATGCTAATCCTAATGACTTCTGGGGGGAAAAAAATTACTATTCTGTCAGCTAATTGTCAAAATTGTTTGGGGTTTTCTACCTACAATATTCTTCATTATTTTCTCCAATATATCAATTTTTCCATTTTCACATTCATTCATAATAGTCTAAGTATGAATAATGAATCAACGACAAGTTACTGTGCATTACAATGGCTTGCAGGGCAGGGCAGTGTAATTGTTTACGTCCTTGTGAGGTGCAAAGAAGGATTCAGAAGCTGCTTCTGCACATGGATGATTAATCTAGCTGGTTACATGTATGTTTTTTTTCTCAAACTTTGCATGTATTAGAGTAATTATGGTTAATGGTGAAGACGGATGAGCCATTTAATGAATAAATATGCACTGTAAAGCACTGTAATATGATTCTTATGATTAATGGATTCATCGTCCTACACTGTGTCACATTCTTTCCCAGTGTGTGCATTGCTTAAAATTCACTCTGCATAAATATATGCATGCACATGCTTGAAAATGAGTCTTTTTTTAATGTATTTTTAATAGTATACATTAGTATTCAGTTGTTTACACTGTTAAAGTTTTTATTCAGTCATCAATTTGTCAATAAAAGGTAAATCAGCAAATTCTGATTTTGAGAATTAAGTAACAGTTCATAAAGAAAGAGAGAAAGAAATATACCAGTCAAAGTAAATAAGTAAAGTATAAAGAGCCTAAGGGGAAGTCATGGAACACTATAGACCGCCCAGTAATGTATGAGCAACACTTGTAAGTATTCACTCTGAACAATAGTATGAACCAAAGACCATCATACACATAAAGTTAGATATTTTTGTCTTTATTCAAATATGAATGTATGTATCCTGCATGCATCCTGCAATGTAATATATTAATCCTATGTCAGTGTGGGGCATGAAACACTTTTTCCCAGCACAGTGTGTGTCTGTGTTGATTTTAAGAGACTGTTCAAACACTGAGTGAGAAAAGGGTAATTTTATGAAAAAAAAAAAAAAAAAAGATAGCATCCATGACCAACCAGCCAAGCCAAGACCATCTTGGTCACACTCCAAACCTAGAAGAGAGCATCTTCACTGGGACTGCATTCCTCTGTACTGCCTTTATTTCTAACCACCAATAGCTGACTGAGGTTACTTTCCACTAAATTCCATGTGTTGTAGAATGGGTGTGTACATATTCATTGATGTGAGCTCCAAAAAACAAAAAAATTGCTTTTCACCCAAAGAGAGCCAGAGAACCAGCAGACCCCTGTGACCCTGAAGCATGGATGGATGGACAGATGGATGAAAAACATCTATACTGCCAATACTAGGGGTGTAACGGTACACAAAACTCTCGGTTCGGTACGTACCTCGGTTTTGAGGTCACGGTTCGGTTCATTTTCGGTACAGTAAGAAACATAAATGCAAAATATAAATGTGCTAGTTGTTTATAACACACTTTTGTGCTTTTTAACAATAGGAACATTAGCCTATACAAAGCTAGAATTCTGCTGCTCAAAATATAAATACAATATTCTAAAATGTAGATATTTTGAAAAACAAAATAAAAATAACATTGGCTCAGACTTTTGCTTAAAAAAATAATCCATCTGATGTGCAAAATTGAACAGTTGCAACACTGAACAGTTTCAAGTTGTTAGTCAGATTAAATAACATGAATAAGGCTCAGAGTGTTTCTTTAAAAACTAATCTTTTTATTCTTTCATAAAGTCCGGGTATGATTTTCTGGCTAAAATGTGGACGAGGTTATTGATATCTGGGCTCAATTACCTTTATCATGTGTTTGAAGCCAGCGTTCTCTACCACTGATTAGGGTGTTTGTGTGCACGCGCGTCGCCTCGCCTGTGTATGTGGTGACACGCGCCCAGTCCGCACACAGAAACTCGCGCTGGCTGTGCACTGAGCCCGGCAGAGAGAGAGGGAGAGAGAGCAAGAAGCGCGGCTCGCGAGGCAGACAGCAGCCAACTGATGGCTTCAAACCTAACGGTTTGAGTGCGCGTGAGTCTCAAAATCACCAGAAAAAGTAGCTAGATTTGTCGCTAGTCGCTTTTTACAAATTAAGTCACGAGGGGGGTCTGGAAAGTCGCTAGATATAGCGACAAAGTCGCTAAGTTGGCAACACTGACCGTGTGCGCACAACTGTGCATGTGCGGCTGCAGCGCTCTGCTCCACAACGTGCGGTCCTCTACTTAATATGTCCGTGTGGAAACTCGTTCGGTACGCCCCCGTCCCGAACCGACCTACCCATACCGAAACGGTTCAATACAAATACATGTACCGTTACACCCCTAGCCAATACTCTTTCAACTTGTGACCATTTTACTATCAGTTAGAGCATTAACAGTGCTTAGAGGTGACGACTGGTCCCATTAAATATGATGTTTTCATGTACACGATAAACCCATTTATTTAAAAAAAAGTCTTGTTTTGATCAATAATTACAGGGGAATATATGTACTCCATGAGCAGTTTCTGAAAGCACATTTTATTTATTGTGAAATATCTCACAACATCACACACTGCTGATGAGATAGCAGGACCAAGAATTAACTAATTAAGCCTTCAGTGTAGATTTACATACAGGACATTTATCTCGGGCTAAAGCAGCCAGCTTATTGGCTGTACTGTATTTCTTGTCATCTTCTCTAGCAGGTGTGGGAGTGTCCTTGTCAAAAAGCTGCAGTCAGGACCTGCAGAGGACGGAGAGCCAGGGCGGAGAGCCAGGGCTCAGGGCCAAAGGGGCCACTGGCAGCTCATTGTGCTGACGACAAACAGAATATGAGGTTGAGGGGGGAAGAGAAACAAAAAAAAAAAAAAAAAAAAAGAAGCAAAAAACCCTTCAAAAAACCCTTCTCATACAATATCCATGGAAGCCTTATACAGTTGCCAGCAGAAGTGTGTGACCCTCATCTAAGCCATAATAACAGATAAACACAATGTGCTAAAATGCTAACACATGAACAGTTATAATTTCCTGTGTACTTATTGAAGGCTTTACAGTTTACAGTAGTGGCGGAAAAAACAAGTGAGGTTTTGGACTCATTATTACAATGAAGGCTAAATAGAGTGAGTAGATTGGATTCTGGAGTCCAGTTAATTAAATAAGTTTAGAGGCATCATGATTTTGGATTTCTATATTGTAGATGAGAGCTGTATAACTGCATGGCAAAATACTGATTGCAGAATTCTACCTACATATTATTGATAAAAATGTTCAATATTAGAGTAAAATTGATACTATTAAAATTTGTTGGTCTTTTATGTAAATGTATTATGCTATTATTTTGACCATTCTTAAGTATGAATGCAATGTTTAATACAGTACAATAAGAATTAAAGATATTTACAAATCAAATATACAGGTGACCATAAATGTAAACAGGAGAAGCTCAATCATCTTTTAATAACTCAGAATTTTTGTGTGGTACAATTAAGTGAAACTTTAAAGTTAACAATGAACACTTTTGGAAAATAAATTTAAAAAGTCTGCTATAGATACAGAGACACATTGCTCAACTGACAGCTTGCTAACTTAATAGATAACCCCCCCAAAGTGTTTGGAGCAACATGTGAAGAGTACTTTGGGGGGAAAAAAGGTTTTAGACCTGAAGGGTGTTAATTACTTGCCAAGAGCTCGTTAAAATGAGACCCAAGGCAAAAAAAAAAGAAAATCTGACTTTTCATAGACCACACAAAGACTGATGCAAAGCACATTATGAATACACTTGAATAGTAGGGTTAGGGTAGAAAAAAGATGCTGAAAGCAAGCACACATGTATAAATGCGAGCACACTTCATGGCATATGTTGCAATACCACACTTTCACACACTCTCAAGTCAGAATTTTAAATAACACTGAAACCGATATTCTGTGATGTGAAAGTGCCACAAGGATTATGAGCACATTTTAAAAGAAAGAGCAGCGGGACGCCTTCATTCACACTTAATTCAACTTCACCAGTGGAGTTTCTGAAAATAAATGCTCCTCTTGTAGTTTACATACATCAGGAGAGTTCTAACTTAAGAATTCAGGCTGGGTGCAACTTTCTGCAGCAGTATTTTATCCTCTACACGAGCATCAGTCTGTAGTAAGCAATATAATCACATCCAGAGGCAAACATATAAGTACCACCTTCAAGGTGAGGAGACAGCCTGAAGTGAAATGAAACCAAATGTTTTTGGATCATGGAGACAATCTCCAGGTAGAGATAACATTAAACTCCAGGCAGAAACAAACTGTCTCATGCGTATACACGAGTATGTGGCCCATTTCTTTTGTCCTGCATCTGTTAGTCATTCATGAGGAACTGCCTGACCACCCCCAGCTAGCCTTCTTCTCATTGGAGTTATGATTTATGCCTTCCTTAACTAATCAAGGATATGATCATTTGTCAAGAGATGTGCAAGGGGAGAGGGCCTTGGCAGGTCAGTGGAAGGTCGTATTTCACGTTGTGGTTCCCCTGCCATCCATGGGTTGGGTCCAGGATAAGAGATGACTGAAGGTACGCCTTCTCACCTTCCGGCAGTGCCCACCAGGACATTAGTCAACTAACAAGACAAGGGAAGAAGCCATGGGATGTGTAATACAAATGGAATGAGATGGCGACAAGACAAGAGCAGTGATGGTTTCAAAAATCTGTGAAATTTGCTGTTGCTGTTGTTGAGTCTGCACAATGGGACAGAACTTTTCTGTTCCGTCTCATTAAGATGTGAGTTGCCTAAAAAAACACTTGAATCAAAGTCTACCCTCATTTACAATTCCACAAAGTGTGTGTTCAAATGGCTTTTGCTTCTACAGCTCACCTCACCAAAGCCTCCTCTTTGCATGAGAAGAACAGAACATACAAATGCATAAACAGGAGATGATTACACTACATGCAAAAGCAGTACAGGAAATGGAAAGGGTACAAAAGGTCAGAGCTCAAGGAATGTGGCGCTAATGGCTCGGCTGCTTCTATTTATGACATGTTTAGTCAGTCAGACGCCTACTTGGTGAATGGCCAACTTGGAACTGACTTGAACAGAGACCAAGATGGGGCAAGGGGGTGAGGGTAGATTTTTGTGAGTGTGTGATTAGGAGGTGTTAACGGAGGCTGTGGGTGTTATCCAGTGAGGTTCAGCATGCTGAATCTGTCCAAATCAATGTGATAATCTTTCAGCTATTGCTAATTAGAGCCATTAATACACACTGCAAGCAGGAAACGGCAAACACTTTCTCTCCCTTGTTCCTTCGGCTGATCTTGCCTTTTTCTGGAATGGCTTTGAGTGAGCACAGGCACTTGGAAAAGGTCCGTTGTTGGCCGCACTTCAGTCGAGATTCTCATCTGCACATAATTCACTTTCAAAGGGCAGAGAGCGCGGCAAAGAGAATCCTTAATTGCAATGGCACAATGTACAACATAGACAAATGTTTATATCTTGGCCCTCTAATGAGAAACCAATAATGGATGCAAAAACGCACTCTCTCCCTCCCTTCTCAAATACACAAGCACATGACAATGAAAAACAGGCCTTTTTGGCGATCGTCACCTCATTCATCAATAGCCTTTATGCTCGGAGTCATGCGATACTTCACTCCATGCCCTGATGCTGCAATCAATCTGCTTTACAGAATGCAACATTGCCTACATTCTCCTATTAGACTGATCCACTGGTAAGGGAAAGGGACGCTTCAAAATGAAAAGTTCAAGTTTTTGACATGCATTTGATGTGAAACATGAAACATACATTAAACGTATAGAGACCAAATGTGTCCAACAAGAAAGGAGTTCACATTTCAATAATAGTACACAAGCACATTTTATGATAAATGTATATGAATTCAATATTTTCAAATGCTCAGAAAAAATTTTAATATTCAGACAATAACAAGAGATGTCTTTCATATGAAGTCACCAACGTAATAGAGTAAATGTGACAGTACTTTTCTTTCCAGGATGAGTTAATGTAATGACCTTGAGAGTTTTTAGCATCGTCATGTAAAGTGAATGGTAAGTTGGAAGGTTTAAAAACAAACAGTAGCCAATTGCTGAACACACACCCACGAGAGACTATCTTGTCCATCTCCCATTATTCACTGCGTTGGGCCGTCGCAGCAGAGCGCCAGTCAGGCCGGTGAATCCCGGCACAGTCTTATCTCCCAGCGGCGGAGGGGAAAACGGAGGTCCTTTTAAGGACTTAGGTCATTTCCTCTGCCTCTAGGCTATGGCAGCAAAAATAAAATATCTCCATTCAGTCGATCCTGCTTTATTTCAAATGTCGGCGCTGCCTTTTAAGAGGCCCTTGTGGGCACAGATGGCAAATGAGTGGTTTGGGGTTCTCGCAATCTATTCCTCTAGTCCCTTTGCCATTCTCAATCCCTTACTCCATCTTTTGATGTAAACCCCAAATCGCTGTTGCATTTTTACAGTAAATGTGAAAGTGTTGGGTTTAATATATAACATATGACAGGGACGGGAAAAGACAAACACAGTAGAAGATGAGTGAATGTGGAGAAACATGAGAGTGAGATGAAGAGCAACCTCTTTTTACCCACAGCTCTCAACAGCCCCTAAAGCCCTGTGATAACTTCCTGTTTTTATCTGAGCTCGGAGACATCCAAAGCATGCATGTACTAGGAATGCACGGCTCATCTGCAACTGATGCGTGTTCTTATATGAACACAGATGCTTGTGTGTCATAAAGTAAGGGAAGAAGTGAAAGGAGTGAGTCAGCACTGGGAAGATACAGAAGGATCACTAAAGGTCCTGCGTGGTGCAGTGGCGGATAAGAGCAGCCAGAACAGGCATGCACACATGCTGTGATGTTAGGAAGAGGATTGATATATCTATTGCATGACCACTGCTGCAAGAGAAGAGCACACCTCAGGCAGAGGGATGGGTAGTGCGTGCAGGGGTATGACTGGTCTTTCTGTGTATCTGTGTATCTGTCTTTTGTGCTTGAGTGCGTGGGAGACTTGCCTTACATGGTGTTAGAGTGTAGTTTTCTGATGTGGTACTTCAAACAAAGCTTTACAGCACTTTACAGCTACTGAGGGATAATGTGCAGACAGAGGTGCACATGCGCAAACTCTGCATGTTCATGTCAGTGCGTATAACTGTGTGTTAGTTCTCCTGGTTTGCACACAGGAAACAGTCAGGATCTGCTCCCACACTCACTGTTTTAACATGTCATCAGCTATACTTCTATGTTCTTTATTATGTGTTATTTATATTCACATGCTAATTAGCATATTAGGGAAACTGTCTTGCCCCAAAAAACTTCAGTTTGAGTTGGGAATAATGATCAAAGCACTGACATTCTGGCTGGAGGTCAATTACAGTCATCTCTGGCCAATTATATATGTGACATTAAATTCTGAGTACAGTGGAAATCAATATGTATTTTTTACATTATTATAGAAAGAATGTGCCATTAACCACTTAGTAAAACATGAATGATGGATGTGACTGAATGGAAAAGAAAAAAGAAGCATATACAGTCAGGTTTCAGAATAATAAGAAAAAACCTGCTCAGATGAGACAGACAGTCTGGTTTAACAAAAGCAAACAGTTTATATATATATATATATATATATATATATATATATATATATATATATATATATATTCAATATTTCAGTCACTTTCCAGCTATGCACATTGTTGGCATGTTCAAAGGCTCAGTGCAACATAAGAACACAAGTGAAACAAGAAAAGTGTGAGTCTGGCTGTGATAAATTGTGCTACCAGTGCATCTGTTAATTCTAGCTATTTCTGTTCAACAGTTCTAAGTGAAAAAATGAAGGTGTTGGCAGGGATCCCTTAACTCTCTGTTACTGTAGCTATACACAAAATTACCTCACTAAAAAGTCCACTGACCACAGTAACTCTTGACATTATGATTTTCTGTGAAAAGTTGGGTCTTTATGTGTAACTTAGTCGGTAAGCACACATACAACATACAACAGACTCAATAAACTCATCCACAAAGCCAGCCACGTGGTTGGGGAGGAGCTGGACTCTCTGACAGTAGTGTCGGAGAGAAGGATGTTGTCCAGAATAAGAGCCATACTGGACAACTCCTCACATCCTCTCCATGAAGGGCTGGCCAGACAAAAAAGCACCTTCAGCAATAGACTCATTCCACCTCGATGCACCACAGAGCGCCACAGGAAATCATTCCTGCCAGTGGCCATCAAACTATACAACCAATCACTCTAAATCTGTAAAATCTGTATTATCTCTGGATTATCTCTCCGTATATATCTGTCTGTTTACACTAGGTTACTTTTTTCTTCTTTTTTCCTTTTTTTCTTTTACTATTAGACAGGGTATTTTGAAATCCCTAATTTGTAATTTGTAAATTTGTAATTTTTTGTCATTTTTGTTACATTGGGCTTGCACATGTGGGCCGGAGTTATCTTGTTTAACTTGTTATTCTTATATATTTAATTCTTGGTAAGGTGTAGTATTTAAAGTGTTAATTTACTTATTTTATATGTAGAGTTTTGTTGTTTTTATAGGATGGAGCACTGCAACGAAAGAATTTCCCGCAAGGGATTAATAAAGTATTTTCAATTCAATTCAATTCAAACCCGTTAAAAACTTTGGTAACAGATGGTTAACTTTGCCCCTCAATTCACTAAGCACAATCATGTTTGTCTGAGCTTGAATGGGTGTGGCTGCACCAGCATCTGCATTGCTGCCTTTCTGTTTCACTTTTGACAAAATTGATCAACTACTTCTCCATATTAATACTCCAAGGACATTTAAGAAGGCAGCCCGAGTTCTGCAAATCTGGGGAGCCAGGCAAGATGTATTTCTGTGATGGTGACAGCTTAGTCAGCTAGATAGATGTCAGATACGAGGCTCAATGGCATGCTTGGCTACTTCAGGGACAATGTATTGGAGTAGGCCTATTTATAACATTACAGTGTTCAGGATATGCTCAAGATTAGCTTGCTTTAAATACTTAGACTGGTTATGTCTTGAAACCCTGATTTTCCTGATTTTAAATAAAATGTCCCTGTGTAAATCTGATACAAGTATGTTTCCTTGTAAATCTTTAACTTTTCTTTACTTGGAGTTGAAAAAAGCTTTTATCTACATTATTGCATTATGGAATGACAAAACAGACCCAAAGAGGGTCTTTATCTGCAATAAAATAAAAAATAAGATTATTTTTTTTTTTTTTTATTCATAAGGTGTATGTGAATGATAAAAAAAAAGCTCACTAAAGTCTTGGCATGAAACTAGAGAAAATTATTGTCAATGACACATCTGTCGACACTGTAAAACTATTGAACAAGTAAACGATGTCACTCAAACAGAGTGATTTTAAAGCCTCTTTCTCCTCTTACTGCGTGGTGCCATGTTGCAAAGAAACCAGCTGGAACACAACTATCACTTTTTTTTTTTTACCAGCTTGACTGGTTTAGCTCCAGCTAACCCAGTATGATAATTAAGTTACATTAATTTTGTCCAAACATCCTCATTTCAAGTGTTGCTATCAGAATGAAACAAGTGCTTCCAGGAGGTCCGTTATAAAGCTCTGAGCTGCCCGCGGTGGATGCCATTGGACCTGCACCTTTCTGGTAGTGACACTTGAAAAAAGGATATCTGGGCCTGTGCAGTGGGTCGTGCTTGTCCAGCTGAGCTCCACAGTGGGCGACGCCTCCGCTCACAGAGCTCAACTGCAAAGCCCGGAGCTTGGTGCAACGTTGGGTCCTCACCCTCCACTCCACAGCAGGACGTGCCTTCTCAAATGTTGGTGGCGACATGCGTTAAGATGATAGCATGACTAAGAAAGCATAATTACTCTTATTTTAACCAAGCAGCTAGCTAAGCAGTCAGAAGCATCACTGCTTAATCGCCTGCTGTTATGGCACATTACAGAGCGAAAAAAAGAGGCTTTGAAAGCACTCTTCAGAACACCCGTGGGTGATGTCATAAGTGGTTTGTTCAGTTCTTTTTATACAGAAATGCAGTGAGCAGTGAGCTAAATTATTAGCTTTAATTTCATGATGATGACACTATTGTATTAGAATATGCTTTCACTGTCATAATGATCATTTTGAGAAACAAATAAAATACTGTAATCCCTCACACTTCACGGTCTCAGCAATTGCGGTCTCAGTACATCGCGGAGGTTTCAACAATATTCATCGAAAAAAAAATATTCAAAAAAGAATTTCAAAAAAATCCAAACGAAGCACGCGAGGCTGAAGCGAAATGCATCACATCAAGAACGAGTATCGGGAAGCAACAAGAGTCGACACGGGATGCCCCATGAACGAAAATCGAGGCCTGTGATTGGCTGCTATGACGGGCATTACTGTGCCGTCGGTTGTCTGTACCTGATTGGCTGACACGCGTCCCTGCATCTCCCATCTCTTGCTCTCGTCAGCTACACACAGAAGAGAGATCGTCAAAGTGAGTTTAGCTTCGTAGATTTTGCTTATGCGCTAACAGGTACAGTGGAGGAAATAAGTATTTGATCCCCCACTGATTTTGGCAGTTGTCATACTAAGAAATAAATTAACAGTCTCAGATTTTTATGGCAGCTTTATTTTAACAGTTATATAAAAAGAATATTGAAAAAAAATTGAGAAAATTACATGAAATGAAAAATAAAAATTAATTTGTAAGTCATTGAGGGAAATAAGTATTTGATCCCCGACCAACCTTAACCAGTGTTGGTTCCCACAGACCACTGGCATACTCCTAATCTCACTGAAATAATTACCTGCATGAGAGACACCTGTTCCAAATTGTCACCTGTATAAAAAGCCATCTGCCCACAGACTCAGTGATACTCCACCATCTCCACCATGGGCAAGAATAAAGAGCTGTCAAAATATGTCAGGGACAAAGTTGTTGAACTCCACAAGGCTGGAATGGGCTACAAAACCATAAGTAAGAAGCTGAATGAGAAGTTGACAACTGTTGGTGCAATTATTTGGAAGTGGAAGAAGTACAACATGACTGTTAATCGACCTAGGCTGGGGGCTCCATGGAAGATATCACCTCGTGGGGTCTCAAGGATCATGAGAAAGGTTAGAGATCAGCTGAGAACTACACGGGAGGAGCTGGTTAATGATCTCAAGGCAGCTGGGACCACAGTCACCAAGAAAACTATTGGTAATACACTGAGACGCAATGGTTAAAATCCTGCAGTGGTCCAAGGTCCCTCTGCTCAAGAAGGCTCACGTCCAGGCCCGACTCAGGTTTGCCAACGAACATATTAATGACTCAGAAAGAGACTGGGAGAAGGTGCTGTGGTCAGATGAGACCAAAATTCAGCTCTTTGACCTCAACTCAACTCGACGTGTTTGGAGGAAGAGAAATGCTGAATATGACCCCAAAAACACCATCCCTACTGTCAAGCATGGCGGTGGAAGCCTTATGCTTTGTGGGTGTTGCTCTTCTAAGGGGACAGGTCGACTTCACCGCATCGATAGGAAGATGAATGGGGCCATGTACCGCAAAATCTTGGGTGACAACCTCCTTGCCTCCACAAGGACGTTGAAAATGGGTCGTGGATGGGTCTTCCAGCATGACAACGACCCAAAACATACAGCCAAGGAAACAAAGGAGTGGCTCCATAAGAAGCACATCAAGGTCATGGAATGGCCTAGCCAGTGTCCTGACCTTAATCCTATTAAAAATCTATGGAGAGAGCTGAAGCTGTGAGTTTCCAAGCGCAAGCCTCAAAACCTTCAGGATTTAGAGATGATCTGCAGAGAGGAGTGGAAGAAAATTACTCCTGATGTGTGTTTAAACCTAGTAAGCAACTACAAGAAACGTCTGACAGCTGTGCTTGCTAACAAGGGTTTTGCCACCAAGTATTAGATCAGGTTTTGCTAAGGGATCAAATACTTATTTCCCTCAATGACTTGCAAATTGATTTTTATTTTTCCATTTCATGTAATTTTCTCAAAATTTCTTTCAATATTCCTTTTATAACTGTTAAAATAAAGCTGCCATAGAAATCTGAGACAGATCATTTATTTCTCAGTATGACAACTGCCAAAATCAGCGGGGGATCAAATACTTATTTTCTCCACTGTATACTGTATGTACATATACATGTACATGTACATCCACATCGCGGTTTTCACCATTCGGGGGGGGGGGGGGGGGGGGGGGGGGGGGGGGGGGGTCACAGCGTCCATTAAACGCGTAGTGTGGGGGATTACTGTACACAAAATATTTATACATCTTAAGAAACAGTTTTTGGATAAGGTATATTTATGAATAAAATACATATAGAAGGCGTTTTCATTATTTTTAAGTGTGTTGAATGGCATCTTTATTCTTCTTATAAATAACTGTCAGGAATCTTTTTTCAATATATACTGTAAAGCCAAACAATACTAAAATCTTTCGAAGAACCTCAAATGAACAGGAATGACAGAAGTACAGAGCAGAAACGTTATTCAGTGCCTTGAAGATAAATTATACTTGTTTTCTGAACTAAAAATAAATTACACCAACATGAAAAGAGGTTGTGGGGACGAAAAGATGGAGGGCAGGGATTCTTGTTGTGTGACAGTGACACAATGTTAATAAGCGATAAACTGACATTTAAACAGGTGCCAGGGTCAGGGGGTCAGATGACAGGAAACAATGCGTGTCCAGATTAGAGTGATATGTTGTTTTTTTTTCATTGTTGCCAGGAGCACATGCTAGTCCATTAAACTTCAGAGCTGATAGACTCATTTTCACTGTAACATGCACTCACCTTTCAAGAGATATTGAGAAACCATGGCAGCAACAATGATTGAGATTTTTTTTTTCAAATACCCCCAAGTGTTTTTTTTTGCCTTTCCCCTCATCCTCAAGGTTGCAGAGTTCTTCTCTTTAAATTATTTTTTCCCCCATCACTGTAAACATTTAAACAATTGTCACCTCCCACATATTGCTCATAAAATGCATTTACTTATGCTTGCCTGGTATCGAAGCACTACTGCATACCAGAAGAGTGAATTATGGGAAACGTCCTCTCCCACACAACATGGCGTGAAGCTGGACTGATTTTCTTTGTGTATAACACAGTAAAGATTTAATTTAATCAGTTTTGTTAACAGTAACATTTTGAAGATGATCGTCACCTCCTTTTATAGCTCCCTTTTCTCTTTAATTTATCCTGTTCTGCATTCTGTAAACGCATCAACCCCAGCACCTTGGTGCTGTTTTTGAAATCCATTAGGACTCAAAAAGGGCCTGTCAAGTTAACCATCCTTGTTCTTTCCTCTAGAAAGCAGAATTTACTTTAACAATTTGAGCCAGAAAGTGCCTGGCAGGATAAACTCATGTATGGAGCAGAGCTAAAGAGACGGGTTCACCTTGAAAAGCCATACTTCAGAGACAGAGAAACCACAAAAAGTAATTAAAGGTATTGATGGAACCTCAATAGCTCTTAAACAGTGTTGCTAGACACCCCAGGGCAAACACCACACTATTTTCCCCTTATTTTTCCCTCGTTTCTTTTTCCTAATCCTCCCTCTTTAAACTTTATAGGTCTTTATCATTTAATTGTTTAAAAAAAGATGAAACTAAAATTAATTTGTGTAAAAATGTATGTGAAACCATGCAAAACATATGGCAGAGACACTGAAGAATCAGGTTGCCAAAGACATTAAATTAGGTTTATCTAATACCAGGCATCTAGGTAATCCTTTTAAGTGGTCAGAAATATATGTTCAAAAGTCCAATCGTCTGTAGTCTGCTGAAGAAACTGTCTCAAATGAGGCAGAAATGCTATCATTGCACATGCACATCATTTACTTTGTCGTTAATAATTGAAACACTTTTTCCCAAAGATTGTTATCCATAACACAAGGTTAAGAGAGAGACAGGGGTGGGTTGAGGCTACAACTCCCCGTTAATCAAGGAAGTGCCGTCTTAAAAGAAAGCGGTTTTCCTGTATCCATCTTGCAGTTTAAGGTCAATGACTTCCAAAATTATCGATTTACAACACACTTCATCCTCTGCTAAAGTTGAAATGACTTGCATTTGTTGTGACAGGACAGACCCAAGATGAAAGTGTACAAGCCAATAAAAAACTAATGACTTACCTTTGCACTGGTTAGTGTTCTTATCTAGAATGGCCTTGGTTGACACTATTTTTCCATATCTGTAAAGACAGAAAAATTGAATTACCTAGTGTTTGACCTTTGACTGTTATGGCAGTTCATTTAGATCACCATCCAGTGGTTGAAGTAAATGTCTTATTTTCCATACTTTGCCATTTAGTTGAAACAAGCAATCTACAGAATCACACAAATGTCAAAAGCCTTTGGAAAAAGAAATCACATGAGATTAATAACATTATACGGCTGACTTTAAAGGACCATCCAAGCCTATGACATTTCAGAGAGCCAATAGACATTTTCAAAAGGTCTAACGGCATAGAATGGAATAAATAGTATTTTTTATGTTTATGTAGTGTACAACATATGTTATTTTGACACATTTTTCTTAAAAATTAAAACAGTAAGATTAACTAAAAACAACACTTCCAATAGTCTGTACAGTTGTTCCCAGCTTTCGCTCTTTATCCTAACTTAATTGCCTGATCACTTCACTGTCATTTTAAATATACATACACTGCCTGGTCAAAGAAAAAGTTACTACCAAAAAAAGAGGTCATACACTCTAATATTTCGTTGAACCGTCTTTAGCTTTGCTTATGGTACGCATTCACTGTGGCATTGTTTTGATAAGCTTCTGCAATGTCACAAGATTTATTTCCATCCAGTGTTGCATTAATTTTTCACCAAGATCTTTCATTGATGATGGTAGAGTCTGATCGCTGCGCAAAGCCTCCTACAGCAACACATCCCAAAGATTCTCAATGGGGTTGAGGTCTGGACTCTGTGGTGGCCAATCCATGTGTGAAAATGGTGTCTCATGCTCCCTGAACCAGTTTTTCACAATTTGAGCCTGATGAATCCTGGCATTGTCATCTTGGAATATGCCCTGGTCATTCAGTATATTCAGGTAGTCAGCTGACCTCATTCTTTGAGCTCATACTGTTGCTGAACCTGAACCTGACCAACTGCAGCAACCCCAGATCATAACACTGCCCCCACAGGCTGGTACAGTAGGCACTAGGCATGATGGGTGCATCACTTCATCTGCCTCTCTTCTTACCCTGATGCTCCCATCACACTGGAACAGGGTCAATCTGGACTCATCAGACCACATGACCTTCTTCCATTGCTGCAGAGTCCAGTCCTTATGCTCACTAGCCAATTGAAGCCCTTTTTTCCAGTTAGCCTCACTGATTAGTGTTTTTCTTAAGGCTACACAGCTGTTCAGCCCCAATCCCTTGTGGTCCCTTCGCATTGTGCATGTGGAAATGCTCTAACTTTCACCACCGTCGACCACCAAATCCTGGTGAGAAGGCTGAGGGATGAAGTAGGTCTGTCGGGTTCAGTTCTTCATTGGTTCTCGTCATACCTCTCTGGGCGTAGCTTTAGTGTCACAGCTAACCAAATAAGGTCTGGGTCAGCAGATCTTTTGTGTGGAGTCCCCCAAGGTTCTGTTTTGGGTCCTTTATTATTTTTGTTGTATTTGATCCCCTTGGGAAAAATCATCCAGAGATTTCCTGATGTCTCCTACCACATATTTGCGGATGATATTCAGCTGTACTGCTCTTTTAAGCCTACTGAGCTCCACAGGCTAAATTCCTTAGTTCATTGCTTGGTGGAGATTAATCAATGGCTAAGTGTGAACATCTTGCAGCTAAACGTGGATAAAACTGAAACCCTGGTTATTGCCCCTGATGACTCCATTCCTGGGATTAACCAGTATTTGGGTGACTTGGGCCGGTCTGTTAAACCGAGCCTGAGAAACCTGGGTGTTGTATTTGACAAAGACATGTCATTAGTGCAACACTGCAAACAGCTGACAAGAAATTGCTTCTTTCATCTGAGGAATATTGCTAAGCTCAGGAAAATGCTGTCGCAAAATGATTTGGAGCTGGTCATTCACGCATTTGTGTCCTCGCGTTTGGACTACTGTAACAGTTTGTTCTCTTGTCTAAACAAGAAGGAGCTGTCTCGTCTGCAGCTAGTGCAAAATTCTGCAGCAAGAATTCTGACCCGCTCTAATAGGAGGTCACACATAACCCCTATTCTAAAAGCTCTTCATTGGCTGCCAGTTTCCTTTAGGATCAATTTTAAAATTCTGGTTTTAACTTTCAGAGCTTTGCATGGCCAGGCTCCACCGTACATCAGCGATCTGATCCAGCCCTACACCCCAGCTCGGGCTCTGAGGTCTGTGGATCAGAATCTGCTGATGGTTCCTCGGACTCGCTTCCGGACCAGAGGAGACCGATCCTTCCAGGCCGTTGCTCCCAGGCTTTGGAACGATCTTCCGCTCTCTCTGCGTTCCACGGAGTCTGTTGACTCCTTCAAAAGGCAATTAAAGACCTTTTTATTTGTGCAGGCTTTTGCCTAATTGTCTTGGAGCTGGTATGATCGTAAATGTGTTGTCTTGGCCTTTTAATCTTAAATTTGTATGCATCTCTAACTGTGTTTTTATTTTTTATTAATTGTGAAGCGCTCTGTGACCATGGTCTGTGAAGGGCGCTGTATAAATAAAGTTTACTTACTTACTTACTTACATTAAACATAGCACTGAGTTCTACTGTTGTTTTTCTTTTATTTAATCTCACCAATTGTTTAAGTGATCGCCAATCGTGATCATTGAGGATTTTTTCTCCGGCCACATTTCCTCCTCAAAGACGATGGGTCCCCACTATCCTTCTAGTTTTTAATAATGCGTTGGACAGTTCTTAACCCAATTTTGGTGGTTTCTGCAATCTCCTTAGATGTTTTCTCTGCTTGATGCATGCCAATGATTTGACCCTTCTCAAACAGACTAACATCTTTTCCACGACCACGGGATGTGTCTTTCCACATGGTTGTTTAGGAAATGAAAAGCAACTCTGCACCAGTTGGGGTTAAATAACTTTTTGCCAGCTGAAAGATAATCACCTAGTAATTATCCAATCTCAACGGGGACATATGTCCAAATTATGTATGACATGAAGCAAACATATTCTTGTGACCCAATGCATTGGATGGTAAAGAAAATATAAGATCCTGAGGGGCATCAACCCATGTCTTATATATTGTTTTATTTTTATTGTTTCTTTTATATCAGTGAGAATCTGATTTAAATGATTTTATGGAACAAAATTTGTCTCTGGTGAACAGTTCATAGTATGATTTGCAGTTCAAACTCTCAGAAAAACATAAAGAAAGAAAAAGAATGAGAGAATAATAATTTTTTGTGTCAATAACCAAAGCACATTTGGCAGGCTTCAGGACTTAGAAGAGTGGTGACTGTTTTTCATGCAGTAGCTTTCATCTTCTACAGATTTTGAAGTGCCTTCTGGGTCAGTGACGTGAAGATCAGACTAGAAGATAAACCTATTTTTATCACACATATTTTTAAAAAATGTATTTTATTTTTTGCTCCCAAAATGCTCTGCTTTATAGAAGAATCCATTTCTTTGTCATCCGGTGAAATGCTACTTGTGCCGACGGCTACATTACAAGCCCTGAGCGTGATCAATGCACCTCTTTACAAGGTTAAAACAAAGTTTTTGTTCACTGGGGTGAAAAGAAAAAAAAGAAAAAAGTTAGATTTAATTTCCCAAGTCCACAGGATCTTATTCCAAAATGAATTAAGGATGCTCTGTGGCAGCGAAGATACAAATTGGCAACATCTGACTTTTCCTACTGACAACTGTAAAAAAGTCTCAGGCCCAAAAACGCCAAAGGAAAAGATCATGAGATCCCTTAGGGATTCCAAACATTTGCACGTTCCTTTTCTCTCTCATTCTAAAGTTGTACAAAAAAGAATAAAACAGCTCAAAATCTGATGGATGCCTTTCTGGGATCAGTTAATGTGCTTCTCATTCATTTATTCATTGGAGCAACATGTTTGACCACTGGTGCTCAAACTTAATATGCCATTCCTCTATTTTCTTTTCTTAAATTTCAAAAACTCTGCCTAGTGTGGTACTTTGAACATTTCTGAAATGAAAGACAGATCTTACTGACTGAATGACAGTGAGTTATTCTACCTGCTTGTCTCAGCTAAAAACGGCAACATGCTTCATTGTTTGCAGAGGGAGAAGCGCGGTAGTGCGCCTGCCAATCTATGCATACTGATATACCGAACGCATCCGTAAATTTGTGCCCTCTGTACATTTGCACATGTAATTCGTACACGTCAGATTCAGAGAGAACGATTCCCTGTGTGTTGATTGCACATTACATTGAGTGAATGAAAGGAAAACATGCACAATACACACACTCACAAGCACAAGTAAACGTTCTGTGGGGAAGAAGCAGTGGTGCATCCCGGCCCATATTTCACCAGCGGGGGATAATTGTGCCATTTCTCAACGAGAGCTGGAGACTCTATTTACTGCATGCTGTGGTGGGATGGGTGGCGAATATGAACTGATGAGCTTGGAGAGGAAAACTACCAGCTCATACATACAGACACTAATGCAGATACCACAGGAGTACGCCTGCACGCTCACACTCCGTACAAATATCCACATACGGAAAGCATACACCAATCAGTAAATTGTCTTCTTTTAGTACACAAAATAGGTCATTTTAGCGACAGGGATCCACAATCTACTGTAACAGAACTAAGGTGGAATGTTTGAGCATGCTGAGATGCTCTCAAGGATAAGTACGCAACATGAAGAGGGAATAGGGAATGTTCAATTGATTAGAAAAAAAAATAGTGTATCTAAAGATGAACTAAGAAATAAAGCCTGCCAACATGGTTAAAACCTGCCATAACAATAGAGCAAAGTAAATTATTATAAACTTGGCACACTTCCTTGTTGAAATTCTGTTGATTGTGTTGATTTAAAGCAGTGCTACCGTATTTAAAATTATTACCCGTTATTTACACACAGGTGTCGTTGCTTTATGAGCACTTCACTGAAAATGCTGCTTTCAGTATGGGAAGCAGTTAAAAAGCTGTGGGCTTTTGGCACAAATTGGGGGAAAGTTCTCATTAAAACTTTGTTTGGACTCCATGGAAGCAGGAGACAGTAGCTTTCCAATGCCAGCTCATCACTGCTTGCCTCATTAAATGTTAAAAATGTCTCATCAATGGATCCTATTTTCAGTCCAAATATGCACCACAAAGACACTGCAGGAAGATGAAAAAGGGAGGAGGAAGAAGCCAGCTCTGTGCCCATAATGGAGACATGTAGGATATGGAGGATGCGATGTTCATGTATGTGTTGGCTGTGTGTGTGTGTGTGTGTGCCTGTGGATGACCCTGCTGGAGGCTCTTTTCCTTCTCTGCTAGGCAGGCCTGGGGAGGCTTTGATAGGCAGTCCCTGTGAAGCGAAGGTTTAACACTGATGCTGTGGCCGGGATGCAGAGCCTGTCTCCTCTAATCCTATTTCAATCACTCTTGCAGCCTCTTATCTCTGACTCTGCTGGCCTTCTGCTGTCCCCCTCCTCACAAATCTTCTCCTCTCCTCTTGTTCCCCACCTCCTTCCTTGCTCTCTTCATGTCTTTCCACCATCTTTTTATTTTTTCCTCCCCATACTCTATCCTCTGTTCTTTTCTTGTTTTTTGTCTCTCTCTTTCACCTCCCTTCCATCTGGAATCCCATGGTAATCATTCTGATGCAAGATCGGATCAACCCCAACAAAAATGCCAGAAATGAAACCTCGAATAAAAATATATGGGCTCTATGAGCCATTTAAAGCTGATGAAAATGTACAAATTGTGGTGAATGCACAACATGTCACTCGTTTGACAGCTGTCTGGGCACTGAAATGCGATAAAACAGAAGCTCAGCTACACTTTCAAGAGCGAAGCTGCATGTGCACGAATGACAATCCCAGCGCCATATTTGTTTCCTTCCTCGTTCGCTTGCTGGATCAAAAGATCCAGCCATATTCTATTTTCATCATTAGAGCTGGGAAAAATCAAGTGGCTTTTTGTCGCACGTGGGCTGGAAAAGAGCTGGCACCAGCCACAACATGTCACTGTGGCATTGTTGGTACGTAGGAAAGCACAGCGCTAAAAGGCATCTGGACACAGTCTTCAAGGTTGTGTGGTTATGTCGAGGCATACTTAAACAATAGATGATTGATGGCCACCTACTGCAACTTGATTTCCTAGAGGGTCTTTGGATATAAGCTTGTGAGCTTACTCTGTGTTTTCCTATATGTGCAAATAATGTGCAGACGCAATTGTGTTCGTTGATGAAGACTTGAATATATGCTCCATTTGCATAGAATGGTTATCATTCCCCAAAACTGATTAGAAATCATGAAAACGTGGATTGGAAATAAATGCATTCATTTTGGTATGAAATTGAAAAACATGAGCAGAAAAACTCCTTTTGACCCGCTTAGGAGATGGTGCAAAGGCAGAGAACAATAACTGTTTCATCACTTCACGTAGACCTTTATATAAAACAATTAGCAGACTCTAGATACTGTGACTTAAAAAAAAAAAAAAAAAAAAAAAGGATGCATACTAAGTGTTCTCATGCAGGAGCAGGTGGAGCAGACTCACAGCATTCAGTTTTATTGATTGTTCTACTGCAGCACATATTCCCCTGAGGGGTTCATATGCTTAAAACATACACTGTTATTGGGAGGGGGGTAATTATTATTTAAATGCCCTTGTGCAGAGTTGCATTCAGATATATCTCTATATACCAATATCCCACCAACGAACAATTGTGTGTAATATTAGAGGACTAAACTATAAATTTTAGAATGAGGCAAACTCCAGTAAATTCTTACAGTATTGATTTAAGACTGAGGACAAAATGTGATCACAGATTATACCACATCTGTAACCTTACGCATTCTTCTCTTTAGATGTGAAACATGCTTGGTTAAATCCCAGATGTTTGCTTACCATTTGGCATTGTCATCTCTTTATTCCAAACACCTTTAATCATAAAAAATAAATAAATACAAATTCAACTTCTTGTCATGGAAATTTCCAGATAACTTAGTTCTATAAAAGGTGTTTCACTTGGAGTCTTAAGTGATGTACCAAAAGATAGGCAACAGTGAAGCAGAAAAAAAAAAAAAAAGGATGACAAAGTGGATGTAAACATTGATCCCAAATGCAAACAACAGCAAAAAAGAGTAGTCTATAGTTTATATTGTGTATGCCTTGCCCTATTACTGCCTTTTTGTTGTATTCAAGCTCTGCATAGCAGCTATCCTTGACTGCAGTCCACTGTGGCTCAAACAAACATGAGGCCTTCTGGGCACACGTCAAGAAATATTAGACAGACGCTTATGTTAAATGGTGTTAACCTCTGGCAAATACTACATGACCATTGAAAATGACTTTTGACATGGTTAATCCTTACTTTTGTAAATGTTTTGCACGGAGTACTGAAGTAACACAAACCCAAACTGTTGGGCAACTGTTGACTAAGATTGCTGTATTTATTTAACTTAAATCATGAAAAGCTGTAACAAGTTTTAAAATGTAAAATATTAAGTCACTGCCCATTGTGTGTATTTCTTGTCTTTAAAGCAACATTTAAAAAATGGACAACTTTTGCTAAAACAGATTTCAGATGGAAAAGGACATGCCATCATCAAGGTACTGTAACAGGACAGAAAAAGGCAGCTTCAAAGGCCGGTTGCAAAAGTTAAAATCTAGAGCCATAAAAGGAGACATCTAAGATGTCTAGTATGGACACAGAAGATGGGAAAACTGTCCTGACAAAGCTGTTTAACCCACCAACACTGATCTAAAACCTGTGAAATCTTCTCATCTCATGACCTCTGAGCTGACAGTTTGGTCCCAGTGATCTTAATATTACTGTAGTGCCTGCATCTATACACGTTCACTTAAATACTGAAGATGATCAAAATTTTGTAGAGTCCTGGTGGCTCACACGCCCTCAGAAACTTTCATTAGGTCTTGATTTTTCTTGTCAGAAACCTGAATATTGCAGTTGGAGTGAAAATAAAACATGTAGACAAAAAAAAAAAAAGAAAAAAAATCACAATACCGTGAGGTGTAAACATTTTATCCAAGTTTCTGATAATTCTCTTCTAGTACAGCAATGAGGTGATGAAGGGTTTGACAGAACTGGACTCACAAGTTTCTTATGTTTCAGGTAAACCCCCATGTTCCAAACAGGATCAAAATCTGGATTCTACATGCAGAAACACTCAGTAATGCAGTTTGGAACGTCAGACTCCAACAAATTTTATCAATTGAATGCACTGAGCTGAAACCCGCCGCATTTTCGTTTTTCTTTTTATTGGCCTTAGGCAAACAAAAAAAAATTGCAATAGAGCTGAATAGTATATTGTAAAAGACCATATTGTTACTAAAGTATTCAATATCACAACATTCTTTTTGGCAATAATGGGTAGCAATAAATCAAAAAGCCTCAACAAATTGGATAATTCTTCTCTGGCTTTCACACACACACACCTTTTTCTTGGCAGAATTTCATTATGTTTCTCTTTGTGCAGTGATTCCCCGATTTCTTGTTGATGGGTTTGCAGTAATTCATCTTATTATCTCTTTTTTTTTTTTTAAACTTCGCATCATTAATGTCTAAATATGGGAAGGATTTTGAATCGCTAAGGTATTCCAACTTTTATATTTTTTTTTTCCCTTTGCCTCCTTTGCTTCAACAGATGGGAATGCCACATAAATTGATGAATTAATTGGTAAAGCACTTTGGTGTTTAGGTAAGGTTATGGCAAGTGCTCCTAAGTCCTCTGACTTGTTCATCCGTTGCATCTGCAGGTTAAAGTACCGTATTTTCCGGACTATAAGTCGCACTTTTTTTCAAAAGGTTGGCTGTTCCTGCGACTTATACTCCGGAGCGACCTTTGCATGAAAAAAAAAAAAAAAAAAAATTCACAGGCAGCCACAAAAGGGCACTCTAGACTTACTCACCAATATCTTTTACTCCTTAACAATTAAAAATTTAAACAGTAAACGTTAGCTTACAAAGACAACTGAAAACGAACACAAATGACCTCCAAAAGAAAATCATATTCTTCAGACTACAAGCTGAAAACAGTAAACGAGCAGCAGAAAAAGGTTTGGAGTAAGTGAAAAACTTGTTAGGGACTGGCGTAAAGCGGAGGCTAGTCTTAGTGCGATGAAAAAAACAAAAAAAAAGTTAATCGCAGGCTCAAAGCTAGGTGGCCACAGCTAGAGGAACGAGTTTGCAGCAACCGGGAGGATGTGCCACGCAATTTTTTCTTCAGGCTATGGAATGGATCGACCAAGCATGGTATTCATTGACAACTGAGACCATCCTGTCTGGATTCAGAAAGGCTGGAATAATTGGAACTGGAACTGGAACTGGAATTGATTCTGAGTCTGAAGACAGCCACGCAGAAGAGGAAGCTCCGTTTCGTCTTCCTCCGGAGTTAGCGGGGTTATTCAGAAGTGACACAGAGGACGAAGAATTCAACAATATTTTGTGATGTAGAGTGAGATTGCTTGTTATTAATTACAGTAAAGGCACATTTGTTTTGTTCTTTAGGCTATAGTTATATAAAACTGTTTATGTTACATAAACACTGGACACCTTTTCTGGTAATGTTTATTTTTTGTGTAACTGATTAACTTTCACTGTGTTAGCATATCTTACACCTTTTCAGCCTGTTCTCTTTTCTTTTATTAATGTTAAAACTTGCCTTCCAAGATAATGTCTGTTTTTGGTCAAGTAGTTTGTAAAATAAATTTCCCGCAAAAATGCGACTTATACTCGAGTGCGACTTATGTATGTTTTTTTCTACCTAATTATACATTTTTAGCCTAGTGCAACTTATACTCCAGAGCGATTTATACTCCGGAAAATACGGTAATGCCAATGCACGAGTTGTAGTTTGTACGTGGTGGTTTACTTGGAAAGTCAATGATGTTCTTAAGGACATTCCTGTGTTTGACCTCCTACCAGCTTCATCTGCCATGTGTAAACTGATGCTGTTCAGCTGCATCTGAATTCCAAAATAGTCTGGTTGCATGTCTTTGGAGAAGCAGAGCCGAAGAGTCATGTCTAGGATACTTCTGAAAGGCACCGTGGCGCTTCTTGTGGGACCACTCTCATTGATCAGAATGACCATGACTGCTAACGGCTACCGCGGTGCACCGGGACCGCACACAGTGACACTGGGCAACTGGCTTTTGACGGAAGATAATGTTTGCTAAACTTCAATATTATCAATAATTGAATCTGAATCAAAACAGTAAATACATTTATTAGGGTTGGGATTTGTAATGTACAGATGTACTAAAATAATAACGATACAACAAGTAATTTAGCCTCATGTCGTTATTTACCAGCATGGGATTGCCTGGCTGTTAGTAAGTATCATTTTTAATGTATTTATGTCAACCTTTCTGTCTTGTTTGGGTCAAATCTGACCGATTTCCTACTTCCATCAATCATAAATATTGTGTTTTACATTTGATTGTCTCAGGGCCTAATTATTATCCTCCACACCAGCCATTTGAACATATTTAATTGCTGATCACCACTTTCATTGAATTTTGAGTAGTTTATTCAACTTTGTAACACCTGTGGTGTTCCCGGTCAAAAATGACCACTATAGGAAATTAATGGGTGACCCTAGATTGTGTTCATCCATCAGATAGTACACAACCACAAATACACCACACCCACACACACACACAAACACACACACCACCCCACATGAACCCTTTTAGACTGGACAAATTATGTGCCTATCCCCCCACATGAACTACACCTTCCTAACTAAATTTATAACACTTGTTCCACATTTCAAAGTAAACAATTAGGTGTTTGTTATGGGAACATTGTGTTTCAAGAGGAGACTCTTCCTGGTAGAGCTTGGGAAAGCTTTAGTGACTCCTCTGATTCAACGGCGCCAGCACCTTCCCCGTGCACCAGCCTCTGCCAGTCTGGTGAGGAGTCTGCAAGCCCCAACCACTGTCCTGCTGCTCTCCCCCCAAAACATAAAATTTGGTGATGATCAGTGGTTTTTCTGTTAATGTAGGAGCAGTTAAAACAGGTCGGTCAAATTTGACCGGGAGCACTAAAGTAAGAGGGGAGAAACGAACACGACACAAAGGTTAAATGAAAATAAAATAATTGCTTTGATTACAGCAATGCTAATATATCTGCAACTGTGTACCAATTTTCTACTCTTATTAAAAGAGCTTTACACAACAAGCTATATTCACTGATTTACATACAGACATTCAAACAGCTCTTTATTTTATTTATCACATCACACATCCCTGGCAAGCAAACACTCACACTCTGATAAAGCATCGAGAGAAATGACGGGTTCAGATTCGAGCCCGAGGACATTTTGACAGACGAAATGGAGAAGCAAAGGATTAAATTACTGACTTTGACTGGTGAATAACCACTCTACCTGCTTGTGTTATGTTTGCTTTTTAGTTTTTTGCAGTCATTAACTTACTAAGATTAACTGTGATAACGGCAAACAAAGTAATCAGAAAAGACGCTTGAACTCTTTCTCCAGCAGATATTAATCCCCTCATCAACTCTGTGTTCCTTGAAACTGTTCATTTCTAAGTTTTTTTTTTTCCAATCACAAAAAAAGCAGCAGATGAGGCAATTCCATCTAAAAATTCTCTGATGTATCATCAAAATGATACATGAAATTCAGTGCCTTATTCACTTTATCTTATCAGTCATCCTGAAATTAACCAGAAGAATGAAGATGTAAGTTTTAAGCTGAATACCAAGAGAGACCAAGCCTGGGAAAACAAGCAACATACAAATACAGTGTGTGTTAGCTGAGAGTTTGCACCAAGCAAGAAACAAGAGCCACAGCAAGTGACAGGAGGAAACATTAAGATGTTGAAATATATACACCGTCTCTCTCTTTGTCTCTCTCTCTCTCATACACACATACACGCACCAGCCTTATTCAGAGCTGCACTTACAAAATCGCCTCTGTTTGTTTGGAAGTGTCCAACCTGTCAAACCCAGATGCCATGCACTGCTGTCTGATACGCACAAATGAACACATCTCATCTGTGCTGGTGCTGCCTATGCTTTGTAGATACTGCTTCAAAGGGAAAGTCAGCAGAGGGAAATGTGCAAAAAGTGAGGGAAAGATGGATAGGGAAGGATAGTGAGATAAAGCCAAAAAGTGCAGAGATCTTAGGTTTTGTCCTTCACGTCAGTCAGTCTGTTTGTATCAGAGACTATCCTGCTGCTTCTGCTGGGGCTTAAAAATGGCCTTTCTCTGTATGACCATAGTCAGATAAATTGCAAAACATGCGGGGACAAGGGCCACAGAGAGGATGTAGGATCCCCAGGCCTGCCCCCACTCAGCATGTTACAGTGACAGCCAGGTAGGCTGTTATGCTTATTGGATTCCTATTAGTTCCTGGAGGAAAGCTGAAGTGAAATGCAAGTGTTGAGGAACAACATTTTTAAAGACTATATTTTATGTGCATCTTGGACTTAATTCATTCTAAATGAACACAACAATACATAAAAAAATGCTGTTTAAGTAAATAACTGTTAAAGGATTAAGTGTCAACAGAGTTAACTACAGTGTAAAAATGGAAGAGGAGCTCTTGCCAGCCTCTAAATAGGCAAACTGTCCATGTGTCATGTATACAGTAATGGGAAGATAAATAATTCAAAAAGCAGCCTAAGGCTAAATCAGCTTCTCCTTTTACCCTTGCAATAAAATCGATGTTCAAGGAGGAAAAAGGTGTAGTATTTTAGTCCGCTTGGCTTGACCACTGAAATGATCGTGTCACTTCTGTGAGAACAGAAAACCTGGGCATCAAATGTGATGAACAGATTAGAGAAAATGAAAGAGAAATGGAGAGAATGGGAGAGAGGAGGATAAAAGTGAAACAGTAGTTGTGAGAATGAAAGAAAAACGTACAAACAGAAAAAATCTGCACACTGAAAATTCCTGTTCTAAGAATGGCAGATGCATCTACGCAACATGAGGTCAGTGGAGTGGGAGTAGTTTATGTATTCTTGTAATAGACTTTTCAAAGGTTAAGTACCACTATCTCTTTATGTAATGAATGACGCACAACCTGAACTGATAGACTATACATAAGTTGATACAGAATTCTGTTTCGAGGTCCTCCTTTGAAATTATATAATAATCCATAATAGACCAGAGTAGGGCCTGTTGAGGAGGGCGAGCCAGATGAGAGGAGGGGTGAAGATGGGGACTGACAGAGATACAAATAAAGTAAAATAGAAGGAACAGTGCAAAGAAATGAAAAATAAAAAAAAACAGAAACAGAAAAAAATAGAAATAAATAGAAATCAAGCAGCAATGAGACTGACACAAAAATATGATAGATATATTGGAGTTTAAAGGAGACAAATTGCTCATTTTTCACAAGGTGACACATATTCCTGACATTTGAACGAAATGTCTGTGACATACTTAGGTCAAAATGCCACAGGGCTGAAATAAAAAAGCAGCCATATACAACAGCCCTGTTCTTCACAGCCGGTTTTAAGGAAGTACTGCTCAGTCCACCTCACTGCTGCACATGGTGTCCCTCTTTCATGGTGCACCTTTGGGCTGATGTGGAAGCCAAAACAGAGGTGACCCGTGTTTCCCGAAATGGTGCTATTTTTATCTGCTAGGTGGCAGTAACTCGTTGCATTTGGGGCTTTTTGCAGACACGGCTACTTCCAGTAAAAAAAGCAACAAGCCACAACAAGCGGTACAGATCATTTATTTTACGTCCTTTTCTTTAAACAGTCATGGTGTACTACTGCACTGATTCGGCGTGAGAAAGGACGTGCTGAACTTCACAAGAAATCTCAGGCTATGTTCCTGTCATTTCAACAAGGAAAAGATCAGCTGTAATGGCTACACAAGTGGTGATCCTGACAACTTTACCTGAATTAACCAGAGGAAACCACCAGGGTGGTGAAGACCGGAGAGGCACAAATCTGCAAAGCCCTGGATGAGTGCTATATATCCATATTTGGTTCCCAATACAGCGATCCCTTGCCATAAAAAACATCAGATGTTGAAACAGACATGTTACCATTTCATGGAAAAAATTAGCTCATTTG
Organism: Hirundichthys speculiger; assembly: GCA_018398805.1. Classification (NCBI taxonomy): domain Eukaryota; kingdom Metazoa; phylum Chordata; class Actinopteri; order Beloniformes; family Exocoetidae; genus Hirundichthys; species Hirundichthys speculiger. The sequence goes on from JAGFBZ010000261.1 coordinate 2,879,524, forward strand.
ACTTTGATGGCAGCAGCACAACTCAAAAACTCCCAACTTGTTTGGAATAGGGGTTGTAGATCCTGTTTGACAGAGAATTTGTCAACTTGTTTAAATGAGATCCTTGTGGATCCATAAATGGCTACTACTCATCAAACTGTTCATGGACAACATAAATTGATGTGGTTTTCAAGGAAAAAAATAAAGCAGTATTGGCACCGCTGAATTTGAATTTCAGTGGCTGCAGTAAATTGCGTTGCCTGCAGTGGCCTGTAAGCGGCCATGCTACTATGAGCATCAGTAATGTCAGGACAGGGAGATGATATTAGAAATCATTCAACAGGATATCAGCAAAAAATGATTTAAAGCAGGTGTTGTGCTGCTCTTGTGTTTTGTTTTCTTTTTTTCTTTTCTCCAGTCATGAAAATGTTCCAAGCAGAACTAATGTTTTGTTTGACATTGAGCTCATTTTCACCTCAAACTAATTTTCAGGTTACACAAAACAAATGGCGCTTCCATGGTGATTAGATGGAGAAAGTTGGAAGCAGACTATCCACTGATTGAATTTGTATATTTTGCCTCTGCTCTCTTTTTAATACCTCTGCGAGATTGGCTTTTCTGCTGTCCTCTCTCTCTGGAAACAAAGTGCAGACCTAACCAGAACACTGAGTATGAACTGAAGAGGACAGTGAAAGACCAGAGAGGTTGTGTCAAAAAAAAGGAATCGCTCAAAATCAGTTGAAAAACTGTTACTTCTTAATAAAAATGACTAAAGTTTGCCTTTCCTGGCATACAAGCATATTCAGTGCCCTCTACCTAGTTCGACCAGCACTCTCACTGTCCTCTACCTGCTCAGGCCCATGCTATTCACCTAAAGTGACAAAAAAACCATTACTACACAACCTGCCATATCATATGATACTTCCACACTGGGAAACTTTACACACACAGAATATAGTCATGGCATATTTTATTATACACATATGAGACGATGTATGTATTGAATTTATTTGGTCACACATTCTTTGTAATTCATAATCATTCCCAAGGGCCATGACAGACAAATATTCAATGTGCCACAATCAGCTGTGGTTGAGATCCAGCTGCCTGTGATTATAAATCTGTCCAGTAGGTGGTTAAGTGTGCAGATGAAGCTTCTAGTAATGAATCCTTTCTTGAACCGATTGGCTCAAGTGGTTCGATGCCTCATGAGGCTTCATCTTACCATCTACAGGATACCCATCTGCTGCAACGTGCAGGAAAATTCAAAGTCCTTGATCCGACTAGTATTTGACTCCAGCGCCGCCATGCTACCAGAATTGCCACACAAAGCTATTTCTGGGTGATGTAAACCGGAACAATTACATATAAAAAAAAAAAAAAATTAGTCTTGTGGCCCATTTTTCATTTCGTATTTTTGGATCCAAGTCTAAAACTGAAATAAGAAAAACCAGGCATTTTTTCGTTTTTTGTGTTTGATATCAAACAAAAAACTAAAACGTCACTTTTTCATTTTTTACATTTTTGACTGATAATTGAAAATGGAAAGAAATGGTACATGGATTGGTAGGTCCGAACATCTATGGTGTGTATTCCCGACCTGCCTTTTTACAAACCCCTGGCTGCAAAGGGCTTGATAAGAGGATTTTGTGACATACATTGGAAACAATGCAAAGTAATCTTCCCATCATCACAGGTTTTAGTTTTCAGCTTCCCTTGAATGATTTGTTGTGGAAATCAGCCTTAGTGCAGTTCATTGGTGTGTATATGGGTGAAGGAGTAATGTAAAAAAAAAAACCTTTGCAGAACCTAGTTTAGGTTAAAAGGTGCTATTGCATTTGTTGGTTGACTGAGCGATGGAAAATTTGTGACTTTGAAGTTGGATTAAAGAGTTTCTTTCCCCACATTTTTTCATCACTGTCAAATTTTGGAAGCAGGGCAAAAGGATGGGCCAGCTCTGATAGCAGAGCGTCATTAGGGATGATATGGTGCTGATGAGTGCCTGGATTTCAGCTCCATAAAAACAGGTGGTACCTGGGTCACCCCACTTTTCTCCTTCCATTACCTCCTCTACTTAGCCAACCTCACAGCTCTCTCCCTCCTCTCCAGTTCTCCAGCTTCCACTCCACTATTCCCTCAGCACACACGGGAAAGGTTATTTGCACAATTGGCGGTGATTAGCTCTTGATTTGGCTCGCTCTATTTGTGTGATCAGGTCACTGCATGGGAAAAAAAAAAAAAAAAAAAAACAGTCCCAATGAAAGGGCATCTGTCACTGAAATGGGGGGAAGAGAGCCAGACTGAGAAAGAGCTGAAGGTAGAAAACAGAAGAGAAAGACGTAGGGTTGGATGAGAGGAAAAAGAGCAAGGGATTTTTGAAGTGGTAAAATGCCTCTAGGGTAGTTTGCTCCCTCGCCTGTTGGAGTTTGAGTTGGATTCTTGCTGCTGGCAGAAAAAAGTGTTTTGTCCCTGTGTTTCCAGGTGTGTCCTAATGAAGAATGAAAACCCCTCTCTTTCTCTTTCTTTCAGCTTGTCATTGAACTACCTGATTCTTCTAGGCTGGAATTTCTAGAATTTGAGTGCTGTCTTATATCTGGCTGGCAAAAATGCTTTTATAGTCTACTGCGTACCAAAGTGATTTGGGGATGTATTGGATTTTATAGCAGGCCTGGATGTGTCGGCTGCACCGTTCGGTTGGTTTTGGGCTTATGGTTGGCCTGGTGCCTCAAATAGTTGGTTACGCCAAAGAATTTTTCTCACAGCAAAAACTGTACTAGCCATTGCTCCATCTACTCATACATTCAGCCAGCCAAGTAGGGCCTCACACTATCTGGGTGTTCAGCCAACAAATCCCCGCTACTTTGGCCTCTTCTCTGCAACCATATATCAGGCTGACAGCTGGTGAAGAACCCTACATCCAGCCAGCTGAATAAAACAGAGATTAAGCACCCACCCGAATCCATTTAATTACTCATTCAACAGCTCGCAGCATGTAACTCCAACCACTGGTAAGAACCTTGCTATTCTTCAGTATTTACTTTTGCTCCCATGGACTACAGCAAAGTTGGAGGAAGTGGCTGGTCAAAGACAAATGCTGCCCTAACTAATAAAAATAATCACCCTAACTCAGTGGTTTGAAAACGCATATTTTTGTCACTGTGATTTAAGGACTGGTTATCTAGTGGTGCGGCGCTGAGGGTGAAAACAAACTAAAATAGTACAAGTCTACAAAGGTAAGACTTCCCATTTGTTACAATATCCAGACAATTACAAACATGTGGACATGTAGTGAGCATTTAAGTATCACTAAATATAAAAATAGAACAAAGCACGACTCCAAAGTGATACAATTACTGGACAGTATAAGCCTAACTCCTTGAAGGTAGGGAAGGTTGTTTATTCCCACTTTCTCCTGGCTTCAAAAGGCTGAAAATTGCTTAGTCAAGATACTGTACCTCTTTGTGTGTCAATTTAGAGGATAGAAAAAGTATTGACAATATATATGGGTATGGAGTAATTAGATTTTTAACCAGTTTTGTATTCAATGCCTTGGATATAATTTTACATAGTTTATAATATATATATAAACTGCTTTCACTGAACAAAAACAAGAACAAAACCAAACATTGTATTAGCGTAGAAAGTCTTGTTTCTACATTTTAAGAAAGAGTTGGGAGCTCTGAGAGGTTGTGAGGCCTTGATGAGGGTTGCTGGAATCTGAACATGACAGAATCTTGGCAATAAAATATTCGAGTTCACGAGGACAGGGTAGAAGGCATTTATTTTTCTGGCATTTCAAAAGGATATTCAGCAGCCTCCAATCAGCAGCTACGATATGGCCTGTTGTCAAGAATGCATCAGTTTAGCGGCAGCTTGTTTGCTTTTGAGAGAGTGTTGTACGGGGAAGCGAGAGTGCTTGTGTGTGACACAACAGACGCAGGCCCGAGAGTCAGCTCGACTTGTCTGACTGCCAGCGCACGGATCTGTACGAGAGACACACACCAGACACACAGTAAGGCCTGAGCTAGCTGGCAGGCCTTCGGTCCTGATTAGGAAGATTAAATAAGCCAGTTAACATGACTGAAACTCATTTTTACAGTATCCTCAAACCCTAGGTGCCATATTTAGTGATCAGTTATGTTTAACTTTCAGTCTCCCTGGGAGAGCTGCTGTGGTCGAGGGCCATGAGAGGAGGCATTTTGTGAGTGGGAGTGGGCATCGGGGAAAAACCTGAGGGGGACCAAGGGTGCTGCAGACTGCAGAACAGTTGCATGACCTTTTCTGAAATGCTGCCACCCGCCCGCCACTGAAACATGGTCAGACTAATTAAAGTTTCAGTGGCATTGAATTTTCAAGAGCATAGCACACCTCGGGCCACCTTGAGGGCTCTTAGGCAGGCAATATGTAAACAAGGGAAAAATGGGCAATACAAGAAATGAAGGAAAGAGCACAATAGGAAGACAGCCACTAGAGGACAGCACGACAAACCCAAGCAATAATAGACAATGTCAGTAGATTCTCATACACACAAGAGAAAAGCATCACAGTGGAATGCAGATCTACACACACAGAGTATTATATATAAGCTCCGACAAGGTTTGCCCTTTCAAATAGGTACACTAAAAATATTCAAGACCATATGGAATTAGGAATCGAATTGAAACTGTCCAACTGTGTTCAGCTGGGTGAATGCGAGAGCTGAATGAGAGATAGCCAATGTCAAAATGCTGAGTGCTTTTCCAAATCTTATTGGGCTGCCTCTCAGCCTAATGGAATCTTGAAGGGTCAGTTTCAAGAATAAATGCTTGACTTATGACATGGTTACTGGGAGCATTAGCCAATATACTGGACAGCATGTTCCCGTCTCCAAAGCATCATTGAATAATTGGCTGCATTTGACCAGGACATTTCTAGAAATATGGCCAAGTAAAAGGTTATACAACTAGACAGACTCGCTCATGGCCTGTATTTCACAATCTGCTGGCCTTGTCTTCATTAATGATCTTGACCCTCTTTTCGCCATTTTGGAAGTGAAAAGGACTTAATGAAGCTGAACAAAGCTGCTTGTGTGCATGTGTGTGTCTGTGAGTGAGCGCTGGAGAAAGACAGAGACGCAGAGAAAAAGAAGGGCCATGTGACTGAGTGTTACAACTTGATGAGGTCTCGGTCTGTAATTCCTCAGGGAGGTGGTTCAATCTAGGCTTTATTAGACCTATTGAGCTGTGTGCAGGCAGGTTTGTGTGCATCTTTCCTCTATCAAGATCATTTTGCAGAGCTTTATGAGTATCTTTGTGTGTGTGTCCCTTAAATGTTCTCAGTTGGTAGCAGTTTAATGGTGCGTGCAGGGAATGGCTTTTTTTTTTCATGCCTGTAATTGTGTTTGTAGAGGTGAAGTGTTCAGTTTGATCACAGTTTTTGTGTATGTAAACTAACCCTTGCAGGATGTGTTTCATTCTTTAAAGCAAAATTGTGTTTTCCTGTTCATTCTGATGCCAAAACAGAGCTGCAGCTACTGTAAACTCTGTTTAAAATATATTGTATGTAAAATATATCGTATGTCTCTGTTTTAAACCAGTTGCATAGTTAAATGCTAACCCTAACCCCTAACCCTTTCAGGATAATGTCAGCTTTTTCAGGTGACACTTGAAATTAGGACATTTTCATACAGTATCTAAAATCCATCCACCCTTTCACATTCTATACCTGAGACGTGCTTATCTGAATACTTACGGTTGGCAAAGTTTGATGAGGTCCTGATCGGTGGTCCCAGGTGGTAGGCCTCGGATATATAGGTTGGTTTTACTCAGCTGCTCCGCCCCTCCCTGGTTGCAGCTGTTGGTGCTGGGACTGGGAGGAGCCATGGGATGAGGGGGTGGAGCATAGGGCTGCTGGGAAAGCAAGGCAGAAAAGAGGAACAATTTTATACAAATGGAATAATTCAGAGTAAATGTGAGTTTAAGACATGGGGTGATGAGGAAAAGTGGCACAGAAGTGAAAGAGAGAAAACATTTCTGAGACTGGAGTTGAAAAATGTGACAAACTGTGTTCTAAAATATGTCTTTTGAAGACACAGCCGGCACTACCAGCTCAGCATCACTACAATTATTAGACAAGAAATTTTAGGGAGTCATGAGACAGAGAGGGTATGAGATCACTGTGTCTGGGAGATAAAATCACAGAAGCACATTTTAATGACTGAAATTTCAGTAATACAGCCATAACCTTTCTCTCTCACGTGCACACAAACAAAAAGATCTATACTATGACAAAAAGCAAAGAAGCCTGTTCAGATGAGATCATGGGAGGTGCATTGCTCTATTCATTTAACTACACTTTAAATTTTAAAGCTGTGATATTTTATACTTTAAAATTGACCAATTTAATACAAGTATCTCTTTAAGAAAGAGTAGTTTCTTTATTCTGACAAAAAAAAAAAAAAAAAAGCTACTGAAAATACTGTGATGATGACTAGGGACAGTCCAGCAAGCCTTGGCAGACCACATTGTTCCACCTTGATACATTCAAATGAAGAGGAGGAAATTACAGTGGCTGAAGGGGCATTCTGCTCTCATGTCAATTATGTTGAGAGTACCGAGCACAGACTGGATAAAAGAACTGGACAAACTCTCCTTGACTGAATAGATCATTTTGGCCAAGCTTATAGTCGCTGGGGACAAAACAGTGAGCGGTCGGGGGTGGCTGGTCATCGCACAATTGGTAAGAGTGAACAACAGCTCACTAAGCCATCTCCAAATGCTAAAACCTATCTTTGCATGTCAGCAATGTGAAGCTGCCCAGGCAAGCTCCATTTGAGCTCAACAAAGCATCATTCCATAAGTAGAGGAGGTAACTTCTTTACCTCTTTTTAACAGATTTGAATAGGGATCAGATTGCTTTTGCTCACTGTAGCACAGGAAATCTGTTTGCCTCTTGGCCCATTTTCAAACCCCTCATGTTTAGTACATAGTAACGCCACATTTCCTGTATAAGTTTTGTTGATAAAAGTGGTTTGGAAATCAGTTCAGTGACCAAGTTGTTGTTAGATCAGGAAGTATGTGACTGCAGTGAGGCTGTAAGTTGGATAAGCAACAATGTGAGCTTGGGAGTTACAGCGCACTTCATTATGTGCACAAAAATTACATTATGATATAGCACCTCCCATTTGCCACAAAGAATGCTTTTAAGTTTACATTTAAGCAGGGAAAGTGCTGAATGATTAATATATGTTTATGCATATTTGCTAATGAACAACTTTAAATGATGGCGACCTCCTATTTCTCCAGCCAATTTCGTAACAATTTGTGAAACAATTTACACCTCCAAGGGTGTAAGAATGACAAAATGAACTCCAGCATATTCTATAACACAAATAAATGCCTTTTTCAGTCTATTCTTTATTTCAAAAATGTTTTTTAAAATGCTAAAGAAATGTGAATCCCCCACCTCGGTTTTTCTCCCTCTCTTCCCCTGCTCTCTCTGTGCTTGTTGTGCTGTTAGTGTAGATTTATGGTATAGGAGTCAGGGCCCCCTGCTCATAGACCATTTATATCTCTATTGCAGGGACACTGCACATAATGACAGAAAGGGAGAACTAAAGCCCTGTGGCCATGCCATGAAAAAGAGACAAAAAAAAAAATGAGTGTGACATAAAAAGGTGAATAAAACAGAGAGAAAGAGACAATGCATAATGCAAAAATGTAATTGAGTGATGGATAAAGCAGGGAAGAGAAAGAACACAGTCAGGGAGAGAGGAAGACATGACAAAAAAAGGACCACCAGCTCAACTTAACCACGTTAACCCTCATCCTCCCCAGGGAGAACCTTAAGACCTCAAACTATGCTGTAAACACACACACACACACACATTAGCCCTCCAATCGGCCCCACACGCTAGCAGCGACTGTTGGAGCATGGCTGATTTGATGCGCTATTTTAAGCATGTGTGCCTTGCCAGCATGTCGCCTCCCACTTCTCAGACAAAGAGCCGAGGTCCCTGGAGCGTGAAGAGGGAGCCACGTCCATCAATGGACGGCCAATTACCACGCTGAGCTAAATGGAACTGATGGGTACCCACTCGCTGTGCCATAACCACACACACTACATACATCTATGGTCGTGCACATGTATGCATATATGAAATTTGGTGACACGCAAACACTTTCTTTGTATTTTTATTTATTTATATTTTATGAGGAAGCGAAAACTGCCAACTACAAGGACAGCCACATACCTTACTATTACCTCTCAAAACATTCTTTGGTGGCATCAGGCTCAAAAACAAATGAGAATCAGAAAACAATCAGAAAAACTAGGCTCAAGTCATTTATGCTTCTGTGAAGAGAAAACCTTAATCTCATGAGTCCTCAATGGGAGTATTTTCTCCCACTTACAGTCACTGGAAACTGGTGAGCTAAAGTTCAAGCCTCGACTTTAAGGCTTTCACCTTATCCCCCCCTCCTCTCCCTCGCCTCCTTGTCTTATTTCAGCCAAGTCCACTTCAAGTTAAATTACACACACAGAAACAAACATACTGTGTGACACTTGCAATTTTCTCATCACAAACGAGGGACACCACACAGAGTTGCTTGTAGGTACTGAATTTCAAAGATGACACACACACACAAAGAAAAAACCAAAACCCTTTTTTTTTCTGTGCTTGAGAGCATATACAGTACTTGTGTGTATAAGGTGAGAAACAAAACAACTCAGACAACACAATGCATGGACTTTGTTTAGGGCTTGCCTAGGTCTGAAAATATTTAATTCGTTTAACCATTTCAATTTGCATGGTACTGTTATGTCACAGTACCGGTTTTAAGTAGAATTATCCAGCATCCTCACATTCACCTCCTTCCAAAACACCACATGCTGAATTTGCTGTAAGTGAGATTTGGTGAAGTTTTGAACTCTTTTTCTTGGTTTTTTTCTATTGAAACAAATTTTCAACTGCAGTTATATCATTAATTTAATACTGACACGAGCCAATTATGCTCCAACAGTATTTTCTCCAGCATTTCACTAAATTGGAAGAGCAAATTAAATATTTTGTCTCCTTAAATGAAAGCCCCTGCATCTTTTTTGGTCTTTCTCTGTTTTCGCCTTTCAGTGATACACATAGTCGTCGTTCTCCTCCTCCTCCTCCTCCTTCACCTCCTCCTCCACCTCGTTCTCTCTGGTTTACAGGGTTGGCTTGCATCCTGGTCTTTGGAATTCATGTGTCCCGCCCTATCGATTTGCTTTCATTTTTTAAGGTCAGAAGCTGAAATCTTACACAATGAGGCATGGAGGGTCAAAACTAGCCCATTACTTACAGTGTTGGGCGAAGAGGCACAGAGTGAGGCTATCCAAGGGGAAAGAAAAAAGGCTTGCAATATTCCCCTGGGAAGAAAAATGAAGTGGATGCTAAAGGTCTCAAAGGACTGGACAAATGTTGGGTAGATGGGGAGAAGGCATGAATGAATTTAATGCAGGATTTTTGCATCCTTTGTTAATGTTTTAATGTTAGGCAAAATATCTAAAGGTTTTGGAGGAGGTCAGAAGTTTAGATGTGACACACACACACACACACACACACAAACATATATACCTGGTGCTACTCAGCGCATCTCCTAAATACAGTACAGACACATAATGGAAATGTTTCAGATTTTGAATAAGCAAAACAAGCTAATTTTGATCCATTGATCTTATTCAGCTTTATGTTTGACCAAATATAATCTAAATAAATTTGAAACATAATTGAACATGTAAGTGTTTTCCAAGTGATTTGTAATGGGAAACTAAGTTGTGTATCTCTAGATTCTCTACCACAAAGGCAGGAGACACACATAGCATGCAACAACAAAAAAAGTATCTCCCTTACTTCATTTTTGCTCATTTTCACTGCCGTCACCAGTTAACTCATGTTAACAAATGTACAAGTTCTGAAACAGTTAAACTGTATGACCCCTTGTCTTTCACCTAAAGAACACCGTGCCATTACTGGGAGGAGATTTTTAAGTGGAATCAAGCTTGTAAGATATGCAAACTTTCGTCGTTTCCTTTCCTCTTTAAATGTAATTTTCTGCAGGATCACTGGTGGCCACACTTGAGGTTAATGAACAAGCTAGTTTTTCCTTTTTTTTTCTGGACAGTTTTATGACTTCTGCTCACCCTCAGCCTGTCAGCCTGTAAGATTCTCAAATATGTAGTAAAGCTTGGTCTCATGTGTCAGAGTGATGGGGTATTAGAAACACTTGAAGAGAGAAAAAGCGAATTGTGAGAGAATATCTGGTTACGAAGCTTGGTGGTGGGAGGTGGTGGTGGCTGGGGGCTCCAGGTGGTGAATGACAAGCCTCCATTCAGTCTCCTCCCTCTCCAGCTGTGACATGCCACCTCACAGGCTTACTGGGGATTTCAATTTGCTGCACTGTATTTTAGACAGGCAAAATGGTTTACACAGACCCAATTTACCAAGCCAGCCACGCAGGGGGGTTCACAGCCTCTGCAACATGCCAGCGAATGTTTATGAGTGTATTAAGTAAGGATGATAAATCTGGCCAACATCACTTATGCTGAGGACACACAGCATTGCACTGTATATTCACACATCTACAGAGGATGACACACTTGTATTTTTTTTTTCAACAGACCACCAAGAAGCCTTGTTTGTCACTAAGTAAAATGTTGCATTAGCCTTAGCCAGCTGCATGTACTGTTTGTGATTTGCAGCATCCTTTCACCCATTAAAAGAAATGTCTGCATACCATTTGAAATGTCCTGGGTGGTGGGTGTGGGGAGTATGACTAAAATAAAACTGAAAATCAGGATTATTTTTTGGCTTTCTGATGTCTATCTGGGCTCCACTTTTCTTAACTTGAACTAAATGGTGCATTTAGAGGGATCATGAAGCTACATGTAACATGCAACTGAAAATACAGAGATAGATGAGTGAGTAAGCGTGCGGGTGTGTTCTGTGGTCTATCATTTTGTCTCTGTACTTTATGGGATAAACTGAAAACAACAAACATGATCTAATTTCTATTACACATTTAATTTCCCTGAATGTTTTTGAGGCACCCTGTCTTGTTACATGGCACTTGGAAAATTAGTCCCATTTTTCTAAGTTAAATGTAATAAATAAAGATGTTATTTATGTACTTAAAAACAGCGTAATATGCATTGAGAATTTTCACACTTAAATGGGAAGGAGAGCAGTAATCTGAGTAAAAGCAGGGTTATGTTATCTCCACCTTCCTCCTTTAGGGCAGGGCTGCACTAGATGGCTGTGTACCAGCTTGGTAATAGGCTCTGATTTATAGGAGGCTACAGGAAGCAGTGAGAGCGAGCTCAACACTGGCACTAGGCCAAAGATGGCTGTGTTGTCAATATCAGTAAACCACCCTAACCCCACCCCAACTTCCCCCGTGGCCATGACACTAGTGGTCCAGATCCGATGTCACCATGCTGTGCAGGTGCACTCTTAATGCATATTTCCTGTTCTGTGTGCCTGCATTTTTAAGTTTGACTTCAACAGCTCACACCAGTCAGACACACTTGCACACAAACCCTGCCACAAGAAATGAGAGGCGGTCTCTTTAAATTGAAGGGAAAAAAAAAAAAAAAAGCTTATCAGCCCATTCTTCATTAATTCATGCTGGCAAAGTCTCTGCAAAGACTCTCAGAGATGAGCACAGTCCCAGAGGAATCCCTTCCAAACTGCCTGAATGAACAGTTAGCTCGGCGGTCGGCCGCATTCACAGCAGCCTTTAAGCACGAGAGGAACACAAATCCTCCATCCATCCTGGATAGCTGCTTACAAACCTTTAGACCTCAAACATGTGTTTTGAGAACCGCAGCTGCATCTCAATGTTAAAAGATGAGCAAGGGACACTGGGAAACAGCTTGTCCTCCTCTCATTTTGCTCTCTCTTTCCGTCTATGTCTGTCATGGTGAATCCTTAGCCAGGGGAGTGAATAGCAAATCATTCCCGATTCACCTGGGAATGCAGCACGACTGATTCTTTTGCCAAATGTTTCCTTATAGGCATGCCTGAGAGCGCTCTCTTAGAGTGGGTATGCAGAGAGCAAGAGAGGAAAGAAAGATGTGGAAGAAACATTTAGTTACTGCTATGAACTGAATCAAAGGATTTGAAAGCTGCCAAACAAGAAAACAAGGAGCAAAAATGAAGAATGAAATAGAAATTATAAATTACTTATAAGTATATACGAGTTATTTTGACTGCATGATTTGCCTGGGCTCCACTAACTAAAAAAATAAGAAATTGTACTTCAGGAAATCAGAAAAAAAACCCTAACCCCAAAAAAACTCAACAGAATAAAGTATGATAACACCTACGAACTTGTGTTTGGTAATGTTGCTGTGGAGGGAGCGCCACATTGACGCATGCAAGGAATAATTTCACGTACGTTCACATTTTCATCCATGGCTTCTTCCTAAAACATGATATGAGGCTCTTTCTTTCCTGACATTAAACTCTTATTTCTCCTCTGCTTATGTACTTTTTTCTTTTTTATGTACTGTTTGCACTGGTTTTGTCCTTTTGTCTCTCTCCGCTTGATTTCTCTTTGGGGCAGATAAGCGAGCAATGTTCTGTTACATCAGGAGCCATGTATCTTGATACAGAGCCCCGAGGTCAAAACACAGACTATATCTTCCTCCGTGGTGAAAGATAGGATACATATATGTTATCTGACCAAGAAAGGGAGCTATGGTGGTAAACAACAAATGCTTTTTGTATCCCTGTTTAAGGACGGTTGGCTGTCTATTTTATCTTCCATTGGGTTTACAAATTAGAATAATCATCATGTATATTAAAAGTACTTGAAAGAATACATACTTTATACAAATGATGTGAAACTGTTAAGTGTGATTGCAAACAAAGAAACTCTGATTATGTATTGTGAATCTTGTATCTAGAAGTGGCATCCAATATCAGGAACTACAACCGGCTTTTCAAAGGAAGAATTTTTAAGCTATTTAATTTATTTCACAATTTTTTACAGTTGATTGATAACTCCAACCAGCGGTGCTGGATCCTGTTCACATATGGTTTCTTCTTTGCATGAAACAGGTTTAACTCGCACAGCGAACTGTGTTCACAGACACTGATTTCAGACAGTACAGGGTTTTCTTTTGGTTCTTCACTGCATAACTAGTGAAACACTTGAATATGGCCTGAACGGTACAGGTGCAGGGAAATCTCGATTCCAAGATATGTTGTAGAAGCAGATGATTACAATAGAGAGCATGATCTTTCATTTGCGATTTTACAGCCTCAGCAGAACACGTGCACATATGCCGCTACATAAAATTTAACAGAATTAAATTTCACATTAGACAAAACCTTATGTAGCTCCAATGTTCTACTATTTTTTTATTGGATGATATGATGGAAGCAGATAGAGCTCAGCAATGACTGTCACAGAATATGAAGAACCACGTTAGCCATGCTTGTGGGAGGTCAAAGTCTTGTGCAACTTCAATCATGCGGGTCAGATGAGCTGCTGTACTTCTAACACGAGCAGCCAAAAATAAAGTTAACCTCATGCAACCCCAGATAGTACAACTATTCAGCTTAACTAATCACTGAAGAATTAACAAGGCACTACCAATGCTGCTGTCCAACTCAAATAAAGGAGTCATTTAAACTGGACCTTGGAGCCACAGTATTAGCTCCCATCATGATCTCGATTTTATAGAAAAGGTTATATCTGCACCCTGGATTCTGCACCCTGGATCCAAACTAAAGCTGACTAAAGTTGTGGTTGCAAAGCCTGTCAAGGAATAACAATATCCCTTTTACATAGGAAATTGATAATAATCAACACAGCAACATACAAATGGTCACCATAGGCTTTTTTTTTTTTTTTAATGTATGTTATACATTTATATATGTTTAGGTTTTCTGTGTACTTTAATAGTCATAAGGTGCTTTGGTGACATAACAGGGCTAAAGTGTGTTTGTGAAGCATGATTATGATGCTTTGACTGCAAGGGCAGTGACTGCTGCAGAGAGATCTGTAAAAGAAAGCCAAGAGCCAGCTGTGGGCAGAGCCAAAGTGAAACTCCTTGGACATAAATATTTGGGCTGATTTGTCATCATCATAGCCAGCTGGGTTTGTCTGCAAGCTAGCCAGTGTGGGAGTGAAGACTGCAGGATGGCTGCAGTGAGGAAGCAAGAAGATAGACATGCTCATTTAAGGATAGGACAACCGAGAGAAGGACAAACCGAGAAAGCAAATGCTCTAAAGTTTTCTCACCAACTGAACCCATTCACTAAGATGATCAAAAACCGAAAAGGGAGACTGGTCACTAGGTTACTAGTGTAAAATCACTCAGCTTATACATATAGGTGTATAAGATATTTTATTCTCAAATACAGAAAACCAACAAATACTGGCATTTGAGGGAGGGAAGCAGAAAATATGTGGCACTGAAAGATAGTAAAATAGTTACTTTATTTGGGGGTAGCCCTGGACCCAGACAAGCTTAATTGTAAAGCTCAGTTTCTGTACAAGGCAAGAGGGGATATATAGAAGAAGGCAGCAGCCAATGAGCCCAATACCACCCACATCACTCTGCATCTCTAATTCGCCACATTCTTCAGGAGTCAGTTATGTTTTTCACAGGAAATGTAAGCACAAACACGGGACTGTGGAAGACAAAGAGGGAGGAAAGAGCCATGTAGCTATCTCTCGGTGAGACATATGTCTAGCAGTCCAGTCATGCACATGAGCTGGCATGCTGCCCTGAAATGTCTTCATAGGCTGCATTAAAGGTCCAGAAAGAGGGGAGGGAGAGCCTGCATAGCCAGCACATAAACACGAACCTCTCATTACCCCAATTCCTTAAAGCTACATCCAATCACAATAATACCATATCTGCATATTACACCAGTTCTAGAACTATTTGCCTTTGTCTGACAGTCTGGGACCAATTTGTGACACATTGCCATGTCTTAATGCCTATTGAAAGCTGAATGCCAGAGGGACAGAGGGAGAGAGAACTGGGACAGATTGATTGAGGGGAAGCTTTACTATTTGTTATGCTGTTCTCCAGACAAATTTAGGACCCCTTATACAGAAGGTCAAATGTGCAGAAAATCATAAATAAGCGTGTAATTGACAGGAAAGCTGCAAAAGGGCAGAAAGGTTCCAACAGTTTAGTACACAAGTTATGGCCTGACACTGTCCTAGGATCCATACTTGAATGAGTGTCAAAACCCATATAATATTGACCTTTATTTAACCAGGTTAGTCCCACTAAGATCAACCATCTCTTAAACGAGGCGACACCTGGGCCACACTTACAATCACTCCTATGGGCAATTAGGAGTCACCAGCTAACCTGACAATTGGAACTATGTAATGCTTCCATAACTATTTTCGTTTCTATTTCACACAGACTTGTGAAAGCAGGTCTCACAGCACACTAACATCATGCATAACCTGATATAAATGTATTAATTACTTTTGAAACACATATGGTCAAGGTAAAAATAACTATCATATCTATAGAAATCTTCCCCTCACATACTAATCAAGAGCACGATTTCAATAATGTGTAGTATTACCATTATTCTGGACCCTGTTGCAGCACTTGTATGTTGAATGAAATTCAGTCCCTCATTAACTGGAACGGCATTGGTACTGGTACTGATAGCATATATGAGCCCAGCTGTACGATAAAAGCACGCATGCACCAGCAGACAGGATTTCAAATTTGCCCAGGACTGAACCCAAGTGAATATTCAGTGTCTTTCAATAAGCAGAGTAGTTGAACCAGGTATGGAATGTCACTTTCATCCTTAAGAAATAAACTCACTGACGTGTCTCTGACAATTGTCAGACTAAATACTGGCACTAAACACCAGTCGCTCTTCAGCAGGAAGGCTTGAGAGAGCCATAACAAATCAGCTAGGGAGTGGAGAATGGTAGGATTGTGGTTGTTTATAGGGTTACTTTATGACATACATCTGAAGAATGTATTCAGAGATTTCGCAGTGGGGTCTTAACCAATCAGAGTGCCTTCCATCTTTATTCTAGCCAGAAAAATCAGTGTGTGTGTAGTCATGGTGCTCATATATAAATGGATACACCAAATGTGCAACAAGTATTTGCTCCATATTTTTGCTTTTACTACTGTTCCAAAATTTCAACTGAGTGGACATAATACAACAGAAGTGCAGAAATAATTCTAGTTTAATAATTTATTGTATCAAAACTAAAATGGCTTTCAAATGATGGCAGTCTATAATTGCAGGGCAGGCTGTAAATGAGAGTTTGATATGTGGAACTTCTAGACGAGTTTAAGAAAAGGTCATGCAATAAAACCAACATGTTTTTATTTAAAAAAAAAAAAAGACTAAACAAAGGAACAAAAGAACATTGTTTTCTTGTTCTATTTTAAATATTCTTGTTTTAGTAAGGTTTGAAATGAATATTGTATTAAAATATTTTCAAAGCAATTGTTTTTCCAATAATTCTTTTTAAATTGAATATACAATACAACCACAAGATAACAACAAAAGAGAAGTGCCTAACATCAATCATCTTTTAATTAAGAAAACACACAATCTGAAACCCATATGGATATTAATTTGACATGTTCTTCTCTCCTAAACATTGTTTAAATCCTGTGCAAAGCTACCATGGAAGCGGCACTCCCCGACAACAATGCACCCAACAGAAGGTCAATAAATCCTACCACACCCCCAAAAATAATTCACCACCAGTCTGGAGAACACGACAGTAAACCCCGGGATTTGACCCAAGCTTTACCAGAAACTCAGACTCCAATCCAGACAAGTGTTAAAGAAAAACATCCACATTTACACTGGAACACGACTAAATCCAGAGAACCACAAGACCAGAAGAAGCTGCTGTCAACATTTCAGCACCAGACTACACAAAAAAAAAAAAAAAAAAACCCAGAGGTCAGACTTTCATAGACTAGGGGGTCAAAATCCTCCTTCCTCATCCTTTGAATGGGAAAGTGAGACTCATCCTCAGTTTTTCCCAGTTTTCCATTAACATTTGCTTTCAGGCCTTTAGCAGATATTTTTTACTTTGTCTTGACAACGACCGCCTGACAGTGACATTGTTTTTAACTCTTTGTTGCTAGATCTAGGTTTTCATTTTCTGTTGCACCCTTCGCACTCACATTTAGTATCTTAAGAGAGTCTGTCAGAGTCTCTGTTACTTCTGTAACCTTGTTATTATCATTCTAGATTACCATGGTCCGTATAGGGTCCGTCAAGCTCTTCCTTTTTTTTGTTTAAATGTTTAGCTTGTCCTTACCTCCCATCTCATTACCTCCCTTACTACTTTTATTGACATGTTTCCCTCATTTAATATCAAATCATTAACTTTCTTAATTGTTTGATCATGCACAGTATGTTGGTTATTTCCTTGCCAATACCTGTTTTCTGCTTCAGTTTTTTTTTTTTTTTTTTTTGGTTAGTTTTTGTGAGAAAGTTAAAATCCCTTTTATCTGACATCAACCTGGCTTCACCTGTGAGTCTGCATTTGGGTCTTTAACTTTAAATAACTCCAGACAGAGACAGATTTGTGTGAATTTCAATTGGGCTAATAATGTACTTCACAGTAATCATCTATGCTGAGGTGCTTTTTCAACATAATTGTTTGCAGTCAAATCCTGTATTTTGCCACTAGATAAAAGATTACTGACAGAATTTATAGCTTACCCCAACTCAAACCCTTATTCATATACCATACATTGACTTGCTTTGACTAATCTCTAACCATTTTCCCCTCTCTCATCTGCTCACTAACCCTTCATAACTGAATCCATACCCTTTCTAGCTTCCATCCATTCTCTCTTCACCTTCTCCAATCCGTTCACTCAGCTCTCATCTATCCCTAAATCCATCCCAATCCTCATCTGGCTGCTTGTCCTCCATTTCTCTTTTGTGTTTTCTTCTCATCTCCTGCCTGTCTCAAAGCCATTAGGGAGTTTTTACACAGTATTGAGTAGAGTTTAGTAGGCCAAAGGAGATGATGTGCCAGATTCTGCACTGTGTGTTAAGCAACCAACCACCTACTCAACACAAAAAAGCCCTGTATCCCCCCGCCTCCTTGAGCCTAAGCATGCATACTACAAAGCTGCCGTCAGCAGCAGGCAGTGAGGCATGCAGGGGATTGTTTTACTCAGGTTCAATCTGAGAACAATGCCGTATTGTAAAATCTTTGGAACCAAACACCATTTTGCCTCCACACACCTGGATATGTCATACCACAAAAACATGTGCCAAGAGAAGTAAGGTATTCGCATCAAAGGGGGAGCTCATAAAAATTCACACATGCTTTTATTCTTTAAATCTATTTATTTTTACTTATTGCCTTTTCCATGTTTTGTTTCCAAATGGGCCTTTCAGTATTTCTTTTGGTTTGGCATATCGGCGTGAGTTGTTGAGTTAGAGACCTTCCAGAAGTGCCTCTTTGAGTGATTGAAAGGATGAGAGACAGCCTCTTCTGGGCAGACCATCCTGGCCTGTCAGTCTCATGACTTACTGGAAACCAAAGTGCTTCCCAGCTCTCCCAATGAGAGTTCAATCAGTGTGGGTGTTCAGTTTTATCCAAAAGTGTCACAATCATGTGATAAATAAAGTGAACACTGTTGGGCAGCAGGCTAGAGCAAGTGATATAACAAATAAGATTCTAGGCTGGAAGAGAGAGGAAGAGAGGAAGCAAAAAAAAAAAAAAGAAAAGAAGAGGTAACAGAGAAAAAGATGAATTGGGATGCAGACATGTGCCAAAGGAGAAGAGATGCAGTGTCTGAGTTGCTTGGACCTTGGTAGCGTGATTTATTCATGCGATAAGTCACTGTGTCTGTGGAACAGGTGGGTCTAACGGTGTAATGTTTCCAAGTTGCCTGACTGCTTGCCTCAGTGACCCTGGCCTGCTGTGTCCTTGCCAGGCTGCTGGAAGAGTTTAATGCATGTAACACTTGGACACGGCAAGGGATCCCAGCCAGTGTAGATAAACACAGGCCATCTGGGTTAAAACAAACTCAACAGTGATGCCATCGGTCCTCCTGGATCTTCAAAAGGTAGCTGAAGGTATTACATCTCTGCACTTCATGATAAGTTAACAGAGAAGAAGTTACAGTTCTTCCACATCTGACTTCAGTAGGGAAATGCAGTATCATTAATGTGACTTACAACAACATGTTTTCAGCACTGTATTCATCTACAACTGTGTCTATTCATAAAGCTTCATGGGGGTCTAATGAAGCATTACAGTGCAAGCTGAATGGTGGTAGATTTCAGTAAAACCTCTGAAATTGTCCCAGATCAGCACTTCTGGTGGAAAAGACTTCATGAATAAAAGCTAGGGATTTTGGGTTTTTTCTCCAACAAAAGCTCAAGCACTTTCACTTACATGCTCGCTCTCAAAAAAAAAAGACACCTTCCATAAACAGCATGCAGAGAGTAACAGAGTGAAATGATCATTTGTGTTCTTATTTTCTTATTTGGCACTCTTCAAGTGGCCTAGCAAGGGCACATTACTGCCAACAAATTTAAGACGTTTTCTGAACTTCCTGTTCTTGTTTCTCAACAGTTACTTCCTACACTACAGAACTCCTTCAAAGAGTGATAGCATTGACTTTTTAAAAACCTTCAGTAGAGTGCATCTAAAACTCAACACTGTATTTTCATACACAAGCAAAAGTTGTGAGAAGACATCAAAGACAAAACTCCATTGTGGTTTGGTCTATTGTACTTGCTAAAAGGTTTCTAAACCATTTATTTACTCTCCAATGGAAACTTTTAATGAGATGACAGCAGTGGACTGTTATTGTTGTAGTGTGTGGCTTTCCATTTTCTGGTTAAATGTGAGGGGCTGGGCTCTGAGAGAACACTGCTCGCTCCATTGTACCAATGCACAGATTACCACATGAACAGGAAGCTCCTCCGTTCAGTCGCCTGCCAGCAGCAGACCACCTCTTAAATATCCGAGAAAGAAGTGTCATTGTGGGACTGAATATGAAGGGGCCTGCCAACAACTGCGGATGGTCCATTACCATGACAATGAGCCTCATGCAGATTTTATTTATTTCTTTTTGAGATCCATCAAAAAAAGGCGGTGAGACTTGCCACAACAGAGCTGGACTCACCAAGGCCAGACTGGCCAAGCCTCTTTTTTTGGTCAAGAAAGAATTCACTGGAAATGCATGATTAATTAGTCACAGGCTGCTTCACATTCAAGAAGCACAACTTTGCTGTTCCATCACATTTTGTGACTCATTTCAAGGGGCACTGATTTGTTTATTTCTTTCAGTTACTAAAACAGAAGTGTAGCAAACCCTGCTAAATATTATTTAAAAGATCTGTCATTCAAAAGTCTGTTACAAATTTGCTTTCAGATGAACAGTTTTTTTTTTTTTTTTTTTTTTAAAGCAAACACCTCATGACTGTTTTCCAAAAATGCAGCAGCAATCCTAAACACCCTGATCATTTGTTGGTGCTGTAATGGAAAACAAAAGTACTGGATCCTGTCAAAAAAGAGAACACAGCTCATAAAATATCTCCCACAGCTGTCTGCACTTCTAAGAGACTCTATTTTTGTTTCCCTAGGCTAAAGTTAGAATAAAGAAATTAGACAAAACCTTGATCATCAAAATAAAATTTACTTGCTAGCAAGTGACACTGTCTTATTTGGTCTAAACTGAGGTTAGGATAGCTTCTATACTGAATATAATCCTTTTATAACCCTACAATCTTCCCTATTAGATGAATGGAAGAAAAGTGACATATTTCATCACAATTCAAGTGTATTAGAAAGGTTTTTCATATGACACCACTAGCTTGGTGGTGTCTCTTTGGTGTTTTATGAACGCTTAATTCTTTTGTCAATTATAAATATAATCTAATATAGATAATGGTGACTGAAAAAATAATTTACATAAAACAAACAACAGAAGAGAAATGAAATTTTGCTCAGAGAAAAGAAAATGGATAAGATGAAAGGATGCTTTGTGTCACTGCATATGTGTTTTTTAGACAGGTAGAGGGGCTGCTAAATAAGCGAAGGGGAGCTCATGTGCCATTAAACTACTTTGGGCTGGTGATTTTTCAGAAGCAGCAGAACAACTGAGAAGGAAACACTCAAATTAATGTCAGTTACAGGCCACATCAGCTGTTTTAGTGACAAACAGAACCATAGTCAATGTACATTAGCACACACAGATTTAACCAGCCTTTTCTGAGAACAAGTGAGCAGACAATAGGCTGTCAGGATCTCTATTTAAAGACATCTGAGACACGAGCCTTTTCTTTTCACTACATTCCCTGCAGTATAACAATAAATAACTAAATCACAACACTTAAAAGCGCTGCAATTTCACATATATCCTTTCCTCCACAGTCCTTCTCCCTACGCTCTGTTCTCTTCATGATTCTGCAAGACGAAAAGGAAAAGTCCTTCACAAACAGAAATCAGTCTTAGCTACCGCTTTCTTTATCTGACAAACTTATTTGACAATCCTGCTACATTAAACAGCCCAACCAGTGAAAAGACGGGGACAAAAATAAAATGAATGCGTCCAATTATTCACGCATAATGAAAGCTATATCATCCAGCAAGACAGGAGCTCCAACACAAAACAGTCTCCATCCAATAAATCTTAAATACTGACAAACACAGGCAGTCATGTTTGACAGGCACCTTATTTCCCAGTGTTGCCATCATTGCTCACGAGTCACAACCCATTGGCGCCATCTGAAAGACTTACGGTATTTATGGTGAGGTGATGGTCCTGGGAACATAAACTTTGTGTCCCGAAAAAAGAAAAAGAAAAACGCAGGCCTTTAGCAAGGCATAGCTGATGCTGTTGTGGGGTCATGTTTCAGGTGCTCAAGCTAGTTGAGCACCTGAAACCATTGTAGCCACTGTATATGACTGTGAAAACCTGACAGGAGCTCAAGGTTCACAGCACCTCATTGCCTTAGCTACAACCAGGCGATAAATTCTCCAACAGGGTTCAATGAGTTGAACTCAAGTGTAGCTGATGATGCAAGTTGCAATCTAGCACTGTACATTATCTGATCCGTGTCTCTATTTCTTTTTGTTTTCTCACACATAAATGTCATGAAATAAATACCCCATTTATCCAAACTGCGGATTGAACATAATTAAAGATAATTAAACATAATTTAGAGAACATTTGCACTTTAATTGCAACGAGGTTGGTGCAGTGCAAAGACGACAGCTTACACTAATAAATGCAGCTCTGGTGCTCAGGTGGCTTGGCCCTCACTCTCTCCCTCCGTCACTGCTTCTAGCTGATGGGGTGCCGTTAATAATTCATTGGCTGTAAGAATTGGCATGCCTTAATGGGTGAGTAAGCTTTCTCTCTCAGCACTGGTGGGACTGAAAACAAAAGGCAGAAAACCTTTTATATTCTTCCTGTTCTATTTTTTTTCTTAAATTTCCAAGCAAACAGAGAGAGAGAGATGGAGAGAAAGAAAAGGTTCTCTTTATCTTTGAAGTTATAAGGCCCGTCCTAAAATGCAGCACGTACACCTCATAGAGGACCAGCTCATTCATATGGCACCAAACAGTAACAGCATTCAAATTAGACCACATTTCACATGCTTTAAGAGTCATGGATGCTAACATATATCCAGCTCTCAAACCAGATCAGCTTTTCTTCTACATACGCTTTGAGCAGAAAAAAAAGAGTTATTGGTTGCTGAGGTAAAAGGGACACCTGAAAAGCATATTTACAACAATGACAATGCCGATGAATATTGCATTGGCGTCTGTTCGGCAGTCAGCCATCAGTGGATCAGGGTTTGGGGAACACGTTTTGCATTGTATGCATTATGTAAATGTATTAAACATTTATTTATCAGGACAAGAGAGAGCAATTTGCATCAGACCTTACAAAAAAAGGTGAAACACGTGACCTGCATAACATTGAAAAGAAACATTTTTGACTGACTGCAGCCAGCGTGATATAAGGGAATGGTTTAAGTGAGACTAAAGGATGACAAGAAATAAAAATGAGACATTGAAATAACTTGTTAATTGCCTTAAGGAATAAAATCATTAAATGATATGGACTTGTATAAGCACCCTATAAAATCAAGCTTGAACAATGCTCCATGCACTCACTTTAAAATATCTGGAGAGTCATCTGAATTTCTGTAAAATGTGTTAGATAATGTTATGTTCTATAACAGTATGACAAAACGGGATAGTAAACACACACAAAGCACTGTCCACGTCTTGTAACAATTAGTTCATACATGCTGACGCAGGTGTGACACTTCCTCAGTGATAGACAAATTCATACATAAATACAATAAAATGCAATAACTACCAAATAATGCCCAATTGACAAGTCACCATTTTTTTGATAAATATCTCCTCTGTTAATTGTTCGGAAGTTGCCCATTACTGGGGGGATAAGTACCAGAGTTACCTGTCTGCTGGAAGTAGAATTAGAGTGAAGAATCTCAGCAGGGTGCTGATGTCTGATTGCAATCTTCAATGTCTCTCTACTCTAAGATCCAAACAGTTTCACCAGCTTGCCTGTAATTGCATCTTATTATTGCTAAAAATGCATCCCCATGTTATGTTTGGCATATTTTCTTCCTGCTGTCACGTGAAGGTTTTAATTCTAACAACCTTTCTCCCAGTTATGATTTTTTTTTATTCAACTTTCTTCACAATAAAAATGTTTCTCCTAATACGTCAATGTTGTCAAATCAAGATGAATGACTTTTTCTTTCTCCTCCCTAAAAAAACTCTCCAGTTTGCCCTGAGACGGAAAAACTGACTCCTCTGTGGAGATGCAAAACAGCACAGATAGCTCCTGTTCGGGACAAGGCTGGATGTTCAGACTCAGAGGTGATGCTGGCTGCTGAAGCACCAGCTGAACTGTGGTGCCAGAAGGCAATGTGTAAATGAAAGCAAAGGAAAAATCTTCAGCTGGCGTTTTCCACCCTGAAAAGCTGCCCATGAACTGTGTTGAAGCTTTTTCAAGAGCCTTCTGCATTTTCATCCCTCTCCCTCTTTGTGCTTCACTTTTATTGAATTAGAGGGGAACAGTCTTGCCCTGCACTGTGTTTAAAATGGCATTAATGCATTTCAGTGTGAGGCAGTATGGCTGTGTCATAGCTGGTGTATCCCAGACAATGGCCAACACAGAGAAGAGCAAAAAAAAAAAAAAAAACAAGTGAAGAAACAAAGAAATAGGCATGGAAAATTTCTCATTTGGATGACTCATTAAACAACCCAGCTATTAAGCTACTTTACCCTCAAAATGCCTTGTCTGTAGTCATTGATTTTTATCCAAGTTGTCTTATGATTAGAAAGCATAATGTGTAATGTTACTTTAATTTTACACCACAATGTGATGGAGTACAGATTTGTAGATGATAAAATCATCCCTCTTCAGTACATCTGAAAATGAAATTATAATTTCTGTATAATAAGGTCCCATTGATTTAATTGTAATTCAGATAATCATTGTAGCACATATTCCAATTGATTAGCAGTGGCTTTATATTGGAGGATTCAGTCACTTCATTAACCTCTAAAATTGATCTAATAAAATACAAACTGATGGTTTGTATGTGATTTTTACAGACAGAAAGCATCTTTTTTCTTCTTATATAAAAATAAAAAGAAGCTGATTTGCAATCTTCCTGTTTTTTTTTTTTTTTTAAACCAGAAAAGCAGAGACCAGGAAGGGCCTAATGTGATTAAACAGTTGTTCTATTGCCACTTGTGAGCCGTGAAACCTCCCTAACCCGGGTCATCAAAGGTGAAAACAAAGCGGCTTCTATTAGAGAAATGATAGACACATTTGCAGAGGTGGTGGGCGGGGGCGGGGGTGGGGCAAAGTTATCAAACTGGGCTGCTAAAACATGCACCATATTCCTGTGAGGAGATTAGATTCCAAATGCAGGCTCAGGGCAGCACCACTGAGGTCACTCCACAATCTGCACGGGTCAGTGGCGAGACAGCGCTACAAGCTGGTTTGACGTTCTCCATTAACTCACTCTCGCTAACCCATAAAATAAACCTGAGCTGCTAAAGAGAAGAAGAGAAACACACAGAGAACTAGGCAACAAAAAAAAGGAACTACACAAAAAAAAAAAAAAAATCACACAAAATAACTTAAACGTAAACTCCAACTTGATAAACTATGCGTGCTGAAAAGTATTAAGCACAAAGACATGTGTGGTACATAGCAAAATGAAACAGCTATCAGAAATTAAAACAGAGTTGGAGTAAAAAAAAAAAAAAAATACTTTGCAGTGTTACAGTGTAAAAGCCAAGACTCTAAGAGCGCTGAATTCCTGACCATTTCATGGTCCAGCTTCTGGCTTAAATATCTGTGCACAGTACTTTATGTCAAGTCTCCCCACTGTGCAGTGTTTGGAAACATGATCACAAAAGAGCTTGTTTGGCACAGGCTGTGCCCAGCTAGAATATACAAACCATATAGAATCAACTTGCTGCCACAAGCCACAGCTTTTTTAAAAACTTCAGCCAACCTCAAAATGACTTCTTGAGGAAGGGTTATTCAGGGTAGTTGAGCACTCAAAACATCTAAGACAGCATAATACATGTCGAAGGAATAGTCATGCTTACATGCAGGAAAAAAAAAAAGAAAAAAGTTAAATGGAAGACCTTCTGCAAAATATGGCATTTGGTATGGACTATTACTGAATATTAGACACTGCTGTAAAACATATCTAAATAGTGATGCTGGCAGCTGCAATATAATTATTGCATTTTCGTTTGTGTCTAAGAATGACATTGCTTGTATTCCTGCTTTAATACAGGTGTATCTGTCTTGTATGCTCTGACATTTCTATGCTTCATTTCACCCCATTTTACCACTTGGTCCATGTCAGCAGGAAGCAGTTTCACTGTAAATGGTTACAAGAAGCATAAAGAAATTATGCACAAACAAATGTGCATACCACAGTAAATGGAACCTTACCATTTACCTCGATCCTATGGTCATCCACTTTAAGGATCTCTGAAGTACTGCTGTTATTTTCTGATCATTCTAAACCAAAGCACTCCATTTCACAATGGGACCCCACAAACAGCATATCTGTACATGCTGTGATGTAGATTTGCAGTCCCTGCAACAGCAATCACCTCCGTCAGAGACATCATGGGGGCTGTTGATTGCCGCCAACAAAAACAAGACACTATGCCAGTGCAATTACGCGTGTCTGTTTTAACATAATATGGAGAGAACATGAGTGCGTGGGAGCAAGAGGTGACTGTTGTGTCGTGGGGGTGGAAAGGTTTGTGTACGTTCGCGTGCGTGATTGTGCAAAAGTGTGTATAAGAGTGACTAAGTGGGGGTGTCCAAGTTGGATGCTTGTGTGAAAACAGAACAGGAGCCGGGATCTAAAGAACACATGTTTAGGGTTCTTTTGTGATCAGCACTTTGAGTTTGAGTATTGTTTGGGCTTGGAAGTGTATTTCAAAGGGCTGCAGTGCTTGCAATAAAAGGCACGTCTCTGGAGCTTACAGTTGCTACGCATTTTCCATTTTAAGATTTTACAGGTTTAACAGCCATCACCTTTAAGAGATTCCACAGAGTGTGTTGTTTCTCACACCAGATGATGGACTTAACTTTACTGGTTTTTCTGCACCAACTGCAGACCCTCAAGGAGAGGTAATTCATTATCCATGCAGTGGTAAAGTTCAAAGTGAAATTTCCTTAAGTAGTATTTGCAATTTTTCTTCTTTCACAAACATCTTTTTTCTAGGGCTGGGCAAGTTAACGTGTTATTATCGCGTTAACTCATTCATTTATTAACCCGACATTTATTTTATCGCGCATTAACGCATGTTGCTCCCATGCTTTTGTTTTGAAGAGTTCTGCTACTGGCTGCTGCGGAACCGGAAGATAATTGGCAGGTAAGCTAAAAACAGACATAGAGAACAGTAAAAATCCTGTGTACTTTACAGGTCGGGTAGCAATTCAGATAGCAATATTAACTATTCTGTCTAAAAAAAAAAAAAAAACATCTGGACTGCAAAAAAACTTTTGCTTCATTCCTCCATGTTACATCAGATCTGCTCCATGTGTTCACTGTCTTGCTGTTCTCTTACTGGTTACTTCAGTGCGGCTCCATCTAGTGGCACAGATGTGTAACGACAACAGAAAGTCCAGTCCTCGATTATACAACAAATTCAGTTCTGTGGGCCGTTTTTTAATTTCGTATTTTTTGATTCAAGTCTAAAATTGAAATATAAAGTTTAAAGTTCTCCCAGGCGGAGGATTTGACAGAAACAAGGTTATTTGTAACAACTGCCAAGTTGAACTCCCTGTTAAAAGTTTCTGCTGTTACCTCAAAAATTACCTGTTTTAATTACCTGTTTTAATGTTATGATTGTGCTGAGCCACAATCATTTTGTTGGATTTTGTTCGTAGACTTTTTTTAATTTTTCATAGAAAACAGGATGACATTAATACCCTGGCAGTGCCAATAAGCTTTATTTTATTTTACATTTTTAAGATGAAATTTACACTAAATATGTGTTACTGACAAGTTCTGATGTTAAAAGTGTTTGAACAACAAATGTTATGGCACTTTAGTTCATATGGCAGCAGAACATTTCAATAAAAGTGCACTTTACACTACTTTTGAATTCATGATTAGATTTTGCGTATACAATGCGATTAATCATGATTAATTAGGGAAATAATGCGATTAAAATTTTTAATCATTGCCCAGCTCTACTTTTTTTTACATAGCAGTTATGTCATTTCAGCATTAGAAAATAATATTGTTGTTCAGCCGCCAATGTTCCCTTTTGGTGATTTTGGGCCTTTTGGCCCAGTGATTCAACGGTGTGCTTACAAACGGCAAACCACCGTTGCTGAATCAGCTACATGGCGAGGGTGTCATTTGTGAGAGTGGTGTATTCCATAATGCCGGCTCGCCCCAGGTGACACTCCTTAGTTCACCTCTGTGAACTTGTGCATCAACTTTGACCTCCAGCTCTGCCTCTGTACTTATACACCGGACATTTATGTCCTGTATTAGGGTATCAGTCCTACCTTGAAACACATGTTACTTACTTACATGGTAAGTTGTTGGGGAAAAAAATAGTGTGTGTTTTACAGTCCTCAGATATTACAATTCAAGAATTCAGTCCTACACTTTGATCGCTCATAGTTGCTTAAGTTGTTTCTTTTGGTTACGAAATTTGTGTTCATCAAGGTTGGACAACATGGAGACAACATCAAAGCTGAAAGATAATCAGGCTGGATGTCAACACTTGAGCTAAAGCTGTGGCTAGACTATGACTTAACCCATACTTTAATGTTCAAACTGGAGTACAAATGTGAGCACTACATACCCAGAAATCTCTCATATCCAGAGCAGTTTTAAAAAAAAACTGTTTTAGACCACACCTCATGCCTTTTTAGTGATGCTGCCCTGTTCCCAAATCTCAGCATTAACCTAGATTGCTCAATTACTGATGGCAAAATTATGAAAATAAGACCTGCATTGTCATCAGCCATACTATTCTTAAACGATTGAAATACCATTCATAAAGGCTTTAGGAGCGCCGAGAGTATATAAAAGCCTCACTATACTTCAATAGATACATGAGCCCCATTAAGAGAACTTTCTAAGCCCTTCAGATGCTTTCTCAGAGATACAGGGTTTTAATGTGACTGCATTTGGGGGATGGTGGGAGACTGGCTGGCAGGCAGGATCAGTCAGTCAGGGTGACCTCATGTGTTTGGCACAGTGAAGGCCTATCAGATTTCCCTGTGCGCAGATTCCAGCTTGTTCACTGCACACTACACCCAGGAACCAACCCCTTGAGGCATGTGTGTGTTTGTGTGAAGAAAGACATAATTGCCTGTATGTGAATGTGTATGTGTGTTTTTGTGTATGAGATAGAGAGGTAGAGAGACAAATTATATGAGATAAATTATTCACATCAAGCATGGCTGAAAGAAACAGAGACACTGTGGGAGGGTGAGCTCTGTGTCAGGCCCCTTCAGTGAACTCAGTGAACTCAAGAGGACCCCCACCCTTCCTAACACACACACACACACACACAGCTAACTCACTTCCCTCATCAATGCTGAGAGTTCAGTCCCCCTGTGTTTTCTCTTAGACTTGTTGTGTATGCACCTGATGTGTCAGTAGTTACAGTATTTCCGTGTGTATGTAAGATGAAGGGCTACTACAGATTGCCCTTGTATGACCTTAACAATGGGTAAGGTCACAGTATTGGCAGTTGTTACAATGACCATATTAAAAGCACATCACACCAGAAAAGAGGTTTTACGAGTATTCAGATCACCATAGAAACTACCATGCCGTCACATGAGGGAGAAATGTACAATGGTAAAGAGACAGACACACATACAGGTCAAAGAGATGCAACATGCTAGTGAATGTTGTTGCAAGCGGAAAGTGCTATCCATCGTGTGGATTGATGCATCAGAGGCAGTCAGCTGTAGGTCTCTCTGGCTGTTAAGTTGCTGTCTATCACTAAAAGAATCAGCACATCACCCTGTGCTCTAAGAATCTGGAAGTCTACATCACCAAGCCACAGAATCCCAAAATACGTCTGAAAGAGACAGGGTCAACAGATGTCTTCACTATTACCCCAGGTCTGTGGTGGGGAACCTTGGCTCGCCATTACCAGAGTGTTTATCCAATGTTTACGAGAAGGCAGGGTAATGTCAGCTTAGTGATTAATTGCAGCCTCAAAGTGCTGAGGATACAGAATCTGTTGTGTATAGTGCCAACTGCAGTTCCTACAAGGGTTTATTGCTTTATCGGCTGAATCCTAATGTTACCCTCTTCTCTCCCTTTGATGGTTCCAGTGATGCTGGACGATCCCAAAAATACCAGGCAACATGGCCATGTGGTTAGGTGCCCCATGTTCAGTAGTTTACCGTTAGTGGATTCCTATTTTTCCATTTTGCACTGATGGTTTTGAAAAGAGAAAAAAAAAATAAAAAGCTTTTGGGTAACAATATAGGTGCAGCACATCTGCACAAGGCTCAATGCAGATCTCATTGGGTTGATATCAAGTTCCCAATACAGCAGGATTCACTCCAATATGTTGTAAGAAATGTAGCATATGGCAGTTATACAAGCATGCAGCTGTTGTTTTTTGGGGAGATAGATAAATAATGGATACAAGTCTTCCACAGGGCACTCAAGACAGCTAATGAGAGAAAGAAAGCAGACGGGGAATTAGCAACTAACAGTTTTTCAAAGCCACCCTTTTCTAACATTTTCATAAGTGCTCAAAAACAAGAAAATACAGGAATATGAAAAGATGAGTATTCATAAACAGTAAAATTCACTAATAGAAACATTTGCTTTTTTTCCCCATTTCATATAAGGAAAGCTTTGCTTTAGATGCATAAGCACTGATCCTTCTCTGCATCCCAACTCTTACACCCTCTGTCCAACTCTTCTCAGCCTCTGAAATGTAGATGGCCTCGGTAATTTAGGAGGAGAGAGCAGACTGTGTAGCATGAAGCGAGAATTTTGTATCAAACCTAGTAAATATCAGTGAGCATCAGGCATTCACCTGATGCAAACTGAACCAAAACCCTGTGCGCAGGGGGTGTTTGTAGGGTGACATGACTGACTTCTGAAAAAGAGGAAGCAAGCATTTTTCTTTAAGGAAATCACTTTTCATAATGGTGCTTTTTAATTCTGTTGCCAATGGCTGTTTATGCACCACTAATTACTGGTGAAGAATAATAATCTCTTCAACACATGGATTCTTATCATGCCAAGGGCTTTCTCCTTCCGTTTTCTTTTCATTTATCCTGATTTGTGACTCTGCTGGTGAGGCTTGCTCTCTATATCAGTGTCCTAGCAATCTAATTCATGCCGCCTACCTGTCTCACTCAGTGTTTTTCCATACGCTGACTAATGCGCACACGCTGTAGCCTCAAAAGCAGCTGGAGCAGTGGAATGATCTGCCAAAGAAACCATTCAGGCAAAATCTAAGAGGGCGGTTTGAGTCATTTAACTCAAATAAAGCCAGGAGAAAGGAATGTTTGCTCTTGGTAATCCCCCACTTGCTCGACAAGGCTTCACCAGGTTCATCTGCTGCACTAAATTGGTGTACGTATTCTTATTTGTATAGGAGCTCATTGTGGCTGGGTAAGAGGGGGGAATCTGACAGGACTGGCAGACATTCAAGCCCTCATGCCTATTTACTTATCCTCATTCATGGCAGAATTGGCTTTTTCCGGAGCCATTTTTCAAGCCATGCGTGACACGGTATTTTCATTGAGCCTGCCACTACTAATGCAGCTGTGTCGAGTAAAATGTTGCAGGCGGCCAGTATGTGTGTTTAGAAGAGGGGCGATCAGGACCTCCTACTGTAATCACAGTGGTAAAAATACACAATCATTTGCATGACTGTAGCCAGAATTTTTCCTCCAGTTTCCATGTCTGATTATCTGGCCAATGGCATCCAGTTGGTGGTATGTGCAACCACAGTGAAAATGAGGAGTAAATACCACAAACTGAGATGCACATAGAAAAGGCTGCTTTTTTTTCTTCCTCTCCCCCAGTCAGACTATGACATCATTAGGTAAGTGAAAGACATGTGAAAAAATTAAACTGTTAATATCCCCACCTGCTGTGTTTCTCACTGCAGGTGGGCTCTTATTCCATATTTGATGGGAGGAGAGTAGAAAAACAACATTCCTTTTTCCAAGGCTTTCCAGGAAAACATTTTAATGAAATGCACATTAATGCCAACATGGACCACATTTTGACTATTCTTCACCATGGGGCTTTCTCTGTTTACCATAACATGTTTTTGGTTATTGCATTCTGGTTGAGGCATGGTACACACAAGGAATAAAGCCCAGTGCATGGCTGAAACCATATGACAAAACTGTTTGTGTCATCAGGATCAGCACGGGACGACTGAGCTTTACACGTACAAGGGGTCCATGTGATCATCATCTTAAATTCAAAACATTACTACTTGTGGCAATATGATAATTTGTAAATTTGAAGAATGTGGACGAGGACTTCCTGCTGTGTAAAAGAAGGCAGTTAGGTTTTAATAGGTATGGGCACATGAAATGTAACTTTTCTCCTCAGACAGGAAAGTGGAAAGGCTGTTCACTGCATCAGGGGACGTGCAGGGATCCTCTGGAGCTCCTCAAAGTGTGCTTACCAGGCAAGCATTAAAAATGCAGGAGCAATTACCCTGGCCAAGTCAGAGTCAGTGAATGCAACCGTGCTGAGCTTCCACCCCGACCTCCTCACCTTCTCTTACTCTTCCACTGCCGACTCCGGCACCCCGAGTAATCTCCACGTGAACCAGCCTGCCAAAGTTAGGGCAGCAGAAACTGAACGCTTCCGTTACACAAGAGCAACAAAAGCCCTTCTCTGCCTCTCTGCTTGTTTGTGTCTCACGAGATGCATTTACTCCCCCCCTCCCTCATCCTTCTCTAGCACGTGGCAAACAACCCTCACCCTCAGCTCACTCTGCTGTCCTGACCCAGCTCCTCATCTGCCCTTTGTGCTCTTCACAGTCTTCCCCTCACTTGGGGCCAAAACAAGTGCCGCTTCCCCTCTTTATGCACGGCTAGATGGTTCACATTTGCAGAGAGCTTCTCTAAATTTATTCAGTATCTTACCATCCTCACTTGCAAACAACATAGTACCTCACAATTAGGTTGAATATATTGTGAAACATATAAAGTGGGGGAAATCCTAAACTGCACACATAAACAACATTTTCCAAAGGACCTGTCATTCAGAAATGTAGTTTGTAAGTCAGTACAGGTATTGTTCTGTGAGGAAAACCTTAAAGTGACAAATCACATGACATATTTTTATGTTATTGATATATTATTATACAATAATTACCATTGCTCAAAAAACAAAAAACAACATAGAATTTAATAACAGTTTTAACTGCAGACCTAACATATCAAATGACAATTTTCGCATAACATATTACAATACCATGTCCTTTTAACTATAAAGACGCTTTTGACTGACTTCATTTTTCATATGCATTTATGTTAATAAGAACTATACATATTAAAATTCTCAACAAAGGAAGTGTCTCTCCAGTCATTGCTGCACAAGCTGCACAGATGGCAGGACACTGTGCCCAACAGACAGCAGGGACTCCCGGAAATAGAGTAAGAGGCAGGCAAAGCAATCTAGAATGGGAAAGAATAATTACAAAGATAGACAACATGAGAGAGAATTCAATGTCAAAGGTGGTAACATTGGTTAGAAAATTAAAAAAAAAAAATAGGAAGAAGATGAAGTGCAAAGAGTGATTTGAGCAAGAGTGAGGGAAATAAGAGGGACACTGACAGTCAAAGATGAAAAGAGGGGAAAAGAATTAAGACTGTACCTCACTATCGTGAGAGGCTGAGAGTGGTGGAGTGGTGGTGGGGTAGGGTTAGGGGTGGGGGGGGGGGGTGTAGAAAATAGAGCATGAAAACACAAGGCAAGTCTGTTACCAGAGTAAGGGGAAAGGAAAACGGTGGGCCAGCCAGACTAGACAGCTCCAGGCAGATACTATGTTACAGAAAGAAAGAGTAGTAAAAACAAGACAGAGAGAGAGAGAGGAAAAAAGCAGGTGTATTTGTAGAGTCCTGCTGGACTGGTGGGTTTGATGGGGACATTATGTGTCTCATTTCATTTCACTTTAAATCTGAAGTAGCTTCTTTGCTGTCTCTTTCTGTTTAACTTTTTGCCATCTATTTCCCCCTGTCGTCTAAAAACACTGTTCCATGTTAGTTTTGCATCAGGAAGAACTCCACATTCTGTCAAAGAATCAGACGGACTGAATAAAGGCTGAAAAAATTAGGCCATGCACAGATAATACTGACTGACTATGGTTACATCAAAAATTTATTTGATATAATAATAACCAATGAGGCTTGTTTGAGTGCTTGTCTATTTTTATAACAGAGCCTTCAAAGGCTAGAGGGGCATTCAGTGTCTCAACCCAGGTAGTTATGCTGAAGTCTGTATACACAGCAACCCCCCCATATGCCACATTTTAATCACACAGGTAGGACTTCCTTCATATTTCAGCAGAGACCAGAGTTGCCAGTTATCTCCAGATGGTAAGGAAAGGTGAGTTCAGAGACAAGATTCCCTGGGGCATGAACTTCACCACCGAGCACATCATTTTATATTTTAGACATTTATCCTAGATGCTTTTTTTTTCACCTTTATAGCAGCCTTCAGTGCATGAACAACTACCTTGTCCTGTGACTTCCTCAAGGACAATTCATCGTGACACAAACCTATTGAAGAGAAAAAAATATATAACCTAATATTGAGGCTTTTACTGTAAGCACAGACCACTTACCAGACACAGTCTGTCTCAAATTCAACCAAATCTTGTGACAATGTTAAAATACCTTAACTGAACTAATCTTTATACTCAAACATAATTTATACATTCGTCATACAGTGATCCCTTGCCAATTTGCACTCTAAGTTCCACTATTTTAGTTATTCACAGATTTTTCAGAAGTATATAATATAATAAAAAAATCAAGAAAAAATTGCGGAAACATCACAGGATGTTGTGTGCGTTCTCTCACAGCGAAGAAATGCTGTGAGCCAGCCTGGCCCCTTTAAGAAGGTGGCCTTATGGGTAATGGTGTGTGTGTGTCGTGGGACGGCAGAATGAAAACGGGGTTAGATGAAAAGTGGAGTGAGCATAAACAACAGCCCAGCGTGTATAGATTTACATTCTCTGTTAACTGACAGGAGCCCAACAATACAACCTGTGTGATGTTACAAGTTCCTGCAGTGCCAGAATAAAGTGCTCGTTCCATGCAGAGAAAACCTGACTTTTTTTGTTGTTGTTGTTAGCATGTTACCCGCTAATTACAAGCCAAAAATAGCACAATACCAGCGGTTTCTTTACTACGGTTCGGAGACCAGAGGCTGTGAAGGTAACAGAGAAACCACAGTTGAGCCTTTGTCTTGTTTCGCTGCAGTGTCTAGCTACTTTTTTTGTGGTTTTTAAACATATTTTAATCACATTAATTAGGCTCGAGTGGCTCCGGCTGCAGTTCGTGGATTTTGATTTTCATAAAGTCATAAAGTGATTTTACATAAAGTCCACAGAACATACATAGAACAAAATAGATCTTTCTGGTAAACTTCAAACACAAACTAAATGCACGGGCATGGAGAGAGCAAGGCATTGCTTTAGTTAGTCATAGTAGTAACAAAAATATTGTCCCAGTCTCAAAACAGCAGTTGGGTTTTAGGCAATTTGGTTTGAGAATTGTATTCTTCCAGCCCTCAAAGCACTTGATCAATTTTTCAAAGCATATTCACATTAGCAGAAGGAGACAGAAGGAACTAAGCTACAAGCTGAGTTTATGCTACAGATTTCGTGAAAGGCTTTAGAATCAAGACACTCTTTTATTCATTTGGTTTTGCTTGCTGCCCATGTCTATGTAAATCTGCCTCCTGCCCTGTTGTCTCTGTTTGACTTTTTCTTATATCAAGACATTAAAGGACAAATTAGATGGTCCTCTTGTTATTTCTGCAGCACAATGGATAACCCTTGTAATGTAACCAAACCCTTTTCCTTACTTTTAACTGGTCCTTCCCTCCCTGCCAATAACATCCACCCTCCATTAAGTCTTTCTTTCTCACACACATGCAACTCTTCCTTCCACTGCCTCCTCCATTTATAAAGAATTAGATCTATAAATGGTTCTTATGGCGCAGGCAAGCACAGGCACAGATCCTGTCAAAGGGCTCCGTTCAATGGTGTTTACTTAAGGCCAGGGACATTGGCCACAGCTAAATCTACCTCAATTGGCATTTCAGACTTTTGTCTGACTCGAGGACAGCCACATTACAGTCAATCACAGTGGAAGAAGGTGTTTTCATGCTGGTCTGATTGTTGATATTAACAACACAAAGGTAAACCAGCAGCAGGTTTACTTTTTAGCAACATTAATGCTGACAACATATCACAGAGAGAGAATTTACACAACATATTCAAGCCAAATTATCAGTAATTTGAGGGTTCCTTTTGAGAGTTGCATGCTTACTAATGAAAATTCAAACTAAGAATTGCCATCTTTGAGGGAAAATGAGATGCGATGCATGTTAAAACAAACAAACAGGCAAATATTTAATTGGAAATACATACAGTGATCCCTTATTTTTCGCGGTTAATGGGGACCGGCGCCCCCCCCGTGAAAATCAAAATCCACGAACTGGAGCCAGAGCCCACCAAGCCTAAATAATGTGTTTAAAATATGTTTAAAAACCACAAAAAAGTAGCGAGACACTGCAGCGAAACAAGACAAAGGCTCAACTGTGGTCTTTCTGTTACCTTCACAGCCTCTGGTCTCTGAACCGTAGTAAAGAAACCACTGGTATTGTGCTATTTTTGGCTTGTAAGTAGCAGCTAACACGCTAACAACAACAACAAAAAAAAGTCAGGTTTTCTCTGTATGGAACAAGCACTTTATTCTGGCACTGCAGGAACTTGTAACATCACACAGGTTGTATTGTTCAGCTCCTCTCGGTTAACAGAGAATGTAAATCTATACACGCTGGGCTGCTGTTTATGCTCACTCCACTTTTCATCTAACCCCGTTTTTGTGCTGCTGTCCCATGACACACAAACACCATTACCCATAAGGCCACCTTCTTAAAGGGGCCAGGCTGGCTCACAACATTTCTTCGCTGTGAGCGAACGCGCACAACATCCTGTGATGTTTTCGCGATTTTTTTCTTGATTTTTTTTATATATATATTTCTGAAAAATCCACGAATAACTAAAACCGCAGAACTTTAAGCGCGAATTGGCAAGGGATCACTGTATTGTTCTTGTGTGTCATTACTGTCCTCATGGGTGAGGGGATGGAGAGGGCTGAGATCCGGATGAAGCCATTTACTGTAATATTCTCATTTAGAATGTCAATCTATTACCTATCATTAAAGATGAATGTACAGCAAGCTGTGAAAAGCAGCAGCCACGAAGCTTGCAACGAGAGACACAAGCTGAATAAAGACTGAATTTCAGCAAATGATTCCATGAGCTGATCATCCAGGGAAGCAGCAGAAATAGGACCTTTAAAAGGATTCTTTCATCAAAGCAACATCCTGCCAGCTCTGTGCAGCCATAACCTCATATAAAAGCCACACACACCCACACAAATCCTCTTTCAGAAATCAATAATTGAGCTAAAAAGAAGCACATGCTACACTCCACTGCACTGGTCAATAGAAAGCCAAATGTTATTGTTTCATCTCATTTTCTGACTTTCACATTCTAATAAGGGCTGACACATGCTGGACATATAGCACATTAGAATAACATACATAGATGATACAATGGAATAGAAAATTTAGAGGGTACCTCAGTTTATTCTGTTAGACCATTATGACAATACTTATCTATATAGATATTTTTTTATTATATAGTTTTTAATAATAAATTCTCCACATATGAAGTTTTATTTTTTGTTAAAGCGGAAAACAATTTCTTTTGAATAGCACCTTTATTCATTCCCATAAATACATGATATTTAGACTGCCAATCCATGTCCCTGGGGAAACCTGAATCCATGCATCAATAATACAGTAGTAACGATAAATAGGAAGACCTGTGTGATTTCAGACTGAACAGAATGAAAGTGTCCAGGAAAGGGAGACTTTAGGTAAACTATGTGTGTGCATTTGATAATAAAATCAAGGTTGAAGAGACTGCCATTTGATTCTGTCAAGTGGTGTGAACCTGCCAGTGAGGGCCTTTCTCCCCTCTCTGTAATCGAGCTATCAATGATCATTAATGAGACTGTGACATAGCTCTCCACAGCCCTCTTGGCCACATTGCTCAACACGCTGGCCTCTCTCCCATCCTCCATCTCTCCTATTGACCCTGTCTGTGGTGCTGTCATATTAACCTACAAGGCCACTGGCTACACAATCTAACCGTGAAAATAAATACAAATGTTAGCTGCCAATCTATAAACAGAATGTATGCTTTTCCTCCCCACACACCCTGCTTTGGGTCTGGTTTGCATGACACAGGACCCCAGTGGCTCGCTCAAGGATACATCAACGCTGACGGTGGCAAGATCGGATCTGTGCTGACCTTGGGAGTGAACTGCAGCATAGGCAAAGGAGGAAGGGGGGCCCTGCTGGAACAGAGCAGGGATGCAGCAAGTAAGAGGAGGGAGGAAGAATGGGGAAGAAAAAGCACAGAGGGAGGGCATGGAAGAATGAAGGGGCATGCCTTGATTGAGAGGCCCCTGAGATGAGCAACTCTGAGATATGAGAAGGGGGAGGGAGAGGGGGATGATGGAAGGAGTAGAGGAGGAGGAGGAGGAGGAGGGGTGGAAGGGAGAGGAAAGCCATATGGCAGCAGTACAAATGTATTAAACTATAAATTAGGGGGAGAGCTAGTGGACTGCCAGGTGGGCTGCACTCAGGTCCTCCCAGCTGGAGGTACAATGATTCACATCGATAAAGGATGTGATCCTCAGTTTTTTTCTTTTTTTTTTTTTAAATAAATAGAGCGTAATTGACACATTAAAACTTTTATTCCTCTTGCTGAAAATAGTTTATCAAATATGACTTTTGAGACCAAGACATCTAGATAAAAAGCCACTAATAACAGACACTCTTAACCAGATATATTGAGTGTCGCATTCAAGATCCAGTCATCTAAAGTCACCTTTTCAAACTTTAAAACAAGGAATTCAAAAAGAATTCTAAGCATTTAAGAGTTTTCATTACATTAGGCAGAAATGGGTGACATTAAACACTATACAAAATCACTACATACAAATATAAATGAGTGAAATTACTAAAAATGTTTTCACAATTAATATTAAATATAATACTTGAGAAACCAAATATGACCCGTACTCCTTCAAAACATTTGCTTCCACACCTGCAGCATGTTGTGGCACTGCTACGCATCGCAATGTCACAATAATGGACAGCAGTTAGTGTTAGGCATTGTGGTAGAAAAACAAATAGAGTAATCCCCAAAAGGCTTCCATTTTAATCCCTTGATGATGTCTGGGTAGTGTGCCCAGCCAGTGTCCTGGCAGCCATCGGGACCCAGGCCTGGGCTTCCGTCCCAGAGGCACGGATGCATACTACAGCTAGAACAAACACGGACAGCCTACACCATGCCTGCTCTGTGTCCGAACCATGGAATAAACAGAAAAAAAAAAAGAAGAGTTCATAACTTGCACTGTAAGAAGCTCTTACATAAATAAGATACTTCATATCATAATTTGTTCTTTCAGAAAAGTGGCAATCAAGCCAACAATGGGCTATATTTAGATTGCAAATACTTCATTAGGAAATTAAATTTGGATCCTCATTCTTTCATTTCCTTAATGACTGACAACACACGCACACACACCAACAAAAAAACCCTTTAGTTTGTAATTTAGTAACTAAAGATAGAAGTTACTTCACATATTATCTTCTTTTTTCACCATCTCATTAGGACCTCACTACTGTTCAGGTGAGGGATGGATGGACGCCCATGATAGCTTCAAGTTATAGGCTGCTTGTGTCGACTAACAATCACCCTGAGCCCTAAGCCTCAATGCCTTATCCTCAGTTATCACAGTGACACATATCTGCACACATACACACAATTGAGTGCCATATGAAGCCATCACAGTCAAGGCCAGCTATCCACCATCCCATGTCCAGTGACAGATGAAAAGATGATGTAGAGGAGGTGGGTGGTGGGGGTGGAAAAGAAGAGAGGGGGAGTAAGGGAGGAGGGCAAAAGGGAAACAGGACAAGAGCATAGGAGTAAATGAGAAGATTTAGGGAATTAAAGAACATCTAAAGAGCGGCGTACCTTGGTTTGGAGATAGTGGGGGTAGTAGTAGGTGTACTGAGGGTACATTGGCTGCTGCTCCAATCGCTTGCCCATGTAGCTGGAATCCTTAGCACTGAGGCAGGGAATGGTGACACGGGAGCGGGAGCTGCCAAGTAGCTAGCAATGTGATGGAGGCAACAGAGGAGCTGTGCAATTCCAGTCTTTGCTGTCTGCACCACTGTGTCGCAAGGTGGTCCTCAGGGGAGAAGGCAGGGTCTGTGTGCCGGACAGTCGCTGGGAGAAGCTCTGCCTCTGATGAAGAAGCTCTTGACAAACTGTATCTCACTAGTCCAAAGACTTGGTATCAGGCAGGTGTTCACTCAGTCAATAGAAATCTTTCCACAAGTGCCAGAACACAGAGCGGCGTGTTCTTCAGCGGCTGCTTTCGGATAATATGGGTGAGGTAGAGAAGGAAAGGGGAAAAGAAGACGCAAAGAGGTGCAGGTGGTAGTAACTCTGGCAGTCCTATGAATGTTGAAAAATGGGAGAGGAAGAGGAAGAGGAGAGGAGGAGGAAAGGAATGGTAAGGAAAACGGGAGAGGATGTATAGGTTCACTTCTCTATTTAAGCTGTTTCACTCCAGTCTTTTGCTTGGGCTTTAATCTGACTCTCTCTCTCTCTCACTGCCCCTCGCTATCTCTCCTTACCTCTCTTACAAACACACACGCGCGTGCACACACTCACACAAACACACACACTTTCTCTCTTGTCTGATTCGACGATGGCTGCGTGCTGTCCTGTTTGACAGAGGAGGAGATATCCTCAGAGCCGGTTGCCGACAGATGCACTTCGTGTAAGGAGCAGAATCACAACATGAGAGCTCAGCACATACACAGAAAGCAATCTCAAGTCTGTAGCAGAGAAGCCAGCAAAGGACGGATGATAGATAATAGACAATATTATCCCAGTTACTAAATGATGGAGCACAGGCATATATTAGGAAAAAAAAAGAAAATCCACTCGTTAGTTTAGCAATCCACTGAGTTCCAGTTTGTAGACAAGTGAAAAAAAAAAGATAGTGACTGTGTCCTGGGTGCCCAGTGGAGACGTAGTCCCTCGTTTGTTATCCTCCTCCTTTCTGCTCTTGTAAAATGTGTTCCTTATTCTTCCTCAGCTCTCTCGCTCCTGTAAGCAGCCTGCATCTCACGCGTGCGCTTTCTCTCTCTTTCAGTCTCTCAGCTTCTCTCTCTCCTTCTCCTCCACACTGACAGGGTGGTGAAGGGGGCTCGTCCAACGCTGCGAGCAGAGCAGACTGCCTCCTCTTTCCCCAGCCCAGCCGGTGGGAGGGTCTTGAGTAGCTCTGTGGGAGTGAAAGATCCAGACACAGACCAGCGGGCTGCAGCGTTTCCACAACCTGGAAGAATGCAAGGAAGGGGAGGAGAGGAGCCGAGAAGAGAGGGGATGGCGCCAGCACGAGCAGTCGATTCCCCCTACTGGCTGCACACGGAGCTACCACCTGGAACTGTGTCTTCAAACAAATGTATTCTCGCACCAAACAACTGGCCAGCCGAGAGTTAAGCAACTTTCCATATTAAACTTTTGAGTTTTTCTTATGACTTATTAGCCAATTTTTAACTATATTCCAGGGTTGCACAACAACAGGGATTGACTGGGAGCATTTAGATTACAACTTTAAAATATAGCAAACTAAAGAAACAGTACAGACATGTGTTACAGCAATATATGTTACTGTCAGGATGTTTATGTAACTTTAAATTCTAAATACTGAATATGCTTGACTGTTCATAAATGTAAACTGACTCTCCCTGACGCTTTTACAGTTGTTTATTTTTCTTAATATTTATATTGAGAATGAAGGAACCATTAAGCAAGTGCTCTTCTGGCAATCCAAGACCAAAGTTCTCTCCAGGAGCAACACAAATCTATAGCAAGGGAGACAACACTGTACACGCTGTTCTTTACACACAACAGACCTATAGGTGTATGGAGCCCCGTTTGGGTCATAATTCAATAAATAAATTAATCTATTATTATGAATACAAGCATTTATTATTATGAAATATTTTCCATTATTATGAAATGCATGTTTATTATCATGAAATATTTCCCATTATTATGATAATGGATTCGTTTTTCATAAGAATGAGCTTTTACATAATAATGGATTCGTTTTTCATAAGAATGATTTGTGTGTCAATCACAGCAGAGAGGGCGGAGCCATTTATGTGATTGGCAGCTTTTTCATTCAGGCATAAGCAACAAAACAGTGAATATTCGATAGTGGGCGAGAGGTGCAACGTATATACTCCAGGGCAGTAGGTGGCAGAATGCACCTCAGTTTAAGGTTAAAAGTTGACATCGACTAAGAATCATAGCGCGAAATGTAGGGAAAACTTGATTTTGACGGCATGGCGCCAAGAGAAAGATCCTTTTCTGACTTACTCCGAGAGGTAGCCAAACAGGCTCGATGCGAGTCCCCCACCAACTAGTTGATGTCAGAGCGTAGAATGGAGGAGGATCAGCCAATGAGCATGCAGGTCAACCACTGGTCCCCCCCAGTGGCAAAATGTCATTATTATGTAAAAGCTTATTCCTATGAAAAACGAAGCCATTATGTAAAAACTCATTCTTAAATAAAAAAGCCATTCTGAAATAAACTATTATGCATTAAACTAAGATTAAATAATAATAAAAAATATATTTCATAATAATTACATTTTTTCATAATAATGGAAAATATTTCATAATAATAAACATGTATTTCATAATATTGGGAAACATTTCATAATAATGGATACATATTTCATAATAATAAATGCCAGTATTTCATAAAAATACTCATTTATTCATTGAATTATGACCCAAATGTGGCTTCATATAGTTGGGGCTAGTACTGTTTATGAAAGTAAATTTAAATTTGATTGAATGTGTTCTTTTTTTGCATCTGATTTCTCAATGTTGTAATTTATGAAACTCAACATATTGTTTCTGTATTATCAGTGTTTGTCCTTAAAACAACACAAAAAATGTGATTCTATTAAATTTTTTGTCACCCAATAGATTAATATACAAAATGCCAAAATGATGTTATTTATATTCAATAATAGGCTACTTTCACAGCATCCTCAATGAACCCTCATTATTTCCTTGTTCAATAGTTACTTTCTACCACAATTCTGTATATTATAACCTAATTGCATGTTTCTGGCTGAAA
This sequence comes from Hirundichthys speculiger, assembly GCA_018398805.1. Lineage (NCBI taxonomy): Eukaryota > Metazoa > Chordata > Actinopteri > Beloniformes > Exocoetidae > Hirundichthys > Hirundichthys speculiger. Next base: position 2,922,577 of record JAGFBZ010000261.1, read on the forward strand.
AAAAACATCCATTCATCATCTATACCTGCTTCATCCTCTTCAAGGCCACAGGGGCATGCTTGAGCTTATCCCACATCTCTTCAGGTGAAAGCAGGGCTTTCCCTGGGGCCACATACAATAACTAATTATATAAATGGGCTTATGTTACTTTTGTACAAAATGCAATATACCATACATACACTAACAACTATTTGCCTTGCTTGTTATTTTCCCATCAAAATTCTGAATGTTCAAGCTGCCCCTAGTGCAGTTGTTAGGGCAGGACGGCCCATGGACAAGAGGTAACAGTCCTCCTGCAGTGGTCGCAGGTTCAACTCCCAGCCTGTGACCTCCTTGCTGCGTGTCTCCCTCTCTGCCCTGATTTCCGGTCTTTCTCACCCTCTTTCTCCCTGTGAATAAAGGCCACGAGTGCCACAAAAAAAAAAAAAAAGAAAAAAGAAAAGTTTCATCCCTGTGTGCACAGCAGAACTACACAAATGATTCATCAAAGGAAAGTATAAGCTGCTGGTCCTGACAACTAATCTCATGGCTTTTTTAGGTTTACACGCTGTTTAATCCGTAATTTATCTGTAACAAAAGATAATGAAAAAAAAATGCCCTATGCTTTATATGTGTAATACAATTTTCTAGAATTTTCATGGCATGGGTGAGGCGTCATATAAGTAGTATGCCCTGCCCTGACTCTGTTACCAGTTTATTACATGATGTCTTTCACAATTTGATGAATAAGCAATAAGCATTTTATAAATAGTCACAGCTGCCACTTCTCTTTGTCACTCTGTTCATGTCAACTGCCATCACCTAAACGCAACCTCTTAATCAAGACACTGCTGGCCAAACTTTCTCCTGTTGCTAATAAAACAACAAGCCTTTTGGGAATCTTGGTGAAATAGGGGAATAACAACAATTTCGGACATGGTGGAGAACAAAATAGTTAAATCCTATCAGGATCTTTGTGCCCAATATAATCTAGAAAACTCAGACTTCTGGAAATTTTTGCAATTGAGAAGTAGCTTGAATAGTGTAATCAGACATTTGCCTTGATGAAGACAATGTTGTACATATTTATTTAGAATCTCCCCCCAGATGTCAGTCTGTCTCCGATGTTTTATAAAATGGTGTCTAGAATAGTGTACGATAAGGATGAGAGTCTGAGGCTTATTTGGGAGAGGGATTTGAATGTAAGTATAGACAAAGAAACATGGGTGAAACTAATATTCAACGCTGGGTGATTTACAAGGGAAGCACGAGGGAAACTTACTCATTATAAGATACTTCACAAATATTACTTCACACCTTCACGTCTTTTTAACATGGGTATTCTTCAAGATAAATTATGTTGGAAATGTAAAAATCAGGAGGGTACATTTATTCATGCCATGTGGACTTGTTCTAAAGTTAGACCTTTTTGGAAGGAGGTTATAGAAACTATTGAGGGTTGGTTGAATACACATGTCCCTGACAGTGCTCATCTTTGCTTGTTAGGCGATGTCTCTTTTTTACCAAATGTTTCAAAAGCTAAAAAAGCGTTGGCTTTAACAGGTTTTATTTTGGCTGCTAGAGTCATTTTACGAAAATGGAAAAGTCTGGACTGTCCAGTTTATAAGGAGTGGGTTGCATCAATGACTAATATTGGATCGGTTTGAACTATAAGTGGCAAAATTGCATAACTGTCAAAAATCTTACTTCAGTACCTGGGAGGCCTTTTCTTTCCTCTTTGAAGTCGTAACACTGCTGTATTATTGGTGTGAATTGTTTGTGCAATTCTGTGTAGAAAATTTTTCTCTGTCTGTGCTATATTGTTTATGTTTGTGTTATTGTTAAAAAAAAACATAATAAAAATTTAAATTACAAAAAAAAAAAAAAACAACAAGCCTCACAATTAACAGTCTGTACGTCTTCGGACAGTCTGAGGAAATCAGACCAACCACAAAACAAGTTTTAGTGGAGGGGATTCTTGTCGGTTTGCAGCAAAAAAATATTTTTGATCCAAGATGCTATAAGCAATTCTACTGCCATGTTGGTTGTTTTAAATAATGGTTTTTGAACGGTGCTGTATGAGTTGTCGTATAAAGACTGCCTCTTACCAATGCAGCTGGCTCAGTGGAAATGGCTATGAACGAGAGGGGTGCCAGACCCGTTTCGCAAAAGATAATTTTTGCAAAGTGAATGGGTATGGCTGGCCAGGCTATGTCACTACACTCGTAAATCTGCTAATTAAATGAAACACAGCTCTTAACATTTACCATTGTTTTCCTGTGTTATATAAACACACTTTGACACAAATGACTGATCTCAAATGTATCTCAATGACACACAGTTTCAGGGACCTCATTTTTCACTCAATTAACAAATCAATTTAGTTTTCACTGAAATTACCTGCCATGAGAACTGATGAAAACCACAGCCACGGACAACAATACAACAGCATGAAATTACTGCACTGAAAACATTTAAATATTGGCCATTTCTAAAGCTAAAAAATAGAAGTGTGAATTTGATTAGTGCAGTTTTGTATTTCATCTGATCCACATGTGAACATTATACAAAAACCCACAAGACCGATGTCTCCTTCTGGAAAAATACATAAATAAATAAAAACCTAATTACTTCTTTCTGGAGCAACAGCACCACTGTGATTCATTACTTTAGTATGGAAAAAAATATCATTTTTTTAATCACTAAAAAGTACAGTGAAAAGTATAGTGAAAATGACATGTCACTTTTGTTTGTTTCAATGACTGTTGCATTGATGAAATTAATATTAAGCACTGTTCTTATAACAGTAACCTGTTTTTTTATTTAGATAGTTGAAAAATGAGGCAACATTCATTTTTAGGATAGCAGTGGGTATAAAAATCCCCACACAGGTTGTTAGACTATACTGATACAAGGCAGTAAACTACCAGGGACCAAAACAAAGCACAGAGGAAAAGGCCAAACATTTATAGACATGGTGAAGAAAATATAATTATAAGATAGGCCACTTTTATCTGAAGGAAACAGATTAACATCCTCTGCTTCAACTAAAAACAAACTGTCAGCAAATGTGAAAAGGCAGTAAGTCTAAAACACAAAGAATAAGACAGGAGCCAACAGAAAGACTGTTAGTGGAGAAAAAGATACAGAGTAAAACTAAGACTCACAGGGAGATGGAACTTATGGGCAGAAACGATTCATGTTTCTTCATGCCACTTGCACCCATTAATCGATCATGGAATATCTGTATATAATAGATGTAACGGCTCAAACATTTCTGCACTTTTGCTGTTTTGTGTGAAGTAGAACAGAGCGGCAGATGAATTTACCTTGACATGGATTTTATCCACATCTGACCAACAGTCATATCCTGCCCTGCACAACATAGAATACTTTCAGGAGCAAAGAAGCAAGGGAAAGTGGGCTGATTATGCACAAGATTTTGATGGAAAAAGTAATAATCTTTTAACTCTTAAGTATTCGTTAGAATCTCTTTTAAATATTAATATTTTTTTGAGTTGCAATAAGAAATATTTTGCAATAAATCAACCGTTAGGAAAAGTAAAAAAAAAAAAAGTTTTTAAAGAACTAAAACTGAATAATCAATTAATTATTTACTTTTTTCATACAAAAAGAAAAGTTTCAAATATGAAGAGTCAATTCTTTCCTCAATCTTTGTCATCATGATTTAAACATATTTGGTTGTGTAACATGTGGTAAAATGTAATAATCAAAACAAAAAAAGTGAATTGAATGCCATATTTTGGCTGTGAGAAGAGGGAAGTGTTTTCTCATGTCTCATAGTTAATACCCAATAAATATTATTAGCTGCACAACAAAAATAACCAAAACAATTAGAAAAATGCATTTATAAGTTAATGATGGCAACTGAATCATGTTTCTAATACTCAGTCAAATCAGAAGACACAGAATTAACACACAGGAGACAACCATAACACAGACATTGGCCAGTTAAATCATTAATATTCATCTTGTCATTAAGAATTAAGAGCTGAGAGTTGAGTCTTGACTCTTGAAACTAAATAACTTGACCTGTGGCCTCACACACAACACTAGAAACCTGTCTGAGAACCAGCTGGTGTGAACTTTCAGCACTTAGCCGTGTGCTGGCAAAGGTTAGTTCATGAAGGAAATTTGACAAAGTGAGTGAAGGGCAGTTCTGCATGCTGCATATAAATAAATGTCAGCACCGTGTCTTATTTCACTGAAACGAACACTGCAGAATCGATGCATGTTGTCCACATGGAGATGGAAGGACTCTGTCTTGAGTCAGTGAGACTAATGTAAAAGGGATGTGAGATGCAATAGTCATTTGATAAAAAATAAATAGTGAATTGGTCCCTGCTCTTACAATGCTGTAACACTGTTCATTTAATAGAGGACAGTGTTTGCATTTGGTATTATTCATAATGCGAGAAGATATACAGTATATATAGTTTAGTAATAAAGGTACTTTGCTAAAACTGTGCTCTTTTAATGCTACAGATATATAGAAGCTTAAAAGAAGCATACTTGCGAATACCTCTGGAGTCAGGTCTGTCCAACGTTTTCATAAATCAACGTCGATGCCATCTGCTACTCTTCTGTTCTGTGGACTTCCTCTGTTGGTTGTTGATTCACTTTCTAAATTAAGAGCCAGCCTGAGTCATTCATGAGACTTTAAGATAGAGAAACAGGAAGACAGCTGACTCTGTGCAATCCAGTTGTGCTGTGAAGGTGCTCAGTAGTTTACAATTTCCTTCTCAAGAATCCGTCAAGTTGAATAGAAAATCTTGGCATGATCACAATGCTGCTTCTGGATAGGAACCGAAACAGATCAGAGAATGTTTAGGTTTATTAGATTCATTTTCTTCATGGGTAAGGCTGACCAGCAATAAAAGAAAATATGAACATATGTGGAAGTGTTATTGCTCTGTAGAGCCACCAAAAGCTGCATGTATGGCTGGTCTGACACCAGTCACACCAGGAGGTGAAATTTGTTTCTGAACAAAACTATACTTTCCTTCTGAAACACAAAATCAGTAAGTACTACTCAATGTTTTATAAAAAAAAAAAAACTATAATTCCTAGAAAGACCAAAACATCCCACTCTACAACCCAGCACCTCCCAATAGGTGACAACTGTCTTTCCTCAAGCTGACTGCAGAAACCAAGAGGCTTTGTTTCCTGTGGCTTGCTGGACGGTTATGCCATGGGTGTTTCCCAGAAATGACCAGATGCATGGAATTCAAGGAAAGCCTGGCTCTGAGCCAGGAGGGGGTGGTGGGAAAGTGGGGAGGAGAGTTGTAAGTAAGGGAGGGAGAGAGGATGAGAGCAGAGTTGAGTTGAGGAACAGCAGGGACTAGTATTCCTGGAAAAAGCCCTTTTTACTTTTGGATGTGGCTCTACCGTGTTATTCACATGCTTCAGAGGATCTTACAAATATTTTAGACATGTGCATGTATGTGTATAAGTGGTAAATGTTCTAGAATTACACTACATTACAGAACTTCTTAATATGCATTCTATATGCCGCATGAAGTGCTTACTGTTTCTACAACCACACTGGAATGAACATACTGGGGAGCAAAGGAGATTAGGGGCCCCATCGTACACTTCCCCTTACCCGTTACCACTAGTCGCTATCCCCAAATTGCGTGTTTAGGAACCTTCGCTAACCGCTAATGCCATCTTCTGTCCACTATAGCTGCTACACACTTTACCGACTCTTTTACTCACTTTGTAGGTGTGGCTGTGGGTGTGTTTTTTGCCCTCTCCTCAAACTTGGTATCGTAGCATCGCAGGTTTAGGAAAAAGCATTGTGGGTGGTCCCACAACCCGCAACTCATGTTGGCTCGTACAAGAGCGCACCCAAATGGCTTCAATGCGCATCCACTTGGTCACAAACGGCTCTACCTCTTGTAAATAACTCTAGAATAGAATAGAATCCTTTATTGTCACCTGTACATGGGTACAATGAGTATAAAAAGCGTGACTTGGCCTCAGTTGAACCCCGGAGAAAATGGCAAAGATTGTCTTAAACGGCTTGCTCATCAGTTACAGGGCTTAAAGTTAAAAAAAAAATCCTATGCCTAACTTTTTTCTGGTGGTGCAGTGGATCCAATGCATACACGTTATAGGCAATTTGGCAAACAACATTTTGGCATTGTACTTAGTAATGTACAAGATGACCTTCAATTTAAATGTGAACTTTAGAAAGTAAAGGTTATTCGATTATAAATGAAAACACGTGTGAAACCTGAGTCAAGCCAATTCATCTGATTCATTTAACAACCATTTAATTCAGTAAAGGGCAATTTGTACAAAAAAAAAAAAAAACATATAAATTGCAACTTTTCCATCGTTTTGGGTTAAAACTATGGCAAATTAAGTTATAGGAAATACATTCCATTTAATCTTGACTTGTCTCCTCTTTAACATATTTGCAGAAGCAGTTATTATGATATTGGATGTTATTACCCTGGATGCGTCATTAAAAAAGAGAACCATTACATTCAGTATTTTTTTCCATGTTTCAGTGGTTGTTTCATCCACATTCAGAGAAAACATCCATCCTTGGAGCTGATCAGACAGACGTTTCTAGAACTCTGGAGCTATGTCATGTGTTCATATAACTGGTCTGCTGAGTGGAAACGGACAGTTTTGTAAAGCGTTTTTATTAACGGCTAATTTTTTTTTGTTAAACACAGATATACGAGCGGTTAAGCGATCGTAAACGATAAATCGTATTCCGCAAAAAGCGAGCACACACGTATTTTCAAGTCACAAACAGATCAGCCATCGCGGCCGCTACGTCCGCTGTGGCTCCCGGTTAACGGCTTGTGTGTTGGAGCGCGCGGACTGCTGCTTTATGGCCGGCGTCTCCTTTGTGACGTTGAAGAGCTTTTTTTGCCGCTAGATGCATAGACTAGCTTCTTGGCGCTCAACACACAAAAACAGGTACCAGGCTCCCTCAGCTTCTGGCACCCAAACAGCTAACCATCTCTCAACCCTTGTACTCTATCCTGCCAAGAGGACATTTGAATGTTGCCGCCACTCAAATAACCAAAGGCTCATCTCGGATGCTGCGTTCTTGACCACTCAGAGATTACGATGTTTGTGTATGTGTTATTACCCCTGAATCATAGAAAAACGCCGGAGATCCGGCACGGTGCCGGAATACTTTAAGCCCTGCAGTTAAACCATAGACGACCAGAGCGTGTTTTCTGGTAGTGCATCAACTATCTGGGACTTTCAGGAGGCCTATAGGAAATGTTTGAGCAGTAAAAATCTGTGTACTTTACAGTTCAGGTAGCAACTCAGGTAGCAACATTAACAATTCTGGTTGAAAATTCTACAACAAAATTTTCCCGTCATTCCTCCATGTTACATCAGATCTGCTTCATGTGTTCACTGTCGTGCTTTTCTCTTACTGGTTACTTCAGTGCGGCCCCATAGCCCCTGTTTTGCCTTTAATATTTTGCTTTCTTATCCAGCTGTGCTTCCAGATTTCTCACTAGTTCCTGGAGAAGGTCTGTGATGGTGTTTTTGACGAGATAACATTAAGTTCGAGTTTCTGTTAGGACAAGCTTGCTTGTATAATTTTAGCATTCACTTTTTTTAAAAAATGGACCTTCTCAAACACTCTTGGTGACTTGTGATTTCTGCAGCCTCAATGTAGCTGCTTTCACTGCCGAATTACTTTCTGCTGTAACTTTTTCAGACACATTCTGCAAAGTATGCAGGCTGCTTTTTAATTATTTGACCTTTTGTTGCTTTTGTTGGTGAGTAAGGTCATATTACTATTGTTAAAGTAGACAAAGGAGAATACTTTGATGAATTAATTAACTATGAGCACAGTTTACCAGCTTATTCCATCCATCCATCATCTATACCTGCTTACAGGGGCGCAGATAGGATTTTTAAACTGGGGGGACTGAGCTGTCATAAGAACTGCGAGTTTTCTAACTGAATTAACATTGATAAAACAAAGGCCTATATAGTTAACACTCACCTTATCAGGGGTGTCAAACTGATCCGTGAAAGGGCCATGTAGCTGCAGGTTTTTTGTTCCAACCATGCAGAAACACAGCTGACTTGTTTCATTCAATCAACTGAACTGGTTAAAAACTTTGGAGAAGACAACTAGTTGATTGACTAAAACAAGTCAGCTGTGCTGCTGCATGGTTGGAACAAAAACCTGCAGCCACACGGCCCTTTCACGGATCAGTTTGACACCTGTGCCTTACATGATATTTGTTATTTGTCTGGTGAGTTAATCACACTCCAAAACTTGATGTCTTCTGCATGTTTTATTTAAACATTTGCTGATCTCAGCAGGATAAAGGATCTCATTACAGAAAGGTTAACTGTAACTTCTAACAAAAAGGGAATGTTCAAAAATTTACCGTCTATAAGCAGACTCATAGGTCCCAAAAACATCTCTCCTCCTTTCATTTCCTTGAACATATTGCTGGGTAATATCTTTTCTTTCCAGTATGTCCAGTCTGTCTTGGTGAATATGGTTCATCTGGGAAAGTTAACAGGCAACGTGATACTTTCATTGCTCGGTTTTTTAAAAAAAAATGCTGTATTTGTTATTTGTTTTTACATTGCTGACCCCACCAGGGAGTGGCTGCAGGCCAGGAGGACAATGCTAACATCTTAAATCTCATCATTTCAGTTAACAAGTTATTGCTTATTAAAATACCATTATAAAAATAACAACATTAAAAGATATACACCTACAGCAGAGATGGCTGTTATTTTACATTTAGCCTACTCTAGGTAAGTCCAAATGACCAGCAACTCAACATTACAAAACAAGTATTTTTTCACACCACGGAAAACAGGCAAAGGATTTCTTTTGGTTCTTGAAATAAACACTGATTTTTCTCCTCCCTCTTCTCTGGTTTAATGTGGCAGAAAGATCACCAGCTCAGTCATTAGACAGTTGTTTATGATCACCATGGTTACCGCAACAGTCAAAGACACGGCACCCCTTAGGACCCCGGGGTCAAAATGGTGCGTTACATTTACATTGGAAATTGGAACTTGGAGCTCCGAACAGCATAACCTCAGAACTGAATGCTTCCCAGTTTAAAAACTAGGACGTCATGGAACATGGAATATGAAAAAAAAAAAAAACAACAAAAAACAAAAAACGAATGAAATGAAATGAAATGAAATGGTAGATGCTAAATTTCAGTGATTTTCCGACTTCAAACTTCCAATTTACGTGTATAACTGAATGTACCATTAGTCGTAGCAGAAACACTGATGCTATCAAATGGATCAGCTGTGCCGTATCAATTTCTGGATCAAGGAATTTTTAAAAGGATTCTTTATCATTGTGAGAGAGACGAGCTGATTGGTGGAGGTCTGCGCGCTCTGAGAGCTTTTCTAGTTCTACCTATGTTTGATGCCTTACATACGGATGGTGGTGGTGGAGGGGACAGATAGAGATCAATATAAATCTTGGGGGGGGGCATACCTGCCCCCTGTCCCCAGTGCCATCTGCGCCCTTGCCTGCTTAGTCCTATTCAAAATCGGGGGGGGGGGGGGTCTGCTGAATCCTACACCGGCTCTCTTTGGACATGTAACAATAATTCCCAACAACAATGGACAGGTCCACAGTACATCAAAGGTTTACCAATCCTATCATCCATTTTTTTTTTTTTTAATTCATCGCTGGATAAGGGTTCATACGAGAACTTCTTGTTAACGACTACTGCTAATTTGATGAATGTTATTATTAACCTTTATTTTACCAGAGGAAAAAAAAGCTCTTGAGATTTTAAATCTCTTTTTCAGGCATGTCCTGGCCGCATTCATTCCTTACGCCATATTTGATCCATGTGTTTGTTTTTTTTCCAAAAGAACGCATACTTATTTGTCTGTTGAGCATAAACATGCTTTTGAGTTCCAACTCTCTTTAAACTGTCTTCCATCTTCAGAATTTTTCTTTTCTTGGACATTTTGGTTCTAAATCCATGACTTGACCACAGAACTGTTGAAGTAAATGGCTTAATATGAGACTTTAACATTCAGGGGGTAGATGGGATCATTTGAAAGCTAACAAAATCATGATGTACTGTGGGACACGTAGTTTTAGGTCCATGTTCAGTTCTAGAACTACTATTACAAGTATATAATTGTGCTTGCACACTCTTGCGGGCCAGATAAAAGGATGCTTCGATGGGCCTTGAGCTTCACATGTGCTCTACAGGGTCACAGAGGGGTTGGAGCTTTTCTCAGTTGTCATTGCTCAAAAGTTGGAGGATATCCTGGCCACCAAGGAATCACACTCCACATAGAGGCAAATGAAAGAACCATACACATGCACTCCTATGGTCAGTTTAGAATTGGCATTTAACTTAACATTCATGTTTTTGGACAGAACCTGGAGAGAACCCATGCAAACACAGAAAGAACATGAGAACTCAAGACATAAAACTAGTTGGGATTAGAACCAGGAGCCTTCCAGCTGTGATGCTACAGTGCTAACCACTGCACCTATATAGAGCCCCATACATGTTCTTTCTAAAAAAGTTCAATCAAGTTTAGCATAAATTACAGGCCTCCTGAAACATGCATTTTCATTTGCAGATCAAGTATAAAACAAGAAAGAATTGTTTACTAAAATGTGCCAGAGATATGACAGAACAACACCACAGATTATGGCAGCTTCACTAGAACTAAAAAGGACAAAGAGCACAGACCACAGAAAGGAAAATAAGTGCATTGTATCTGCTGGAGTTTCAAAGAACAACATGGTAAGCAGGTTACAACTGATCTTGATTTAATTATAATGAGAAATTATATTTGAAAAAAAAAAGGGCTCAGACAAAAAGACATAGGCAAATTAGAAACATAATTTCACCTAAAAGACATGATTGAGGTCGGCAACATGAGCACCTGAGTACCAGTGTCCATGTATGAATAGACAATGTCCATCTGTACTGATAAACTAAAACTATAAGTTGTAAATAGCCATACTCAGAAAGATGTCCTGCAGAATAACAGGGATGCATTTTAAGAAATTAGCCATATGCACTATATGTGAATAAAAACATACAGTGAATGATGTACTTTTAAAAACACTTCCCTCAAGACTTTTACGCTATTTGGAAAGATTCCTTGGTGTTATGTAAGAAATGGAATGTCTTCATACATTCTTATCAGAGCACCAACAGATTATAGCCTGAGGTAATACTCCTTCCCTGCTTTGAGAGTATAATTTTCCACAGCACAAAGAGCATAGTGATATAGTCAAGATATCTCTGCAGGACAACTCTCTTTAATATTATTCTTTCAAAGGATGGTGTAATCGCTTGGTGTTTAGGTTTCTTATCTACAGTTATGTGAAAAAGAAAGTATACTTGTTTTGTTTCAAATGTTTTCTGAGTTAATTGGAACAAAAAAAATTAATCATCTGGTCGTCACTGGTTCTTAAAATTAGGTCAATACAACCTCAGTACAACCTCAGGTCGACACAACCTCAATGACAATACACAGCATATTACACTGTGTCATTTTCTATTTTATAAACCTAAACTCAAATGCAGAAACATTGTGTGGGAAAAGTTAGTAGACCTGTACCTCATGATTCAATTCAATTCAGTTCCGTTCATTTTGATTCAATTCATCCCCAAAGGGTATTGTTGTTACATGATTAATTAAATAACAATCCAATGGCTAAAAAAAAAGCCATCATTAGCATCAATAACTTGAAGCAATTGTGTCCTGTCAATCTCTTGTGTTGTTATGGAAGTATTTTGGATCATTATTCTTTACAATATTACATACATTCACTGAGGTTTGCGGGCATTTGTTTCTTTATGTTCTTCATCGGCATTTTTAATCATGTTGTGGTCTGGATTTTAACTGCACCATTTTAAGTTGTTGATTTTTTTTTTTTCTTTTTCCAGCCATTCTGTTGTAGATTTTCTTTTGTGTTTTGCATCTCTGTTGAAGTACATGAGCTATCGTTTGGTCAAATTAAGTTGTCAGACAAATGGCCTAACATTTGACTCAAGAGTCCTTCACTACACAGATGAGTTTAGGAATGGCTCAATGACTGCCGGTACCCAGGTCCTGTGACCGAAGCACTCCCACTTCACCATGCTTGACAGGTCATAGTACTGATATTTGGTGATTTGTAAATGTCCCTTTGTTTTTCTCAAATGCAACTAAAGCTTAGCAATAACTCTTCGCACCTCCCATCCCATGGTGTGAACTTGCTTAGACGCCCTCTCCTGGGAAGGAAAACAACTGGCTTGAATGTTTTTCACTCGTGACTGATCGTTCTCATTATAAAATGATAAACTCCAATTGGATTGGAAATCATCCATAGCATATCCCAGATAGACTGAAAGGACCGGTAGCTTTCCTAAAAACCCTTCCTGATGACTTATTAATCAAATGCATGTTAACAAAATTTGTCTGCTACTTGCCTTCTTAGTTCCGACAGTCAGTAAAGACAGAGTTAGTTTTTTTTTTTTATTTTATATTTTTTTAATATACAGTTTTTATGTCATGTATCATTTATCTGCAGCTATATTTACCAAATTTAAGGATCAGATTTTAATTTTTATGTTATCCTGACTCTCAGTGCGCTTTATTTTTATATGCTTGTAGCACTCTAAAAAGGGCAGACTGACTCCAGACCACCAGCCCTGTACTGAGACATTTGATAAACACCAGGCAGATTTCCAGAGTCATTAGCTTCTATCACAACACAGAGGAGAGCAATGCAGGCTTAATGGAGAGGAAATATGAAACCAGACATGCATGATTTAAAATGACGCACAGCACACCCAACATGGGACAGGCAATAGACCTAAAAGAGTTAATTGCATACACTTGATAGATCTCGGTTCCAAATGCGATATGTATATGTAAGTAATGCCAAGCAGCTCATTTCCTGATTAGGATGATTCTGAGAAAAGATCAGAGTTGTTACAAATGATTTCATACTGGGAAAAGAGGCCTACAGCCAGGGTGGCTCTGTGTTTTGGTGTGAGTGAAAGCATTTCAGTTGGATTAGAAAGTAGTTGAATGTTTGTGAAAGATCATTCAAAGTCAGATGGTCTACAGCTGTGACAGCGCTGTGTGTGCTGGCACGAGCTGTACTGAGTGTATGTCAGTTTCCCCCCCACCCCCACCTTGCGAAAATACTACATAAGGCAAAATGCCTGTCAGAGAACTCAGGGTCAATGGGAGGGTCAAGGTTATACTGAAACCTAAGGTGAAAATGCTACAGATCACACTTCCTGGGCTTTATAATGACATGTAAAATGCAAATGAAGGCTAGCAATGTCCCGTTAACCAGCTGCAGCCCAACTGTCAGTGAGAATATAGCTCGCTCCAGAAAAATATGTGAGAGATTATGCCAAGAAAAATCACTAAATAATAATATTGAAGTGCTGCAGAGGTGGGGAGTGTGAGGTTTAACAATATGCATTCCCATTTGGGCTGCTAGGCCATGATGTTAAATCCAAAGTGTTCTGAATATGAAGATGACAGCAGATGTCATAGAGAAAAGGCAGAAATTACTTGGAACTCACACTGCACAAATTACGAAAGAAGCCTACTGAAAAAATTTGCGAGTTTACATTTTTATTCATTGTGTTATAATGTACTATAAATAGACCCAACAGAAAAGCCTGTTTTTCGTTGTATGTTCGAACCTTCCTGTCAATTTGATACAAAAATACATCTAAGATAAGACTATATTTGAGAAAAAAAAAAAAACATAAAAAGAGGATGCTTCAGTCCACACATAGGAGACTACATAAAGTATCATAAAGTATGTTCATGAGTATCAAAAGCATATGTGTAAAACAGTGAAGTTGTGAGAAAGATACAGTCAAAGGTTCTGCTCATGGCAGAAAGAGAATAGAGATTGAGAAAAGAGTTATATTTATCAGGAACAGATCTGTGTAGGGCTATGAAGCCCAATGCTCCCTGCAATTGAGCAGGATAGGATGGGAGGACAGCAACAAATTTTTAAAGTATTGCTAAGCCACCCTGGAATGAAGTGAAATGACCACATGTCACAGAGATGAGAAGTGAGAGGGAGGGGACGGGCAGAGTGCGAAACAGCACAGAGTAAGTAGAGAGAGAAAACTGAGTGTGTCATTCTAAGAGGAATATTTCAGGGTGGTAAATGGAGCAGAACTCCATTCCAGCTCCTCTCTTAACCTCCCCCAGTGTCTCATCCTGTGCATGCAAAGCATGAAGCCCAGGAGACAGAAAAAACAGAGAGAAGAGTTTTAGATACAAGCTTTCAAACTAACTCACACATTGCTCAAATGTTAGTTTCTGAGTAAAATAAAGTATTTTACACACACACACACACACACACACACACACACACCACACACACAGTTTTGATTTTACACTACACCACAGTGGATTTGAAATAAAACAACAAACCAAACAAGATGTGATCAAAGTGTAGATTTTAGGTACACAGATTTTAGGCAAAGTATCTCCATTTTCAGGGGCTCAAAATTACTTGAATAAAAAAAAAAAAAAAAAAAGAAAAAAAGTTGATTGGCCAGATGTGGTCCATTTGACAATTGAAGCAAATAAGTCTGAAATTCGATATCAGACACTGAGTTGGCATCTGTCCACTTTTTGACTGGAGCTATGAAGGATATTTTGATGCAAGTGAAGGAGGCTGAAAAAGGATGAATAAATAAATAAATGAAAGTCTGTAAGAGATAACAACGACCTTTGGTGTGGCTAAACAAAGTCTGGTACATTCATGAACAGATAGAAAACAGCGGTGAGCTCAACAACATCAAATGGCCTGAAAGTTCACAAAGACAACTGAAGTAGCAACTGAAAGTGGCTGCTGGAGACGTCACACAGCATCACCAGGAGGAAGTTTAGAATATAGTGATGTCCATTGGCTTCAGACTTCCAGCAGACATCAACTGCAAAGAATCTTCGTCATAGTATATACCACATGGTTAAATCTTATGGTTATGTGACTTTGTGACGATTTTAAGATTCTCTTACTGGTTTTTAAATGTCTTAACGGCCTTGCGCCCTCTTACTTATCTGACCTGCTTTTACCATATCAACCCTCGCGGACCCTACAGTCCTCCGGCACTGGCCTTTTAACCATACCAAAACCTAGAACAAAAACCCACGGTGAAGCAGCATTTAGCCACTATTGCCCCCACCGGTGGAACACCCTGTCGGAGAGCCTCAGGACTACAGAGACTGTTGATATTTTTAAAAGAAGATTAAAGACACACCTTTTTAATACAAATGATTATCACTTATAATTTCAATAACTTGCGTCTTTAGTCATTTAATAATTGCTTATTGCTTAGATAAGTCCTATATCCCCAACAATGTAAATCAGTCTTTATCATAAAGTAACACTAAATTACTTTTGATGGGACTTAATGAACAATAAAATGAATTTACTGTATTATTAAAGACTATTCATCTGTTTCTTGAATGTTTTTCTTGGACGATGTATTGGAATGTAATTTTGTTGTGCTGGGACGCTGGCTCAATGACTAATAAAGATTCTTGAATCTTGAATTGTAGTCAATGGGCTCAGTAGACTACACACTCCAGACAGCTTGATATCTACTCACATAAACACTGTGGTGTAACTCTATTGAAGCTTTTCGACATGTTTGAAAAATGAAGTATATTTCCGAAAAAAAAAACAAAAATAAAACTGCAATACTGGTAGGTGGAACTAACATAAAGAAAGCTTATATCCACTATCCAACTTTCAGCTACCGGATTACTGTCTGTTGGAGGATAAATGGATGGAGGGCTTCACACAGCTTCAGCCTTTCACACAAAAATATATTTCATACGGGTAGGAATTTGAGTGAATGACATTTAAAAAAAAGAAAAGGAAAAAAGGGAAACAGGAAGTTGATTCAATTGAAAGAGGCCATCATCAAGGCCACCACCATCACAGAATGATGCCAGCTTTTCTTTCACTTGCGGATGAACGAATAGCTGGAAACGTTTAAAGATGTGACCCAGATATGTTTCAGGCTTGTTTTTCTTCTGGCTGCAATATTTTACAGTGAAAATATCATGTAAAATAACATGTGCTTTATGTGTCTGACTTTGTATTTCGCTTGACAGAGCCATCAGACGAGTGAACAACGGAACTCTTTCTGCCAAAAAGACTTGTTCAAGCGCTGCAATTCTGCTGCCAAAAAACACACAATGGAATTTTAAGAAGCAATGCTGCTGTTAAATAAATCAAAAATAGCCTGGAAGCTTAGCGTAGTGACAAGGCCCGACACAGCAAAGGAATCATGAATTCAGTCGTATGATGTCTTTCATTGTCATGGAAAAAAAAGAAAAAAAAATGTTTCAGAAACCAGACTAAAGCAGGATTGATCTAGAGTTGGTCTACTGCTGTGCTGGAGATCAGATCATGGACACCTGGTGGACAGGTGAGGAACTGCAGAGACAGAAATACACAAGACCACAAGAAAGGTTTATTTTGCTGCTCCTGTGAGTTAGAATGAATTGATGATTCATAAAATCAGTGTACACGATTCAATACAACACAGCAACCTCCAGCCAATGCTTCACTCCTAGTGGCCCATTGCAGCATATTCTCTACCCAACAACACATGGCAGACACCATGTCGTTATCATATTGATCCACTAACCTGTTGGCCAAACACACCTTAATGTATTACTTTAAACCAAGTGAAAACATCCTCATTACTTATCAGGAAGACCCTGCATTGTTGAATATACAAATGAGCAGCTTGTTTTATGGCAGTTAGCCTATGTGGATTGGATTTCATACTGGTGGCTTTATATATTGCATTTGTCAGGACTGTTAAATAATTCACTTTGAAAATGAAGCACGACTACATGTAGAGAGAAAGATTTCGATACTACAGAGCTGCCAAAGGCACACGGCAAAACAGTTTACATGCATTAATCATACAGAACTGTGAACTACATGATTTACTTCAGTGTCACTCATAGTGTCACTTTATAAAACTAGTGTACAGAACTACTACACTAAAAGGCAGGAGAAAGTAACGATTGGAGAGAAAACGAAAAAGTGAATAACCAAAAGAACCAAACAGTAAATCTTAAGACAATGTCATAAAAGCGACTTAACCTTCCAAGGTTATAGGGGGACCCGTAGAGCTGAAAATAGCAAACGGTTCTTCAGTGTCATTCTAAATGAATGCTCCAAATCATGCAATTTTAGACTTTTGAACCTGTTTTGGTTTGCTGTAATTTCTCAACAGGAGAACTGTACCAGAATTTGCTGCTTGCCTTTTTTTTTAAAATATGCTTTAGTCCAATTGTTTTAGTCTAAACCCAAGTCTGATTACTGTAACATCACATCTGGTTTTGAACTTGCTCCAAAGAGTTCTTAACATGTAAAGCAGTGTTGTAAAAGACCCCCACTTGTTTTTTTTTTTTTTTTTTTATGTACCTTCTTTGTGTTCCAGTGGTCACAGGTAGGTTAGACTTTTTTAACTATCTTTTCAGGATATGCATCTCACCTGTTGTTACAGAAGAACAAAGAAGCATGCATATATTCGGAACTGGTCAGTATATAAGAAGAATTGTGTGAAAATGTTTTGTGTTTTAGGGTGCATTCCCGTGTGAATGTAGCCATAGGCCACATAGTTTCATCAGAATCATGGAGGCCCCATTGTGTCCCCCCCCCACACACACACACGGTTCATGTTCAGCCATTGCTCATGCCTGTATTGCATGATTGCACTGAAAGACCAGTGTAATCAACCATAATGCTTTACAGATGTTATGGGTGTTTTAAAGCCAGCACTACAGCCCCAGGCAACTATATATGAAAAGTCATCTGTAGATGGATGCCACTGAAAGTGACTATGTACTGTATGTGCCTAAATGTGTAGCTTAAAACCTTTCATGGCTGGAGTGAAACATTTTTGAATTAAGGTCACGTCTACAGCTCAGGATGTGTGATTTATGTCTCCTTGCCCTTCCCTGTCATTGACTAATCACCTGAACAGAAAGAAGCAGGTGCAAACTGATTTCCTGAAGACTGATTTCACAGATGAAATGCTGCAAATTTACTATTAGGCACGACAAAGAAACAGCACTAAGCCAGCAATGACATGTAAATATGACAGATCATATGATCTGAACAAGAGAAGACACCCATTTAAATTCCTGTAAGATCTGCCAGCACCTTCTCTAATCCAGCCTCTAACATCTCCCATTGTGTCCAATATCTAATATCAAACATGAACCACTGCTAAATGAAGACTGGTGGCATACCAGAGCTAGGAATTTGCATGAACCGCCTGCTCTTGTGAAATAGGAAATGAAACATACGGAGACTTGGGAGCTCTGTCAGATTCTGGATATTCCTGTGGTCTGGTGCTCAGGATCCTGTGGCCCAGCACTTTAATTCTTAATTATGCAGAAAGCCAAGCTCTGGTCACGACAGGAAATTCCTTCTAGGTGAAACATCCACCCAAAAAAACATTCATTTAGAAGTGTCAAATACACAAGGTTTTCCTATGAACTGGATCCGCATATTTGTAAATAAAATGTATTTTCTTTTTTTTAATATCATGACCAATGCTAATTCAGTTAGTGTTTAAAGGTGTTTTTTCTCCTGTAGTTTTCCATTTGTACATCATAGCCAATATGGCAGCAAGTAATTAAAAAAGTGCAATCTACGTTTGACTTAGATTTGTAAAAATAATACAAAAGTGGGAAATTTGGATGGTGGAGAAAAACTGGTTTTGTGACAGCTTTTATTAGATTTCATTAGCATTCTTAACAAAGACAGGTGTAGCAAGAAAAAATAAATAAATCAACATTTTCCAAAATGATTATATTCATTACACAATTTTGGGTATTATATTAATGTGAGGCAGGATTTTTTTTTTGCAACTGTGTGTGTTGTTTACATTATTCTCATAACAATTTATAGATCCTGAAGAAAAAACTTGTGTTGGCAGCTAAAATTATTTGATGTGTGTTCTGGAGAAAAAAAAAAGAGCCTGATATCTATTTATTCAACAACAACAACAACAACAAACATTTGAATCAGAAATACTGTGCTAAAATACTCTATGATGTTAATACTGTCAAACTGTGTGCATCTAGATGTTACTGTGAAGGGCTCAGGTAAGAAATGTCATAAGAGTTCACATTCAAACACAGAGCCATACTTGCAGCACTCAAGTCACTCAGCCTCAGTGTGCGCTGTTGAAGCAAATTAAGGAAGCCTTGGCAGCCTTTTAATGGTCTGTCACAGTCTAACAGGTTTAGAGAGCTTACAATGGAGCCAGGCACTAAGCCCGACAGCCTGCACTTAATTGTTCATAACTTTCATGTGTGTGTGGGTGTGTGCGCGCACGCGTGCGTGTGTGTGTACATTCTGTGCCTGAAACTAAAGTCAGTGATTCTCATTATGAGGACAGATAAGATTTCTGCATCTCAGTCTGACTGGTTCAATAAAACAACTGCTTCAGTCGATATATTAAATAAAGGTGGTTCCAATATTAGTGTTTTTAACCACAGCTTCACTGTTATTACACAATAAGTGATCCCAAACCCCATGGTATTCATGCACTGCTACATTCTCATTCATCTGTGCATGGGAACATAACTGTGTGGTTTTTTTTTCCACAAAATAAATTTGGGTATATCTAAGCCATTTCAAATAAACCAGCCTCAGACAGAGACAAAGACATGCAGGGCACAAAGCCATAAGTGGATTGAGATATTGACTGAAGCAGCCCATAACAAACAAAACATCTAGTGTCTCAATTTTCAAGTGGTTCCTGAAAAAAAATCAGACAAGCAAATAAAACCATTTGTTTTTCACTTGGTAACCTCGACTCTATCAACCAGCATAATGGTCCACCAAAAAAAAGGTGGCAGTGGCTGAAATTCCCCCTGCCCGAACTGTTGGAGTTTCTGTGCTGTGTGACCTAGAATATGTTTGACAATCTTCTTTTAATTAGGCCTTGAAGACACGACTCATTCCAAATGCTGTCCCGAGAGCTAAATTAATTACTGAGACAAAGCCCATTCTAGCTCATGGCAAAGATGAATCACTGCAGTGTTTAGGAAATGAGCAATGCTCTTCATTCAAGGGCTGATCAAAGAGACTCAGGCTCTAAAATGTAAGCAAATGTACCTCATCACAAAGCCTTCATGTGGCACCCTGTGGCTTCCTGAGCCACATCACACACCTACATTTACACTGGCAACCTCTGTCCTTGCTAATCATTGTATTTCCCTGGATAAACCACAGATACAGTGCCTTGTGAAAGTATTCGGCCCCCTCGAACTTTTCAACCTTTTACCACATCTCAGGTTTCAAACATGAAGATATAAAATATTATTTTTTTTGTCAAGAATCAACAAGTGGGACACAATCATGAAGTGGAATGAAATGTATTAAAATTAATTTAACTTTTTTTAACAAATAAAAAACTGAAAAGTGGGGCGTGCATTATTATTGGGCCCCTTTACTTTCAGTGCAGCAAACTGATCTCTGAATGATCCAATGTTGTCCCAAATAACTGATGATGATCAATAGAATCCACCTGTGTGTAATCAAGTCTCAGTATAAATGCACCTGCTCTGTGATAGTCTCAGGGTTCTGTTTGAAGCTCCAAGAGCATCATGAGGACCAAGGAACACACCAGGCAGGTCCCAGATACTGTTGTGGAGAAGTTTAAAGCCAAATGTGGATACAAAAAGATTTGCCAAGCTTTAAACAGCTCAAGGAGCATTGTGCAAGCCAATCATATTGAAATGTAAGGAGTATCAGACCACTGCAAATCTGCCAAGACCCGGTCGTCCCTCTAAACTTTCATCTGGAACAAGGACAAGACTGATCAGAGATGCAGCCAAGAGGCCCATGATCACACTGGATGAACTGCAGAGATCTACAGCTGAGCTGAGATCAGTCGTACACTGCACAAATCTGGCATTTATGGAAGAGTGGCAAGAAGAAAGACATTTCTCAAAAATATCCTTAAAAAGTATCCTTTAAAGTTTGCCACAATCCACCTGGGAGACACACCAAACATGTGGAAGAAGGTGCTCTGGTCAGATGAAAACAAAATCTAACATTTTGGCCACAATGCAAAACAATTTGTTTGGCATAAAAGAAACACAGCTCATCACCCTGAACACACCATCCCCACATGGTCAAACATGGTGGTGGCAGCATCATGGTTTGGGTCTGCTTTTCTTCAGCAGGGACAGGGAAGATGGTTAAAATTGATGGGAAGATGAATAGAGCCAAATACAGGACCATTCTAGAAGAAAACCTGTTGGAGTCTAAAAGACCTGAGACTGGGACGGAGATTTATCTTCCAACAGGACAATGATCCAAAACATAAAGCCAAATCTACAATGAAACGGTTCACAAATAAACGTATCCAGGTGTTAGAACGGCCAAGTCAAAGTCCAGACCTGAATCCAATCGAGAATCTGTGGAAAGAGCTGAAGACTGCTGTTCACAAACGCTCTCCATCCAACCTCACTGAGCTCCAGCTGTTTTACAGGAAGAATGGGGAAGAATTTCAGTCTCTGGATGTGTTAACCTGATAGAGACAAACCCCAAGAGACTTGCAGCTGTAATTGCCGAAAAAGGTGGTGCTACAAAGTATTGACGCAAGGGGGCCAAATAATATTGCACGCCCCACTTTTCAATTTTTATTTGTTAAAAAAAAGTTTAAAATATCCAATAAATTTTGTTCCACTTCACGATTGTGTCCCACTTGTTGATTCTTGACAAAAAAATTGAAATTTTATATGTTTATGTTTGAAGCCTGAAATGTGGCGAAAGGTTGAAAAGTTCAAAAGGGGCCGAATACTTTCACAAAGCACTGTAACTAATCTCAGCTCAGTTGTGCTGTGCCACCCATCAGCCAGTAGATGCATCACATACTAGAAGCAATCAGAATGTTCACTCTGATACATAACAGTAATATCTGCCAAGTCTGTATAAAGGGACGTTTTTGAGTTGTGGTTGATTAAGCATATCGCAAGATAGAAAATATTTCAAGAGTTTAGGTTTCATAAATAAAGACTGACAAAAGAGCAAGTTGGAGGCATGGAGTTGCAGTTAAACTCAGAAATTAGGACAATGGCCTTTTTTATCCTATCTCTGTACAAAAACAAATACTCTAGCAACAAGTCTCTACGAAAACTGGGCTTAAGGTTCAAATGCTTAGCTGTAAATGGAGGGTATACACATCCAAATTTGAGGAAGGGTTTAGTAACTATAGGTCTTTAAAATGCATAAGAATCTTTATTAGGAGTGCAAATGTATTCGCAAAAATCAACATAACGTAGCATATTTTTTTTTTTTTTTAATGAACTTGCTTCCTGAAGTCTGGGAACTTTGGACTTCATTAAAGAATGCCTTTCCTCATTTGAAGCCTTTACTGTAGTGTCTGTTAGCCTTTTAGACATTTTTTTCTCATCAGTTAGTGAGATGCAATGACATCAGGTCAAGATGGGGTGACTTCATCAGCCCCAGCAGAATTTTCCACCTCTTTACTTTCCAAAATATCCTGGTCACTTTGACAATGTTAACTGGATAACTGTTAATCTGTTAATATGTATTGTGTAGTGCAGTCAACTTTGCTGCCAGGTGAATCTGACAATGGCAGTATATCCCTTTCATAATTAATCTGCCCATTTTTGTCGACTGTCACATCAATAAATCTGAGTGGCCAAATTACTTTGGAAGCAACGCATGCCTATATTATCACACTGCCTCCCACAAGTTTTGCATGTTTTGTAGATGATGCATGTTTTGATTCATAAGCCATTTCAAGTCTTCCTGGTGTTATTTCTTCCTCTCCATTATTTCTTACATTTAGTCTGGTTAACCTTAGTGACATCTGTCCAAAGAGTGTGGTTCCAGAACTGTTTGGCTTTTCAGGTGATATATTTTTTTATTTTATTTTTGACAGGGTCAAATCTGGCCTTTTTATGCTTGAGGCTTAAAAATGGTTTTCACCTTGTGTAGCAACTGCATTTGCTGTGCATTTTCTCTCAGATAATGAAATGAATGCCTCCTGTTTGTCCTCCACTTGGCTGGGGTTGAGAAGGTGATTTTCTTTAACATGGAAAAGATCCTGTAACAACTCACTAGTCTCAAAAGGCCTTTCAGTGTGCAATCTTTTACCACAGAATGTACAGTGCTGTTTATTTGGCCACTGTTATGTTATCTTTCAGAATGATTTATTTTGTTTTGACAGCCTAAGAATGGACTGTTCTACTTTTGCTGAGGTGTCCTTTGGCAGATCATGCTGTGGATTGCCAGCGAGAAAGCAAGCTGAAAGTCTTAAAGCTCATATCAATTATATAAATATGACTGTAATTGGCACTGCATTGCCAGTCTTTAAAGGGTGAAGATTTGAGTCATGATTTCGAAAAGATCAATATCGAATCATGATTTCATGAAAGAGCAATGTCTATTAAAGGCTGAGTCTTTGAATGGAAATAACCTCCATTGTATCAAAAAAATGTGAGAAAATAATTTTAAAGCAGTGTAAAAGCAATCTGCCCTAAAAGGGCACATATTATGCTTTCCCAGCTTTCAAAAGTACAAAGGTGTATTAAGTTACCATATACTCAGTTTTCAGACCGCCTGTGATTTTAGGAGGTACAGGACTGATTAAGCAATAATTAAATGCTTTAAAAGAGCATTCATGTCAGGGCCTTCCATTTTTTTTTTTAAATAACTCTGCTCATTAATTGCATATGTAGATTAGCTCTCTAAACTCCAAGCAGAGATAAACCCAGCCCATGTATCTATTACTATATAGGAAAGCCCTGCGGCCAATAGACACAATTCAGTAAGAAAAAAGAAACATCCTTCAACTGTCACCGTGGCACATGATGGCTTAGGAAGGCAACCAATAAAGGTAGAGTGAGCATGGAGCAGTGGGAGGTCAAACAGGGATGCTCACTAGAGCACACAGAAAACAAGAGGGAGGAAAGAAGAAAGAAAAGCTTTCAGGCTGCACCATGTAATAAAACAAGAGTACTTGAGTCATGATCAAAGTAAAATTGCTCTTCTGTGATACTTGATCAATATGTGTAGGGATGAAAAACTGAATATGGCACCTTAAAAAAAAAACTGGAAAGGATTTGCAACTCCATGAGGCCAAGCTAACTGGTGATCACAGGAAACTTTATTTAAGCACTTCAAGATATAGTTTAAGGGTGCTTTCACACCTGTCCTGTTTGGAGCAGTTGTTCCGAAACAGGGAGCATTTCCCCCCAA
Source organism: Hirundichthys speculiger (assembly GCA_018398805.1). NCBI lineage: Eukaryota > Metazoa > Chordata > Actinopteri > Beloniformes > Exocoetidae > Hirundichthys > Hirundichthys speculiger. The sequence continues at coordinate 2,946,848 of JAGFBZ010000261.1, forward strand.
AGATCAGTTCGTTTGGTATATGTGAACACAGCAATCACGCCCGGATGCAGGACAAAACAAGCAAGCCGAGATCGCCTAGGAGAGGTGGTCTCGGCTCGCTTCCATTCGAGACCTGGAGCGGTTCGTTTGCTGTGAAAACATAATCGACACAGCAACCAACACAACTCACTCATAACTGTGGTTCAACCTCCAAGAGAGGGGGGATAAGAGAGAGAGAGGAAGAGAGGAAACTCCTTCATTGGTTCATTTCTGACCAATGAGAGAACAGTTGGTTCCCGCATGGCATTTGTTAACAGCTTTGAACCGCTACACACACACACAAACGTCCCAAACAAAAAACGAAACCACTGTATCGATTCAGCCCCTGAATCGGAACAAAACAAACGGGCTACAGGTCTGAAAGCAACCTAATTTACAAATGTCATCTAAACTTTTATTGCACAAAAAAAGCCCCATGTCTAGAAGTCACATTAACTTCTCTAGACTTTGACACTGTAAAATGTACATACATATTTGTTCAAATTATTCACTATTGAGATTTTTTATAATCTTTTTTTTTTCATTTTCTTTTTTTTTTTTTTTAGAAATGGGTGCCGTTTGCTGTAGACCAAAGACAAAAGAAACATCAGACTACTTTCAACAACAAGTCCAAAAGTCAGGGTCTGTGACAACAGTATTAATACAGGAAGTTACAGCTGCAAGGCATTTTTCAACAGGATAATGCAAGACCACAATTAGCACGTTACAAAGGCATTGAAGAGAAAAAAGAGGGTAGGGGTACAACCTGAAATGCTTGGTCACCTGTATCATACCTGCACATACTGTCTGCAATGAAATGCAAGTAAATATAACTTTAAATCCTCTAAATGTTCAGGCCTTGTTGATCTAAACATTTACTTTACTGTACCAGGAATACCCATTATCAGGTTTGTATTGAATGAATGATTGTGTTCTCAGTAGTTTTAATGTGGTAACACAGAGCTCACTGAGAAGACAAGTTTAGATTAAACTGAACTCTTTCCATGGATATAAATTTTCAATGATTAAAAAAAAAAAAGATGATAACACTGAAATGTTTTCATAAGGAGAAAATGTTATCTTTCCCCAATTGGAACTGAAGTACTGTGGAGGAAAGCAGGACAGCATATGGAAACTGCTGTTGCAAGAATTCCTCAGCAGTGGAATGTTGTTATCCTATAGAAGAGTAAAGCTCCTTTCATTCTCTGCTGCATATGTGTAGGTGTGTGTGTCTATATGTTATGAAGAGAGATGAACTCTGCAGCAGTACATAGACGCAATGCGGGCTGATCCGTGAGTTCAAATTTCATCCCAACTATTGCCACATATATATAGTCAGAACACCAGCAGGGGAACAACACTTCAAAAGACTTCAGCATTTCGTTCTGGAACAAATGCACTTCAATATGCATGAACTCAGATTAGTTTGGCAATAAGGAGACAACATGGATGCAATTAGCTGCAATAGACCATGCTAGTCATTGCATTCCTCCTGGTTGTACATGGTTAAACGGGCCATTACAGGTATTAAGCCACAACAAATGCAGGAGCATGAATTCCAACACCACAAACACGCAAAATCGGAAAATACTATCCAAACCATGAATGATACCTGGACAGAATTGATGGAAGATGTGGTAAAGCTGGATAGTCAGGATGTCAACAGTATTTGACCTGTTGTAAAGAAGGACCAAAGACGATCTGTTTATATAAGCAACAAAGAACACAAACTCTTTTTCAACATGTCTCACTTCTTTGTGTAGCCATGGAACTCCGATAACCACAAGGATGGATAGCTTGCTCATGTGTGATTCCGCTCGAGATGCTAAGTTTGGCAGAAAGCATTAATTTCTTTACTTCCTTGGCCGATCCATGTTTCAATGAGTCCAAACTACCACTGTATCATTATCAGAGTGCGTTCTCTGTGCTCCTAATGGACACATCTGGTCAGCTCCACAGAAATTCCAGTCGAAAGAAGAATGAGGTGTTAAAAAGTGATTGGATGTGGATAAGGGGAAGAAAAAACATACCTTAACTAATTTCAGTGTAAAGAAATTAATTAATGGAACGAGAATGAAGTAGTGCCTGCAACGTCTGTAAAAAAAAATACTCATCTAATCACCTATTAAAGCATTCATTTCCACTACTAATTTCCTCTACAATAATAATAATAACAAGGAAATAACAGGGTAGTGTAAAAATAAACTGCAATATAAGGGATTAGAAGAGTGGAAGTTTAAACATAAAGTATAAAGAAATGCATCCAAGTTCAATTCTGCATAGTGATACCCTGAGACTATATACAGTCAATTCCTACTGATATTACGAATTATTGGCCCCAGGCACACAAATTAGGAGAAAGCAGTTAAACCAAATATTTCCTTTTCTTCACTATGTGTGCTTGTGATCAAGTCTCAATAGACCAGAAAATCTATGATGTGGTGCTTAGTCAAGGCTATGGGAGTCTTTGCAGCACATGTGGCTTAAGTAGGGAATCCAATAACACCAAGTGCAATCAGCTGCTTGTCAGTTTTTATTACACCAAAGCAGCTACTCACCATGGCTGTTACCTAAGCTCTTAAGCTGTTTGGTTAACAGCAGACATAACACGGCATGGTTTGATGCAAGGTGAGGAAGCAGATGTATAGCCTTTTCCATGATGCTTTATCATCTAATGTTCTTCTCTTTCCCCTCCTTTTTTTTTGTACATTGGGTAGAAATAACTACTGTTACCTCTATTTGTGTATTCTAGTTTTGGGTCGCCAACAGCTCTCTACAAATCAGCTTTATTGGCATGAAAGTCAAGTTCACATTTTAAGTTGCCAATATGTGAGTACTTTGGCTTCTCTGTCAAAAATGGTCCATGTTGAAGGCACAGATATATTCACAGGAGGTGCACATCAGTGTATCCCAGAGGTAACAGTGGGGGGTCACCAGTTGCAGTGGACATCTTTCATATTTAAGCAGGTATCATCCCTGATGAGATTTTTGCACTTATAGTAAGATGATTCAAACATTTGATCTGTTGATTGATCTTGTCTGTTTTGCGCTTGCCATTACAGTTATAAAATGGAAAGCAAAATAATATTTGCCGTCCATTTTCTTTTCTTCAACTTTATGAATCCAAAAAACAATCTGACACGTGGCCCAGAAACTGTGACGTTTGTGATCTGTTACAGCTCAATTAGATAATCTAGACTATGGTCACTGTTTGATAGTGGCACTGTTAAACATTGGATCTTCACATTTCAGTCAGCTTTTCAAATACATTATCACAAACCAAAGTTGTAACCAGAGTCAAACGTAGACCCAAACAATGTTGGAAAGGTTCCTTGACTCAGTCCCCAACAGACAGAGGAAATAAGTCAAAGGACTAAGAACCATGTGAAATCCAGCACAATTTATCTCCCTACCAATCATCATCAAATAGATATGAAAACAGTTTAGTAAGTCATGCCAACCTCATGTAAAGTGAGAAAAAAAAATCAGGGGAATAGCAGCATTCTATCTTCAAGTGTTTTCAGAGTTTGTTATTTCGACCTGAGCCCAAGAATTAAAATACCAATAAAGTCACCCTGAGTCTAGGGTTGGGAATCGAGAACTGGTTCCTGTAGAAAACCAGTTCCATGTGTTTCAATTCCATGGAATTGTTTGACAGTTTATCTAGCGATTCTCTTATCGATTCCAACCAGTACGAATTTACGCAAGTCACGCACAATCAATTCCAGAAAGCACTTACATGATTAAGTTACGTCGGTTTAGCACGCGCATTGGAGGTGTAAACAACAATGGCGCCCACCAGGTTCAAACGCTCCAACGTTTGGCCTACCTTCACAAAGAAAGATGGCAACAAGGCAATTTGCGGTCATTGCAAAGTGGAGATGACAGCGTCGGGAGGGAACACGACTAACATGCAGAAACATTTGCGCACACAACATGCGATAATGATAAACGAGTGTTGTGTTTTTGACGCGCTTCGAAATGATGGATCTCAACTCAGCAGCAGCGGCAGTAGCCAAGCTAAGATCACCTCTGCGGTTACTACGAAAGGCAACTCTGGTAAGTAGCTATCCCACTGCCGATGTGCTTCTTTGTAAAACACGCTATAACATTAACGCTGTGCTATTAAACAAATGCCTTCTGCATTACACTTAGAAGATGACCGTCATGAGAGAGAGAGTCTGGCTGGCTCAGAGGCTGGCAGACATGCTTATTTTTCTGCAAAAGAATTGTTAATTCTTCATAGTATTTGCAGATTTGCACTATGCAGTGTTCTGTAGTATTTAATAGTATTTATCTTTCTTTATCATTATTTTTGAGAGCTTAGTGATCTCATATATGCTTTTAAAAAGGAGATTTTTTTATTTCTATTAGGAAAAATCTGTTAGTAAAATGTTAACACATTCTTGTGTATTTGCACAGTTACATATTACAACAGTTTACACGTTATCCAGGCTTTGGGCTTCTTTTGACCTTGCTGTTGAGTTTTTAAGCTCGTGACTTCTAAGTAAAAAAAAAAATTGATGCTAATAAAACTGTTCTCCTTTTTGCCCAAATTAGAATCGATAAGAGAATCGATAAAGAATTGAATCAATAAATAGTATCTATAATGGAATCGGAATCGGAAAAATCTTATCAATTCCCATCCCTATCTGAGTCACGTTCTGTTCAAAGCCCTGGCCAAAAGCATGATATGGGAATGCATTTCTTAATTTATTTTTTGAATTTTCCTACACTATATAATCAAAACAAAGTATTTCACGATTCGAGTCTTTGTTGTCAGTTTTTTTTTTCTCTCTCCCTCCGTTTTTAGTAACATTTCTCTGGATCCTCCCAGCATGTTGCTTGCTCCATCTACAAAAATAATTGACAAACTGGCCAATGTAGGGCAGCAGAAAATGATTGGGGGAAGGGAAAGTTTTATTGAGACCTTTATTGCGAAACTAATATGTCCTGCACTGTGAACCAATGTCATTATCAGACAGTTTGTTGTGAGACAGAGCTGGATACCTTCACATACTGTCAGTGAGGATAATCCAAGCAGCAATTATGTTTCAGCAATGTTCAGTAATGTCAATTATGTTCCAGCAAAAATACATATTGCAGCATTTTTAAGAGTTAATCTCACATAGTCACGGGAAATAACACAACCCCTGTCTTTGACTATTTTCCTTCAAATCTCTTGACTTCTACATGACTTTCTCCACTGCTGTTTTGTCATTCCATCCTCCCCCTGAGGGATCTTCATCCCACCATATTAAAAGTGGAAATGCATCCGGTTCCATTGTAATTACAAACTCACTGGAGGCAAAGCTTCTTGATCTCTGTTGGATTCTTACTTGTTTTTCTTTTTTCATGTATTTACTCACCTCTCTCAGCCGAGAGGACAGACACATGCTGAGTGACTGTGCTGTCTTTCCTCTCTTTCTGTTAGATATTATTTGCATCCAATATGCCTGAAATTCCAATGGCATTTAGGGGGGCAATAAAATAGTGCAATAAAAAGACGAGTGTGTGAAATATAGTTTGGTAAATGAGACGCCGTACACTTCTGTTTGTTTGTAAACTAAAAAATAGCTCATCCTGCACAACATAATATGTTGCTGTATATGATATTTTAAACATTAAACTTCAAGCACACTTTGCAGAGTCGAGTGGACAGAAAAGGCAGTGCATAGGAGGATGTGTGTGTAAGCAAAACTGTCAAAAAGTAAAAAGCGACCCCCGCTGTCCCTTGAAAAAAAGAGACAGGTACACAGGATTCAAATAGATGTACTGGCAATGCAGGCTTCTAAAATACTGACCAAACGGGAAATATGCTTATAATATCTGCTTCTGTTCTGAGTTATAGAAAGAATAATAACCAGAAACTGTCTCACTGATACATTATGATAACACAGTGAAGCTAACCTTTGACCTTCTGGATATAAGTAATCATTTACTCTTTTGGAGGAGATGGAATAAAATTCTCTCCAGGTGTTCCTGAAGTATTACACTCACAAAGATGAGACTGACTTCTGGTAATAAGACCTTGAAAATCTAATCAGTTCATTGAGTCCAAGTGAAAATTTATATCAGATTTGAAAAAAATCTCTTTGTGATATCTGTAAGTTTTCACAATCTCAGTAATGAGACAGAAGGACAGTTACGGACAGCTTGAAAACATACTGCCTGGGAAGTCCTTGTTTCCAGCCCACTGACTGTGACAGAAACATGAAGATAATAAAATTATTCATTTCTCCCTTGTGCATTGGTTCCAGTAATATCCTACACATTACATTTAAAATCCAATAGCATAAATAAACTCAAGTCAGATTGCAGAACAGCAAATTATTCCAGGGAGACAAGAGAAGTCATCCAGAGGTGTCTCTACCTCAATTAGTCTCTCACTGCACTGCCGATGCAGGAGATGGGTAAAAGAAAAATAATTTAAGTTTCAAAGAGAGAAGAGGGAAATGGGGGGTTAAAGGTGGAGATAAAGCGAGGTGAAGATGGGACAGGAAAAGGAAGAGGTAGAGATTAAAGTAAAAAAAAAAAAAAAAAGAGAAATAAGGTGTGGAAGGAGGAACAGAAGTGGGAGAACAAGAATATTTAGTGTGCATAAGAACTACCATGATAGTGACAGCCACTAATGGACAACACAAAGAGAGAGACAAAGAGAAAACCCAAAGATGTTTTCAAACAACAAACTAAATAATATTACTCACAGCTGTATGGGTGCTTGTGTGCATGGATAGAGGGTGGTTGTGTTGGTGTTGTTGGCAGTGACAAATATGATGCTGCTGATTTGCAAGAGTGAAGGAGGAGCTGCTCCAGGACCCTTGACCACTGCTGCTACCAGTGGTCCAACTGCAGCCAAGGCTTGGACTCGTGGCTGCTGTCTTACTGTTGTGGTGACCTCTCACTGCTGCACTGGGCTGGAAAGAAGGAAGGATATTGAAAGAGGGAGAAAAGGAGAGAAACAGTAAGGGAGCGAAGTCATGAATTTTGGCATCGAGGTTGTCATTATCGTAAATGCAAACATGCTTAATTCTGCAACGGGCAAGCATCGACAACAACCTGCCCGCTCACTGACCTGTATGGAAACAAACAGCAGTTGTGTTGATCTTAACTTTCCATGCCAGACTTCCCAGATTGCTCTCACACTTTCTTTTTATGCTCACTCTCTTTCTACCTCCCTTTTTCTCTCAGGGCACCAGATGTTGTGAAACCCCCTTCTGTCACGCTTGGGATGTGTTCTTGCTGGAAAATGGCTGATTGGTTTGATAAGATGCTTGGATTACAGCTGGCAACAGGCTTCCCAATGTGCCATTATGTATTGGGTATCAACAGGGTCCAGGAAACACAGGGCTGAAGCTGCTGACAGTCTGGCTTATATTGCTTACAGATGGGTTACCTTGGCTGTCATGGCCACTGGAGTACAGAAAAAAAAAAAAAAAGTATATATATATATATATATATATATATATATATATATATTAGGGATGGGCATTTGGTCGAGATTTATTCGTCGATCGTCTGGAGAATTAATGATTAAAAATCGATTAATCATTAACATTTTTATATTGAAAACTATCACAAATATTCTCGATATCGGCGTGGCGTTTGTTTTCCCCTTTGGCCTGGTTGCTATGGCCCGTGCATGCCCAGATGTGTTCAGTGAACCGGATGTTTGTGTTCGACAATAATGTGACATTTCCTGTTTCTTTTCTTTAAAAAAACAACGATAATAAAACAAGAGATATCGAGGAGACTACGTAACAAGGACAATTTATATCAAGGCGCCAGTATTACAGGCTTTTTGTTTCTTAAAAAGATGCGCTTGTTGTGTGCTGCAGCTCTTTCTGGTCCATGCTAACACCGAGTTGAGGCTAGGCTAGGCTAGGCTAGGCTGAGATAGAGATGAACCGCCTCCACCGTCCTTTACAAGGCTTGGAAACGCGTTGTTCAAGTGATACATCATTGTTGTTGTCGATTAATTGTATTTGTAATTTGCATTGCAGTGATTGCAGTACACTTGGTCATTTTCTAAACGAAAATGGTCCCACGCCACACTTCACCGTGACCGTTCCATGATTAGGCGATGACCTACAGAAGCTCGCGTGTAACAACTGAGGCCAGCCAGGGTACGATGGTGAAATGTTGCCCCCTGCTGCCAAATTTCTATCGGTGGCACAGTGAAATGCATCACATTGTTTGAGGACGTGCCCTGAGAACCTATGTTCGGATTGTTTTAAAAAACAAAAAAAAAAAAAAAAAAACATTCGGTTCATCGACGAAAAATTAATTTCTTCGACCAAATTCTTAATGATCAATCATCGATTAATCGATTAATTATGCCCATCCCTAATATATATATATATATATATATATATATATATATATATATATATATATATATATACACACATATATATACACTGGATATACAGGGTCCACATGCCAATTTTGTGGCATTTTATAAAAGACCCAGGGCACATGCTCTAGTGCAGTGGTTCTCAAACTTTTTATACTGCGTACCACCTGAGAAACTGTTCAGCTCTCTGAGTATCACCATGATCACCGATTTTAAAATATAGGCATATATGCCTTCTCAATTAACTTTAAACACACAGGAGAGATGTTTATTCCTCATTGTGCCCTGTATTTACTGATAGCAATGCAATAAATGAAGCTTATCGGTTCATTTTGCTGTCCAGATCTTTTCGATCCAGATTTCTGCCTGCGGTATGACATATGATGTAGTCTTATTTGCCATGATTCAAATTTCATGCGTGAACTGGGGGTTGAGCAAAAACATATCACTTTGAATGAGGCACAGCTGTACATCACTAGAGAGCAATAACAATCCTCATTAGCCCCTGTTGGAATTTCACTGAGGTCAGAGGCCATCCCACACAGGAATTACCCGCGGAGAGCGACAGCAGCAGTACAGGTTCACAGCTGTGCTTAGAAAGTACAGCTGTGAGTCAGGCCCATGCTCTTCATCACTTAGGAATCGAAGGGGGAAAACATAAGACTATGTTCATATAAATACATGCACAATATAATGACAGGTTTATGCTTCATCTGAATCTACAGTGCCTTGCAAAAGTATTTGCCCCCCTTGAACTTTTCAACATTTTGCCACATTTCAGGCTTCAAACATAAAGATATAAAATTTCACTTTTTTGTCAAGAATCAACAAGTGGGGCACAATCATGATGTGGAACAAAATTTATTGGCTATTTTAAACTTTTTCAACAAATAAAAAAACTGAAAAGTGGGGCGTGCAATATTATTCGGCCCCCGTGCATTAATACTTTGTAGCGCCACCTTTTGCTGCAATTACAGCTGCAAGTCTCTTGGGGTATGTCTCTATCAGTTTTGTACATCGAGAGACTGAAATCCTTGCCCATTCTTCCTGTAAAACAGTTCGAGCTCAGTGAGGTTGGATGGAGAGCATTTGTGAACAGCAGTCTTTGGCTCTTTCCACAGATTCTCGATTGGATTCAGGTCTGGACTTTGACTTGGCCGTTCTAACACCTGGATACGTTTATTTGTGAACCATTCCATCATAGATTTGGCTTTATGTTTTGGATCATTGTCCTGTTGGAAGTGTGACGACTCCTCCACCTGTACACCAGGTGGTGGTGTTTTGTTGTTTTGGATTTGTTTTGTTGCAGGTGGAGAGTCGTCAGCATAAGGAGACACACCTGGGCTCAGTGGTTCTCCTTCCCTTCAATAAGGCCATCTTCAGATTGTTACAGGCGGCAGGCAGTATTGAGGGCTGCTTTGGGGAGCTGATCCTTTTTCAGCTCTCTGTTTGCTGCTGGCGTCGGAGGCTCTCCTGATGGGCTGTGGGCCCAGTTGGTCGGACCGCGGCTGGCAGAGCGTTTGGCTGGGGTTTTTGTCTGTGTTGTGGCTGTGACTGTTTTAAAATAACTATATTCTGTTGGTACCGACTGTCTTGTGCTGCCTCCCTCACTCGTGTCACAGCCTTTGAGCCAGGTTGTGACAACTGGGGGCTCGTCTGGGAAAACAGTTGGATATGGTGTACCTGGTCAGGTCTGTGTTGGCTTGTGCGCTTTACATATCTCCGCTTTATTTTTGGTGAGCGGAGGCGGCGGTGTTTTGTGAATAGTATCAGGTCTTGACTACCTTGGGAGGATGTGAGAGTCTGCCCTGGTGGTTTGGGGCGTGGCTGAGCCGTGTAGGTTTGGGTCACACTGCTGAGGTGAGTCGCTGCTTCTCTGTCCCTGGTAGGTTCAAAAGCGGGTTACCTAGGAATTCGCCGGGGGGTTTATTAGAGTGGTGGCGTTGGTGGTTGGAGCATTTAGCTCCGGAGCACGGCCGAGGCTGCAGGTGAGTCGCCAGTGAGTGGTTGCTTTTCCGTGCTGCCTGGACCTGTTTCTCCAGGCGTTGGGGTTGCCGGGTCGGGTGACATGATGTCGGTGAGTATGGCTGTGTTCATCTGGTGTGAGTCCTTGTCCTGTTGAGCTCCCTGATGGGAACCTCTTTTTACGGGGGGGGTGATGACTCCTCCACCTGTACACCAGGTGGTGGTGTTTTGTTGTTTTGGGTTTGTTTTGTTGCAGGTGGAGAATCATCAACCTGAGGAGACACACCTAGGCTCAGTGGTTCCTTTCCCCTTAAGAGGTTCACCTTCAGGCTGCTGCAGGAGGGCTGTGATGAGGGCTGCTCTGGGGAGCTGATCCTTGTCACCACGCTAGGATTACTGCTGGCTGGAAGAGCGTTTGGCTGGGGTTTTTGTCTGTGTTGTGGTGATGTGACTGTTTTAAAACAAATATATATTGTGGATACCGACTGTCTTTTGCTGTCTCCCTCACTCTTGTCACGGCCTTCGAGACAGAAGATAAATCTGTCCCAGTCTCAGGTCTTTTGCAGACTCCAACCGGTTTTCTTCCAGAATGGTCCTGTATTCCCATCAATTTTAACCACCTTCCTTGTCCCTGCTGAAGAAAAGTAGACCCAAACCATGATGCTGCCACCACCATATTTAACAGTGGGGATGGTGTGTTCAGGGTGATGAGCTGTGTTGCTTCTACGCCAAACATATCGTTTTGCATTGTGGCCAAAAGGTTTGATTTTGGTTTCATCTGACCAGAGCACCTTCTTCCACATGTTTGGTGTGTCTCCCAGGTGGATTGTGGTAAACTTTAAATGATACTTCCTAAGGATATTTTTGAGAAATGTCTTTCTTCTTGCCACTCTTCCAAAAAAGGCCAGATTTGTGTAGTGTACAATTGACTGTTGTCCTATAGATCTCTGCAGTTCATCCAGAGTGATCATGGGCCTCTTGGTTGCATCTCTGATCAGACTTCTTCTTGTTCCAGCTGAAAGTTTAAAGGGACGGCCGGGTCTTGATAGATTTACAGTGGTCTGATACTCCTTCCATTTCAATATGATTGCTCCTTGAGATGTTTAAAGCTTGGGAAATCTTTTTGTATCCACATCCAGCTTTAAACTTCTCTACAACAGTATCTGGGACCTGCCTGGTGTGTTCCTTGGTCTTCATGATTCTCTCTGAGCTTTAAACAGAACCCTGAGACGATCACAGAGCAGGTGCATTAATACTGAGACTTGATTACACACAGGTGGATTCTATTGATCATCATCAGTCATTCACAACAACACTGGATCATTCAGAGATCCTCACTGAACGTCTGGAGTCAGTTTGCTGCACTGGAAGTAAAGGGGCCAAATATTGCACGCCCCACTTTTCAGTTTATTTGTAAAAGTTTAAAACATCCAATAAATTTTGTTCCACTTCACGATTGTGTCCCATTTGTTGTTGATTCTTGACACAAAAATTTGAAATTTTATATAAATGCAGCTAAAAGTTGAAAGTTTAAAAAGGCCGAATACTTTCACAAGGCACTGTTAAACCACGAGAAGTACGGCATATTTCCCCACAAACCAGAATGAGTACATTTTGTCACATTCTTCATACTGACAAAAAGCGAACAACTGCAGAATAAAATAGCAAGTTAAGAAAATCATTGAATATATCAACTAAATCAACCAATATGTGAGGCGCTCATCTTGAATCACCAAGTCAAAAAAAAAAGTTCTAGGTAATGTTTTTTCCAGCTTTTAACAAAGAGAGTAATATAGTCTTTTTCCCCCTAATGGTTTAAATTATCAGCTCAGTGGTATAGTCAAAACTTGAGAACTAGTCAGAAACAACACATAGTTAAAAACTGTACTTCACCGATCCAAGTTATTGAGAGCAATAGAGATATTCACACACTATTATCCTGCCACTGTAAAAGCCAGGGGGGAAGGTTACCCTCAAGTATGGTACATTAACCTGCATGGCCACAGATGCCACTTTACGTGAATACTCATCAGTTCATAGAGTTTAAGTGCTGCCCCAAGTCATGCAACAATCTCCAGTGGCCTTATAAATGGGGATCGTTGAGCCAGAGAGGAAGCTTTTCAAAGTAATGCATCTATGCAGAAATGTTTAGATGAAGACTCTATCCCAAGGGTGCACTAAATTTTAAATATCTTTCATATGTCCAAGTTATATGGAGTAAGTCATTGATTAAACTGTTTTAAGGTTGCAAGGGTAATATTCACTCTTCATGAGAAAGGGCTGTGTTTTTAAAATGAGGCTGAGATCTGAGGGTCTAACATTCCTTTTTCAGAGTGCACAATTGGTCCCCAGACTGGTATTCATGTCACACACTTTCAGCAACTTGTCAGAAAGCTCCAGTATGTCCATAATTCTCTATCTTATAAAAGGGTCTGGTTACACTTGCTATTCTAGCTTTAAGGAAGAATGTTTTACATACTAGGCAAACAGATGTGTGAATGTGCTGAAATATCTTTTTTTTTTTTTTTCTGAAGTCAAAACAGTCCTGACAATCCTCAAAAGCTGGATTAGGATGAGATAGCAGCAAAATTACAGAAAATGTTCACAGTTGTAGTACTTCCAAGACTATAACACCTAAATTAATAATCCATCATCAATGTGTGTGTGTGTGTGTGTGTTTTTAACCCATTTAAAATAACTTGTGTCCAGACTGGAATGACTGAATATTCACAAAATGAGACATTTGACACAAAATTCAAGCCCCAACTGAATGGCTGTCAACAAGCTGCCAGTGTGTGCACATAACATTTAGCACAGATGTGACATGCGTTTACCAAAGAGGGAACCAATTAAAAAACAACTCTCAACTGTAACAATTAATAATGTAATGTGCAAATAAAGGAAATGTAATTGATTAGTGCTTGCTACATTCTTGTGCTGGGCCTTGTGTTAAAGCAATAATTTAAAATATATTTTCAAAGACTGTGATGGCTTAAGACCGCATTAGCCAGATTCTTTGGCCAGTTATATGTAAAAACAGCATGAAGATCATGCACCAACAAAAGACCAAGGTGAGCATTTGGGAGTACTTGAAGTACTTGAACTTAATGCAAAAGCAACATTCAATAGCAAGTGAGGATGTAAAGTTAGGAATGGACAGGGCATAAAATCGCGACCAACTGGTCGCCATATTGCGACCCAAATTTAACGATTTCGACCGTTTTTTTCTGCCCTGTCGCCAGTGGCGAGGGACACAAAATCCACCATCAACTTAGGAAAATTTTTTTTCTTTTTCTTTTTATGATTTCTGCACATTTGTCGTGTGTCACCAAGGCAAACATATCTAAATAACTTAGAAACAAAGTTTATTTAGAACTTTAGAAACAAAGTTTATAATTAGATATATATTATATATCGGAAAGTGGCCCTGTTTTGGGTGCACGTCGTTTGCCGGAAGTCATAACTACACATGCGCCTAACCCAGCGATGGACAGGTGGACTTTTGCATTCGTCCGTCTTCAGTTTTGTCCATCACTGAATCTACTCCACAGCAAAATGGATCATTTTGGTAAATAACCTCATAAAAATACACAACAGATTAGTTAACAGTGAAACCGCCAAGATTCCAAACTTCCTAGAACCACAGAGGCGGTCATTTTCACCCCATCGCTGCAACAGCGTCAGTGATGCAAACATGTCATTTCTAATAGTTGTGAAGTGGCTCATTCCTGAATATTTCTGAAATAATAATGATGGACACTTGTCAAAATAAGTGTTTAAAATGTATATTTTTGCGAGCTTTTTTCTACGTGGTAGAACGCTGCGCGCGCTCTCTCTCTCAGCCATACAGATAAATACATCGGTACGTTCATCAACAAACTGTAGGAGCTGTATGCTAACACAAACATGACCAACAACAGCAATCGAATGACAGACTATTTACAATACAAAACAACAGATTTCAGATGTCAATCACAGATATTTTAATCATTTTGGAAAAACGGATTCAATCAATCAATCAATCTTTATTTGTATAGCGCTTTTCATGCAAAAACATGCAACACAAAGTGCTTTACAGAATTAAAAACAAATAATCACAATAAAACCCCTTCCCTCCCACCCTCCATACTAAACAAATATACACACACAATCACAACCAATAGGGCGACATGGCATGGCACTGAGGATCAAGGAAAAACGCCACCTTTTGGGCCATCCACACTGGGAGGAGCCCGCAGGCCTTATCAGGGTGACCGGCACCTGGGCCCCCGACTCCAACTGACAGGCGGACCCCCAGATCAGTAGGAGGAACCCCCAGCCAGCCAGGCCAGAGGGACCCAAGGACAGCACCCCCAGTCACCTGACACAGCTCCCAGTGTGGAGGACCCCCCTGAGGAAACACTGGAGTTAAAAGATAATGACTAAAAGCATAAAATAGCAGGATAAAAGCAGCTAAAAGCAGATAAAAGCATCATCCTAAAAAGCAAGTTAAAAGGAGCAACATAAAACAGGATAGCACCAGATAAAAATGTAAGAAGAGTTTAAAATATTAATTAAAAGCCTGATTAAAAAGGTGTGTCTTTAGTCTTCCTTTAAAAAAAATCAACAGTCTCTGCTGTCCTGAGGCCCTCCGGCAGGCTGTTCCACAGGTGGGGGCCATAGTGGCTAATGCTGCCTCACCGTGGGTTTTTGGTTCTAGGTTTTGGTATGGTTAAAAGGCCAGTGCCGGAGGACCGCAGGGTCCGCGAGGGTTGATATGGTAAAAGCAAGTCAGATAAATAAGAGGGCGCAAGGCCATTAAGACATTTAAAAACCAGTAAGAGAATCTTAAAATCGATCCTGAAGCGGACGGGGAGCCAATGCAGCGACTTTAAAACTGGCGTAATGTGTTCCCCGCCTCGGTCTTCGTCAGCACGCGAGCGGCTGAGTTCTGTAATAATTGGAGATTTACAATACTCTTTTGGGAAGACCAGAGAGCAGGGCATTACAATAATCCAGGCGACATGAAATAAAAGCATGCATTAGCACCTCCGTACTGGCCTGAGAGAGAAACGGGCGGACTCTGGCTATGTTCTTAAGGTGATAAAAACCTATTTTTGTTATATTTTTGATATGTGGTATAAAATTTAGCTCAGAGTCCAAAATCACGCCCAAATTCTTTACTGATTGGGTCGGGTTAAGATCCTTTAGTTTTGGTAAAAGTTCTCTCTCTGGCCTCAGGACCTATAACTAAAACCTCAGTTTTGTCCTGGTTGAGCTGTAGGAAATTCTCTGCCTCCATGACTTGATGTCTACAATGCAGTTAAAAAGGACATCAATTGGTCCTGTGTCATCAGGAGCCACGGCGATGTACAGCTGTGTATCATCAGCATAACTGTGGAAGCTGATGCCGTATTCCTAATGACGTTCCCAAGGGGAAGCATGTAAAGATTAAAAAGAAGTGGACCTAAAATTGAGCCTTGGGGAACCCCACATTCAATTTCATGGGGTTCTGAGGAACATGTATCCATACTTACATAAAAGCATCGGTCTGTGAGATAGGAAGAAAACCAGTTAAGAAACAGTACCAGAGAGGCCGACCAGGTGTCTGAGTCTATTTAATAAAATGCAATGGTCTACTGTATCAAAAGCGGCACTTAGATCCAGTAGAACCAACACCGTGAGCTTTTTATTATCTAAATTCCACCTGATGTCATTTTTAAAATCTTTTAAAGTGCTGTCTCGGTACTGTGGTTCCTCCTAAAACCAGACTGATGTTTCTCTAAAATGCTATTTCTGTTTAAAAAGTCATTAAGTTGGTTAAAAACCAGTTTTTCTAAAATTTTACGTAAAAATGGTAAGTTGGATACTGGTCTGTAATTATTAGAACGTTTGGGTCTAAATTGCTCTTCTTCAGAAGGGGCTTCACCACCGCCGTTTTAAAGGCGGTAGGAAGACACCGTCTGAAGAGAGCAATTCATGATGTTTAAAAACTGCTCCTCCAAGACTCCATAAAACGATTTAAGAGTGATGTGGGAATTGGATCTAAAAGGCAGGTTGTTGGGTTTACCTGGGAGAAAACTCTACCAAGTGTCCTGCATCAACCAGGGCAAAACTCTCCAGCCTCTCCTCAGGCAAGGACAACAGTCTAGGTGCGGTTAACAGGCAAAACTTTCTGGGATAACATACTCGATCTGATGTCCTTGATTTTAGTTCTGAAGTGGTCTGCAAGTTTTCACCAAGATCATCCGTTGGTGTCTTAAAAACTTTATTTAAATTAGTGGCCTGTTAAAATATTAAAGGTGGAGAAGAGGAACCGGGGGTTGTTTTTATGGTTGGTGATGAGTTGTGAGAAATGGGAGATTCGTGCCTTTTTACTGCGTTATTGTAGGTTTTGATTGTTGGCGTAAAATCTCATAATAAACTGTTAATTTACTTTTTCTCCATCTTCTCTCTGCACTCCTGCATTTTCTTTTCAGTATGTTAACTTCATCTGTTTTTTCTCCACGGAGGTGTAGGTTTTCTTTTTATTGTTTTAGTTACAGGTGGAGCTACTGAGTCCAGAGTTGACTTTAGTTTACTGTTAAAAATTGTCAACGATAAAATCACAAGGTGCAGGTAAAACTACAGCAGGAGTGCTCTGTAAAATCTCAATAAAATTTGCAGCCACTTCAGAAGTTAGGTAGCGTTTCCTGACTGTTCTCACCGAGGCCTCCTCCTGGTTAAAACTGGTGATGTTAAAAAATACACAGTAGTGGTCGGACACAGCCAGGTCAAACAACAGAGGACACACCGATGGACAGGCCATGAGTTATGACCAGGTCCAGGGTGTGTCCTCTGTTGTGAGTTGGCTGTGTGACGTGCTGTTTAAAATCAAGACAATTTAAAAGGTTTAAAAAACTCTCTGGATACTGGATCCGAGGTATCATCAAACATGTACATTAAAATCACCAGTTATTAAATCCTGTTATAAGAAATGTGAATTTCTGATAAAAGTTCAGAGAATTCGCTGATAAAAGAACTAGAGTGATGAGGTGGTCTGTATACAGTAATACAAAGAATCGGAGGGCTGCTAAAAGTAAAGGCATGGTGCTCAAATGACTTGTAACAGTTAAAAGACACTCCATTTGAGGTCAGTGAGTCATTTATAATTGATGCTGTTCCACCTCCTCTTCTACCCTCTCTAGTAGAATATAAGAAATTAAAATTTGGTGGGGGCAGGCCTCGGTGAGCACAACAGATGCGTCCGTGCCAAGCCATGTCTCAGTTAAAAGAAGACAGTCTAACTTATTGTCTAAAATCAAATCATTCATTAAAAAATTTCTATTTAAAAGAGAACGAACATTAAAAGAGCCACATTGATGGTAACAAGTGGCTTATTTATCCTGAAGGTGGATTGTGGGTGTTTTTTGTAAATAGCCTAAGGTTATTCAAGTTCACTGAGTGAGTATGGTGGCGTCTGGTGTGTTGGTGTAATGTAATAATTACCGGAATGGGAGAGGATTTGGTGTCAATTTGAAGTCCAAGTCCGGTGTTGTAAGTGTGGTGGCCAGAGGTGAGATGGAGTGGATAGGAGCATGGACAGCAGGGGGCGCTCATCAGCAGAGTGGAGCATGGCGGCAGCAGAGGAGGAAGAGTTGAGTCCAGTGACTGTCGTGGTGTCCAGGTGCAATTCAGAAGTAATTTGTCATGCCTGATTATTTTGACTGTTTTGTAGTAACGGCATGGAAAATGTTTGCAGCCAGGGCACGGGAACCATGTGGACTAGGGTGAATTCCATCTCTGCTAAAAAATGGCCCGCGGTTCCAGAACAGGTTAAAATTATCAATTAAAGGCACATTGTGGGAGGAGCAGGCTGACTGCAACCAGGTGTTGAGACTCAGTAGTCTGCTAAAACGACCTATGCCTCGATGGAGTGAGGGGAGGGGTCCAGAGATAAAAACAGATTTACCACAGTCTCTGAGAAGGTTAAAAAGACTGATAAAATCCTGTTTTAAAATCTCACTCTCACAATCCGCGGTATTGTTGGTTCCGACGTGAATCATTTCTGGCGCGGGGATGGTCACTCAGGAGGGCGGGGATCCGCTTGACCATGTCCAGGACTTTGGCACCGGGAAACAGTAACGTCGCAGACGTTTTGGATTTGATGTATTTCACTATGGAGTCCCCAATAACCAGTGTGACGGGTGAAGACGGCTCGGATGGAAGAGGAGGAGGTGACGGCTGCTTACAGTCTCGGTCCGGGATGTTGCGGCGAGATGAGCGGGTTGGTGGTCCCATCACCCGGTGGAGGAGGCTGCGGGCCGCCGGGCGCCCCGGTCCGGAGCACCACGGGGGGGCAGCGGCAGGGTGCCGGACGGATCCACGGTGGCTGAGAGTCCCGTACCTACCCGCCGGGACACGGACGACCCCCGGAGTTCCTGAGCACCGCCTGCTTCAGGAGGAGCCGGCGTGATGCCGATGACGGTCCGGAGTGAGGACGACCCACGACGCCATCAGATGTCGGTGTTGAACTGGAGGAAGAGGTCGGACCGGAGGGCCGGGGAGCCGCAGAGACTCCATTCGCTGCCGGGGCTCCATCAGCCGACGAGGAAGGCGCCGCAGCGCCGGCGGACCCACACGGGTTACAACCGGCAACCGGAGCTTCACCAAGCAGCGACAGGGCCTCGAACCGATTAGAGAGGCTGAGGAGAGGAGGGGGGGCAGCGCTGTCTGAGATCCTCTTTCTGCCCCGAGTAACCACCTCCGTCCAGAGCGGGTTTTGCCTCGGTGTTGAACTGGAGGGCGGCCGGTGGCTGGTGTCAGGATCCCAGGGGGCTGTATCCTGGAGGGCGGCTTTGAGCGAGGCGATGCAGAGTGACTGCTCGTGAGCTACATCCAGGATAGAGGTCAGCTGCTCGGATTTGGATTTAAGTTCATCGGACAGCTTGCGGATGTCTTCCCTGAGGTTAGTGATGATTTTATTTGCTCTGTTGAGCCGTGGGTCCTCATCTGGGAGGGTGAAAGTGGCTGCGGTTGTAGCCATTAGCTTAGCGACCGAGCTAACCCGCTTAGCCACCAGCTACAGGCGACCCAGTCTGTGCCAAACAAAGTGCACAAAGTGGGTAAAAACAGTCACTGATGGTAATAAACCAGTCAAGCTGCAGCAGTGATGTAAAAAGCAAATAAAAACCACTAAAAGCAAGTCCAATTTGTGACTTAAAATGACTTAAAACGACTTAAAACAGGCTCGTATTCACAGCCGAGCTACATGAAAGCGTTCAGCGGCGTTCAGAGCGTCATCATGCATTTCGTCGTACCAAGGGCTGAAGGAAGAGTTGGAAAGTGTGAAGGCAGCAGTGGTGCCAGTAGTGGACACTGGGAGTTGTAACCCCCAAGCTGGGTTGGATTAACGCTGCGCTCCCCCTCACGCACACATGACTCCATTCCCAGCCCTCCTCTCCACCGGCACGGCTCCGCCACCGTTCAGTCACAAGTGTGCTGTATCACCTGGTCCATCAAGTACATGAACGCATTCATAGGGTCGTCAATGTTGTGGCGCGCGAATGCAGTTGGACCACCTCTCTCCACCGGGACATTTGTGGACTGGGCTCTCCCGGTCCGCAGTCCCAGCTTTATGGGTCCAAACGGTTCAGTCTTTGGCTGCCTCATGTAGCTGACATACAGGTTGAGCTCTGATCAATGTAAATATTTATGATGAGATCAGTCAGAGTCGTAGCCTCGCTAAAATACCAAATGATTAGAACCAGAGGAAACTAAAACGCTTGACTTCTGAATTTACCTGTCAGAGTATTTCCGTGAGCCTCCACTGTGTCTGAGGACTGAATGTATGTGGCGGTGACCCCTCACTTATAGAAGCTGGGGTCTTTTTTAAAAAATTCGCCTCCTCATCCTCAGTTGATGTCGTATCACCTGGTAAAAATGACGGGTCATCGGTCCCACCCCCCACCGATTCCTCCTCACTCACATCTCCGTTATTTCTGCTCTTTATTGACTCTCCCTCACTCAGATCCTGGTACAACAGCCAGACTGTTGTTTTTGTTGGATTCATGTCTTAAATTTCGCTGTTTGTTTGAAAGATTTAGTGATGACAATAACTGTCAAGGTCCGATAACGCCACAAAGTTTGAGCGTTGCTAAGCAACGGGCAGTGGGGCTTGGCGCAAAAAATGACAGCTGTGTACAGCGTTTATATGAGGGGGTGAAAATGACCCCCTCTGCGGTTCCAGATATAAATGGTCATATTCATTTTATCACACACTCACCAGAATTCACTGAATGATTAATAAATCCATTTTAGAAAAAGTCATGAACTTACAGATGTGGGGGTTTTATTTTAACAGAAATACAAACATTTGAAAATGCTAGGAGGTAAAAATGACCTACTTGGCGGTTCTGGTGTTAACAAAAAAGAAATAATATTAGTTTTCATAGTAAGCATCATGGAAACAGAATAAAATGCATTTTCATGCTTGTAAATGCTTCTGAAATGTAGTGATAGTAGACGATAATAGGAGTTTTTCATAAATGTCAATGCTGCTGGCGCCATATTAACCCCTGATGTATGGGGCGACGAAAAACACTGGCGACCAAAATTGCTAGCTGGCTATCAACTTCAAAAACCTGGTAGCCAGGGGCAACTTGGTAAAAATTCTATTTTTATGCCCTGATGGACGATATTTATCAGACTGATTAATTATGAAAATTGGAAAATTGCTCACTAAAAGCCTTTTAAAACAGGATGCATCATGTTCATTATGTCATCAGCCACACCTTACTGGAAGGACCCAAGCCTGGCCCCATGTCTGCCTGACTGGAAATAGTCGCTAACCGCATAACACTGGAACTAGCATGTTGTCACCAGTCTGGTTACTTTTGCTGTTGACAGCAGATGACAACAGCATTGCTGTTGGAAAGAATGTTTAGTGGCAGGTTTTAATACAAAATTATATATCATACCTGAAAGGTTACTATGACAGTGAAGCTGCATCAAAATGGTATGAAGCAGCAGCTAATAGTGATAAGGCTTAAAAAAAACAAAAAGAAAAAACAATAAAAGAGTGTCAAATGTTCCTTTTCAGCAGCCAATTAAAAACTACAAAAAGCATTGAAGAGAAGATAAAAATGTCAAAGACAAATCTTGGTTTTTATAGTGCTTTATTGTTGCTTTTTTGTAGTTAAAGTTGACATACATCAGTGCATTTAATTTAACTACACAAATACAAACTTCATCCTCACATATTAAAGGCAGGTATTTCTTTGTTATGCATAAAAAAAAACCCTTGAAAATAAATTTTGTTATTTACAGAAACCATGGGCCCTATCTTGCACCTCCCAATACCCAATACCCAATACCCATTACCTGCAAATCTCAGATTTAGGAGCCTCTGCCAACCGAAATGCAATCTTCCACCTCCCAAAACCTGCTACCCATTTAGCTGACTCCCTTAAGCACATTGTGGGCGCGGCAATGGGCGTGTCTCTTGCGCTTTCCACGAATTCGGTATCTTGCGGTACCTGTATCTCGCAGATTTTGGGTATTGGGTAATGGGTGGTCTGACCACCCATTACCCAATACCCATAATGCACACCATACCCATAATGCACATAATATACTGGGTACATGGGAATTGACTGTGAGCAAGATTTTTGCATAACACGACCCAAGTGCATCCAAAAGTTTTTTTTTTTAGTTTCATATATATATATATATATATATATATATATATATATATATATATATATATATGTATATATATATATACACACCACACACACACACACACACACACACACACACACACACACACATACAGTGGAGGAAATAAGTATTTGATCCCCCACTGATTTTGGCAGTTGTCATACTAAAAAAATAAATGAACAGTCTCTGATTTTTATGGCAGCTTTATTTTAACAGTTATAGAAAGAATGTTGAAAAAAAATGAGAAAATTACACGAAATGAAAAATAAGAATCAATTTGCTAGTCATTGAGGGAAATAAGTATTTGATCCCCGACCAACCTTGACCAGTGTTGGTTCCCACAGACCACTGGCATACTCCTGATCTCACTGAAGTAATTACCTGCATGAGAGACACCTGTTCCAAATAGTCACCTGTATAAAAAGCCATCTGCCCACAGACTCAGTAATGCTCCACCATCTCCACCATGGGCAAGACTAAAGAGCTGTCAAAAGATGTCAGGGACAAAGTTGTTGAACTCCACAAGGCTGGAATGGGCTACAAAACCATAAGTAAGAAGCTGAATGAGAAGGTGACAACTGATGGTGCAATTATTCGGAAGTGGAAGAAGTACAACATGACTGTTAATAGACCTAGGCTGGGGGCTCCATGGAAGATATCACCTCGTGGGGTCTCAATGATCATAAAAAGGTTAGAGATCAGCCGAGGAACTACACGGGAGGAGCTGATTAATGATCTCAAGGCAGCTGGGACCACAGTCACCAAGAAAACTATTGGTAATACGCTGAGACGCAATGGTTTAAAATCCTGCAGTGCGGGCAAGGTCCCTCTGCTCAAGAAGGCTCACGTCCAGGCGTGAGGCATATTAATGCCTCAGAAAGAGACTGGGAGAAGGTGCTGTGGTCAGGTGAGACTAAAATTGAGCTCTTTGGCCTCAACTCAACTCGACGTGTTTGGAGGAAGAGAAATTCTGAATATGACCCCAAAAACACCATCCCTACTGTCAAACATGGCGGTGGAAAGCCTTATGCTTTGAGGGTGTTGCTCTTCTAAGGGAACAGGTCGACAAGCCTCAAAACCTTCAGGATTTGGTGATGATCTGCAGAGAGGAGTGGACGAAAAATACTCCTGATGTGTGTGCAAACCTAGTAAGCAACTACAAGAAACGTCTGACAGCTGTGCTTGCCAACAAGGGTTTTGCCACCAAGTATAAGATCATCTTTTGCTAGGGGATTAAATACTTATTTCCCTCAATGATTAATTAATTTTTCATTTCATGTCATTTTCTCAAATTTTTTTTCAATATTCTTTCTATAACTGTTAAAATAAAGCTGCCATAGAAGTCTGAGACTTCATTTACTTGTTAGTATGACAACTGCTAAAATCAGTGGGGGATCAAATACTTATTTCCTCCACTGTATATATATATTAGGGATGCAACCGTACTCGTTAAAATACCAAACCGTTCGGTATGACCTGCACGCTTTTGCTTTTGCTTTTATGTCCCGCGGTATTAATGTTCCAATAACTTTGCATTGCACGAGTTCTGGGATTGCCGCCACGACAGGCACCAACGACCTTACGGCCACAACTCCGGTCGGCCGCCTCAACAATAGAGGCCCGGAACATAGCCCACTCGGACTCAATGTCCCCTGCCTCCCTCGGAACATGATCGAAGTTCCGCCGGAGGTGTGAGTTAAAGCTCCTTCTGACAGGAGACTCTGCCAGACGTTCCCAGCAGACCCTCACAACACGTTTGGGCCTGCCAGGTCTGACCGGCATCCTCCCCCACCATCTGAGCTAACCCACCACCAGGTGGTTGATCAGTTGACAGCTCCGCCCCTCTCTTCGCCCGAGTGTCCAAGACATGCGGCCGCAAGTCCGACGATACGATTATGAAGTCGATCATCGAACTGCGGCCTAGAGTGTCCTGGTGCCAAGTGCACATGTGGACACTCTTATGCTTGAACATGGTGTTCATTATGGACAGTCCATGATGAGCACAGAAGTCCAACAACGAAACACCACTCTGGTTCAGATCAGGGGGGCCCTGCCTCCCAACCACACCCCTGCAGGTCTCACTGTCATTGCCCACGTGAGCATTGAAGTCCCCCAGCAGAACGAGGGAGTTCCCAGATGGAACATTCTCCAATACTCCATCCAAGGACTCCAAAAAGGGTGGGTACTCTGAACTGCTTTTTGGTGCGTAAGCACAAACAACAGTCAG
Source organism: Hirundichthys speculiger (assembly GCA_018398805.1). Classification (NCBI taxonomy): domain Eukaryota; kingdom Metazoa; phylum Chordata; class Actinopteri; order Beloniformes; family Exocoetidae; genus Hirundichthys; species Hirundichthys speculiger. The sequence goes on from JAGFBZ010000261.1 coordinate 2,971,093, forward strand.
GACCCGTTCCCCCCACCCGGAGGCGGAGAGAGGCAACCCTCTCGTCCACCGGGGTAAACCCCAATGTACAGGCGCCAAGTCGGGGGGCAACAAGTGTGCCCACACCAGCTCGGCGCCTCTCACCCGGAGCAACTCCAGAGTGGAAAAGCGTCCAACCCCTCTCGAGGATACTGGTTCCAGAGCCCAAGCTGTGTGTCGAGGTGAGTCCAACTATATCTAGCTGGAACCGCTCGACCTCACACACCAGCTCAGGCTCCTTCCCCGCCAGAGAGGTGACATTCCACGTCCCTAGAGCTAGCTTCTGCAGCCGGGGATCGGACCGCCAGGGTCCCCGCATCCGGCCACCGCCCAGCTCACTGCGCACCCGACCTCTATGGCCCCTCCTGCAGGTGGTGAGTCCACTGGAGTGGGGGCCCATGTTTCCCTTTAGGGCTGAGCCCGACCGGGCCCCATGGGCAAAGGCCCGGCCACCAGGCGCTCACCTCCGAGCCCCACCTCCAGGCCTGGCTCCAGAGGGGGGCCCCGGTGACCCGCGTCCGGGCAAGGGAAATCTTGGGCCAATCGGTTTTCGTTCATCATAAGAGGTCTTATGAGCCCACACTTTGTCTGGTCCCTCACCTAGAGACCTGTTTGCCATGGGTGACCCTTCCAGGGGCATAAAGCCCCCGACAACATAGCTCCTAGGATCACTGGGACACGCAAACCCCTCCACCACGATAAGGTGGTGACTCATGGAGGATATATATATATATATATATATATATTATATATATATATATATATATATATATATATATATATATATATATATATACACACATATATATATACACACACACAAACATACATGAGCTTGAAGGACGTCTCCTTCAAGCTCATGTCCTCTACCAAAGGCCTAGGAGCCTGAGGGTTCTGCGCAGGAACTTAGCTGTTCCTCACATTGCACTCTTCTGGATGGAGACCTCAGATGTTGTTTTTCCTGGTATTTGATGGAGCCATCCACCCATCTTGAGAGTGACAGCCCCCAGGGCCCCAATCACTAGTGGCCCCACTGTTGCCTCCACACACCACATCTTTTCCAGCTCTTCTTTCAGCCTTGGTACTTCTCAAGCTTCTTATGTTTCTTCTTCTTGATGTTGCTATCTCTCTGGATAGTGACATTGACCACTACTGCTGTCTTCTGATGCTTATCCACTACCATTATGTCAGACTGATTAGCCATCACCAGTTTGTCAGTCTTGATCTGGATCTCCCACAGGATCTTGACCTGTTTATTCTTGACCACCTTTGGAGGTGTCTTGATCCTGGGACCCCAAGTCCATACTCAGAACAGATGTTTCTTTGCATAATTTGACAGCTACCTGGTTGTGGATTCCCACGTAAACTTTGCCTGCCAGGATTTTACACTCTGCTTTGATGTGCTGCACTGTTTCAGGGGCTTCTATGCACAGCCTGCATCTGAGGTCCTGTCTGGTGTAGTAGACCCCAGACTCTACAGATCTTTTGTTAAGGGCCTGTTCTTGTGCAGCCATCATCAGTGTCTCAATGCTGTCTTTCAATCTGGCCTTTTCCAGCGATTGGTATGTTTTTCAAATGTCCCCATTTTTAAGTCTGATATGACTGAGGGGGTTCAGGCCTATGGAGACGGGGAATCTTCCTGGTATAAACCACATTATACCAAATAGGCTCATCTTAAACATAGCATAGCTTAGACCTATAGCAGCTATGCTGCTAAAGACCTAAGCTGCAGGGGGACACCAATATGATCTACTGAGTGGTGTCTTCACCTCTCTTCTCTCCCTCCTTTCCTCTTCTTCCTTCAGCTCAATATATAGTTAATCAAGAGCACTTCATAAATGTAACTGTGCTCAATTGTTCCTGTAGATTTTTGTGCTGTTTCCCCCCCCTTTTTTTCTTTCCGTATGTTTTCAGGCCAAGAGTTTCCAGAGTTACATACTAACCTACAGTTCCATCATCTGACCATCCCAGTGTTTACCACCTGTGTGTGTAGATGTCTCTGGGATATCAACTAACATGCTGACCAGCAGTCTGATCCTCTGACCACCTCAGTGTTGCTGCCTACATTCTGTTTATTATAGTCATCTCTGTAGAGCATGCACTAACAATATATCAGTTAGAACATAAGTGCATACAAGTCATAAAATCGCAACAGCCTTGTCGCCAGAGGCAAGGGCCACAAAATCCACCACCAACTTAGAAAAAAAATTATTTTTTTTCTATGATTTCTGCACATTTGTCATGTGTCACCAAGGCAAACATATGAAAATAATTTAGATACAAAGTTTATTTGGTGAAAAGTGGCCATGTTTGGGGTGCACATCACATCACATCAAAATGTGCTTTCATTTGTTACTGTACAGCCTCTGGTCTCTGAACCGTAGCAGGGAAAGCCGCCGTACTGTGCTATTCCAGGCTCGTAACAAGTGGGTAACACAGCAGTGAAAACAAAAGAAAAAGTCCAGTTTTCTCTGCTTGGAACAGCACTTTATTCAGGCACTGCACGGAACTGACAACGTTATACAGTCTGTATTTTTTGGCTCCTGTCAGTCAACGGAGGAAGCAAATCCATAACACTCGGCCGCTGCTCATGCTCACTTCACTTGCTCCATTCAGCCGCCCGCATCTCACAAACTACATTACCCATCAGGCTACCCCCCTTCTAAAGCCAGGATGGCTTACAATATATGCTTGTAAACGCTTCTGAAATGTAGTGATAGTGGGCGATAATAGGGGTTTTTCATACGCGATCTGTCAAAACTTTTCTATCACCATATCTACATTATATAGGTAGACCCACAAGCTATTCTTGATCCTATTGACACTGATTAAAAAAATTAATAAATAAAACAATAGTTACTGATTAAATTTCCGATTGAAATTCTGTCTATACACAAGATGATTTTATCTTATGTTTAATATAATGAAAAAAATAACTGAATTAGCTGGGTTTTTTGTCCATTTCACAGAGACATAAACACAGAGGTAAAACAAACAGAACAATATACATGATATATGCAGCATAGTACAAGTAACTTTCGTACATTTGCTTTGTATAAATGATAATTCCAAATTGTGTTTGCATTGTTGCTAGGTGATCTGAGTTCATATTTTGGCTGTTGAAAATTCAAGATGTAGTATTGACAGTACAAGTAAGTCTGTTTCAAGTCTGTGTAACATGCTGGGAGTCTAAAGAGTCAAACCACTGTGGGACTTCTTGTGGGCAAAAAATAGCTACTGCATGACTGTTAAACAGACTTCCAACCTTGTAGCTTCTTTCATGCAGATTCCAGTTTTTCTCCAGGAAGCTTAGATCTCCTGGCAGATATAGTGAGGTAGTGCAGATGTTTCATAATATGACACTAGTACAATAGTGTTTCCCTGATGGATTTACTGAGGATGTGCTGGAGAAATGTCTACTACAGATGGTAGAGGCCATTGAAGCCATTGAGCGTCCATGATAATGTAAGCAGTCTACGGGGACGTATGGGGCGACAAAAAACACTGGTGACCAAAATTGCTAACTGGTTACCAACTTCAAAAACCTGGTTGAGTTGACCTTCAGTTGAGTTGACCTTCAGTTGTCTTCAACATCCTCATTGAGTTCTCATTGAAGGCAGTTAGTGTCCTGTTGATCTTAGACACCTTCAGGCACTCCAGTACCCTCATGTGTTTGGCACTGAGTCACAGGCTTTCTTATAGTCAATCCAGGCAGTGCACAAGCTGGTGCTCCTTATCTTACAGTGATGGGTGACTGCGCTGTCAACCAGTAGCTGGTGCTTGGCCTCTCTGGTATAATTGGCAATCCTTTTCTCCTCTCGGCTCATGTACTGATCCATGTTCCTACACATCTTAGCCACTATGATCCCTGATAAGAGCTTTCGTGTGATGCTGAGGAAGGTTACAGGCAGGTAATTGGATAGTGTCATTCCCTTCTGCGAGTCCTTCATGAAGAGGACTGTCCGGCCTCGGGTTAGCCACTCTGGGTGCGTCCATGACCTCAGCAGCTCGTTCGTTTGTGCTGCTAGGTCTTCATGGAGTCCAGTTAGCCTCTTCAGCCAGTAGGCATGAATCATGTCAGATTTCGGTGTTGTCCACCTCATTACTTTTGACAAGTCTTTACTTTAATAAAGGAATTTTTTTTTTTTTTTATTTGAAAAAGAAAGGAATACACATTTCTCATAAATCATTAATAAAAATAAATAAATTGATCAATACTGCCACTTCACCAAACCAGAACATTATCAGCACCATTTAATACTGAAAATGCAAGTCTCTGTGAAATAATCAATCACTCTCAGCAGTGAAAAAAAAGTGAGAGAAAGTTGTGGCTCCATTAATACGCTGAGAAGAACCAGAGCGCGGCAACCCTCCCGAGTCCATTTCTCTGTGCTTAAGTGATTTCCTCCCCTCACTTCTCTCCTTCTGGTGACACATGGTGAACAGTGTCAAGAATGGACCTCTGTAAATTGCAGGACCCCTCCATCTCCTGCTTCTCCTTATATAATGCAATGTTAGAAGGTGAAATCTTTGCTTGTGTCAATCACACACAGATGGAATTTTCTTTTTTTTAATTTACTTGATTCACACAAGAGTTGTTGTTAAATACAAAGATAACTTAACAGTGACACCATACTTTTCAAACTGTTTTAGAATATAATAAAAATAAATCTGACCAGGATTTGGTAACAGCAATTACAAGCCTAGAAACAGATGTTTATACTAGGGAATTTTATGGTTCCCGAACTACACTGAAGAAGGGTACTGCTCTCTGATTAGGTCATTCCTTGGGAGTCATTTCTGTGTGAACACTGTGCAACCTCATAACTGTGATGAAATTTGCTCTCTAAGGGATAATATGGTCAGACTGAGCAATTCCTAGCTTTGCAGGAAATATCTGCACTATAAAATCTATGACACAATGAACAAAAGTGACTCCCGAAAGATGTTGAGTGAGGCAACTGTGGCCTCTTGCTGAGACATCACATGGTATAGTGCAGAGTTTCACAGAAATACTTGGGATATAGACTTTCTTACAGGATGAGCCAAACACCTTCAGGCATTCTTTTGACTTTGAGTTACTTTTGTTATTCCTCTGTTATTATTTCCTGACAAGTTATCTAATTTTATCTTAAGATCTAAGCTTCGCCCCAGTGTGTAAAGTTGCATTATGACAAATCATCTTGTAATGCATGTTGTGCTTTTCCTCCCTGCTCTGAGCATTAAGCACCAGTGTACTACTATTATCTGATTATCCAGGAGGCACTGTGCCCTGCAGCTATACGGTGAGGCTGAAATGATGATTTCCCACAAAACAGATCCAAATCAAAATGTCCTGATTTCCTCTTGGCCTAACTGTGCTTTATCTTGGCTCTAGGCTTGTTTTCACAGACTGGAGTACTGCCAAAGGGCCATCTTCCCTGTGTAGTCTCCATATTTCTATTTTCCACAAAGCCAATAGGGAATAACAAATGATCACTGGCATGAAATTGACACCCCTAAAAAAAAAAAAAAACATATTGAAGAAAACCTAGGTTCCAAAAAATGTCAACAAGCAACTGTAAAGTTCCAAAGCATTTTTGAAATGAATGCTAGAATTAATGGTTTTATAATGAGAGGCTTTGGAACAATAAAAGTCATCACAGATGTTTGGGGCTATTGCTTCCACATCTGCTTGCTGTGTTTGGCTGGTTGTGAAAGAGATACAGCTTTCCTTTAACATGTCTCATGAATAACTTCCTGGAATCTGTGTTGTGTGAAATGGCCTCCTCTGTATCAGTTGATCTCCTTAGTCAGGCCTCATCCCGTCCTACAAGCCAGCTCCCTGCTGCCAAACATGCTGGCTTTGACTGTCACCCCGGCAAAAATGCAGCCGGGTCTGAGTCTGTGGGTAACCAAGCAAACCTGTTCACCTACTCTCATTTCCTCTCCTGCACCCGAGGACTAAGACCTAGAATAATCAAGGCAACACAGTGGCAGGTCATGCATGGATTTTGGCCTGTGGGTTGTGAAGTTGGTTACAGGCTACTCTCAGTTGGGAAAAAAAGAGTGAATCTATCCCTGAAGCTTCAAACAATACATACACAAGAAGGTCCAAATACCTTCCATTCTATCTCTGCGTCTCTCACATCCTGCCTCTCTTCCTCTCTGCTTTTTTTGAATGATGCTTTAGGAAACACCTCTGTGATCTAAGGTGTCAATCTTGACAGACAGGGAGTATTGGGAAAATACCACTTTTACAGATAAAATTCTTCACAGCACAATAATAAGGGGTGTGCACAGACATACACACCTACCCCCCCCCCCTTATATGTTGTGAAATATAATATTATACCATTTAAACAACCAGAAATTAAATTGATATTTGTAAAATTCAAAGATGAATAAAACAATTAAAAAGAAAAATGTGTATGCAAAGAGATTATTTGCTCACACAGTTGAGCTATTTTGAGCAACTTTTGCCTTTAATTACTAATACATCTGCTGTATATCAAGTGTTCTGTATTCCATTACTTGCCATCAATATCAGACACTATATAAAACACTATATAAAATATTTTGAAACCAATATAAAACACAAAATTTAAGATGCAAAAAAACTCAAATCAAATAATAATAATAATAATAATAATAATAATAATAATAATAATAATAATAATAATAATAATAATATGTAATTAATTTATGAATATAGGATATGAAGATAATATCATATTACATACATCATGTAAAGTAACAGGTAAAGTCCCGAGAGTTTTTTGATGTTCCTGCCATTGTGGATGGAGTTCTGGTTCCTCTGAGCTTGTGATCATCTATTTTAGGTATTTTCTGGTCAAGTCTCAGTTGTTAGGTTATCTTAATATAATCTCTGCTTTCCTATTTTGCTTTGAAAGAGTATTTCATTGCCTGTGATATATATTTTTTTTAACTCTTCTTGGTTCTGACAGTTCACACCTCTATCTCCTCAGCCCATGTCCATATATTACCCTACCTTTCCATCCTTCCCTACTAGGCTGTCATCAGTCTTGCTTCATCTGTTGCTCCTCATGTTATCATTCTCTTCTTCTTTTTTTGTTTGTTTGTTTCTGGTTATCCTGCTAAAGCCGCTTCTTTGTTTAAAATAAACTTATTTTCTGCTGCCTCTGAGTCAGTGAGAATTTAAAAACACATTCAGCAAAATTGACTTATGAAAAGGGGATAAATGGACCGTTGCACATCCTTGGTACTTAAGGCTTGGTCACACAGGCAACAGAAGCACTGTGGCCTAGTTTTGCAGCGGTTTTCCTCCATCCTCAGCACGACCTCAAATCCCAAAGGGAACATTTCAAAAAGCAGAGCGCTTGCAAGTTCAGCCTGCTCAGCTCAATTCATAAGGTTACGAGTTTACCTGAAGGTTTTGAGATCACGTCAGAATCGCATAGAGCCCCTTTACAAGATGTTGCATCTCTGCTTGCATGGAGACGGTGGTCTAGAATACACATTGTACACCTTCTCTTTACGCTACTATTTTAAGTTGTTGGATGGCACTATGCACTGTTTAATGTATTTTAGCCCAAAGCAGAAAGTGTTTACTTCTTTAAGAAATATGTTTTTAGACCAAATATAGACTACTCATGAGGTGTTTAAAGAGGAGAGGGGAAAGTGGTGATACAGTGAGAATACACAGAGACAATAAAAAGGAAAAGAGGACAAAAGCATGGACATTTATTCAATGTATTTATGTTTGACCTCTAAGAATCTTTGATGAACAATAACATGACCCTTCAACACACGGAGCTCTAAGTAAACCTCACAGTATTCTGCGTCTGTTTTCTGTCTCTGCAAATATTTTCTTTGGCCTGACACATGTTTATTCTCTGATTAACTTTGATCCAACTGCTGCTGTGAAGAGGTCGTAGATCCCTAAATCGGTACCTGAGCATCCTATGGGAAGCAAAAGAAAAAACACCTGGGGTACAGATGATCAGGATAACAGGTATTACAGCGAACTTTCATTCACGTTTCCTGATTCTGATCATTTCTATAGGAGGAAAGCAAATACCCCCAACTACATCTCCTGGGTTTCCACTATGCGGAGAAGAAAGAAGAAATCGTATTCATGTCTTCAGTTGAAAGGAGAGACAAACATTTACACAGGGGTACTTCAGGGGGAAATGAAAGCAATGCCGCTGCACTGGAGGAAGTATGGATGAGACTGTTGAAAATTTGACAAAACAATAGACAAAAAATGTATTTACAATCAGCTAACTAATGTTATTTCTTTGTTCATGCTGTATTTATCCATATTATGCAATCCTAAACTATGGCAGAAAATCAGGGTGGGTGGATTGACCAATAAAAAAGTTTGACCTCAATGTTTTATTTCTAAATATGTAACCAAATTAAAAAGTGCACAGTCTGTTTGAGAACGCACAGACAAACCATGTCCTCCAAACTAAAGTGTCACATTTGTGCTATTTTCAAGGACAGTATAATAACAAATACAGTGGCGAACCTTTGACAATTTGTTGGGAAATTATGAGCCAATTGCACCGTCTCAAACGTAGCTGAGATTTTGAATGTAACCCCATGTTACCTGCACATTTCTTTAAATTTTTCTTACAGGCCAGAATTAACGGGTCTATGTGATTTCTTTAACCTAAGAAGACGAGTATCTCTGCACACTAATGTTAATAGCTCCCCCATTTAGTTCCATGTAGGGAGGTGGTGCTTGGTTGAATTACAATATCATGCGATAGATGTTTGTTGTTCATTGAGGTTGATGGGATCATGCCTTTTTAGTCTCTTTGTATTATGTAATATATGTCAGTAATTATGATCCAATAACAGTGTAGATGGTGCTTGATTAGATGGTTGAAATGAAACCATCATGTCAGCTCCCTATCAAATACTTTCATGACAAAAGGTTTCAGTAGATGTCCTTGATTAATTACTGTGAATAAATATTTTTGTTGGATGTGTTTTTTTTTTACATAAAACCTTCAAGAGTAAGCTGTACTGATTTTGCAGGATTAATGTTTACATTATACTTCTGGTTTTCAGCAGGTTTAACTGTGAACCCATCCTTGTGAAACTACAGTCAAATTTAACTCCAAATTTTGCTCCAGGTTAAACTCTGAATGTTGTGACTTTGGTACTACTGTGTTAAACCAGAGCAAAGTTAGCCCCATTTTAACTGATAGTGCCACTAGCCCAAAATCTTCTGTGACTGTTTTGTTTAAGAGCTCTGATTTTTTTTCTATTTGAATCTGGCAGTTCATCAGAGACTGCGGAACTGATTAAAGACTTTGGCAGAGAGAAACGCACATCAGTCTTAGACTAAAACCAATATGCCTTTTACCAAACGGGGCCCACCTTGTACCAGGAAGCATCTTAGAAACAGGCTTGTCCCTGCACATCTGATGGATGCCTCTGGATCTGAATCTGGGGAGTTTGGAGGAACGGGTCAGTGCCTTAAGCTTTTTGTTGTGTTCTTGATCTCCTCCCAAACAGTTCTCACAGTGGAGGTGGGTGAAACACTACACTGCTATATAAATGCCAGGATACAAGCTTTCCAAATCCAACACTGCACTTTAATAAACCTATCAATATCATACACTTAATTTATCACTTGAATTTGTTGCTGGCTGCTATAAAAGAATTAAACAATTGGAGTAAATCACTTCCAGTCTTACATTAGATTAGGCTGTAAAGGTATTCAAGGAGAATTCTGATTCATTCTAATTTCAACACTGCATTTCTATCATTTAAATGCAATAAATAACAATGATTTAAAAAAAATCATTTGACTAAGAAACACAAAATTAATTATATGAATTTAAGGAGTCTAAGATATGATGTACATCAGTGGCTCCCCAACCTTTTTTTGTACCACGGACTGGTTTAATGTCAAGCAATATTTTCACGGACCGGTCTGTAAAATGTGCCGATCAGTACAACAAAATAAAATGATAGGACTGGCATAAAAACTGTGGTATTTTCTATATATTATAATAAACGTATATCCACTGTGTTTTCATGTGCAACTTTATTAGTTGCAACCTCGTAACATCGCACCAACAACAGAACATCTGTAACATTCTTCGGAAAGACACTTTCTGAAGACATTTTTTTTTTTACTCATTTTGCCATGTGAACGAGACATGGGTGTTGAAGTCTTGTCATGTCAAGTCATAGACGGATGAAATGGAGGGAATCTGGTCATTTTTCAAAATAAAATGTCATCATAATCAGGGTTTGACACTGACACCGGCCAACTGGCCAAATGCTAGTAAAATTTGGCTGTGGCTAGTGAAAATTTCTGTCTTACAAGCAACTTTGGCTGGTAACTTATTCTTTGATATGACATATCACAATAGTTGTGCCAATTGTTTGTATTTAAAATGTAAATGCAAGAATATTGTGAAGAAGAAAAAAACTGACAGCAAAACTGTGGCTAGCATAAGACTAAACTAATGACTGAGGAAAAACACTAGCCACAGTGGCTGGTGAGCAAAAAAGTAAGCGTCAAGCCCTGAGCATAATAAATCAAACGGTAATAATGAGAAATAATTTATTTTTCACCAAATGACCAGGGGTTGGGGACCCCTGGATATACATTTTTTCAACATGTTAATGACACATGCTAACGTCTGCTTCTGAACGATGACTTGTATACCAACTGGGCTAGCAGAGCTGCATGTGAGTGAATCACACCTCAAGACAAATTCTTTCACCCTGACATTTTTATCCTATTCTTATGTATGCTTTTTATACTCCCAACTATCTGGCTCCGTCATTTTTGTCTGTTTGCTTCGCTCAATCAATGTCTATTTTTTTTTCCCTGTTTTGTTGTCTCTCTGTGACTGTCTGCCTCTCTTTTCTTCCATCACTCTATAAACTGTGGGAATGATGGATGCCTCTGATTGCCTGAAGCCTCTGAGTCCAGCACACTGAATCTCGAGTGCTGTATGGAACTCTGTTTCCGTGTTGCCATTAAAACAACACGTACATAATGCTGAAATAGTCATATATGATTACCAAGCAAGCTGAAGTCAGATTGCAAAACTGGTGCAAAACATATAAAACTCAAACTATAGTTTATACCAGTTCAATTTTAATGAAATTCTCTACTTACTGTGAAGTTTTGTGAGTCAAAGCCTTTTGAAATGTCACCTTTTGCAGTTCAAAGTAATCATCTGTCACAGTAACGAAACAATTAATCAACAGCCCAGTATAGCTGTTTGGTTGCACTGTACTAATGAACTTTAACAGAAGAAAAAGCAAAAGCAAAAGCTTCAACACTATAAAAGAAAGTGCTTAGAGATGTATGAATGTTTAAAAAGGCCTGAGTGATACATGTAAACTTCAGAGGCTGTTACACAGAGTCTAAGGGCAATGCTCAAAGAAAATGTTTAAATAAATATTTCTTCCAGGACCAAAGTAGTAGACTGACAGGCTATTTATACTGCCTATTCCAGTAGCATAGGAGTAATCTGTACCTGATGGGCTATCTTAATATGGATTTTGAATTATTCCACTCAATGCTTGTTTCAATTAAGCTTTTCTAGAAGCTAAGAAAAATGAGAGAAACCTACCCCGTGCTGCATACTAATACAAAGCAGCCCTTACGTTTGGCCCTGTCACTTAACAGTAGCTCTTAGTAAGAGGGTGGGTAAAAGAGAGAAGGGAAATATGAGATGAGGTGGTAATGGTTTTAAGGTTGCCACAACACCCTCTTATCTCGGATGTTAAGATGTCAGATGTGAAGTTGGAGTCCTCTCCATCTGTGTCTGCATATGTTGCTGGTAGACCACAATATCGTATACGATTTAACTCAGCAAACAGGTCAGAGCCTCCCATTGGATAATTACTGCTTGGATTATTATGTTTCAGGTGTTAACAAGTTGTTTAACCCTCACTGATACAGTGAGTAGCTTCTAATTTCTTAAACAACCATGTTGGAAGACACATTCTGTGGTTGTGGAAAAATGTTATTCTCTTTCAGAAGGGTCGAATTACTGGCATGGATCAAGAAAGACAACATCTAACGAGACTGCTGAAACTGCTAAAATTGAGTTAAAGAACTCTCCAACGCATTATTAAAAACTGGAATGATAGTGGAGAACCATCATCTTTGCGGAAGAAATGTGGTTGGAAAAAAATCTCAAATGATAGTGATCATTTGGTGAAATCAAATCGTAAAAAAAAAAAAAACAGCTATGTTTAATAGCAAAAGTCAGAGCATTTCCACACTCAATGTGAAGGGAAACTCATGGGATTGGACTAAGCAGCTGTGTAGTTTTAAGAAAAAAACCACTTATCAGTGTGACTATTTGGGGGTTTTGATTTTCCTTACTGACAATTTGTTTTTCTGATTATGCCAATGTCACTTGAACATAACATTCACTGCCGGTCATTGATGGCTCAGAGGGAGCGAGGCACTGCCGTATTGGCAAAAATATATATGTTATCGGGGCTGTTCGTCATGATATCTGACTTATCGGGATGACGTCATAATTTCCTGTTATCAGCCTGATAGTTATCGGGTCGATAATTATCGTGCACACCTAGTTTGTCCAATGAAATATTAGACTGTGTGACTTTTATTTTGGGCAGGCAGTGTACTTCTTCAAATGTATTATAAAAAGGATAGTGAAGATGGCCTTGCATTGTATTTCCTTTACTCCTCCCTTTAAAGGCAGTCTCCTTGGCTCTGTCCTTCCTCCAGACGGACCTCACTTGCTCTAGATTCTCGAAGTATGGCATAGGTCACAGCTGCCAACCGCTGTTATTGACATTTTTAGGCCCACTTCACCTTCCACCTCAAAGAAAACTGATGCCACCTCCAAATACACAAATGTAAAGAGCATCATGGGCTGTACTGTGCATCCAAACTACAAATACAGAAAAAAGGATGTTTGCTTTTGTGGATTATACATGGAAAATACGACCTTCAAAGAGCAGTTTTGCAGCACTTTTGAGAATATAATATAAAACAAAATGTCATACTGTGTTAACGTTTTTCCAGATGGTCAACTGATAAGCAGACAGCACAGGCCTCTCACAGAAATAGAAAATCATGCAAATGTGTGTAAAGGCTCTGGGTAAAAAGCTTTTCTATATACAGTACATACTCCTTTCTCTGTGTATGTTGGATATGTTTTTTTTTTTTTTTCATTTATTTATTTGGATGCTTTTGTCAGGCCTCATGGTGTGGGGAAATAAATAATTAAGATAAGACACCAAGAAAACAAACCAAGTAGCAACAAAGTCAGCAAACACTGCAGTCCTCCAATAACAACACTTCTTGATAGAAGTCCATTTTCTCTCCGCAGTCTCCATATGATATTTTCTTTTTTTCCCCCTTGAATTCAATAAACTTCTCTCTCTGCTCAGATGAAAAAAGGTAAAGTTTTTAGATGAGTGCACAGTTTCCTATATAAGGCTACCCTCTGTAATATGACTTGCTGAAAAAGTTGAGCATGTACTTCTGTGTAGAAGCAGTTCTGAATGTACTGGATCATTACTAAACCTTGGAGTTGGTTTTAATTCCCACTAAAGAGCAACAGACAATTATCTATTGAATAAAGGGAATTAAATATTTTCTTCTGCTAAAATTTGCATTAAAAACCTGTTATAACCCAAGCAACGAAAGGAATTTCGTTGCTTGCTCAGGAACACGCCCTTTCTCTAATATACAATCTTTACCTGACAATAAATTAGAATAATCTTAAATTCTGTTTCCCTCAATTTCAAGAGCAAACTATTTCAATCATGTGTTTATACTGCTTTAAGAGGCATTTCATTTCAGAACATGGAAATGAACTACTTCAGATTTTAGAGTCATTCTGCGATGTCTCACAACTCGTACACCATCTTTCGCTCCTCTATCTCTCCATCTCACTTATTCAACACACGAAATACAGGGCAAAGGGAACTGCAGTGGAAAACAACCCTGCCAATCTGCACCCCAGCGGAGCATAACTGGTACACATGTAGAGTCATGACCACATTCCAGCTTCTTTCTAGACTGTTGACACAGGGACATGTCAGAACTGTGGCTCTTTCCCCCCCTCCCCAAGAGAAGTAGGCAGCTACACTGTCACTGTTTTAAATGGACTGAACTGTGATATTGATGCACCATGGAAAGTGTTTCATTTTGTTTTTTTTCCCCTTCGTCTTTGAGACTCCTCCACTTCTTTCATGACTTTTTTTTCTCCTCCAGATAATATCCTTGGTGACAGGTGTTGTTTGAGATTTATTAATATGTATCAAAATACTTCACCTTGAACTAAAACGCTTGTTGAAGACTAAAGCTTGAATCTTCAGGTTAAAACAGTTTCTCAAACCAGCAAGGTCCCAAGCTTTTTTTTTTTTTTAACCACAGGCACTAAACAGTAATAAAAAGATGCAGTTAAAAGCCCAAAAAGCTCTAATGTGTGGCACTGGCTGTGCCACTTGAACTTGTGTGCATTCAGTAATTAATTAAGTTAATTAAGTGTAAGCACTCATGTGCCTGCCTGGAGGCTATGGAGCACAAAGTGAATATTTTCTGTTCAGCAGTGGTACTTGATGCAGGGGGTCGTCCTGAGTAATGCCAGAATCGCATGAGAAAATGCTACTCTGAAATAAATGGTGGATGTTTAGCATTCCACAATAGTCCAAAACAAAGATCACAGTGTGAAATGAATTTAAGGCAAGATGCAAAGGGATAGGCTTCAACGAATGCATATTTCTTTTAGTGCCAACTGTGGCCAGGAAAAGATTTACAAAGATATTCTTTTTTAAGACACTATCATTTATCTGATTCTGTGTGCTTAAATATATGAATATGCTGAATACTGTTGGACAAGATGTGTTTAAAAATCTTGCTACTAGTTTGCATATAAAATATTAATGATGGCCCCAACTAAAATAGCTAAACAAAACTTAGTATTTTAGGAATATGCTCATTTCGATTTAGTGTTCTACAGTATGAACTAGTTTACAGATTATTGCTTGTGAAAATCATGGGCAGTGGGGGTAAAATATATGATCACTTTGTAGTGATCAAGGACAAATGATTTGGTCCAAACTGAAGTGTTCGCCAACATTCAGCAAATAGCCAAACTAACAATAAATCAAAAACCAGCAGAGGGTACACCCAGGACAACTGAGTCAGCTCAGGAAACTTCATGATTTATGTTAGCCAGGGCAATCAATCTCTGAGTCTCGCCAGACAGAAACAGCAATAGCTTCAGAATCCACTCCGCAAGTCTTCTTTCAGGTCTTAGGATCTAATCAAACTATCATTTGAAGTTTTGGTTTATGTATGGTGGTCAAAGTTCTTCAGTAATCAGATCCATTTCACTGCATTGGACAACACAAATCCTACTACTGCAGTATATGTCGTCTGGGGCTGAGAGAGGCCATGCAGGCAACTGCAGATGGGGGACCACAATTTCCACATATTTCACACGTTCTTTTATATAGCCTCTCAAGCTGTTAAACACCCCAGTAGTCTGCTTGAACACTGAATTTAATTATTCATCATACACATAGTAGCGACATAGTATCTCTTTATTTAGGCCAAAATGCTTTCCCACTTTGAGTTATTATTTAAATTGGACCACAATGCACACTCAGACCTTTTATTAGTGCATCCTGTCTGTCAGGCACATATGCCAGTGTGATTTCTTTTGACAGCATGAGTGTGGAAACAGAGTCACATGCTAAGAGGGGTGACATTTTATCGACAATTGTATGTGAGAAAATGCTGAGGAAAAGGAAACAAAACAGGATTCTTGCAGTCAGTAACCTGTGAGATTTTAACCAGGATTTTGGCACAGGCCGTCCACCAGGTGGCCACTGAAACAACATTTGCGATGGCAGTTCCATTGCAAAGTTTCTCCGTGAGGAGCTCAGCTCCTTCAGCCAGCCGGCAAAGGAAGGCAGATGCCAGCCATGCGCTTTGAGCGGCCAGTCGTGGAGCTTCACCATGGTGCAAGAGTGCCCCAGGTTGGAGCGTCTCATCTTCTCCCTCGGCTACCGGTGGGCTTCAAGAGTGACCTCTTGTCATGCAGTTTAGCCATGGAGCGCCGCACAGTTTTAGGAAAAAGTCTTCAAAGGCTCTCTGCACAAACCAATAGGTCACCTGACCAGATACTTGCCCAATTACAAGCCTATTAACGGTTAGCTTCATTTAGATTTCGTCAAAAGTCCTGGGGGCAGGTTTATTAGAGGAAATGCAGTATGTGGGAGACAGGTAGAGCAGAGATGGGGAGGGGAGCGACCCTTAACATAAAAACGGTACTACATGTTAAAAGACCAGAACAAAATGGACACCTGCTGCACTCAAGGTAAGGAGAATTTGGCCTCAGTTACATAAAAGAAAGTACTTCAAAAACAGAGATGGCAGCAGAGAAATCATGAATCATTAAAGAGGATCATAGCAAAGGGACAAGAAAGGGAAGTGGAAATGGTTCAACTTCATCTAAACATGCATTTAAATGAATGATTTAAATAACAAACCACAAATTAAAATTACACTCATAAAAAAGGAAAGACAGTTGCAGTATTCTATTTCCTATGGTTTTATTTGGACTTCCAGAGCAGGTTGGGGGCATTATGTCTTCATAGAAGCAGTAAGCATCAGGAAACAAGACAAGAATTAAAGTTTAGGACACCTATACTGGATACAGTATAGCCTTTTCAGTTATGCAACCTCCTTTTGGTTGAGGAGGAAGACTAAGGAAGACAGTGCTTAATGTGACTTTCATTAACGATACACTACAGGCTAGAGGCTGAGGCAGGCTGAGCTCAAATTGAAAAGAGCTGAAGCATAACTGTGTCTGATGCCTCATTTCCTCGCCTCCTATTCTGACTGACTGAATTCCTGCCTTGCCCTTAGAAGGAATTCCAAAGCTTTACTTATTCCTGTGAGAAGAGGGCAGATTGGCCTGGTTGAGGTTCTGACAAATCTGATGTTGACTTTTCTTGCAAATACAAAGAAATGAAAGAGATTCTACAACAGTAAAACAACTTCTCGTTGCTTCAGATAACATGCACACTTGCACACACATTGTTTTGGTTTTATAGTCAGTCTAAATTAAATATGTATGAATAAAGTGTGAGGACTATTAAACTATTTTTTTCTAGTGTTTCTCTGCCCAGGATTTTTAGAGTAGGTCTGACATCAGAGTTCAATGGTGCTGTGGAGTAAGTTGTTAATTTAAGCAAAGTCCACTCTGCCCCTAACAGCGTTGTATTATACATATGGCTATTAGGATATATTTAGCCTCAGACAGGCAAGTCATGCCATCTAGATGTGTATGTTATAACTAGAAAAGCATATTTCCTTGATGAAACACTGCAGAATTTAGGTTGTCTTAATCTGCAGAAGAATAATGAGGAGGACAAGAAGAACTGAATTAATTATTTTTTGGCTACACACCAGAGAATCAGAATTTACAATCTGGACTCAACCCACTCGTACCAGGTGCGCTGTGTCAACAGCTCAGCTGCATCATCAGCAAGAGATATCTGCAGTGTAAGTTGCAATGTTTAACAAAGTAGCCTAATCTACATTCGGAAGGTAGCCTTAATATCGGCAATCCCCACTTATGCTTTCTTTTTTTGTGTGTGTGTGTGTGAGCATTTACATTCATAGTTAGGGCCATCATCTAGCCAAACCTTCTAGTATGTTTATGTAATTTAATCTTATAGCAGACTTTTTTGTGGGAGTGTAAAGGGTGAATGTGTCCTTCACCAGTCATTTCTGGCAGTAAATTCTAACAACCTTTATTGACATCTTAAATCCTGATTTCGTCAGAGAGGACCAGAAAAACACCAGCAGTGAAACATTTAAAGGCAAGACAGTTAAAGAGACATGTCAGTGAGGGTGTGCTGTGTGCTGGGTTGTGAAGTGTGAGGAGGTGTTGTGTAGTGGATTGTATTGTGACAGCGAACAGACTTAAAAGATAATATGTGGGAAGCAGAAACTACTAACAAGAAGGCTGGATGAACACTTTTTACCAAGCTATAGACCTGTATATGGGAATTGATGTAAACATGATTGATTAATTGTGTTGACAATCGAGGGGGGTGTTGGGGGAGGGGTGTAAAGCATAAATGTATCCGTGCTCATATACACTCACATGTACCTGAGGAAACTGTCATCACCATTACCATCACCACTCTCCTTATCTTAATCTGTCTCAAATCCTCCCACGGGTGAGAAGACGCCAGCTAACTCCCATCACCCCAGGGCCAGACTGGCCCGAGAGGACCCCGTCCCCGATCCAAGAGGTCAAGGGGCAAACACCTCCGAGGCATACGTCCACTGACGGGGGGGGGGAGTCAGGCAGGGCACCCAGAAGGCCAGAACCACAACAAGGTCCGCCCACCCCCAGGCCCCCACACCCACCAGGCCCTAGCCCACAGCAGCAGCACCGCAGAAAATGCAGCCCCGGTAGCCGTTACCCCATGCCGCCAAATCTTTTAAGTGTTGGAAATAATAATTCCCAGCTAACCTTGTCAAGGTCACCAGATGATTGACTGCAGGTCCCAGCACACATCCATTTTAAAGGGTCCTTCAGTGATCCGCTGTGACCGGTTCCTTTAACTGAGCCGTGTTGGAGGAGCCGTGTTGTGGAGCAATCCGCAGACATCCACAGCTGTTTTAAATGTAGTTTCGGTGGCATTATCAAAAATAACCACCACCTGTAGCTGACACTTGGTTAGCAAAGCTGCTTGCCTTAAATTCTTCCTTAGACCATTCAGGCCAACAACAGTTAGTTACGACAGTCTGTTAATATCGACGAACACAACACACAAGTGCAGCAGTACATGTTCTTTTTAAAATATGACTATGCTCTGTTAGATTTTTATTGAGAGCTCAGAAGTCACTATAACACTAAGCACTAAGCAGCTAAAATGATGACGGCTAATGGCTAGCTGTCAATCAAATAGTGTCCAGTAATCTATTGCAGTAAGTCTTATTAACACTCTGTCCTTCAACTCAACTCAATTCCTCTTTATTAATCCCCAAAGGAAAAATAGCTGATCAAGTAAATAATTCAATTTAATTAATTTAAATTAATTTATTGAAAAATATTTAAACATTTATTTCTAAACAAGCAGAAATAGAAAAAGTAAATGACTGGGCATGGATTGACCCTGATACTGGGCTGCCAAAAAACATCAAAGTTATTGAAAGATGAAGTTTGCAAAAAAAAAAAAAAAAATCAATAAATAAAATAATAATAATAAAGTACAAGAAAATATAAAACACATTTATCTTGTTACAATAGCACTTGGCAGCAAATTAACACTGTGCCATTTCCATGCCCCGTAGAGGAAAATGTGGACATAATGTTTTGACATTGGACTCATTTTCAACTCATTTTGAAGTTACACAAAAACTGTGCCTGTGTGAGATCAAATTTTCTGCAATTCTCTCTCAGATAAAGCACAGACCTAAACTGAACATTGAGGATGATTTGAAATGGTATCGGACCTGCAGCACTGTTTAATCAAGGTGTACAATGCACTAATGTGCAGGTCAGGACTTTTCCAACCTAAACTCAACGAGCATTCATTCATTTTTCTTGCCATGTGCTTGCACTTTACTTTTCTTCTTTAGCACAGATGTGTAGTAGAAAATAGGCTAATTTCCTCCCCTGTGATATTCTTTTATTTTACACTAACTATTATTCTAAAAAGATTATTGAACATTTGATTTTCATATTATCTTATTTGGAAAAAGTAGTTTATCTATTTTATTTTAAGAAATGTGTCATTTCTATGTGATAGTTAATTTGTAACAGTCTGATGGAGTCATTTTTTTTCCAATAATGTAAAAAAGTGTCCCTATGTATTTCAAGCTCTTTTAGTCCAGATTCAGACCTCACCATAGCTCAGACTCAGGTAATATCTCCATTCTTGTTCTCCTTGATTTCTCTTTTCCTCTCTCCTGTTTTCAGTCATACCTCTCTGACAGGAAACAGTTCATTCACATTAACAATTCAATCTCTCAGTCACCTACAGTTTCTCAGGGTATACCACAAGTCTTAGTACTCAATCCACTACTTTTCATCATCTACATTCTCCCACTTTGTCAGATCACTTACAAATGGACTAAATTTTTATCCGGAAGGTTAGAGATCTGGTATTATTGATTACTGGCACTACCATCAACCATCATGGGCGTAATTCTGTACTTCTCATTGACATTCAAATCACATATAAAGTGTAGCATGGAATCTGAATTCTTTAATCTCTGTGACATTTTGCACTCCCGCTACTCACTCACCAACTCTGACACAAAACCCTACCCCTAACCCCTAACCCTAACTCATCCACGCGTTCATAACCTCAAGTTTAGACTACTGGTGTCCTGTCCAGGGCGTCAAACAAACTCCTGGACAGGCTCTGGTACATTCAGAACTCAGCTGCCGTGGTCCTCATCCGAACCAAACCCTAGTAACACGTCACAACCTAAGCTTTCAGTTAAAAAATGGATTCAATAAATTATGAACTATGGAAGATGGATCCTTCTGTCTCTGGGCCCCTCAACTCTGGAATTCTCTGTCTCCACACATACAGACTGCTGGTCCTCTTGATAATTTCAAGTAATTATTTAAAAACATCTGTTTAAACCAGATCTGGGCAAAATATGGCCAGCGGGCCCTTTGTGCGTCTCTGTCCGGCCCGCATGAGGCTAATCATAAATGACATTTGATTCTAACTTAATTTTTTAAAAAAACTATGTCGTGCATGCAATACAACTGTGCTGCTTTTATTTTGAAAGGCGTAGTACTTTCGTGCAGAGTACGTGCACGTGAGCTTTGCGTGAAGGTGAACAGCGCCAAGTGATGCTGCCCTCAAAATGTGTGCTGATAGTAAGAAAAGAGAAGTTGACAAGGAGTGCCGTGTTTTCAGCAAGACATGGACTGCCAAGTCTTTAATTTCTTTACAGTAATTAAAGGTAAAGCAGTGTGCCTGATTTGTGGTACACAGGTCGCTGTGTTTAAAGAATATAATTTGAGTCACTACTACACGACCAAGCATGAGAAAAAATATGAGGCTGATGCATTGCTAGCAAAACTGCAAATCCAACAAGGTTTTTTTTTTTTTTTTTTTTTAATCAAACTTCACACCCACAGAGATGCAGCCGTCAGGACAAGTTTTGTCATTTCTCATAAAATTTCCAGAAAAAGTAAGCCATTTACTGACAGAGAGTTTGTTAAGGAGTGCTTAATGGACTCTGTTGCACTGATATGCCTGGAGAAAAAGAGCACATTTGAGAATGTGTCACTGACCCGAAGTACTGTAACAAGGCAGGCTGAGGACATCGCTGGAAACTTGGAGCTTCAGCTTAAGAACCGAGCAGCCAAATTTGACTGCTTTTCTCTGGCTTTGGATGAGAGCTGCGATTTGCATGACACCGCCCAGCTACTCATCTTTTTACGTGGATGTTATGATCCTTGATCAATTTTGTATTTAATTCTTTTGCTGTAAGACTGCTGCCAGATGTCCTCCTGGGCTCAGGGTGGCGCAATCTGTCTTTTTTTTTTTTTCCCTATTTGTTGTTCCAGGTGGCAGTCAGGTGATTGGCCCGCGGGACCTTAAAAGGGGGAGGTTACCACTTCATCGCCCCTCCTCTCACTCCCTACCTCCAACTGAAGGTCATGCCATGCCATGGTGTTTGCTGTTACTTTTTGTTTGTTGCCAAAGTTTGGTTTAACTGTAGTTTAAGTTAATTCTTGCTTTGGGGCAGCTCAGTAGCTTGGGGGGGGGGGGGGGGGGGGGGGGGGGGGGGGGGGGGGGGGGGGGGGGGGGGGGTTGCTATTTCTGTTGATGTGGGTTTTTCTCCTGTTTTTGGCCAGGGAGGTTAGTTTATGTCATTTGTTTGTTTCCTCTCAGCAGGTAAGACGGGTAGGAAGTATCTTTTGTTTGTTATTTTGGCCATGCCCTCCCTGAACATTGATGCTATGACTGCTCATAATGAGTTCAAATAAACATACTTTTCTGTCTCAAACTGTTAATGCATGGTTGTTCTTGGGAGCAGGGAGAGAGGGGTGGGGGCTTTATGTTCTGCTACTGTCCCCCCTAGGCTTGGCCGTAACATAAATTGGGGGCTCATCCGGGAAATGAACCCGGGACCTCTCGCACCCGAAGCGAGAATCATACTACTAGACTACTACTAGGGGAATAACTGCAGACTTTTAAACTACGGAGGAGCTGGCAGCCATGCAGTCAATGAAAGAGACAACCACTGGTATTGACTTGTTCACAGAAGTAAATGCATATTTGGACAAGTTAGGACTGAAATAGGACAAGCTGATAGGTGTGACAATAGACGGTTGTCCAAATCTGATGGGGAAGAATGTTGGACTTTTAAAGAGAATGCAGGATAGTGACAGAAATGAACCCTGAGCAAAAATTGACATTTTTGCACTGCATTATACATCAGGAAGTGTTGTGTAAGTCAATGTTGTCAATGAACCATGTTGCTGATGTTGTAACAAAAACAGTTAACTTCATCAGAGCAAGAGCACTAAATCACAGACAATTTGTTGCACTTTTGGAAGAAAATGAGGTTGAACATGATGACATAAGCTATCACTGGGCTGTCAGGTGACTAAGCCTGGGCAAAGTACTGAAGAGTGTCTGGGACCTCAGAGACCAGATTTATGAATTCTGTGTGAAGAAAGGACATAACATCCCAGAGTTTTCAAATGAAGACTGGGTGGCAGACCTCGGATTTGCTGTGGATGTTACTGCACTAATGAACGATCTGAATGTCAAACTGCAGTGCAAGGGCCTGTTGGTGAATGAGATGTACAGTGCGGTGAAGGCTTTCATGAGAAAGCTGCAGCTTCTCTCAAGCCAAGTGAAGGACAACATTCTGACCCTCTTGCCAACACGAAGCCACACAGTCAACTGATCTCCTCCACAAGTACTCAACCATGTTAGAAGCACTGCATGGAGAGTTTTCAAGGCAATTTCAAGATTTCAAAACTCTTGAGAGTGAAATGCAGACTGTTTCTTCTCCCTTTGACTGCAGTGTGGATAATGCACCAAGTGATTATCAGATGGAACTCATTGACCTGCAGTCTGACACACTTCCGGGAGATCACTTCAGGTCAGTCTCAGTCCTGGACTTTTACTCCTCCCTCAAAGAGGAGAACTTTCCACACCTGAGGAGGCATGCTCAGAGGATTCTAGTACTCTTTGGATCTACTTACATATGTGAACAGACATTCTCAGCGATGAAGTTCAACAAATCCAAACACAGATCCTCTATCACTGATGACCACCTCTCAGCTGTCCTTCACATAGCCACCTCAGACATTCAGCCATATTTCACCACACTTGTTCAAGCCCAGAACAGACTGGATTATTCTAACTGAATTGGTGAAATGAGGTGGAAAACATGAAAACGTTATTTGTTGTATTGATGTGTTTCTATAAATGTGTTGTAATTCACAATTTGTGGAAATTAAAAAGTTAAGAATAAATTGTACAGATGAATGATTATTTTTGTTTTTTTAATTTGACCTTTACGTCACAATTTCACAGCCTAATATAAATATATACAGAATAATTGTATTATTCTAATAACCATTACCAGCAATATAATGTTGTATGTATGTGTATATGTAAATATATATAATTTAGTGCATTTTACAATGGAAGAAAGTTGAGCAGGATTAAGTTCAAGTTATCATTGGTGTGGCCCTCTGACACAACTCAAGTTTTTCATCTGGCCCATTGTAAAAATTAATTGCCCACTTCTGGTTTAAACTGACCTTTTTCTGATTAAATATTATCTATCCCCTCTGTGTTTTGTAGGTTGTTTTTTTTCCTCTTTGTTATTGTAAAGCACTTCGTCTGTCTTGAAAGGCGCTAAAAAAAATCAGTTATTATTATTTTATATTATTGGGATGGGGGGGTTCTGGAAATGTTTCTTCCTCCAAAGGGGCACATGGCAAGAAGTCTGATGAGCACTGGGCTGAAAGTACCAAGGAAGAAACACCCTGTTACAGTTCCATCTTCATAGGTTTTACCCTTGACCTCAGCTAATGAAAACCTCCATTCTATTTTTTTTTTCTACAAAATCTACGTGGATTAAAGGTAGGGTGGGAGATCTTTTTTTTTGCAGCATTTTTTACAATATTGCCTGAAAACCTTTTCACATTTCCATTGCACCCACTGAAATAGAATGTTTGCAAAAAAAATAAAATGTTTTGGTCCGGGCTAGAGGGTGTAATCAGAGGAAAACTCTGACCAATCAATGTACTGATCATCTTTACATTTATTGGCTGCCTAATACATCCATCAAATATCAATGCACTCCCACACCCCCCACCCCCCTTCATGTAGTCGTGAATTGTGTGAAGGCGTGGTTTCGAGGGCTGGGCCTGAAGAGGGGGAGGCAGGGCCTTTGGAAAGAGGGAGGGAGTGTATATTTTCAAAATCTCACTTGAGTTGGATTGCTGGAACGGTTTTTTTCAAACATCTCCTACCCTACCTTTAACTGCCAGATTAGATCAGCTGTCATGCTAGAGGACGCACATGGATTAGCTGTTTTATGTAAAGCCTCTAATGTATGTAATGCTTGTAATGTATGTAAAGCACATTGAATTGTCTTGTACATGAAATGTGCTCTAAATAAACTTGTCTAGCCTTACAGTTTCATTTTGCAAACTTATCAAACTATCATCTTGTTCTGCACATCATTTGTTCTGCGTTTGCACTGCACATCAGGTTTCTATTGGAGTGAAAGTTCACCAGGACAAGATATGAGAGGTTAAATGTTATCTGCAGTGACAGAATAAACTGAGGTGTCAGGGTGCAGATGAGGACTGTATTTTTTTTTTGTTTGTTTGTTTGTTTTGGTTTTGTTTTGTTTTTTTTTTAAAGTTGTAGACGATAATCACCGGGCGAAATTAGTAGAGAACATATAAGACTCTTCTGTATGGAGAACCTTGTTAGCAAACAGTCAAACATGAGTGCACTGGCTGGAGGGTAGGCTGGCTGCTGCAGAGCAGTCTTCCATCACTGACATCGATAGGGACTCCACAGGAGAGTTAGGAAACAATAGTGTTGACAAGCAGTATCAGGCCTATAGCAGCATGAAGGCAGGGCCAAACGATTCCATTTCCCAGCCAATTCTATTATCAGTACACACAGGCTTTACTAATGCCTGAAAACAAACAATACACAAGCATCCCTCTAATTAAGCCCTTGAGTAGGACTGCTTTGTGCAACACCATATCTGTGCTGGATGCCTGCAAAGAGCTTGATTGGATTCATCAGTACTTTTAATGCGCTCCCATTTCCTTCCATCGGCCCCTAAAAGACTACTGGCAAAACTCAATGGCACATTCCCTACAGAGCAAGTTTAAAGCTCTCAGAGGAAGACTGTGATTATCAAGGCTATCAGCTATTTCTTCTTAAATTCACAATCTGACAACAGCCAATGTTGGTGAGAACACAAACTTTGGATGTACAAGTTTGTTGAAAGTAATCATCGATATGTGTTGTGATTTCAACTGCAAATACCTGAAATTTCTTTCACCTATCCAGTAGCCATCCATTTTTGCACAGTGTCAGAATTGATAAAAGAAAGTGAACTGATTTCTGATTTTTTCACAAAACAATGTTTGGTGCTTTCAGATCGTACAAATAGACTAATAACTCTTGCTAATAAACTGAATAATATAACAATATTTTCTGTGAGCATTTTATATTTTTGTTGCTTTTTAACTTTTCTGAAATTTCAGAAGAGGTACTTATTACTTCACTTCATCTTAGAAGCCACGGCTGGTTCTTACAGGATAAATACAGTAAGCGGTAAATGCTAACATACAAATAATCTAAAGTGTACATAGGTTTTACGTTATTACTGTGAGAGTGTTTAGGAACGAGAGAGTGTTTGTTCTTTCTTGCCTCCTTGTAATAATAAAGTTGTGAAATGTATTCTTGCGTATAGTCAGCATTTTAAATCGACTAGTCTGAGGCCAGCACTGGTTGGCGTCTGAGCTAAGCATGCTATTTCACTTGTTGCATACTTTTTAAAAAAATGATTTCAATGCAAAAGTTCACATAACCAGTAAGCCCAAATGAAGCTGCTAATCTTATCTAAAATTGCACATTTAGCTGTAGTTTATTTTATTCTGTCAAAATAAGAATCACATCATACACTGTTGTCTTTTAGCATTTAACTGAAATGTTATACAAGACATATTAATCAATAGGATTTTCGTCAGGCACAAGTCGTACTTCACAAAATTTCATGCTGCATCTCCCCTGAGCTCACAAAAATAATGAATTACAAGCATTATCAGTCAAGACAGCAACTCAGTGTTGTTAAATGAATGATAATTGTTTTGAACTGGGGTTTGTTTCTGTGAGCGAAGAGGTTTCCCCTACATATTAACAAGGAACTAACTCACATCTGCTCTTAGTCATTTTAGATTCACAAATGATCTGAGAGGGAAAATGAGAACATTCACACACTTGCAGGCAACATTCATCATTTATTAACCACACCTGTTTATCCTCGAGGGCCACAGAGAGCTGAAGCCTATGCCAGCATACTGCTTGGACAGGTTTCAGGTTTATCTCAGGATTATACTGATAACTAATAATAAAAGCATAAATACAACATATTCCTGCTTATTGCTTTCAAGCGCACAATACAGAGTTTGATGACTAACAAATAACGACTGCCAGTTTTTTGGTTAAATTATACTTCAGTGACATCAAGCTGCTGCAGTAAATCTTTCAACAATCAGTGTTTCAATGCACCCAAGCACAAATTAAAAGAAAAAGAAAAATTACAATTCTCTCTGAATAGTTATGCAAGTATAGGTAATATGCAAAAAAATACTGTCAACTTTTAACAATTATGTGTTACAGGTTTGCTTTTAAAGTTATCTGCCCAGACTGTAAAAGATTGTACCAGAACATTATCAAATCCTTTGAAGTAAAAACAATTATAGATATATGAACATTGAGCCACATTTCAATGTTGACATTATGAAGGCAGAGAATGAGAATTGATTCAGTTAAGCCCTACTTTTATTACATTCTCAAGAGAAAGAAAATTTGTGTATCAAGTTATCGTTCAAGAGAGTCTGTGTTTTTCTGAGGGGGCATGCTCGTGCCAAAACCATTGCTATTCACCAGTTTTGGCTGACAAATAGCCAGGGGCAGGAAAGGTAGAAACAGTATCATTAAAATGACCTTAAATGGTGAAATGAAATTACTATGAATGCTAAAATCACTTTCCATGTTGCATGTCAACGGTAGGGTTTTGTCTTTTTCTAGATTAATTGTTTTATTCAAGAGGACTTTTTTTGCAGTGAAAGCCTTCAAACCTAAGCATGTAACATCCCTGACATGTATTTTACTTTTATTTCATTGATAATGTCTTTCATGAGGATGACAGTAATGCACTATAGTGAGGATTTATAGCTGGCGTATTTCTTTACAAGTCCCATATACTGTAAGATATGAGAAATTAAATAAAGCCAATCAAACAATTCACTATTAATCAAATGTGTTTCACCAAATTTGTTTTAAAATTGGACTTACTATACAAGTTACAGCCTCAGCCTATCTAAAATAATTTAAAGACAAATTACTCCAAGCACTATTGACTAGCATCAATTACTTCACCGTCAGTATTTTTTTCCATAAAATGCAATAAAACACCTACAAATTTCCTCAAGATTTATCCTCAAATTCAACAACCACCTATAGTATATCTTTGGAAAAGCTGAGGAGTAAACTGATTGGGCCCTTTGTAACACAGCTATTGTTCAAAACAACTGCATCAGTATGAAAAAACAATAATGCCTCAATTAAACTGACCACTTCTGATCCATGACAGTGCACAGTTGCCAAGAATGTTCTATTAAGATGACAAAAATTTAGACCGAAGTGATACACTCGTAAAAATCCATACTAAAAATATGACTAGATTAACAAGGTCCTCTGAGAGACTCCAGGAAAATATAAGATATGTGTAAAGGATTGATTTTTGAAATATAGTGGCATCTCATTTCAATCACTTTTTAGTTTCCTGTCTTGATTCGTAAATATATGGATATCATTTGAAACAATATGTCAGGAAGTAGGGTAAAGTTTGAGCGAGAAAAGTTCCAATAAAGACACATATTTTGCTCATAGCAAGTTGTTTGAGAAAATGTATCAAAATGATGTTTTACTGGCCACAAAACTGCATCAAGGATCGTTTAATTCAAGTTATTTTTAAACTTGTGAATTAACTCACTTATATCTGCTAATATCTGGCAATCAAATCCAATAAAATGTTTGTTTTTTTTATATAATTTTTCCCTCACAGAAACACATATTTACTAACTGTACATTTGACATGCAGGCTCAAAAATTGATGGGAACAACTCACAGATTGATTGATTTTACCTGTCACCAATTAGACATGTAGCTCATTCCCAATCCAGATGTGTCAGCTGACTGCCAAGGTCTCACGTTATGATGCCTATATTACGAGCTACATATTCACACAAGACACAGTTCGCTCGTAGACTTGAATTAGGCTGAAATTACATATCCCGGTAATTGACCGCAATAATGAGATGAAGCCAAACATTAACGGTAATCGTTATTGTTTAAAATTTTTACTGCGCTTTACCATAATACCGGTAACTGTTCCATCCCTATTGGTGGGAAAACTGTTTTCACCTTTCTTCCCGTTTTACCTATGGCACACTGGTTTAGACT
This sequence comes from Hirundichthys speculiger, assembly GCA_018398805.1. NCBI lineage: Eukaryota > Metazoa > Chordata > Actinopteri > Beloniformes > Exocoetidae > Hirundichthys > Hirundichthys speculiger. Next base: position 2,999,848 of record JAGFBZ010000261.1, read on the forward strand.
AAAAAGCCTTTCACCCTCAAGTATATACATATATTTTTTTATTTATTTATACTTTGTATTTTTGAGAAAACCCAATAAACAAAGTTTCAAAAAAAAAGCCTTTCACCCAAAATCTGAAATTCTTACCAGATCACATCTCTATCAAGGCTTGTA